>JAULUF010000009.1:51835000-52532500 GCA_031834385.1 Semotilus atromaculatus
TGTCAGAACTTAAATTGTAGTGTAAAGTAATTTAGCCTTGAGGATCACTGTAGAAGAGGCAGTCATGGCATGTATGCTTTAATAAACAAATTTTCTCAAAAAAAAAAAACCCCACTGTATATGTCCCATTCTACACACTAATTTCCCTTTTATTTGCGCACTTGAGAAAAGCACTTTTTTTGTTTACCATTCTGTGTGTCTGCTTGTAGTTCTATCTGGATTGTGGGGTCATAGCTTAATGTATCCCATTATGCAATTATACGAAATTTACAGGAGAGGAATGTGCCATAAACATTATATCCTTCCACAATATTGGAATATTGGCCTCTTAATTCAAATATCCAGGTTTTATTTCTGTATTTCTCTGTTTTGTCTGTAATCCATCTTATCGGATGGTATTATATTACATTAGTATTTACTGCATTAACGCATTGGCATGGATTCGGTGAGTCATGCCAACTTAAGTCTATCACATTTTTCATCATGATTTTTACTTGATTACAGGAAATCGAATACTTCGCTAGAATGAGAAAAACAGTAGGCCAAAAGAGTAGTATGTCCGAATTCATAGTGTTAAAAAAAAACAGTAGGTTAAAACTAAAAATCTGGATGACCTACTACTTTCGGCGAGATTCTGAGGTGTGCATATGATGGACATTTACTATCCCATGAGGCCACGGGAGAGGATTTATGAATGGCAGTGAAGCTACAAAATTGATCCGGGGAGGTCACGTGACAGTAACAACACGGCTGATGTTGTACATCCGAATTTCATTCATATTTCCCATATTCAAACTATATTTTAACGGTCGCAATGAAAGTTTTTTGTATTGAGTTCATTACCTTGCATTTATAAGACCTTCAGTTCTCTCAGTTCGTTGTCTTGTGTTGATTGTGGCTTACCACACCGTTTCATTTAGCTTAGTTTTTTCTAGTTTTGTATTTAGTTCTTGTTTGATTTAATAAATATACACTGCCAATAGATCCGCTACACCCTTCACCTCATCGTCTTCATCATCATCATTCTAACATCTATAACGTGAAGTCATAGGAACATTTTGGTCCTAGGAGATTTGTCTCTGTACGCAATTACGGTTGTAATTTATCTGTAAGTGTAATCTGATTTAACATCTAATTTCAGACAATAGATCAATAACTTACTAATTAGCTTGTGCTGTTTGTATCCTGCTTTCAATTTACCCTAATTTTATCTCCATTTAAAATGCAGCCATTGAGCACTTGTCCACCTCCACATCAGTGAGTCTGAAATAAAGGGCGGTGGAAACTCACTCCTGCAGTTCTGCTCCGTATTACTTACATTATTTGCATGTGATTATGGAAGATTCTCAGAGCAGCTCAATGAGCGGTCAGTGATGTGTACCTGACCGACCAAAGAGCAGGAACTTGAAGAACAGACATCATTGTTCACTCTTACAGCCAGAGACAGTCATTCTTCAATGTGTGTGTGTGTGTGTGTGTGTGTGTATCAGGATGTATTGTCGGTGTGGCGTCCCTCGGCTGCTTTCTCCTCCTCAGAGGAAACGTGTTTACCTGGGGCTTCCGTTTCCTTTGAGGACATCTAAAGGTGAAAGCTGAGCGCTACAAAGACAGATGAGAATGTGAGGTTGTGATGTCTAGGCAACAGAAAAGTATTTGAAAACAAACCTGTTGTTTAACCGCACATTAGAACAGGAATTTGGGAGGCTGTGTATTCGGCCTGGGGTCATCCCAGCTTGGCAAGGTTCTCTCAAAGTTATGAACAAACTGTAAAATGATTTTTATGTTAAGGACGTATTTGCCAGGGAAATCAAAAGGAAGTGATGTTTACGCGGACTCCCGAGAGCGTCTTTTCCGTTCTATGACAAGAAATGAATGCCAAAAGAGCCACTCGACTGTAATGTCAAAGTTTCATGCAAAGAAAAGGGATTCATTCACACTATAGTCTCACATAACCAGATCAAATTTGATTTTAATAACCTCATCTGTCGTCATGATGCTGGTCAGCTGGTGAATTGGAGAGCTGGTGCAAACATATCAACATCACTATGATCAGATACTTTCTTAACTGCCATTTGCTAATGTGCATTTTTGTTATTAAAAGAAAAGCTCGTGGCACGTTTACTTATTTATCTAAATGTCGCTCTAAGCAGCGTGACATGGACGGCATCAGGATGTTTGCTATAAGTATATTGCTGCAAAGGTATTTCCAACTTTTTTTTACTTCTAAGCAAAGAACAAAAAAAATAACTTTGCCGTGAGTAGCCTATATCGGAGCCTTGAATCTTGTTCAGTCTCTTCTCTACATTACGGGTCCAGGAGTGTGAGATGGAGCAATAAGTTGCTGGCTGCGGTTCACTTAACGGCCACCGGTGTCACTAATAACAAGGGTTTCTTGTATATAGACTTCTACATATAGTACCTTTAGTGTTTGCATTATCACGAAAAAACGTTGATTGAAATGTAAAGTAAATTACATTTGTATAACCTGATGGGAACATTAGCAAGAACTTGACTAATTATGCACTATTCACTAAAAAAATATACTTTTCAAAACAAAAAAATACTTGTCTATGATGCCAAGATGTCATTGGTCAACTAACAGCAGGACCATTAACTCCCAGTGCCAAGATTCCTCTGGCTCAGCGGTCTTGCAGTGTCACTCAATGTCTCAGGGGTCTGTGCAGCGTCTTCATCAAGTTTACGTCCTGTTTTACTAAAAGCCGAGGGAGAGTGGGAATGAGAAACTAGAAGGAGGAAATTATTTATAAATGTGTGTCCACTCTGGAAATGAAGAGAGTTTTTGCTGGTTTTTCAGGTGCAGCACTAATTTTGCCTCTTTTAACCCATTTTAGGGTGTAGAGAGTATCATTTTTAATGAAGGATGCAGTCATGTGCATGATTGGCAGCAGGTTTCAGGTTTGCAGTTGTGGGAAATCGCTTCTGGCTTTAGTGTTTGTCATACAAAACATACTTAAACATTCTTAAACAATTGGCCTATAGATCAGGGCTTCCACACCTTTTTTGCACATGCATGCCGCCAAACCTAAAGTAAAGTACCCTATAATATTTTAATAAATTACTTTTAACTTTAATAAATAAGATATATTTAATGTATTGTTTATTCATACATTTAATTTTTTCAAAAGTCAATTTAATCAATGATAATAATTATATACAAATTATATATATATTATATATATTTAGACAGAAACAGGGTCATATCTATCAGATACTGTGAATTACATCAGTAGTCATAGGGACCTTTATGACAGAGATTTGTCTCTGTATGCAATTACATCAATATCGATTGCTCTAATAATCAAACATTATTCAGAAAGTAGATCGATAACTTTTTTTTGCTTGTGAAATGTGTATCCTAGCTACCATATCCTGCTCTCATTAGTCTCCTATGAAAAAGTTTATTGTTACTGCTGGGAATAACAAAATTCTTTACCAGCAGCTTTAAATGAGCAACAGGAATGTCTATATGTATATTCTTATTGCAGGAGTTACATGCGTGTGCTAACTTGCAGGTAACCTATTGGCACAAAATGAGAACCAACCACCCAAACATATACTTTCACTGGTAGGAAGTGTGATTGCCTGATTACTTCCAATATTAGTCTTTCTCTGTTTATGTCTGGCGTCATCTCCATGTCTTATTCAACTGTGTGTGTGTCGTTGCACCCATTTTAAGAGCAGGGCATTGTTTGCATGAGGAGGACTGGAACCTCCCTGAGCTTATGATTTTTACGTGCTTTGTGTGGCTAAGCACATGGGACAAAATTCACAATGAAACCATTAATCAAATACATAGTCTGCATTAGTTCCCATGCTTTGTTTATGAGCCCGTAGGGATGAACAGTATGTACAAGTGCAATCGTAAGAACTATTTTAGCCTCAGAAAAAAAAAGAAAAAAAATCATTTTGCAGGTCACATGCCAACTGACCTTTTAATAATTGATTTTTATCAGACTATTAAATTTCCATTTGCTGAATGCATGGGTGAAGCTCTTAATGTGTATTTGACCTTTCCTGTAGATGACTCAGTGAGTGGGCACGTCCTCTTGATTATAGTTATTATTACCCCAGAGAACAACCCTGTCTGCACTTGTCTGCTCTTTACATTGACATGTTATGATTTTGTTTGTGTCGCTGAGTGACATGCAACTTCTTTAATACAAAGAGAACGTTAATGAATCAGAAATTGAGCGAGTGAAAGCGAGAACGGCCAATCAACACGCAGACCAGAAAAAGTCCAGAAAACACTTATGAGTTCACTCAAAGCGAAAAGATTTCAAGAACTTTAAAAGTTAACAAAATCAATTTAAAGCTACTATATGTCATTTTTTTCACCGCTAGAGGTTGCTAACCTCTATAACAAAGGCTTATAATGATGACGCAGTGAATAAGCGGAATCATGGAACTTGCTGTCATGCTGATGGATCTAATAATATTTATGGATGAGTGAAAACATGAATGTATTTTAACATGATCGTGGGATGAAGCAGGGCGCGTTTGCTAATGAGAGACAGATATCAACGCCACGCGCATGTCCCACAGATATAAGGAATTAGGACATTTCATTCTACCGAACTACCCTCAAGTGTTGAATTACTACTCACACAGGTCAGTTTATTTGACGAATTAAACTTGTGAGTTAACGCAGTGCTGTTTCACTTGGTCTAACGTTACACTATCATTCTAAACAGCATTTGAAAGTTATTCTATGTGTTAGTTTGTTGGCTATGACTAACAGTAAGCTAGAATAACATACTGATCATAACATTTCATCATGTTGAGCTATATAACATTGATTTGTTTTATGTACATTTGCTCACCTGTCTAACAAAGTGCATGCAAGAGCGGCGTCTCTGTCAAGTCGTGAAGCTCTGTCAAGTCGAAGTTTGTCACGGAAGAGGAGCTCTCGGCATCTGGAAAATGCCACGCCAATATTGATCCTCATTTTATTTCTCCTTTTGTCCCAAAGTCTGCTTGATCCATAATGTTTGAACTATTTTGTTTGAACTAACATTACGCAGTTGTCCACATCTGTCGTCATGGTTACTATGGCAGTACAAGCAGAAACCATAGGCGAAAACCAGGGATAACACGGATATTACCTCATTGACAGGCGACAAGTGACAAGGGACGGGCAAAATTGTGAATTTCTCAGAATTTACAAATTCTTGGAAACATTTAGGATAATGTAAGTACACAATTTAAAGAAATATATAACACTGTGCAAGTGGTTTTTTTTATATTTTTATATGCTTTTTTACATGTTCAACTTTCTTTAGGAAAAATGTCTGCAAAGTCAAAAACACAAAGTCACTCCAATGGAGTGGTTTCTGAACTCCCTCAACTGTGCGTGAGATTTCTGAAACACGCTCAAAGCGGTTGACCAGTCACAACACACTAGTCCAGCCGACCAATCAAGAGCACACTGCACTTTACGAAAGGAGGGACTTCATAGAGACTGGAACTAATGCTGCCTAAACATGCTATCATAAATTTCCTACTTCCAACTTTTTTGAAGTTGTGATTACGAGCTTGTCGCGTTAAAGTGCTTTGTTGTCAGAAAAGGAATCACAGAGGGGACCATGTTTCGTCTTCTTCCTTATTTCTTGATGAAATCTTATTAAAGCCAAAATGTTATATATTTTGAATAAAATGTACATCACATTCGTTGACAACCATATAAACATTCACTGTCCAATCTAGACTCTGGAACTTCATCAAATACAGGCTACTGTGAATAAAGCATACAATACACTTCAAATGAATATTCATATATGTAAATGTGCACGTCTTTAACGACAAGACAAGGTGATGTAGCTGTTGTCGAGAAAACTAATAATGTATACCAGTCACAGCAGTAATCGTTCTCCTCTCCGTCAGGCTTAAAGATTATGGCCTGCCGAACTCGGGTATCAAAATTATCCACAAGCTTCCCAGTAAATATTACTTGAGAGGGCGTTCATGTCCAATTTTTGACTAGGAAACTAGTATTTATGATAATTATAGCAAATTATGAAGGCAGCATAAACAGCATTACATACAGACTGGGAAGAGAGGTGCTGCAATGTAAAATATGTGAAAAATTTGTGAAATTTGTGAAAACAAAATCAAGAAATATATGCATTTAAAACTTCTTTTCTAAACCAAATGGACTGAAAATACATATCTAATTGTAACTGCTTTTGACTAGCAAAGCAAGTAGCAAATCAATCACGCTCGATAAAAGTGACGAGGCTTTCGAAATGATCCTTCCCAAATTTCCAGTTTCAATAGGAAACAAATTGTTGCTTGTCAATGCATTTTATTGGGTCTTTGAACTCTCTTGCAGATCTTTCTTTGCACATCTGCTCAACTTTCACACACATACACACACAGATTGTGTAAGCCTCCGCTTCCTCACAGAGTAATCCTGCCGGAAACGCAGAGGAAGTGTGATTACGCCCCGTCATGCATGCATGGATTATAACGTGTAGATTATGGTGCAGTTGTGCAGGATCAGGGCGGAAGGGGACGTCAGTGTGTGGATTCACGCATGTGCTCCTGTATGACCGGGACAGATAAATAATCCATGTCTGAACTGACGGACACAGGATTGAGGGATTACTGTGGCCATCACTCGGCCAGTTAATTAGAGAGAAACGGAAGCATCTCCGCTTCTGAATAAAGTCATTACTCGGTCACTGGGTGGGATGGAATTGGGGTTTTCCACAGGAACTTCAAATAAACCTGAAACACAACTGTTACACTGCATCATCATGGCACATCCATGTAATGCAGCTATTTTTTTATTATTATTATTTTGATATATATTTTACACAGTGCCATTGCTTTCTCTTTTTTATTGCACTCATTTATTTTTTTAATCATTTAATTATTGTTAAAGGTACACCATGGAACTTTTGGCCCTCTATAACGGTTAAACAAAACCACATGCATTTTGTGGAAGAACATTGTTTTGGTTGTGCTTCGGCTCTGCGTGACTGTGCGGATGAAAATGGCCCTTCACAAATAGATAATGCTTCACGATGAACTCTGTCGGAGAGCTGCATACGGCAATTTATCTGTTCAATAAAATATAGGGCCGCAACGACGCGTCGACGTAATCGATTACGTCGACTATGAAAATACGTCGACACGCATGAAATGCGTCGACGCGTCACATTAATTATTTACGTTTTAAAAAATATATTATAATATTAAATATGGGAATACTTACGGCTGAACAGAAAGGTGCTTTGTTCATTATGCAAAGCTGAAATGGCACACCATGGCAGCACAACTGCTATGAATGAGCATCTTAAAAGGAAACATCCTGTGACGGTCTCTGCGAACTCAAAACGACGAGCCAGCTGGGAATTAGTAGGCTACAGTGAGGTTTTTTTGGAGTTGTTGTTGCCGTCATACCTGCTGTGTTTCGGTCAAAAACGCATCGACGTCTATTTAGAGCTGACACTGTCGGCTACAGCTTGTAGGCTATAGCGCTATGTTATGCATAGATTCCGGGAGATTTGAACTAATTTGCGGGCATCAGGGAGACGCTATCAATATGCGGGAGACTTGGGATGTCTGCATGTAGAATAAATACAGTTACCTGCACTCCCGCGGGACCCAACGCAACGAGCGGCGCTGGAATAGATCTGATAGCCGAGTGCGGGCGCGGGCGGTAATGCACTCGTGTGTGTGTGCTGGTTTCGGAAGAATAAAACGATTCGCGGGACTCCCGCAAAATATAAATCTATAAATTGAACATCTTAAAACGAATAAATTGTCATTCATCTGTTGCACAAAATCAACAAGAACAACTAAAACAAAATAGAAACGATTTACAGGCCAGAGTCTCTGTGTTTGCAGCGTTGAACAATGTAACCAATCACAGACATATGTGTTGATTTCTTGAACGCAAATCAGATGCATTTAAGAAAGAATCCCCTCACCGCTCAAAATTGACTTTTTGTTCAGTGTTGAATTCTGCATACTGGCAAATCATCAGATTATAGCAAACAAAGTGTAGCCTATATATTAGGAAAGATTCATTGTGCAGTCAGTTTCATTAATAATAACAGAGATTTGTGAGATCACGACGAACTGGCCCACATGGCCGCCGGATTTACCGATAGCATTCTGATATGCAGAATTTTTGTTAGATTATCTGCCTTTTTTTTATTTATTTTTTATCTGTTACTTGAACTGGGTGAAGTTATTCAAATTAGTAACAACTTTTTTTGCACCGTTTAGGTTGGGCAGTTTAGTTTGAAATACTAATGGTAGAAGTTGTACTTATTTATTGGAAAGTTTGCCAATGGATAAATCAGTTAATCCAAAAAATAATCATTAGATTAATCGAGAAAAATAATCGTTAGATTAGTCGACTAATCGAAGAAATAATCGATAGATTAATCGACAACAAAAATAATCGTTAGATGCAGCCCTAATAAAATACCTTACTCACCTGTTAATTAATATAAACATCATCTGGTGTTGCTTTTACAACATTTCAAATCCCTCAATCCTTGTCTCCGAAAAGCCAAGCCAAAGTTGATTCTTGTTTTATTACGAGCCCGGTCACGCTCTCTTTTAACCAGCAGACTCTCCTCTGTTCTGCGTTTGTTTTAAACGGGTGATTCCACAGAGGTTGGATATTTAGCTGCTCCATATAAACCTTTCTGGCTCATTGTGACAACCTAACACACATCATACACGTCAACTTTTCTCTATTTACAGAAATGACGAGAATCACGATACACGCCCGGGCAAGTGATGTATGTACGCAATTTTCCACAAAAGGTCTAAAATATAAATGCTTATAATATAATAGGCTTGTGAATCAGGGTAAGACAAAAACATATTTTGGAAGAAATATTAATGATGTATTGACTTGTCTAGAATCATCACAAATAACTTTTTTTTTTTCATATTAAAAAAATCTGGGATTAAATTACTTTTTAGATTTTAAAAAAATCCATAAGGAAGATTCTATCCTATTTCTAATAGGTCACTAAAAGTAAAATTTTGTGAGTGATTATTTGACTCTTTGTATTGATGGTCAGATGTTCTAGCTTCCATTAAAACACAAGAAACATTTCCAAACCATGCTGGAGAACATGATCATCAGGTGTTTTGTCCACACAAAATACTAAGAAATTTGAATATTAACTTGAATCAGATTGATTTCTGTCCCCTGACAGCTTAAAAACAACACCTAGGCAACCAGAAAAACAAACTCAGTCAATCGCATTATTCGAATGTGAATTGCTTGTCCTTTGCTTTAGAGACAAATTGGCCCCTGAGGAAATCATACGTTGGCCTACGTTGAGTAAATATAAGCAGAACTGGGCACATTGCCAGTCTCAACAGGATCGTCTGCCCATTCGATCAGTAGACTAAATTCAGACCATCCCAGAATCCTTTGGGAAATCTGCATCCAGCATTTTCTCAAGGTCGCAGAGATGCATAAATATTCCACAAATGACACTCAGGGTTTATTTACATCTTGGGAGACATTAAACACAAACTGGAGTTGAAGGAGTTTTAAGGACTGTTTGATTCATGCATGTCTTTTATTGTGGTCATATTTTGAAACACTGCATCTTCATATCAGCTTGTGTCAAGGCAAAATCTCTCCTCATACTGATTTATGAACAGTATGATGTTTTATACAGTAGATCAATTATGAGATGCTATTGTCAATTATTAGACATTGGCGCCTGCTGAACACACCACAATAAAACATCTCTGTGTGGAAGAGAAGACCATGGTGATCATGGCGATGGCACATCTATGACAATCTAAATTCATAACTCTAATTACAACGATTTTATCAGTTCAGCATGATCTTTCCCAGCTCATTTTGTCAAAGAGGGTTAAAAACAAAGTATGAGTTTGTCATATTTTCAAACGTGGGCTTCTCTTATGTGGGAAACTAATGAGATTGTGATTTATAGCATATTTGTTTATATCATGTTGGAAAAATTTAAATACGCTTTCAAAGAGTTTTTAGGACAATTCTCGTCATAAACAGCTCCTAAACAGCACAAGGGCATGTGAGAGGTAAAACTAGAACAACAGCGACATCTAGTGTTCAGTCATTTCAAAAACTATAAAATGGAATGACGTAAAATAACAGCTGCTGCATGGTGTCGACATTACAATAACTATTAAAAGTTCAGTAAGAAACATTCTCTAGCTTTTTGCTTGCTCACATGTAGAAATACTGCTGAATGTATTATCTGAAGCATTTACAATGAAAAAAGAAAGAGAAAGGAACACAATAGCCGCCTAAGCTCTGATATAAACAATCGAGTGGGTACTTACCTTTATATAGCTGACTTCTGCTGCAGGTATAATGGGTTCATGACTTCATACAGCAGCCCATGAAAGACATAGGACCTGTTTGCACAATAAAGAATGTGTGAATGTCGTTGTATATCAACCAAGGTGGATTTCTTAAAGGGTTATTGTCCATCCAAAAATGAAAATTCTGTCATTAATTACTCACCCTCATGTCGTTCCAAACCCATAAGACTTTCGTTCATCTTCAGAACTCAAATAAAGATTTTTTTTTGTTGTTGTTGATGAATCTGATAAGATTTCTGTCCCTCCATAGACAGCAACGGAACTGACACTTTGACGCTTAAAATGTTCACAAAGAGGTCGTAAAACTAATCCATATCAATTGAACGGACATATAAAGACTCGATCACTTTATATGATGAACAGACTGAATTTAGGCTTTTATTCACATATAAACTTTCATCAACTCACACATCAGTTGTGGTAAACAGAAGCTCAAGCATGATCGCTTGACGGAGAACCAATGAGGTTCATTCTCGTGTTACGCAGCACGTTTGAGCTTCCACAAGAACCAATGAGGTTCATTCTGGTGTTACACAGCACGTTTGAGCTTCCACAAGAACCAATGAGGTTCATTCTCGTGTTACGCAGCACTCTGTGACATTTTAACAAGCTGTTGAGCCAGACCCTGTAAGGCTTTAATAGCATTTTACATTTCAATTATTCATGAGACAAGAATGGTAGAGATGCCAGTTTGCAGGGTTTTTTTAATTCGCTTTGGTACTATTTTCAGTAAGGTGTAAATTTTCAAAACTCTTAGTACAAAACTGATTCCAAACTGATGACACTTGTAATACAGCTGATTATTTTCAAAAACTGATCCCATGCTTTCATTACAAACATATGTCAATCCATATAATCAATGTTTCAAACACAAGATTATTGTAATATGTAATGAGAACAATTAGTTTAACCCCCGAAACACAACAGTATGATCTTCTTTACATTTAGTAGTAACAATCAGTTCATTCAACAGCAAACAAAAACAATGCAAGATACATGTTTCAAATCACCCTTGTTGTACTTGCTATACCATATGACTGAATCTATACTGTAGTGCAGGTGACCTTCACAGATCTCCACCATTGTCATCTGCTCCATTCTGTAATGTAAATGCTGTGTTTGATGCCATCTGTCTTCCTTCTATTGATGCATCTCGGATGAATCTGATGTTACACAGTCATTATTTCCTCTCTCTTATACTCTATCCTGCTATCATTCTCTCTCTCTCACACACACACACACACACACACACACTTTGAACATAGTGGTTATTATCTATAAATCACTTATATAAAAATAATTCATTCCATTTGGTTATACATATCCGAAATTGCACACAAGTTATAAAGAAACTGTCTATAGAATCAATATCTATAGGTATACCAAATTATTCACTGATTAACCATTAATATCAGTTGGATTAAAATAATAGACAAATGTATAAATTAAACTGAACAAGAATATATGCCAATCAAAAGTTTGATAGTAAGAGCTTTATGAAAGGCAGTTACTGTAAATTAAACATTTAGATAAAGTGAAAAGGACTTTCACTTTCTGCAAAAAAGTGCACTTTTGATGATCTGTTGTGATAATAGCCTAAGAGTTTTGAGAATGTACAACATATTTGAGAAAATAGTACCAAAGCAAATAATGACGATATGATAATAATTGATGTTACATTACAATTTAACCAGAGTACAATCTCTACTAGCCTCAGAAGAGACTTAATGTCAGTGTGAGATATTGGTGGTTTTAGTTAAGTTTTACATTCCTAATAGGTGTCGTTGTAAACCTAAAAAAATACAGTAGTTTCAACCTGAAAGCAAAAGCAAATTACTTAATGTAGAGGAAACAGAAATAAGTAGAAACTGAAAAGTAGGGTTTTTTTTCCATATACTTGCATGTATTTTATTCTCTGGGGCGTCTGTGATCCTTCACTACTCATAAGCACCAAAGGATGATAAAGAGAAACATTCAGTCGCAGGAGCGTTTAGAACAAGAGCATCCAAAAAGAGAAAAACTAAATGACAATAACATGAATTATTCAGATGACAAATGGATAATTTACTGAAGGAAAAATCAAGAGATGTGAAGAGAAAAGGGTTTGGCTTGATTGTGAAGTCACAGATTGAAAACTGAAAAATGCAGAACTGTAGCATTTCCCACAGTCATTCAACATGAGATATTTTACATAAATGTGATTGTGGTTTTCCACGCTTTGGAGCATATGAGTAAACATACACAGTGCATTATAGCGAATACTGGTGACCTGAACATGCAGAAAGAGCTTGTGGAACCATCATCCGATCGTGTTTGCCCGGGTATTAATTCCCAGATGTTTTGGTAGGATCTCATTTAAAAAAACAATACATTCATAAATTCATATGATCAACTTCATGGGAGCATTAAATTATCCAATATGGTTCCTAAATGTAGATGGCATGTTGCATGGCATGTTTTAGAGTATCTGGAAGCATACTAGAGTTCAGAATGCATGTGCTTTCATGGTTGTTAGGGAGTTTCGAACCCAATCATCTCGTGCTCGTCACTAGTCGACAACTCATCATCGGCGCTTCGTGGTGCTTCCTACACAGTTCATGCTTCTGCTCATCTGGGGAAAGTGCACGTTTGGAGTTCTGGCAGTTGGGCCGTAGAGGCCCAAGTTTCTTGCAGCAATGGACTTCCGAGGGGTTTTGATGCAGGGGAACGGAGAGAAGATCTGCTGAGGTTTCGGAGGTTCTCCTGCCAGCGTTGATGGGCTTCTTCTGAGGGAGCTTCCACTTTCTGAGCTGGAAGAGTCTGAACCTGGACGGCGGGTGGATGGTAGCTGAGCTGGGGTCGTGGGCTCTGGCTGCGGATCTGGAGTTGGTGTAGGTGGATCAGAAGCTGGTTTTGGTTCCAGTTCCAGAGAAGACAGTCGGTTGTTGATCTGCTGGAGTTCCTCTCCTTCTCCAGCGCTTTGATCTTGCTGAGAGACATCAAAGCTTCTAGCCTCCAACTTCTCTTGTTCTTCATCCTCCAACTTCTCTTGCTCTCCATCCTCCAACGTCTCTTGCTCTCCATCCTCCAACTTCTCTTGCTCTCCATCCTCCAACTTCTCTTGCTCTTCATCCTCCAACTTCTCTTGCTCTTCATCCTCTTTGTCTTCCTCGAGTCTTCTCTCCTCTCCCTCTTCAGATGCTTCTTCCGTTTTGCTGTTGTCAGTTTGATCGTCTTCTATCTCCAGAGAATCATCAAAGCCGAGCTGTGCCCGCGCCCTGGCGATGTTTCTGCGGTGCGCGCGCACATGTGTTCGCCACGGGGAATGATGTCTTGGCTGCATCATCTGATCCTGGCTGGGGGTGGAGTGGGCTTGGGGAACTCCACCGTTATGGATGATACAATTCTTTGAGGATCGCTGAGCGGGTCTGGGCTTCCTGCCCAAGAGAAGATGGTTGACCACAGGGGAGGGACCAATCTGGGAGGCAAGGATACTGGTGGCTGGACACTTGTCTGTGAAAAATCAATAACAAAGAGTGAGAAAACGGCAGTAATTGCAAACAGACTGTCAGAGTCAACATAAAACCGTGTTTCCAATTTTACTTCTTTAACATAACATATTTCTGAGTTAAGCCGGGTGCACACTGTACGATCTCAGTTGTCATTCATGTCGGACTGTACAACATGAATTTATGAATGTATTGTTTTGTACGGCAGTCAAAAAAAGGACGTACACAAGAAAACTCATCCGGAGTTTTACATCATCAATCCATGACACGTTCGGGACGTTGAGATCATATGAGTGATTAAAATGGTGGCTAGCAGAGAAAACAATCTCTAGGGATAATGTTGGTCATGGCTTGTTTAAAAAAAAAAAAAAAAAACACGATGACGAAGACGATGCGTGTGGAGCAAGTGGTGGTTTGTTGTTGTCACCGCACTAATTGCGCCATCAGGTTCTGCACTCCTCTATTATTTTTTGGTTTGATGGTCATCGTAGGAGAAGCCACACAGCAGGACAGCGCCTCAAAACTTCTGATACAATTTAATCAATAGATAAAGTTTGATCACAATGGTCATTAATTGGCTGTTGATGAACATGTCAAGCGATCAAAGACTAATAATTTTAGCCTAGGATCAGAGGAATCTTTTAGGATTCTCAAAATTTGCCAAATCGTATAGTGCGAACCCAACTTTATACAGGGTATTCAAGGTGAAAACAGAATGGGGCTTTGTGATGTCAGTGGAAAAGGAAAGTGGTTTCAGAGTGGTTTATAGTGTGCAGTGATGAATTATGTAAAACAAGATTGTGCATTATGAAAATAAATATGACCTATTATGATTTCATGTTGACTTTAAGTCTCCATTATGCCCTGTACGGTGTTATTGCAAAATTACATCTTCCAATATTTTAATAAATGGGAAAAAAAGGTAATTAACCATTTTTAGCATATACCAATCCCCTGAAAAGAAAATATGATGTAGAAAACACCTTGATTAATCAGTTCAGCCATCACCAAAATGACAAAAATTGCAATTCATTGCGTTGTACACCAGCAGACCCAACACCGATCAAAACAGATCTACTGCACCATATATCTACTGTATAATGAAGCCATAGTTGACACATGAAGATCAATACCAGTTTGTTGGTTCTGCTGTTTACTGGGTTGATGAGATTCAATAGTTTCAGCTTCCACTGGAGGTCCTGGGAAAAATGTCACAGTATACTGACTAACACCCTTCTGTCGATTCCTGAACTCATCTTCGACAGAAAACAATGTATTGGTTGTGATATCAGTATGATCCTGCTACCTGTATGGATGTAAAGTAGACCGGCTTGCTGCTGTTGTTTTTGTTTGATGCGCGAGTACTGTTTCTTCAGCGCGCTGATGTCAGTGCTCATGCGCTCCAGCATCATGCTGTTGATGGCCGCTTGATGCACGGCCCGTCCCGCACCCACCGCCCCGGGACTGAGCTCAGCCATGTTACTGCCCTGAGAGCTCTGATCTGCTCTCTGATCTGCAGAGCACATAAAAAAAGAAAGCAAACATCGTAACTAATAATGTGCAAGAATATTTGTGAAACATTTTACAGAGTAACGGCTGCGTCGGCTCCTTTCCAAACCTTCCATTTATTTAATTGCGCTGGAACCGAAATCCGTAATTAAACACAGCTTGAATGACTCGACCCATCTCAGATTCAACAAGAACTGACAAATCCATCGAGGATTAAATCCATTTGAGACAGATTCAGAGAGAATTGTCAAGGATTTTCAGGTCTTGCCAAGGTTAGGTTGGCAAAGTGAGCTTCACAGAGCTTATGTTTGCATTACTCCATGAAATCACCCTTACTTTGACAAAGCCAATATAGTTTAAGTGACTCAGAAGTGTTCAGAAAGACATAAATCATGTTTGTAACCTCAGGCAACACTATTAAATCTACTTCCTTTTAGTTTTTGAAATGTGAAATGTAAATTCAGACCTTTAAGGTGCTTTTGGTATCTTTGGATTTCAGGGGCCAGAAGCCCACCAAGAGGCCCGAGGCAGCCCAGGGCGGTGACAATAGAGTCTTCATCATCCATATCAGCATCATCATCACTCTCCCATCCATGGAGTGCCAGACTGTACAGAGGAAAAATAATACAATAATATCATGCATTAAATCAAATATTAAATACAAAAAAAAAAAAAATCATATATAATCAATTTAATAAATTTTTTATAAAATAGAAAAATAATTATAAACTGCATGATTAATGCATGAAACAAAATATTAAACACATAATACAATTAAATAAAAAAATATATTATATACATACAAAATATTAAATAAAAAAAATAAAAAATGTAAAAATAAATTAATAAAATGTAAAAATTCATGAATGTAGAATGCATAAAACAAAAAAGAACTAAATTAAATTAATTCATAAAAATGAAACAAATTAAGTGTAATTTTTTGAAAAAATATAATGCATGATTTTTTTTTTTATATATGTTATTAAATATATATTGCATGAAATAAAAACATTAAATACATAATAATAATAATAATAAATAAAAATGTATTACTTTAATTTAACAATACAATTATTTAAAATAAGGTAAATAAAATTAGAGAGTATAAAAAAAAATATATATCAATGCTCTCCTCTTTGAAAAATAAAGCCGGAAATTATCTTTAAACTGAGTGTAAACCTTGTCATGATAAGGCAGAACATTTGCTTTTGATATTTGCATGCCAATATACACACGTGCCATAAAACAACCACCTGCAGGCTCGTAGTAACGTGTTTATATGGCTGCTAAACTCTCACAATTACAATCTGTGCTGTGGGCGTGGAGTGTCTTCAGCGCTCATACCTGCTGTTCGCTCTGACCGGGGCAGGGAACGGGGTGATGTTGTAGGTGTATTTCTCCCTGAGCTCAGCCAGCTGGGGGAACGGGAACGGGGCCATGGAGTAGACCGTCTGTCAGGAGGAAAACAAGTGTTGGATAAACTACTTCCAAGAAGCTTTTGCCATTTTCAAACACACTTTTGCAACATTAAACCTGTTACTCCTTGCCGATTTACCTAAATGATAAGGTTTACATATAATTATTATCATGAAATATTCATGATCTTTTCTATGCTCTGTCTTACCTGCATGAGTTCATTGGAGTCGATAAGATTGTGCTCCAGCATTTCCTGTGTCAGGCAGCCCATAGTGCTATAAAATTCATCAGCAGTCTGGCACTCCTCAATTCGCCTGAGAGGGTTGAAAACGCATCTCATTTTTAATGTATGAGCACATCATTTTGTTTGCAATCTAATCGACAGTGCAACCAACTCTAGGTAAACTTACTCTCCGAGTTTGGCCCAGATGGCCAGAGCCACACGCAGCAGCATTTCAGAGCCCTCAAAGAAGACAGAGTCCCAGATCTTCAGCACGTTGTGATGGGGCAAACATGTGGCAAACATGGTCAAAAACCACTGCATGGTGAAGACATTGGTAAGCGGAGGCTCATAGCTGCCTGAAACACAATGCAGTTGAGCTGGTACAAACATTCTTCTTTTACATCAATGCATATTTACAGGGTTGCTACATACCTCCTCCTTCCCGATTGGCTACTTTCTGGAGGTGCTGGAGATGCTGAGAAAGTTCTGGAAGCTTCAGTCGCAGAAGATCTCTGAACACGGCCATGTCCACTGAGAGGGCACGCAGGTTATTGGCGAAGTAACTATCGGGAAGCACCTTATCGATCAAATAGATCATAACCTATAACGGAATGATAGAGGATAATTAGGTTTATCTTTTTGCTTCTATAAGATAATAGCTTATCTTGCTTATAAAATGTGTCTGTCCAAAACGTCATGCTCATTTAAACTTAGGTTAATTTTTGAAGTGGATTTTGAATTAAAAAACAATATTACCGATTAACAAATTAATAAGATTAAATTATAATTAAAATGTAATTATAGAATTAATTAGTTAATAAAATAATAACAGAATTCATCAAATTAAATGGTGATACTTTACAATAAGTATATAAATGAATTAGAATTTACAGAATTTATGAACATCTAGGTAAACCTTTAATGCGTCTCCTTCGTTTCCCTCTGTGACCTCCAGAATGAGGGCAGCCAGAACATTGAAGCCCTGACAGTAGCCGACAGTCTTGTTCCAGCGGGCGTATGCCAGCAGAACCCGCTTCAGCACCACCCGGTCCTGCTCCGCCTCCTGGCCACAGTAGGAACTGCAGCCTGTCCTGTGCAGGTCCTGAATGAGAAGAGAAGGGAAAACAAAGTGTGACTTACCTATGCACACAAGCACACTGAACTTTGCTCAATCGCGCACAAGTGCATCACTGTTCTCATTCATCCAGTGCTAGCTACACACACACACAAACACACATCCTGCTCCATTACCCTCTTACTGACGCACTGCAATGAGCAAATATCCTGTTTCACCATTTAACCTTTTATCTTCCTTCCATTAAATATCTCTAAAGCCACACTTTGTTTGCTTCCCAAATATTGTTATATATAGCCTTCACATTTTAAATAACTGCATAGAACTACAGATATGAACCTTCACTATTTGGATTCCCAAAGAGTCATCGTCTGGATTGCTGCGATCGTTGAAGGCAAATCTCATGGTTTTCTCCCAGTCTATGGAGATGCTGTGGAGGTACTGGTCAGCCAGGGTCAGCCATACCTATATCAAAATAACCAAACATTATACATTGTGTGAAATATCACGGATATGAAAACAGTGAAATTTCCAGCAAACTTACCCTCTTCCTCCACTCTTTGGGAATACCCACAGGGAGTCTGGCCACTGCTTTCAGAGCGTCGTACCACTGCAAAGTAAAACAACCCCAAACAATCAACATGCAAACCAAAAGCATATTTGTTGGTTTATTGCTGTTTGAGGGTTTTAGGGCCATAGGCATCTAACACATACTTGTTGAAAGCCGTTCTTGCCTAGAGAGGGTTCGATAGTGAACTTCAGCCTGGTGTCCACCCCTGCAATAAGACAAAACGGTGGACAATCGGTGAGACAAAGATGACCATATAAAGACGTCTCTTCTGTAGCTGCAGGTGTTTCATTAACAAATGAAAAAAGGGTTTTTGCGTAATCACGACAAAAAAAATGTCAATTAAATTATAGTGGATTTTGAGTTAACAAACAATATGAATAATTAAATATTTACATAAAATTAATACAATTTGAAATAAATGACAAAATTATATAATGAATTAATAAATAAAATTATCAAATAAATCAATCACCCAATTATATCAGGATAGGTTGCAATTCTCTTTATTTGATTTTATTTATTTATTTTTAAATTCAACTGAATCAGGACTCTTAAAAAACAGGTGCAAGAAAAGAGGCATGTTTTGGTCGTTATATTCACGTTTTCAAATTCATGATATTTAAAATATTTATATTTGTAAAATAATATATTTGCATAATCACTAGCCCATTAATAATAATAATAATAATAATGATTGTATTAATTTAATGGCTCATTATTTTTGAAGGCAGGTTACCTTACTCTATTATTTGTCTAAACAAGAACAAACAAACAAAAATGCAACAGAAATGACTGGAAACGATATGTGTATCGACCACGACGCAGAAACCAAACGCTGGATATCGAATAGTTGATAAATGACGCTGTCCACTGCGGAGCGGTGCTGAATCTCACTTCCGCCTAGTTTCTTCCGGAATCACGACACCATCCTGTATTACGACGAAATAAACTCTGTTTTTTCATAGTTAAGAAGTCATATTGAGCGTTAAAGAGCTACAACAACACGACGAATTATTTAAATTGATGTAACCTTCACGTTAGCCATGGCTAAAGATGCTAAATCCTGCCAAACGCGCAAGTAAACAACTCTAACGTTACCTCACCAATATGATGTGATATAGGAAGCAGCATTTCTACTTTCGGTGCATAACAAAACCAATAAAACCACCAACCTGAGTCCATCTCTGTCATCGTTTAAAGGTATAAATGATAAAAAGGAGTGGCACCATTTCTGCATCTATTTCACTCGTCAAGCCGAGTCTGTTCCGGATTAACCTACATGATTACCATCATCTCTCCAGCCCTCCTACTGCACTCATGCTCGGCACAACACATGTGTCTGCATGAGAAGCATGTCCAGTATTATGTACTGACTATCTTTTACATTAAAACGAAAAATTTGACTCTAGAAACGTTCAAAACAATTATCAATTAATAAATAGGCCTAATATTTAAAAGTAAGTAAAATGTATAAAATAAAATGATTTCATAATAAGCCTATTCAAACTTTCCAGGACCCCTCAAAGCTAAACCCATAAAATTTCTCAATTTTAAATTTATTAATATAGTTAACTTAAACGTAGGCCTAGTTCACAATCGTATTAATGTAGCTGATAAAATATGTATTTAGTAAAAAAGTGAAGGCCCTTAAGGACACCAAATTACAGAGATGCCATTCTGCAATCATCTACACAAATGGGCATTTTAGGAATAAAGAGTTTTATCTATAATCACTAAATGAATGATAGACTAAATGAATACAAATAATTCCCTTTAAAGCATGCTGTATTCACCTGGCTCTAGGGTGCACAGCAGGCGCGGCGCTCTTCTAGAGATGCCGTTGCGTTTCTTCAGCACATTACTGATAATATTACCGACTCCTCCAGCTGCATTCTGCCGTTTCATACAAACCCTCGATCTTTTAGAGGAGACAAACCTTTCCTGCTTCATCTGGAGAAAAAAGCTGGGAGGACGAGGTCCGTTTGACCGCGCATTCAAAACGATTCTCTCATCCCGAGAATCATAAAAATATCATACTCGTTATGGTATCAATAAAGCAGGGGAGAAGAACACATTCGAGTATCATTTATCCTCATACATGAAGGTGCATGCATGTACCTTAATAATAAGTAAAAAAAATAGCATAAAATAATCAAAGGTGATCGAAACGAACGCGCAAGATGGGAGAGGCGGGACAGCGCGGTGATGCGCGCGTCTACACCCACATATGAGCGTCACATTCAGGGTTGTGAGGGAGGCCAGAGAAACGGAGGAAAACAATGGCCAACACAGTACGTGAATGACTAGTGCATTACTGCCAACATTAGCATTAACCTTTAAGAACAAGGTATTCCTTAAATACTCTGGATCCAAAAATCACACCAAAAAAATCTTAGGACACAATTATAGGCTAAAATCCCAAGATAAGAATAAGGATATGAATTAACCGTAATGAATTCAAGTGATCTGAATGATTTACTAAAGCAATAATCCCCAATGAATCGTGGTTACGATGAATTTAAACAGTTAAGGAGCTAAAATCCCCTTTAGCTGTTATAAATTCACTAAAGAACATGGCTTCACAGGACTTATTGGTTTTATTAAACTGTTAGTGCATTAAATGATTTACTTTAAGTGGAGCAGTAATTCTGATTTAATGAGATCACAGGTGTATGTTTGTAGAGTCATTTACAAGGACTTCAAACACGGCTCAACCAATCTGAATCAAGGATCTGTTTATAAAAAGGAAATGTTGTACTTTAAGGCACTTGGAGGAAATAGTAAATTATTTAAAGTTAGTTCTGTACAATCTAATGATTTAAAACATCATGACAAAGTGAGAGAGAGATGTAAGGAAAAATAAGTCAATAAGCAGGCTTCTTATTTTGTGCTAAACAACGTGTCAGAATATTCCAAATTAAAGTAGGCCTATCTATCCATACCATATACAAGTCAGGTAAATCATTTAACATTGCATGATTGTCCAAAAGTGTCTTGATTTATCCAAACTCATGATTAACAAGAGAGACACGAAACTGTTGTTTAAACATTTCTGACAGAAAGAATGATAGTCCTGATATGGAAAATGTACATATTTTCCATTGGATGATAAGCATTTGGGTATTTTTTCCTGACATACATTTAGCGACGAAACAACAGTGATAAACACTGTTACTCATGTTCACAAAAATAAACATGTAAAATACAACAAAATCCATAAACGTTCAATACTACTATACTATAGCTACTGTATAATGTCACTTTGCATCAAGAATAGACATAGACTGAATAATGGCAACCATCTAGTGCAATAGTTTTGATGTGATTTCATACTGTACCTGTTTGACAGTGCTTGTCATGCTGCATGTAGATAAAATGGAGGAAAACACATTTAAGAGACGCAAAGCCACATTGATGACTAATTAGCGAGCAAAATTCAAATACAAATGTGAGCTCAATACAACGTTACGGTGCTAATTTGCATGTCAGTGTCATAAACTCATCACATGAGTGAGTCGCCTCTGAAACCGGCAGTGATGTTGAACAGAGTGTGTGTTTTGAATCTAATGCAAATAATTGAGTTGTACATGTGAGGAAGAGTCAATCCTGTGGTAGAGGGAAGATATTTCAGAATGCGGTCTTCTAAAATATCAACTGAGAGAACTAGACTAAGGGGAAGAAAAAAATGCATTTGATATACAGTATGTGAGCCTGAGCATTTCGGCAACCATTACATATGTAAGCTATATTACACCACCGCATCCTTTTAAAACAGCAGAAGGATAACACACATCCAGCATCAATGAATGCGAAGACGTATTGTCAATTTAGAATATAATAGTGTAGTGCTTTAATTCTCTTGACAAACTAACCCCCGTTTCACAGCCTAGTCCCAGACTAAAAGGCATGTTTGAGCTGTTTTAACTGAAAGCAACTTGCACTGGCATATCTTAAAATATGTCAGTGCCATTTTTTGTCTCTAGATGCACACTAGTAACAATAGTAGTCATATTTTTTTCTACGGCACGTTTATAAAAGCTACTTAAATGTCCTAATTGAACTAATGCCTAATCCTAGTTTATTCTAAGCCTTGTCTGTGAAATCAGTCTTAAAAGTCTTAGAATGGAACTTGTATGTATCTGAAATAAAAGATATAGAATGTACTACATGCTGCTTGCTATTTTGCTCAAGAGCATGATCAAGTCGACCGCAGGTCGAGATCTGAAGGTCCAACCACACAACTCTGCAATGCTGATTGCGAATGTTCGTTGGAACTATGGTTTTTGGGAAACACAGAACCGTTTGACTATGCTGGTAATAATAGAACTTTTCGGAAATGCAGCCCAGTGCGTTACTGACAGATCGGGAAGAGAGGTCAAAAATCAAGCATGAAAACCTATTATAATAGAGCCCTAAAACCAAATCAAGACAAAGGGCACAATAGGGCCCCTTTAATACTGCTGCTCATAACAGTAATGACAGCAAGAGGAGGGAAATGAGAGAATGATTTGTAATTACGTCTTTTCTGAGAGACGGCTTGCAGGCATGCGGTGACTATATCACAGTTCTTCTGAAACTTCTGCCGGAGTCTGTCCTTCCTCTTGACCTGACGCACCAGTTTGGCCGACTGTACAGCGATGCGATACTTCACCTCTTGAACCATCCACTTCAGCTCCTCCGGACCTGAGCACAAAATAGTGAGATGTGAGAGAGCAAATAACACTACATATACAGACAGGTTAAGATCATTTTGATTGTCAAAACACTGTGTATACAAGTCTACAAAAGACTTTTATATGTAACTTGTCATTATGGCCTACAATGAACCTGAGCACCTGAGACAACAATTAAATGACTTCAGCAAACAAAGGGTTAAGATTTAACTGGCTTTTAGAGTGGCATTATAACTGGGTAAGTTCTCATGCAGTATCTGTAACACTATATTTAATCTAAAACCATTTTAAGCACCCCAATCATATAACATATACTATTAAGAGTAATGTCACTATTTTTGTGTGTACATGGAAATGCACAGCAAATAAACAATTTAAAAGTATGAAAAATTATGAAAAAGTTAAAAATGTTAATTAAAATGAATTTATTTATTCATATTCCTTTTTATTTATTTAAAGCATGATTTAAAAACAAAAAGGAAAAACAAATGCATAAATTATAATAGAAATGCATGAGACATACACTACTGGTCAAACTCTTGGAATAGTGACAGGGGTTTTTTGTTTTTGAAAAAAATCTCTTATGCTCACCAAGGTAAAAATGCATTAAAAACAGTAAAACATTATTAAAAATTAAATAACTGTTTTGTATAGAAATATATTTTAAAAAGTAATTTATTCATGTGATGCAAAGCTGAATTTTCAGCATCATTACTCCAGTCTTCAGTGTCACATGATTCTTCAGAAAAGTCTTAATTATATACTTAAATATTGACCAGTAGTTTATGAATTCCAGTACATAAATTGGATTGAATTGACTTCAGTTGAAAGGGGAATTGATGCTCACCTTTTTGAGTCAGGTATTTCATCTGATGGCGTCTCGTGTGTTTCTCCTGAAGTTCCTGCAGAAAGTTGGAGCCAGCGTTGCTCCTTCCCAGGAAGGCATCCGAGCAGGAGGCTTCGGTCGAGCTGTCCACCCCTCTGACGCTATTACTGTATGTGTCATAGAGCTCCACTAACAGACACTCCACTATAGATGATGCCCGGGACGCTCTCAGATCATCTTCATCCGAATACACACCTGCTTCATGATTCCCCCCTCCTCCTCTTCCTCCTCTTCTCTCCATACGGATCTCTCCAGCTGGTGATCCATTAGGCTCTTTTGCGCACTTGGATAGTGAGACTGATAATGATGAAACTGTTTTGGCGCACTCACAGTTTGTATCTGAGACTGAAAGTCCCTTTGAAACCCATTTGTGAAGCGCAGAGAAGCCGTCAAGGTACGACGCACCTGAGTTGACGAAAACTCCACTCTCCTCCTCCGAGCAGATGTTGTCACATATGTCAATCTCCTTAAGTTCCTCTTTAGCGACGTCCACACCAGACATGTTTTATCGCTCTTTAAAGTTCAGCATTACACACTCGTGCACATTTGCTGCACATAAGTACAAACCAAAGATTGTTTTAGATAAATCAATAAGGAACTCAAGTTCCGGGTGTGTTCCATTACTTGAGCGGGGTTGGCAGCGCCTTTCCCAGGCTCTGGTTTCCTTCCTGAAACGGTCTAAATCCTGATTGCGCGCCCCTGCTGCAGGAATAGTTCAACCCACCTTCAAAACTTTGGAAACAAACTTTCTAAACAGGTCAATGTGAAATATGTTGTATTTGTTTATTTCACTACAAATATTTCAAATAAAAATATAGGCTACAATAATTGTTTGTAAAGTAACGTGTCCAAGTAAATACATAAAACAGCAAAAATCTAGGCTACTTTTTACAATATATATACCGGTATATATACACACATACATACAGCAATAAATAATATTCTATATATATATATATATAACTTTTGTTCCAAAAATAATAATTAGGCCTATATACATGTATGCATATTTAATTATACATTTGCTGTTTTTTTAAATAGCCTATATATTTGTATGTTTTCAAATAGGCTATAGGCTATATTTGTATGGATTGCATAATATATAGGCGTGTGTGTGTGTGTGTTACATTTTACATTGTTTACATTTTCTTGCGTGAAAATCTGGATTGAAACGTGAAACTGCATCCTTCTTACATAGTTACAATATTTTTAGTTTAAAACTTTTGTAGGCCCGACAGAGATTTGAGTGAGAAAGACAAATAGAGAAAATTACTGTTGAATCATTGTGAACATAGACAGATGTAGTTTATATTTTTGTGTTTTAAATTTTGTTTTTTCTCCTGTCCTTAACCTCAACCTGCCAAGGGACTACGCATGAAAATTAGCCAGTGTTGGCTAAATAGCGCATTTTACATACTATGTATTACTAATGTGTATTGTCCCTGATTAAATAAATAAACAAACAATATAAGGCATAAAACAGAAATTGCATGAATGACATCATCTCTTAGACGAGCGTAAACATCAGCTGACCGGGACTTCCGCCTCTCCACATGACTGGAACTGAGGAGGGAAATTTTATTACTCTTACTATGGCCACGGGTATTTTTATGAATATTAATGATGCAAAGCGTCTGATTGGCTGTAAGACGTACGATGGTAGGTGGGCGCTAGTCTGCTGACGAATCAGAGAATCATTAAATTCTGAAGGCTTGGCTTATGAATATAAATTAGGCTACGTGACTAGACGCCACAACAGGGTAACCAAGCAAAGTCAGAATGTCTAATTAATATCCATGAGTCAATCCGTCGCCATAGTATGATTCATAATTTCGTACACTAGACTAGGAAAGCTAGCTGCTCCTCTAAAGCAGCGTTTCCCATAACAGTATTTCATGATTTTATCGCAAGAAAAGGTCCTCGTTTAGGCCATGGCTTTATTTGTTTTTAATTCGGCGTCAAATGTGGTTTCTCCGTTAGTAATGTTACATTTTATTGTCATCTGCGTCACTTTGCATTGCAACAATCTGGCCGCGGCTAAAATGAATCCCAGACCGAACATTGTTTTAATCCTGACTGATGATCTGGATGTCTCTATCGGCGGAATGGTGAGTACATTTTCTGATAAAAGAGTTTTATTGTTGCCATTCTCAGTGGTCGTGATGTCCTCCATGCATTTGACTTTAAATGCTGTTGCTGAGTAAATGAGCAACATCATCATTTACTTGACGTCTTTCAATGTACAGATCCCTTTAGTGAAGACTAAAAAGCTGATTGGTGATGCTGGAATAACCTTTACAAACACGGTGAGTAGAAATTGTGCTAGACAACAACTGTGTCCTTGTAAAAAAAAAAAAAAAAAAGGTTTTGCAGAAAAGTGCTGTGTGGTCTTATTTAATATTAAATATTTTTATATGTTTATTATCATGGATCAACCAGCATGCATGTTTGCCATTGCATCAAATTGCACAGCATCTCCTAACACTTCTTGTCATTTCTTCTCTCACCCAGATTGTTGCCAGTCCTCTTTGCTGCCCCAGCAGGGCGAGTATCCTGACGGGCAAATACCCCCATAACCATCATGTCGTGAACAACACGTTGGAGGGCAACTGCAGCAGCACAGCGTGGCAGAAGACCCAAGAGCCAGACAGCTTCCCTGCCTTTCTTCAGAAACACGGCACCTATCAGACCTTCTTTGCTGGGAAGTATCTGAATGAGGTAAAGATATACTGGCTACTTCAATAAGGATACACCCTTTTTTTTGTTTGGGGTGTAAAAACATATTTATAGTCTTTATCATCATGTCATACTGCCATCCCTGAATCAGCTGATAGTACATCATCCATGTGTGTTTCTCTGCTTCAGTACGGCAGTAAAAAAGCTGGAGGAGTGGAGCATGTTCCTCCAGGCTGGGACCACTGGTTCGCCTTGGTAAGAAAAAGACAGAAGCCAATCATGCTTTTTTTCCAGAGCTTCAGGGTTGTCGTGTACACAGCGATCTTTGAGGGTCACAAGTAGAAGACGTTAATGATTTAGGTGAGATGACAAGCGGGAACACATTGACAAGCCTGTCAACCTTTCCCATGAGCCCTGTAGACGTCTAATTTTAGCTAGAAGGTTATGAAAACAGTTAGTAGCCTAAGATGTAGCATGTTTGTGAAGCTGCAACAAGAACACAAGCAAATGTAGACTCCGAAATTAATCCAGAAGAGAAAAGGAATGTTCTCTGGAGCCATGCTGATTCTTTTATTAGCAGCTCCCACAATTCAAAGCTCATGGTGTCGTTGAGAGCAGATTGTAAGGCTCTGTGTCAAACTCCATGGAACATATATATATATATATATATATATATATATATATATATATATATATATTTAAAATTATATTATAAAATTCTTTTATATGCATTTAGTCTTTATCTTTAAGTTGAATATTTGGAATTCTATATATTCTTTATTTAACTTTTTATTTATTTTTTCTGTTATGTAAAACAAAGAAATTAAATATATAAAACATCAAATTAAATAAATATAATAAACCAAGTTAAATAAATTATAATTATATAATAAATTTGATGTTTATTTTGTTTGTTTGAATAAAAAAAAAAAGACTGATTTTTAAAAAATGTGTTTGTATTTATCCTGAGACCAGATTTATTTGGAGTGAAATCTTTTTGATGATTTTAACATGTTCCTACAGGAGAGAAACTCCAAGTACTACAACTACACACTGTCTGTGAACGGCAGGGCGCAGCGGCATGGACAGAACTACAGTGAGGATTACCTTACGGATGTTCTGGTAAAAGCGGATCTCACCTGCATTCACGAGATTACATAAAACCTTATGCAACAGAAGTTAAGTGGCTTGTACATGTCTGATTCCATCCAGGCCAATATTTCCATCGACTTCCTGGAAAACAAGTCTAACCGTAGGCCTTTCTTCATGATGGTGTCCACTCCGGCCCCACACTCACCCTGGACGGCCGCTCCTCAGTACGAGAGCAGTTTTCCCAACGTCAAAGCGCCAAGAGACCCTAACTTCAACATACATGGAAAGGTACGGGCCTGATGTGTCCCCTGATGTTCTGGGGCTTTCGCACCAGGTAGTTAGAGGAACGTCACTGTGTCACTGCGTCACTGGTAGTTCCTATTGTGCTGGGTTAGACCCTACTCTGATGTAGGAGCTAATTTTTGGCCGAAAAGGCGATCCTAGAACTAAAATCTTTCCTAGTTCCTGCGGTCCAAAAAGCGGGTACTTCCGGCAATAGTTATTGCAACGTTCCTCTGGTGCGAAAGCTCCTTTAGATGTTCTGATTGGATGGTTTTTGTGCATATCTGACAGCATTTAACCCTGATTGTTAGGACAAACACTGGCTCATCAGGCAAGCAAAGACACCCATGACAAACTCTTCAGTGGAATTCTTGGATAACGCCTACAGAAAACGGTATTCAGATTTTTTTTTTTTCACTTAAAATCATTTTAATACTGCACATGATGTAATGTGGTACTGTTGGTCTGTTCCACTAGGTGGCGCACTTTACTATCAGTAGATGACCTGGTGGAGAAAATGGTGAAAAAGTTGGAGGTCAGAGGAGAGCTTAGCAACACCTACATCATTTTCACCTCTGACAATGGTTACCACACAGGTAAATGAGTTCAATGGTTGAGAAGTTTTCTTTTACTCTACCTGTCTTTTATTTTTTTCATGTGTCCGTTTCTTCCTCTCAGGCCAGTTTTCTCTTCCGATGGATAAGAGGCAGCTCTATGAATTTGATATCAGAGTTCCTCTGCTGGTGCGAGGGCCTAATATCAAACCCAATCAGACAAGCCAGGTAATATAAACAAGCTTTTTTATATATATTTATCTGCTTTGTGTGTCATTAATAACTTATTGTTTTAACAGTTACTCATAGCAAATGTGGATTTGGGTCCAACGATTCTGGACATAGCAGGATATAACGTCAATGAAACTAAGATGGATGGGATGTCATTTCTACCTATCATGGTAAACTCCTGTTTGAACTTATCAACTTTGAACTAAATAAATAAATGCATTTAAGTATGAGCATCAGTTTGCGTTTGATTTGTTTCAGATCGGTGAAGGGAACAGCAGCACATGGAGATCTGATGTACTGGTGGAATATGAGGGAGAAGGAAGCAACATCTCAGACCCAGCCTGCCCTCTGCTGGGCCCTGGGGTCTCGGTGAGGGTCTGCGCGCTACAAATAAACAGCTGTGTTGTAGCACTCATTTTTTGCGATTACCATAATGACTGTGTTTTGTTTTTTTTTCTGCAGGAGTGTTTCCCAGATTGTGTTTGTGAAGACTCGTACAACAACACATACGCCTGTGTTCGCACAGTATCGCAGGCCGCCAACTTACAGTACTGTGAATTTGATGATAACGAGGTAAAACAGAAATCAACAATCCATTTGCTCCAACTCCTATTATACTGTAATAGTAATAGCTCACTGTCTTTGCTTGCAGGTGTTTGTGGAGGTGTATAACCTGACAGCAGACCCCTTTCAGTTGAGTAACATCGCCAAAAGCATTGATCAGGAAGTCCTGGAGAAGATGAACCACCGCCTGATGATGCTGCAGTCCTGCTCGGGACAGTCCTGCAGAACGCCTGGCGTCTACGACTCAAAGTCTGTACAATCCTGATCATTTTAACGTTCAGCATTCAATTAAGATGGTTCGAATTCTGGAAATGTCTTCAAACTTACATTTCGCCTGTCACTGTTCCACCAGGTTTAGGTTTGACCCTCGGTTAATGTTCAGCAGCCTCGTCCCTCACAGGAACAAACTACGACAGACGCTGAAGTAGAGCGTGGAGAGGATTAAAGGAAGAAGACCAATGAAGGGAAAGAATAAAGGGCACTGAAAAACCAGCCCTGTTGTTGCCTTTATATCCTGACGTTCTCCCAAAGATGCCCAGTCTGTCCTCCTCAGATGAGGTCATCAGGGTGCGCCAGGACACCAAACAAACTAGACACTTTCAGATTCACATCAGATCCTCCTGACAAACTACCAGCTGACACACGTCTGTGAGAGCATTCACATCATATTCCTGTTGGTTCTGAATTAATCTTGCTGCTTTGACTTTAACAATAACACTGAACATTTCAAATATTGTCTTTTCATTTTATTCATGTTTTGTAGATTTAGTTGTACTTTTGCTTTAAACACATGCACAGGTTTGAACTTGAGCTTGAATTTTGAGGAAAGTGTTAGCCAGGTTGTTTGTTTGCCAGATGTGTCGAAACATTTCACTCCACATATTTCTTTAAAAAGACAACAACAAAAAAAACACTAAGATTTGAATGCTCTTGGCCTTTATTTCTGGTCAAGCGCAAGGAAAGAAAGTGGATTTCTTATTCTGGTTTAAAAATGGCTAATGGTTAAAAGAAATAAATTGAGAACAACCACAATAGAAATATATACAACTGCATGCTTGTCAGACTTTATGATAAACACTTTCAGGCCCAAAATACCATAAACTGAACTACTATTTTTCTTTTATGCACAATGTTTATTAAAATATTATATCACCTTTTAAATTCCTGTCACTTGCATATGGCAGCACAAAATCAGTGTTTGGACATATATTTTACTTGAGTAATACCACAACAAAATGATTTACTAACTAAGTGCAAATATTGTATTTAGTATTTCATTCTTGTAGTTAAACTGTTCTTTTTCTTATCATTTCTTGCGTTTTATGTCAGTTGTGAATGAGCGCTGTGGATCACAGCAGGTCATTGAATATCATCTGACATTGTTTAGCCTCAGTTTAGTACAAGAAAACATGTTTGGAAATCCTGTGCTTGGGTTGACTGTTTTACTTTCAGACTACTACTACTCAACCTTCAACAATCTTCTGCTGGAATCGGCAGTATCTCAAATCACCCAAAATGATCTGAGAAGCGGTGGACATGCATAAGAAGTGCGTTTGAAAAGATCTTTCTCACAATACTTCAATATATCCGTTTAGTGAAGCACTTTCCAGTCTGTGATCAACATGTCTGACATGTTTTGCACATAAATCTTTTATTATATTTGTTAGTAGCATTGCTATGGTTGGTGTGGACTTTTGTCTTGTGTGTTTGATTGATAAAAGCATTCTGAAAATATTTTTGTTGTTGTTTAAATCATTTTTAAAATGTCTTCGAAAATATTTGAAAAGAATAAACAGGACAGTTGATGTGGCTCACAATGACATGATTATTAAATAATCTAATTGCAACAGTTATTTTATTAACAAAAAAATCAATATATGTACAGTATATTAGTGTGATACATATATTATACATTTTTAAATGTTTTAAAATCAGAAACAACAAAACCGAATGTGGTGCTTCCCCTTGACTACCAATACAGTTAAAATGTCTGTTAGACAAACTATAATGGCTTAACTATACTTAATTTTACAAAAAAGTCAACAAGATTAGGTTTTCATGCTTGAATGTTTTCTTATATTGCTGCAGCACCTCTCTTCCCAGTCTGTCAGTTACCGGCTGGAGCAGTGTGTTGTGATTGGTCAAGCTCTGAGTGTGTTTGGGAAATGTCACCCCCCTTACTATAAACACACTACTAAGTGTACCAACTCAGCCAAGCCTCATCCCTTTATTCTGTGTATGCCTTTGGTGGGAATTATTTAAATGAGGAATCTTGTGACATGCTAGCAGTCAAACAGCAACATTACACACTTAAGAAAGATGAACAGTATTTATATCGTTTTTACCTCTTGTAACCACAGCCACGTCCAAGTGATCTGAGGGTGCTTCGGTCTGAGGTAAAAACGATTTAAATCGCTCGTTTCGTGTCTTAGGCCATCAATGTGAACTTACATTTACGAGTAATTAAATCATGTTTAATTTGGACTTCTCTGTGCATGCTCTTTGAGGTGGTGACCATAGACCTGCATTATATGACTGACAGACAAGAACTATCAAAATTGAAACTACTGCGGAAACAAAGACACCTACATCTTGGATGCCCTTTAGGTAAGCTAAAACATACCAAAAATTAATTTCAAAGTGAACTATCCCTTTAAATAACAGAATTCACAGTTACGACGACATGTTGTTTTCTCACAAGACTTTAGTGCATTGTTCAAATGCAAATCGTTTTAGATTATCTATGAAAGGTTATCGAAAGTCCTACTTTCCCCATGTTTATGTCCACTTGGAAGAGAGCCAGATGGTCAGCTCCACTCCTCCAGCATAGGAAGAAACGGCAAGTCAGTGCTGCCCAGATAGTAGTGCGGCCCCTGCTGGAAGACATCGCTGACGGCCCACGTCAGGCTGCCCGTGGGGTCGTGTAGGCTGTCAATCACCTCTCCATCAGGCCCCAGCTCCAAAATCAGCCCGTACTTGGGCAACAGAACGTTGTACCAGCTGAGAGGAATGAGCTGCAAGAGGGTTCACCATTGAGATTTCACTTTTGTCCCTGCTGAACTGAGCTAAACTCCACATATTTAACACTTACCCACCTTTACTATGAAGCGCTTAAGAGCAGGGTACGGACCAATCAGATCCAAGAATGGTGGGAAAAGTCGGCCGTGGAATCTAACGGTGGTTATGCCCACCAAAAATGTGCCACGGTCACTGAGGCGGATGTTATCAGGATAACCAATCATGTTGTTCAGGACCGTCTCCTTAGTGCCCGCTTTAGGTCCTTTCAACCAGAACCTGAGAAACAGGAAGGAAGATTTCCTCACGATCCTTTAACATTCGGATATATATAAAAAATGAAAAGCTCTTACTTAATAATGTGTCCGATACTAGTCTCGGCCAGAAGCAGGAAGTCCTCATCAGGTGAGAAGGCAAAGCCATTAGGCATGTAGAGAGAATCCAACAATGTCCGAACGTCACCGGTCACGGGGTCATACGAGAGAAGGCGACCCAGATGGTTCGTCTCCAATACCTGCAGAGAGAAGCAGCCTTTAATATCAAGAGTTGTCAATGTTCATGCCCTGTTCACTCACTCACCTCATAACGGACGTGACGTCTTCCCCATTTACTGCTGGAGTCCGTGAAAAACACAGTTCCGTTTTTAGAAATCTCCAGACCATTTAGAAAGCCAAAGGGAATCCCATCAGCTCCTTATAAGAAGAATGTGAAGGGGTTATTTAAATATGATGCTCTTTCAAATTGCAGGATTGGAATCATAGAAAATGTGTTTTTATAAAGTCTTCAACTTTGCGCAAATCAGCAAGTATAAAGTACACTGCGTTAAAGAAAACCAATATGTGCAAGTACAGTAGTGGCAAAAAGTGATTTTCATGCTTTATCCAAATATTATGAAAAATGTGTTAAAGATTTTGTTGAGGACTTAATCAATATACTATACTGCAGATAGTCAATTGTTTTATTTGTGATAACGCAATGAAACATGGAAAATTGTGCCGAGCCATAGTATTTGGCCAGGCCAAAGAAATTATGAAACATGCAAAATGCGAAATATTAATAACTGATTATGTTGTAGTCAATGTATGCTTTTTCCTGTATGCTTTTTGGGGGGGGGTTTTGTGTATTTTTTTTTTTTATAAATACCTTAACCAAGTCTAGTGTTTTGTTCCTCCCTCATATTAAAAAAATCATATTCTCATATTTTGGTGGTTTAATCAAACTCTTAGGGTCATTAAAAACAAATATCTCCTCCAGACACCACTTTTGGCCACAACTATATATACTAATAATATTAGTATATATATATATATATTCAAGTTTTTGCAGGAGTTTACAACTCAACAAAGCAAAAAAACTAAAATTCAATTGAGAAGAAAAATATATAGTAAATTGAGATAAAAATGGACAGTTGATTTTGACACTGGCCATAGCAACCAAAAATGTTGTGAAAAGCTTTTTGAGACATTTGAAAGCGCACACTAAGTCAAATGTTTACAGACCCTCTTTGCTGGAATGTAGCAATGTCTTCTCTCCAGTCCAAGGGTCAACTTTGAAAAGACCCTGGTAAGAGTCAGCCACGATAAGCTGCCCGTCACAGTCCAATCGCAGACCATGTGGACGGCCACATACCGGCTCATAGTCCATACATGTGCCTGTGTGAAGAACAAAATGGCAATTATGCAAATATAGCATGATATCTTACCGTCTTTGTACAAGGAAAACAATGGTATCTACTAACCGACAGGCACATTTTTTGCATTCTGCTAAATGACTCACTACTAGAGAATACATTTGCCCACCTGAATTTTTAAAAAGCTCTGGCTGGTTAAATAGTAAGATTAAAGGGAGGCATCAAATGCTGTAATGAAGACATCTGCATTCAAGACTCTTTTGAACTGCCAAGCCTTTGATACAACAACACTTGAGTCTTTGTGAATCACTTCAGCATGTCTAATGTGTGATGGCAGCAGGACACAGGGACTGTCGGGTTTTTCCACACGTGTCAAGCCAGTGAACGCCTCCATAACAGCCGATACATATTCATCCAGCCACAGCACGTGAAGTGCATAATGATTTACACTATCTGCAGCTAAACAGCTGCATGGATTCAGGTACAATTGCTTCAGCATTTTCTAGTCTTCTGCTGGTGCAATGGTGGATTTACCACATTCAGGGATGTTCTGGCCCATCTGAGTGATGAAAGTGAGGGATTCCTTGTTGATTCTCCACAGCTTCCCATCAACAGTCCCTGTGTAGATGTTTCCTTGAGAGATACAATGAAGAGATCAAACCTGACTGTATTTCTCAACAACAAACAGACAAAAATACAAGACTAGCTCACCGTTCTGGTCTGCCGTAAAGGATTCCGGGCCTTTGAGTTGACCAGAAAACAGCTGTCGACCTCTCTGTAGACGTGTGTTCACTGCCAGAGGGCCGTCCAGAGCAGGCGGGGGTCCCTCAAATCTGGAAGACGTTCATCAGCGGGAAAACACACATCACTACTACAAGACTGAAATCTCTTTGGAGATCAATTTATGTTGAATTCACTGCAAAGTAAAGAGATTTACAATGAAAAGGCAAGTGAGACTCACATGTACGGCTCAGGATCAATAGGGGAGGGAATGAGATACAAACCAACTGCAACTGCCAACAATACAACCCTTACAGAACTCTGCCCTAGCCTGCATTAATAAATAAATGATTTTAATGGCAAAGACACCTCACAGATGTATGTCATTATGTATATTAAAGATAACATTCTGGGCTTTAAAAATTTTAGGGGTTGTGGTCTATTATTATATGATATTATCACATTATAATGTAAAAAAAAAATAAAAAAGGATATAAGAAATTTAAATTACATAATTTATCAAATAAAATAATGACAAAAATAGTATTTATCATAATAATATTAATCAAATTAAATGTAATATTTGTATTAATTAAATATGATATCGATATAATAATATAATTATATATTTAATTATTTAATATTATATTCAAATAAATGGTAAAATGATCATAAAATATAAATGACATCACATTATAATGTCATAAATAAAAACTATATAAGAAAATTGAATTACATAATTTATAAAATAAAACAACAAAAATAGTATTACTCATCATCATAATAATATTCATCAAAATAATAATAATATTAATCAAATTAAATGTCATCTTTTTATTATTTAGATGTTGCATTGATTTATTATAATTATATATAACTAATATGATCATGATAATAAAATAACTAATGCTGGCAGTGGCATTAAGGATGCTACAACCAAAAAATATATGACATCAATAGATTTTGTGAAGATGTGCAAAGTAAATATATATTTTTAAAAGATTTAGAGGCACCACACAGACTCGCGCGTGTTATCTTTCATTATTGAGTAATAGGAACATCTCATAATCATAGGTTGTTAAATAATGTTTCATTAACACGAAAGATGCGAAAGAACAAAAGAAAGGCGATTTTCTTACTAAATAACAGAAATAATCCGCATATTCACTAGTTCACCGCTTTCACCCGTGGTGAGTTGAGAATGTAACGTTAGAGTAGTCAAGTTACAAGTGCGTCCAGGAGTGAACAACAATGAAAAGTCGACGTTTATTTATCATCCAAAGTAAGCGTTTGTACGTTCCTTCGTGATTAATATGATTTTCTGGATTTAAACAAATTGTGTAAACTTACATGGTTATGTCGTGGAGCCTTTTTGCTAGTTGTATAAAGTTGAGCGTGTGTTCCAGGACGCCATGAAAGAAGTGTTCGGTGAGTCAGCGATGAGTTCAGCGATGAGGATATTAACACGGGTTCACACAGAGGGCACATCATTCACGTGGGGCTGCCTTGAGCACGCCTTGGCCTCGATCATTTCTTTACAGTTTAACGTGATGTTGAAAGCTAGTAAAAGGGCTAATAACTGTTGGTGTAACCCTATGCCTGTCTCCCCCTAAGGTAGGCTACTTCAGAGAAGGCTTTAGGAAAAAAACGTGTTTAATGACAAATGAGTTGGAGATTATTAGAAATACCAGCTGCAGAGATTATGCCAAAAGTGAGATCAAGTCTAAATCCAAGAGCCAGTTTTTCCCCCTCACACACAAAAAAAGATGACGTCTGCAGTGAATTGAGAAACATTTACTCTTTATTTAAAGAAACCATGTCTTCAACGAGAAAGGCCACAATTGGTAACAATACAAACCCTCAAAGAACCTCTGTCACTGTCAAAAAATGCATGACATGTGGACTCATTTGGATTCTAAAAATGCATTTAGTGAAGCTTTTCTAACCCTCTCAAGGACAATATTCATGCCATTTCTGCCAACAGAGTCCTCGCTTCATCTTCGATATATGAAACTTGCATCATTAACATCCACATAACTTAAACCTGTGGAACAAAATGAAAAATTTTGGCAAATAGAGAATATGGGATTCGTGAGCAAACTATGTCTAACTATGTTGTTAAACAGAAAGATCAACAGCACTGGCCTGTGATGTCCTAAGACAGCCATAAAATATGCATGAATTAATATAACACATGCACGTAGCAGTTCACTCGTATCCACACCACTTTACTACTCATGAATACAGTTTAACATTCATTCACAGTCTTACTCTACAAACAAAAGCTTGTTTATGAAAAAAAAAAAAAAAAAAAAAATCAAGTACTGAAACAGATAAAAAAATAAAATAAAAAAAAATCATACAACATAACTTATAGCTTCCACTAGATGCAATGCCATTTAAAAACAGTGGAAGACATAGGCATCTGATGAACACTAATAAAACAAAATAACTCCCTGAATTAAAACAAAGTGCCCAAAAGCATTTAGAAAATTACTGGTTTTATTCCCCTGACATATCCGCTTCGATTGTATATATATATTGAGACTGTTGTGATGTTATTTCCACACAATAAAATTACACAAATTACTCTAATTTATATTTACCCCAGTGTTTACAATTAAAGTTGCCATGGTAAAACCATTGGACAAGATAGATACTGTAATTTAACCTCAGTTTATTGAGGTGTTCAAAAGGATTGCACCAGGCAATTTGTTTCAAACTTAAATTAAACTATGCATTTTAATAATATCTTTGGTTAGAGGTTATAAAACCAATAATAATAAAGAAAAAAAAAACACAATCTGTGTCTAAGACAATTGAATTAACTGACACAGGTGAGACATAAGACTGCAGAGATGTAGTTACAGCAGTTGGTCACAAGGTGGCGCTACCTCGCTATGCATGTGTCACAATATAATGTTGCAGTACCCTTCAGGAAACCGTCATGCAGCACTGACATACAGAAATTCAAATATAAATGTGTATGCATATTAAACCACCTACTGATACACAAGTATCATTTAAAATCATCGCCATTAGTGTTGACCTTGAGTGCTGCTGTGACAAAGTAGCACTGACCGTTAACATTTATTTTACTGTACCTCACAACGGTAACATTCCAGCTACATCTCCATGCCATGAAGAAATGCACGTAAAATAAACGTTTGGCAGAACTTAATATCCTCCTGCTACAGCAAATCGGATCAGTGTGATTTATACATATATTCATGAATCACAGAAAGGAAGGAAGATCACACTGCAAGTAGAACTTGATAGACTAGCATTTTCAGGATGTAGCATCAAAACAAACAACTTCATTACTTATATATTCAGTAATTTGTCCCAAAGACATCCTCTTGAACTCATTTTCCAGGGTTGATGAGATCACTGACCAACGAATGCCCTGTTGACTGATGATCTGCTCAAACCAGAGGTCATCACATCCCATCATTCACTGAGAAAGAGCGTCTGACCCTGACCAACATCAGGCCGCTCTGCGTGACACTTCCCACGTACTTTCAAACATCCTCTAAACCCCTCTTTCCAACTTCCTGAAATCCGTTCGGTTCCAATCCCAGCACATCACCTAAGAATCCTTATGCGTACTTTTTCTGATTTAAAATAAACGCAAGTTTGGTTTTTAATTAGCATTTATGCCATCCATTCAGCAACTATTGATTATGAAATGCTACCTTGCTTTAGTCCTCATTTCCTTGCCCCTACATCACATTCAAACTCCTCCATCACAAACATACTCTTTCCTGTCCGTTTGGTCTCACGTGGTTTTCAGGTCTTTGTCACATGCTACGTTTGTCCTCATTTTGTCAACAGCACATCAAATGCCAACACTATCTTTGGTAGGGCACGTTATGAGTCAATTGGTATTTAATATAAAACAAAAATAATCCCAATCCCATCAGTTTCTGGTCAATAATATATTTGAAATAAAATAAGACTCTTTCAGTAAAATAAACAAAAGAATAAAACTTCACCCACATAAATTAAAACAAAAAACTGAAATATTTACAAACCACAGCATCCAAGGATTAAATAAAAAACAATTTCACGTTTGCATCATTCACAACTTCACGAGGTAAAAGAACAGAAAACATGAGAAATAACTGCGAACGGTTGAAACTGTGAAAGATCACAAGAGGGCGGAAGGGTAAATATGGCACCTGAGGTGCATTCTGGGAGGTCAGTGCTCTCCTCTGAGTTTCTGAGATGGGGTGTCCACTTGGCACAGTGACACCTAATAGTGTTCATTACAGACAGTGAGCACTAGAGGCAGCAGTGCTGCAGTTCCTTCTCTCAGGAAGTTGGCTTTAGCCTGGGCCGCCCGCTGCTCTCATGGCCTCCTCCAGTTTCTCTCTGTAGGTGTTGTAGCGTCTGGTTATCGAACAGATCTGGTCCTGTTCCTCTTTTTCCAGGATGCGGAGGAAGTTATGGAGTTCGGGGATGGAAAAGGCGTCCCACTGATGAATGAGAGGAAGATGTGTGTCATAATTCCATCATTTTATTCATTTATTTATAATATTTTTTTTAATGCCAAGTCAGCATCAAGGCTGTCAAACAATTAACAAAAATTTACACACTACCGTTTAAAACTGTGGGGTCGATGAATGTTTTTGAAAGTCTCTTATGCTCACCAAGGCTTCAATTATTTGAAATATTACTACAATTTAAAATAGCTGTTTTCTATTGTAATATTTTTTTTTTTAAATGCAATTTATTCCTGTTATGCAAAGCTGAATTTTCAGCATCGTTACTCCAGCATCGCACGATCCTTCAGAAATCATTGCTGATCATTGTTGCTGCTTAATATTTTTAGGGAAACTGTGATCAATTTTATTTTAAGATTCTTTGAAGAAAACAAAGTTCAAAAGAACAGAATTTATTTGAAATAGAACTTTACTTTCACTTTTGATTAATTCAATGCTTTGTTGCTGAACTTAAAAACAAAAAAAAATCTTACTGACCTCAAACTTTCAAATGATAGTAATTTAAGATGGATACAAGACAAAAACTCTAAAATACTCTGGGTTGGGGCCAAATTCCAAACTCGGAGCCCTTCCCCGTACAGCACGCCAAACATGCATAAACCGTTATCTAATTATATGCAAGTGTGAACTCGTGAAATAACCAATGTGAATCTTTGAATGCCGCAAATGGCTTACATTAGTTTCAGATTCACTATGAAATAGAAACTAGGGATGCACTCATTTCACTCTTTTTTTTCTTGGATCATTGTAGAATATCTAGTGTGTGTGTGTGTGTGTTGATCAATCTTCTGATCATTAATCTTTTATGTGTTAAACACAACCCACTAAATACCAGGAACATTACTAGACCTATTATAGGGAGGCCTAAAACATTCATTAGTCCCCAAAAATAAATCAATATTATCAGTCAACATTTTCTCAGATTTTTTATAAATTTTTTTGTCAACCATTCCACTGCATCTTAAAACTTCTTACTGGGCGTAAAACATATAGAAACCTTACCAAGACTTCACCGGTTTGCTGCTCCTTCAGGACGAAGCTGAGTGTGTCAGTGCTGGGTCCCGCCACCAGACGCAGGAACAGAGGGTGTTCTTCCTCTGACAGCTTACAGGTGTACACTGCACACACACAGGCACAAAACGCATACTATTACCATCACAGACACTTCATTCACATAACCAGACATTCACTGTATTTAAACAAACAAACACACACCAACAGCAGGCAAGAATTAGGGATGCATGAGGAAGGCTGATTTTTTTTTTTTTTATACCCCTTTTTTTAGTGCCAGAGCTCAATGCATTCCCGGTCCATTTTGACCCAGAAGAGATCAAAAACAATTGGAAAACTATGAAAATACACACATTTATTTTTATTTTTTAGTTCTTTAGGAGATATAACAAGGAACTTGATGGTTTGTCTGGCCAGAGGAGAACTGGTCCCTCGACTGAACCTGGTTTGTCGACTTTTGGCTTGCTTAGTCGGGGACACTTACTATTCGGCATTACATGAGAACTGAACTGAGCTGGATGATGACGTCACAGTTTTCTCTAGAGCTGCTTTATAGATGAATTGAACTCATTTAATATTTGATGCAACTTTACACAGTTATTGAACCAAAATGAAAATCAACACTATTTTCTTTATAGAGCTGCTTTACAGCCGAATTCAAATCTGTTTGCATCACTGAATCAATATTTTCCTGTTTATCACTGTACTGAGCTGCTTGAAAACAATCTGAATTGTATAAAGTGCTATATAAATAAAGGTGTTGACTTAATTTAAAGAGGATACATTTAGAAACAATACTTCTCGGAGAGGGTTTCGTAATTGAGATCCACTCTGAAAAGTTCAATATAAATTCAAGTCAATTATGAACTTGCAATTGTATTATAATAATGGCCTGCCACACCACAAAGAGGAAGACAAACGCCGAACTACACCACTGCTGAATGTCACGCCAAATTTCACAGCAAAAACAAACTAAGCACGAAAAAAGGAAGAGCACCACATCATATCAGGAACAAAAATTCTCTAGAACTGGCGCGTTTACTTTAGCATTATGGGAGATTGTCCTCCACCCAGAGTGTGGAAGAGGGCGCAGACCTGCATTTCTTCATTCTTGAGGAATCCTCTCATCTCACTTCCTGTTTAATGGGGGCTTCCTTATGCCTCCGGCAAAGGTTAATCAGAACATGCAGGGCTCTTATTATGTCTACACTAATGCGGTTGATTCATGCTCCTTTACAGGCCTTACCGCTGTGATATAACACATGAGGGTCTGTCTGTTTCTATAATGAGCTCTGAGATGGGAGTTTATCAGCATCTTTAGCATTTCTTAAAGTCGTCTAGTCTAGATGGGGTGTTTAAGAGCTCGACAGTCCCTTTACACGCATTAAAAACAGCTGTCAAAAGTCAAACACAAAGTTTTGCATATATACGTCTCCTAGCATGTGCTGAGATCTCTCACGGTGGTGAGACCTCATGAAAATGCTCCGTCTCAGACGGTGGAGGGAAAAAAACATCAATGTTCCAGACAGCCTCCTCAGCAAAATCCCCCCATTGGCAGCAGCACTTATTGGCTCCTACACACACACACACTCCTACAAAATAACTGAAGATGAGCGTAATATCTCCCTAAAGTACTATGACGCTCAGTTCATTAATTCACTGCGACTGAATCGACTGTACCACAGTGAAACAAAATTATTATATATTACTTATTTTTTTATTTGGATCAGTAACAAAATGTAGCCTAGTATATTCAAAATAAGTACATAAGATGGTTGTCTAGAGAATATTAGGTTTTAAAAAAAGAATTATGTATTCAAAATAATTATAAAAAGACAACTTAAACCATGAAATAAGGTGTGAAAATAAATGAATTAAAAAATGTTTTATATGGATCTACTAAAGGTGGAGTTTTAAATCAGAATTATATAGATATATCACATTTAATTGATAATACAGAATAATTTTGTAAATTAAATTTATATTTTAATATTTTTTGACATGATAAACAGTGATTTTTAAGTCATTTTGTTTGAAATGTGCAGTCTGAATTAAATTAGTTAAATATATACTATATAATACTACTAAATAATAGTAAAATAATACTAGAAAATAATACTAAGATAACATATTTTATCAACAAATATGCACAGCAGTGTAGTCTGATTCATGAGTGAATGACCGTTACGACCCAATTCTTGTAATGATTCTTTTCTGTCAAATAAACCGGAGCACATTCCAACCCGACGCACAAACTACGAAAGCAGATACTTAAAATCACTGAGCCATATGTGTGTCTGGCTTCCTATTGTGTGTGTGACGTCAACGAGGGGCTCAGACAGTAGCTGGGGTCTGTCAGAGGAAGGAGATGAATTGGAAACACTTTGACATTATGGGAGGAAAACCAATGCTCAGGAATTCACCAATTGATGTCGCTCTGCAAGCCTGTGACTGATCCAGCACTGAAAAAACTAACTCGTAGTCACTAGTAAACTAGTAAAGTTGACCATCCTGACCCCTCCCAGCTCAGAATATCCCTGTATGGCAATGAAATGTGGGGAACGAGGCTGGTTAGTATCTGCATTCAACAGGTTGGCACAGACAACAGCTGGTGTGTATGTGTGTTTACTACGCTGGCATGGTGTATTCTTGGCACATGCGTGCACATATGCTTACAGGCAACATGCCTGTCCTGTATCTGTGTGTGCCAGGAGTCAAGAACGTTCATAAATACACACACATTTCTGAGATTGTCTTATTTCAGGAATGCATCTGGTCCTGCCAAAACACATACACAAGGGGTCCTGAGTCATTACCACGCTAGTGCTAGTCTACCGTATGCACACATACGCTGATGCATTTTCCACATTCATGTTCCGCGTCTCACCTTGGTCTTCTCTACTGAAGCGTTTGAACAAGGCGAACTTGGCGGGGTTGTCGGCCACGGTGAACTTTTTCAGCATGGCTTCGATCACCTGTCGCACTGTGTTGGTGCTGCTGATGTGCAGGGTGTTTATGGAGCCACGTGGAAGGTAAAACGCCTCTTGACCTTTGACCCCTCCTGCCCCACCTCCTTTCACCGTGATGGGCCTCCGCAGGTCCATCTGCACCTTGATGAAGCCTGTGTACATGCCGCTAGAATTCTGGAGGAAAGACAAAGAAAAACATTCCGTTTTATGACTAAAAGATCCTATTCTGATCAATGAGTGTAGAGGGTTAGCTAACAACTAACTTCTCAAATGAGCAGCAGTTAATTTTGACAAAATGCTACATCGCTGTTTTTAGGACAAATGTAATCAAATGTATTTTTTAAGAATGCCCTTAGTTTTGAGAAAGTCTGATTTATTTCAATGAAAGGCAATTTCAATTAACTGATTCAAAACATACAGTATATATATCATATATTATAGTTTTATTTAAATGTATGAGTACAAGTAAATAATCCTCACATCTTTTGTCCCAAATAAATACTGCTTTGGTTTTATGACTAAATCAAATAGTCATTAATTATACGTTTTAAAGTTTAACCTTCTTTAAAGGACAGCTTAACTATAGAACTGCTTAATATGAGTAGTAGCTTGACAAGCTTCGGTTTCAAAGCAGCTTCCTCAACACTGTTGAGCACATCTTGCTGTTATCTGACTGCGTCCAGATGGAGCTCAGATTTGAGGTTCTTCTGTCTGTAAGCTCATTAGACCAAATGGCAGCCGTGACTGCAGGCTACAGGCGAGGCACGGGGGGTGTAATTACAGCTCACACACCTCTGAAACTCAATGCATTGCTCTCTACCACACTGACACACAACCCCACTGAACACAGGCCTTAAACTTAATGATCCAAGACACTTTGGATGCTTAATGAGTTAAATATCAGATATATTAATACAAAGTGTTTATGCCACGGTGGCTTAGTCTAGTCCAGTCCAGCCCAGCCCAGCCTTAAGTCTAAACAACACCAAAACAGTCTGCGATAAGCAGCTGCGATCTGGACAAAGGTACAGTGGTAAAGTCTGATGTTCTGACATCACAGTCCATATGGCTGACTGTCACATGATACATTAGGAGGCATGATAAACTGATTAAGACATGGGACAATGATGAAGCTTTTATTAAAGTGACAAACATAAGTCTGAGAATTTGTCACATGACAAAAATGTCCTTCTGCAATATTGTAAAACAACTTTTGATCAATAATACATTCAGTATAATTCTAGATTATATTTTCTGGAAATCCGAGCTGACAAACACTGATGTTCAGCTCTAGATGGAGAATGTGGATGGACTTTTGAATTTTGAAAATTAGTGATTAGATTATTTTATGAGCCACTTATAAAAAAAAACAGAGATCATTAACTCACCAGTGTCATTTTAAAGTGGTCACGCGAGTCTGCATTGTACTGCTCGACCTTCTTTCTGATCTCCTCATGAGTGAGATGAGTGCGCAGCTCTTTCTCTTTCTCCACATCCTGAAACACAGACAGTGAACATAAGAATTTAGCAAACGAAGGTCAGCACAGGTCAAACCGCAGCTTATTTTGACAGCAGAAGAGGTACAACTCCAGTCCTGCTGAATAATGGATCCATTCAAAGCAAAGGCTTCTTTGTCATGAGCCCAAAACAGCCCACATAGGCTACCTGTTCTCCTTAACTGGTGCCATCCATGTGTAGCATAAAGACAAATAAAGATTATTACAATACTTCTCAGATGAAGCAAACTGATTATCCCACAGAAGTCAGCAGCACGGTAAACAAATAATAGCATTTTCCATCTTTTTTATTTATTTATTTTATACATTTTAAATGCATCTTGTTTCTTAAGCCACCAAAATATGAACCCTTCAGTACTTAAAATAAAGCATTTTCTGGAACAATGGAGCACTTGAAAGTTACAACCAGCAGAATATTGTATGAAACGTGCAGTGCACTCTGGTCTTACATGGTCATATTAGCGAGAAGCTGATCCGTTTCATGAGCGCTCAAAGCTCAAAACAAAAGCATAGAGCCCCTTATAAGGAAACAGTCCTGGGCTGAAGTGACAACACATTGATGGACAGGACCTTCTCAGCTAACAGAGTCCAGAGGCTGAATACTGTGTGTGAACTGTTAAAGACAGTCGTAATTCCCCTCCTGCAAGGGCCAAGACTGCCTGGAGGGTTTGGAATAACAGGTGGTTTTGTGTTGCGTGCATTGATAATGAATGTTACAGTGCATGACTCACACTGTTTTCATACCCAGAAAACATCTACTTAAAGGCTAAACACGTTTTAAAATTTCTGAGTTTACTAAAAGCCCTAAAGCTTTTGTTTCCCAATGTTTCCGTGCAAAATTACTACACTTATCAAAACTATTTAATTATTGTATTATTCTTTCCTTAAGTTAAGTGCAGCCTGGATAACTGACAACATAATTAAATATCTGTAAATAAATAACTATTAATATATGTTTGAATTCATATTTAAGTTCACTTTATATTTGAATTCCCAGAGAGGGTTTTTCCCATGCCGAATGTTAGCATGCTAAAGCAGAGCACCTTTAAGCCTTGATCAACAAATTGATCTTTAAAGCAACGCCAACAAAAGTATTGTCTCTAGTCTTCTCACGATAAACAGACACCTATGTAACCAATGGGACTAATCTTTAAATGACAGAGCTTAGTCTTTCCACTACTTTGGACGTGACAACTGTCACACCAAGAAGGTCATTAGCTTAATCATGTGACCATCCTGACAAGCACAAATGAGAATGGAAAACAATACTTTCCAGACTTTCTCATAAAATGATTCTGTCATGTGTTCAGATCAGACCAATTAACCAGAAGAAACTACAAGCCGAGAGCCCATTAATTCCCCATTCACCACAACAAAAGCTGGTAAGAACTTTTTAAATGAGGGGGCGAGAGCGTCTCTTCAGGCCCGTTGAGTGCGTGCAAGGGATTGCAGCTCAACACGTCAGCTTGTGCCGCCTATGGGTTCAGTGATGTGGTCTCCATCAGCTCTCTGAGGGTTGTTCATTAGCCAGGCTGAACCATGCATGTCGGTTATGTAAAGTCTGATTGGTGCCCACAAAGTAATAGTGAGACTTGACGCCAGCTTGATTTCAGTGCCCCAACATGGACTTTCAACAATGTAGACCTAGGAATTGATGTTGATTTGTCTAGCTAAGAGTGGTTTGTCAAGGTATTGCTGACGTAATGTTTGGGAAAGTAGACACCATGAGCAATGTGAACAGAAGGCTGTGCAGAACTAGGAAGGACAGTGTTAACACGGATGCCTCTGCACAACAGAGTGTGACAAAGGCAAAATAAACACTAGCCTGATGAGGTAATGCGACAGAAAAAGCAGCTTTACCTCCCTTGTTGTGAGGGATTGTGTCCTCGCCCTGTGGAGCAACACATTCCGAGAGGACAGAGAACAAGAACAGGTTAAAGGTATCCCTGAGGTCCGACCGGTCCACCTCTACTTGTCAGAGATCAAAAGGAACATTAGTCAAAACATTAAAGGGAGAAAGTTAACTCTGCACTCTCTAGGCCGCATGGTGTCCTTAGCTAATAAGCAAGACCGGAGGGTGTGGCATGTGGTAATGTTATGGTTTTTGTTCCTTGTTTTCAGTCATGTATAGGCTGATTTCTGTCACACATGGAGGTCACGGCATACTTGACTTAAGTGGAACAGGACACACGAGGTGCCACCAAACTGGTTTTTCAGGGGCACTCCTACCTGACAAACTCTTGACTTCTGCAGATAAAGCACTTGATATCATCTGTGCTACTGACAGACGAGTTAGATTAGCATGTCCATCAGAAAAAAACACCAAAAGGCTTGGCGGACAAGGTAATCGAAAAGACAACCTGCTTTTTATTTTTAGCTGAGCTTTTGCAGGGGATTTTTGGGTACGCCTATAATGACTGCAACTCATCACACTTGCCAATGTACACTGATCTACTGATCTGCAAGCTCTAATAAAACAGCCCCTTCTCATTCCCCCTACCCCACAGGAAGTCCCTGGTCACCACACCTTTCCTCCCCAACGCATTCTTCAGCTAATGGAGTTTCTGAAGCGAGCAGCCGAACCGGTCAATACCCTTATACAAACCAAAGGCTGGACTCCAGTCACTGGGCGATTGTTCGACAACTGAAGGCATAAAAATGACCATTCTGTGTGGCTTCCTACTCAGCAGGACAGTAGGCATATTAGACTGCATGATGTGATTCTAGAATAGTCAGAACTACAGGGAAGTTTGCAGAGTACAGGAAACCACAGCCAACAAGAATAGAGGAATGGAAACCACCAAGGAACTTATAGCAAGCTTGGTGAACACTCTGGTTACATTACTGACAACACAATTCATGTTGTGAAAAAAAATATATAGTGACATAATTCTGAATTTTGATACATTCTGTAAATTTCTGTACTTCTGTAAATTCTGGGTGTTGAGTTGCATTGCCTACAATCCCTGTTGCCTCAAATCTTCAATAATGTAAAAATCAATGTAAAAATAATGTCTTTTGTTTTTTCTCTTTCCAAAAATCGAATTGCTTTCGCAACCAGCACAGTTCATGAGGTTATCTATCCATGCAGGTATGAGACTCATGGGTGTCTTTCATTTTAATTACTAGCTATATAACATTGCCTCACATGGAAATGTACACATGCCTTTAAAGGACATTGTCCTTTAACCCTTGATGCTCTCCTAAACTTTAGAATAGAAAAATTAGTTTCATAACTCTGTTTATGTCTACAAGGAATGGCAACGGAACAAGAAAAAAAAATTACCATAATGTATATTATGAAAGCTAGGCATGCTTGAAAGACACTACGTGTGTGAGGTAAGAAAGTGGAAAAGATCTTTCATCTCCTCTGTAGCTCTCCACAACAGACAGGCCAATTATAACACAAGAGCCCCTCAAGGACTCTTACAAGCTGCTTTCATTGGAAAGCTTGACTGATACCTCCCAGCAATTTCCATCCCAACGTCATAAAGCTCTGCTGGGATAGTAACTTGTGACTGACAACTTGGGTTTGAGGTTCAGAGTTTTCACTGTTCAAGTAGGGTCATTAGACCTTCAAACATATTTGTAGGTACTTCACAATATTCCCAAGAAACTGTCTGTGATTTACTTAGGATTTATGGGTAAACTTAGCTATAAAGATTACTGATAACATAGGATATTAGCTGAAACATAAAAACAGGGTGTGGTTTGTTTTGCTTGCAACTGAAGGCAACACTACACTGTAAAAATAAAAAATAAAGTATTTTGCTTTTCTCGGAGATAAGACTTCTTAAGAAAATAGGGAACTTTAGCCCTTTACAAACCAAAAAACCTCATCCTTCATGCACAACGCAGAATTGAATATGATCCTGGGCTGATTCACAACAGAGAGGAAGTAGAGCTGTCTGACTCACCACAGCGGCCCAATTGATCATAACAAAACCTGTCAGGCCAGATGGGGAATACAGTGCCTTCACTGAGCTCAGAAAAAAATTCAATAGCCTACAACCTCATTGCATGACGTCCCAAGTCATTATGAAGAAATCTGCCCACTTCTTCAGAAATTGAAGAAGGTGCTCATCTGTTGTTTTTGACTGAGGAGATCCCACAAAGCTGAAATATGAAATCACAAACCAGAAAATGTCCAGCTAAAATGCCAAATCTGATATACTTGGTAATAAATATAGGCCAAAGGGGAAGATACGTGACGTCAAACAGGCCTCCGTTCGCCTGAAAGACCTTCAGAATCATGTCCAGCTAATTTGCAGTCTGAGAACAAACAGTCTTTCAAATTTATCATTAACAGGATGTACTCTCTGAGCACAATTACTTGTGACAAAAATTAACCCAGGATGGGAAGTTTTGGGAAGATCTGCAACTAACAGCAAAAACAAACAAAAAATTAAGATTTTGCACTAAGAATGTCATGAATCTAACACTAAAAATCATGATATAGCTGGGAAGATAATGAGAATAAAAAGGACCTTTGTTCATGGGGATATAGGATACATTCACCACAGCACAGTGCTCAGCGATGATGTCATTCCAGAGAAGTAATGGCTTAGGAATGATTTCAAAGAAAGAAGTAAAATGAAAGAGGCTGAGATCAAATGTGACACATGCCAGGTGCAAGCCATGTGACTTACGCACTCAAAGAACTTATCCGGTTTCAAAGTCACATTTACCAAACTGTGCTTTATCTCCTCACTCAAATGTGGGTATGTGTTTTCTAGCAAACGATTTCACTTAAACAACTAGACTAACATTAAAGGTTATATATACACAAATTGACGATTGGAGATGAAAGGACTAAAGGCCATTTTAGGTTTTAAAATGATAGGGATAATGGAAGCTTCAACTAATATTTATCCCAAATAAGGTGCATGTACAAAACTGTCAACAGTTAGATAAAATGAAATCCAGGAAGCGATAAAACTCTAGGAAAACTCTGGAGTCTAAGCGCCATTTCCAGATGGATCCATATCTCCAACTGTAAACACAGAGAAATTTAACAGCACAGAGCTTTGTTTGAAATTAAAACATGACCTAGTCCATAATCACAACTGCAAATGGGCCAAACTTTAACTAAAAGACCGGTTCTAGTTGTAATACCACACAACATGTTGTGTTAATGCAAACACTATTACATGTAGATGTAAAGTAACAGAGGAGACTTTAAGACTAGATTTATTGTTCTAATTCATTGGCAATGTTCGAACGTTGGGCCTTATATGAAACACAAGCATTTCTTTTGCTGAAAAATGTGTAATTTTATTTTACATATTCCAAACTTCACCAGGTAATTCCCCAAACCATGGCATGCGCTCCCAATGTCAGCTGGAGAGTTTATCTGCTGACTGGTCAGAGGTTTTGTGTGACATTCAGCCAATGGACCGCAACATGGCAAGACCAAGAAGACCAAGTCTTATCTTCCTCTTAACTGTAATTACAGCTCTTCTAAGAAAAACTGCAACCAGATGCTCTACATGTGTGGATCCGCATGAGTTTAACAGAGCCGTGACCACGAGCAATGAGAGGGAGAGATGGCGATGTGTACGTCCGTAAATGTCAACTTTTGACCTGTTTTCAAAGCATGAGGACAATCAAATGCCTCTCAGACATTCAAAAGCAATCAGATTGACAGGGGTCTTGAGGATTTAACAGCTGTTGTTAATCCATGCATTGACTATTTATATTGGAAAATAAGTTTAGACTTTGAGAAGGTGCTGTTAAATGTTTCTATCATCAAAGGCAGCTTGTAATAGGGCACTGGAGAAACACACACCTGGATGATAATCAAATAGCCTACTGCTCCATGATGCACAATGCTACTTTGTGGGCTAATCGGATTAAATGGCAATGCTCTCTTTTGACTTGATGATGATGAAAACAAACACAGCGGCCTATTGGAGCCTTGTAATCTGATGCTTTCCTAAACAGTCAAAAATATCGCTCCAGGTCTGACACTACTATCCGTTTATAAAGCACATGTCTAGGTCACATTTTACCCCAAAAATATAAAGTTTCTTTTTTTTTAACATTCACATCTTGCATAAATAAAATTAAATCCATTTACAGAACCATTAAGATTGTTTGTATTGTTATGTTATTTATTAAATACAAACCACTGCAAAATACTAGATATAAATTTAAGTTTAAGTTTTGTAATTGTCAAAAACTTTAATGATTATTCTTATTAGAGTATTCAGCATTTTTACTTTTTTTATTTTAATTAGCATTAAATGAAAATCAAAAGTACAACAAATACTACAATTATACATTCTCTATTTTGAGAGGAACTTTAAAAAGTTAAATGATTAAAGACCCCCAAAAAAGTAAAAAGTTTTGTCGGTCCGTTCATGAATTGCACATAGCAGTGGAAAAAGTTCTACTGCCAATATCTATTCTAGTTTATTTGAGAAGATATGGGCATTATGATATAAACATTTACTCTCAGTCCCTTGAATAGCAGCGTCTCCAGCACACATACTCTTGGCTACTCTATCTGGACTTACAGCAAGTCGACCTCTCTACACAGGATTCTTGGATCTGCTCTTGTGTAAACTCAGACTGGAGTCAGCTCAGGTCTGCATTAACATCCTTCAAGATTTAGTTGTATCTTTCTAAGTGTGGCTGACATGAAAGTCTTCATCTAATGCTCAGTGAGTGCATGAACTCCTGCAGGTACCAGACGCAATTCACATCATCATCAATGTGATTAACGGTCCAACCCGTTTGACCGATCACCTGATCCCTCATGGAATTCATGTAATGACTCAAAATACTTTGATCGGTATCTGACGGCTGAAACACAGCATGCGGAAAGCTCAGGATAAACCTGGAAAACCTTCTGAAACAATGGATGAGAAACTTTCACAAGAGTTGAGAGCCAAGTTTCTTTGTGCTTTCAGTGCCTACGTTGGCAAAGCATGCGAATATCCAAGGCCAATGACGTCATGTCATGCACAAACTATTCGCCACAAAAACAAAGCAAGTTACAGTAAACAAGCACACAACTGCAAACATATACAGGTAGAGTAGTGGACTAGTGGCAGTCTATAAACATGGGCTTCTGTATTCATCCACAGCAGATTTTGAGTTGTCTGTGTATGATCAGTCACTAATTTAATTTCCCCTCATTCAGGCCCTTTTCACCACAACTGTCCTAAAAAAAAAAAAAAGCAAATCTCTGAAATGCAGGAAAACTGTTTCAGCACATCTAACTTCAACAATTCACACTCTCTCTTCCAAGCCACTGTAAATATAATAGGCTGCTTAATGTAAAGTGAATTCAGCCATTGCCTAGCCTATATGTACAGTATACAGCACGTACTGTTTTCTGAAGTTGAAATGAAGTATATTAATGATTTAACAAAATAAACATTACTGATATTCACTCCAATAAATTGAGTTACGATGTTTCTCAGTACGAACTGAACGTTGTGGCCCACACAAACCCCCATCATGATCCTGCTGTTTTGCAGGCCTGTCCTAGCAGCTGTTTCCCAGGGTCAGAGCGTTTGTGGCATGCAAGAGGTGACAAAACAGATGAAGTACAGGGCATGTCTGCTCCGCTTGATAATGACACTTTACTTTCGTAGATGCAACAGTATCTATTTGCATCTTGCGCATACTTTGAAGTGCCCTTTGAATTTTTGGTTAGTTTAGCTGATGATGAAATAGTTAGGGAGTTGGGGGGTTGGGCGTCTTTGGCAGCATGAAGTAACAGGAAGTGTGCTATAGCAATGTGACAGGCTGTTTAAGGAACTGACTCATTCCTTTTTGAGCAATTCCTTCTACAGTCACTACATTACACAATGGATAGTCATACACTGCGTGTGTAGCAGCGTGTGCAGTATAAAAGTCTGGAATCTGATACATCAAGACTTTATAACAGACTCATAAGTCTGAGTGTCTAGCCTTTCTACTGGCTAGAGAGTCAGTTACCTTCTAAGGCAGAATAATAATATAAAGTGTAATGGACTGATTTGGAATGCTCTCAATGAGCTTGCTGTAACGCATCCTGGGACTGCCTATCTTTCGGAACAGCCTTTGCAATGGCAGAAAGCCTATGATGCCTTAAAATGATGCCTATTTAGGCAGCTCAATTGCTTTTGGGAAAGAGTCCTAGACGCCCAATAAAACAAACTGCAACAGTTTCCCCCAGAAAATTTAAGTCACATGACAGCATTAACATCGTGAAAACTTTTCTCCGCTGACATTTTTCTCACAATCGGGTAATTGACAGAAGTGTGGGGGTGATAACTATGAATCTTTTCTCTTTGAGCCCTTCTTGCAGTCACACATGACTGTGTAGAGGCCTATTCAAATCACATGGGTCAGTCACACTGACTGCAGTTTTAATAGCAACTCAGTCTCAGACAGCCAAGTAAAACTGAAATTATGAGCAGTTGTCTTTGATACGGGGCATGCTGATGTCAGCCAATTGACAACCACACTAAGCATGAAAAAGATACTGAACAAAACAGCTTTTATGAGCTGAGAGTGACCTACTTTATCATAACTTCCGTGCCATGATGGCATGACGTAATGCTTTTAAGTAAAATAAGACGTCATGCACAATCAAATAACACCCTTAATAATGATAATATGCATAATAAATAAAAAACTAGTGTTAAGTGTGCAGTACTGTGCTAAACCCATGATTAAGCCTATTAAAGATGACCATGTAGCCTCTTCAATGCCCACTCAGTGTTTTAAAAAGTACTTTCTCAATACAATCTGACAAAAAATAGGCTTTATCTTAGGTCATTAAAACCATGAACATGCCTGCAGGTATAGCTACCTCATAGGCCTACTGTAACGTAAGCAACAAGTATTTTGTTAATGATCAAGACTCAGGTTTAAACACTGAATCAATGAGCTGTTGTGAATTTTTTTTTAACCATAAAGTCAAAGCAACAGCTGATTCCCAAAACACAATAAGCTTCCAAAACAAAGAAACAAGGAAGTAAATAAATAAACTGATATAAATGTATGTAAATATGATCACCTTGAGGTTCGTGGGTTTAACCGAAGGCTTTTTGAACAGGGAGGTTCTGGCAGTGAAAAAGTATTCCTCTGAATCCTCTTCCAAACTACTGTATCCACTACTCATTGTGCTCGTCCACGACATTTGAAGAGAAACTCGGACACATCCAAAAATAGGCTTTATATTCGCACATATAACTGTACTGTGATAAAGTCAAACGGAGGGGTGAGTCAACGCTGCGAAACGTGAACCGCGCGAGTCACTGTCGCTCCCTAACCATCGGCTGTATTTCTCTCTAAAAGTCGAAACAGTCGCCAAATTCCAAAAAAAACTTTTCCGTTTCTTCTTAAATTATGTAATATCTATATCTAATAAACGTATTAAGTGTGGACAATACTTAAAGGAAGCATCAAGGAAAACGCGCCCAGACCAGTCGAGTCCTTCCCAACCACGTTCAAACTAAACTGAGTTCAATAAACCGGAGCGACTCGCTGCAGAGAACACACCCACATATACACACACCGAGGAGCATTTCCTCATTCACTGGCTCCTGTTGCGTCCCCTACATGCGCACCTGATTAATGTTTTTACTAAAGTTATTTTCATAAACGGCGCCAGGGGTAAGTTAATAAGATATAATAAAGCAATATATAAACAAAGCTTAATTTATAAGTAGCCTAGTAATAATCATGAGAAACAATTCTTCCTCCGAGTAATAGAGTCAAAGTCCCTGCAAGCCTACATATATATAGTCATTGTTTGATATGGTTATGTTGTGTGCATGCATGCTGTTGTCAAGCAATGTAGGACTACAGCAGCTTCAAATTAATTGCGTCGGCAATTATAACGGCTTCGACTGCTTCATCCAATCACAATTAAAAGTAGCTATAACGTTAGCCTATGAACCCTTTTCCTCTGTCCAAATATCAAAAATACAACTGGAAATCTATTTTTAAAATGTAAGTTCACTTACCTCTATAAGAATGCAACATACAGATGCAAGTTTTCTTATTTTCCTTCTTTGAAACATAGCATGGACAACTTCTGAAGTTGGTGCAGGCCTACCATCTGAGCTAAAATTATAGGTTTGGGGCATTTAATACAAGGCAATACGCCCATATGAAAGGGAGTAGCTGTGGACCAATGCAAACGGGACTAACTGTGTAAAAGTGGAAGACAGTTTGATGACAGACTTGGCAAATTGGCTGCCACAACTTTTATAAATTCTCACATTTCAGGTCATGTGATCAAGATACAGAAAGAAGTCCACTTAGCTGTTAATTCGGTCGTGAAGACCAAACTTTCATGTGGGAGCTGGTACTCAGTATTTGGCGGTTCTTAAACTTTTGCATACAAAAGTTTAAATTAACCCATTCATCTATTGACAAATTACAAGCCTCATTTTTATGACTTTGTGTCAGACTTCAGGTCTGGTTTCGGATCTACTCCACAAGCAAACCCATTATTTTGGGGGTTAGCTGCTCTTTGTAATTTATCCCAAGATCCTGGGTCCCACTTTTCTATAGATCACAAATATCTGGAGAATTAGAAAGTTGTCCTAAAATTACACATGTAAGGTGTAAAACGAGTAACTTCAGGGAAAGTTTTTCTAAAAAGCTAAATAGTGCTTAAAAGAGCACAACATTTAAGAAATTTCAAGCTAATTTTCCACTGAACCCATGGCAGCTTTGGCTTGCATTATCAGTCAGGCGAAATTCATTAGGCTACTGCAACCACCGCCAAACAGTTTTTATATCAAGAGCGCCAATCCAAAAGAGCACAGACATTATCTTTACTGTGTTAACAGCTGCTTTGAAGTTATAGCTTATTATGTTTCCAAACAATTTTCCACTTTATACATGTGTATTTTGTATTTAACAGTGCGTCACATATTATAACAGCCCACCCAGTCAAGAAAAAAACCATCATTCAAAGAGTGAAATCCAAGCAACATCTGCAGTAGATCAAGGACAGGGCAAACCACACCCCACAAACTGCAGCTTTCAAGAAGTTTGGGGAAGGACAGTGCTTAAATTAAACCCCAAGAACATGGAGAAGAACTAAAAATACCCTGTCAGACAAGGAACGGCCAAATCATGCAACCCAAAGGCATCAGTGGTAGGTCAGTGCAATGTCAAATTAGCACAATCTCATGGCCATTCGTAACTATTTTACGTTTTGGTGGTTAATTTGTATGGTGGTTATGTTTTCGTACAATCTGCTAACAACAGTAGGGTTTGGGGTGAAGCTTTGTGCTTTTTATTCTAAGAACCGTACTCTTTCATTCAAATCTCATTGTATGAATTTATTCGAAATCTCAGAAAATAGTTACGGTTTCTTTTGAGATCACGTTGAATTAACATAAATTTTCACCCAAAAATAATTCTTATTCTAGAGAAGATATCTTTTTATAATGTGTAAATTGCTAATGCAACACAAACTTGTTGAAAAAATGCACAATAAATTGAAGTGGAAGTACCCTCCATAAATCAGTGTTGTCAAGGAGCGTGTGAAAATGTTTCGCTTTGCTAGGAGACTCATTCCATGTCCACTACAGAACAATAGGATCTGGCAAGAGGGACATAGAGGTGACCTGTGACTGCAACCTGTAGTTTTTCTGGCTGTGGGCCGTAGCCTTCATTATACATTACCCACATTCCTTTGCTAAAGGGGAGTGGCTCATGTTCTCAGCACAGAGGCACTGTTTATGTGCCGGAATTTGCATGAAGGCATGTGGAATGTCTCGCAAATCAACTTCAATTTCATTTACATAAACACAGAGTTTTCTGTGGATGTGCGGATGACCTCAGGAATTACACACCTTACTACGCACAATGTCTGATCTGGCAGGGTGTGGTTTGAGAGGTCAGAGCGTAAAGCCGTTTCAGTCCTTTAATTGTCCCAAATTATAAGGCTAAACCTGTCATGACAAATTGCTACATGTAAAGTTGTTTGCTCTTTAATTATACTTCAAGAGACCATTGAATCAAGGTAATGTTAGAGAATTTCTTTGTTGACAAAGATGACTGTAATTATGAAAATTAATTTTAGACAATTAGCAGCAAACCTTTACACACCTTTACACGCGTCACAAGTGACTTAAATCTATTTTTATTCGAGGAAACCAATACTGTAAAGCAAAAGCCAGCATCCAAAGGCACAGCTGATAACAAAGACACTATCAGTATTTTTATTTTGGGATGCTCAAGATATGAATAGTGATCTCAAAAAGACAAGAATCAGAGGGAAGCTGAAACAGACAGTGACCTCAGCTTCTCAGTCTAAACGCTAGCGAGATCCAAGTCGAGATCAGGGTTTTCTACACAAACAATCAGTGTTCACTATTCCTAGATGGAAATCATAGTCTTTTCTCCAGCCAAACCTCACAAATCCAGACAGTAAAGGAAGACTAAATAGAAGGTAATTTGGTACCAGAATACACACAAAGGATACCCACAGTTAAGTCTAACCCCAGTACAGGTTCTGTCTTGTCTTGTGGTGGGTTTCAGAAGGTCTCTTGAAGTCTATAAAGACTCTTTGTGTCAGACTGGTTTCTACAGTACAGCACAGTACAGGCACACATATCTATGTTATCTTACAATCTTTTAAATCCTGCTATACCCCAGGAAAGCATCTACTTTGGTTTAATAGTTTTATCTAAACATAAACATTGAGCTGAGATGTACCTGACCTCTTTAAACAACAGCTTGATTCAAACTCTAGATTGAAACCACAATGGGTCCATGATTAAATGAAAAGCGAGTAGAAGGATGAAGATAAGGCCTGATGGGTTGTGAGAACAAATTTGACCATTCCCTCACTCTGGGTACAGTAAGCATGATCCTATAAATTATATGAAATATAGTTTGGTTATTTTACCATTTTAGAGTCATAAAAATCCAAACATAGTTTTACGGAACAGGTTTGTTATCAATCCCAAAGGTTTGTGGATACATTGTGCAATCCGACCCGCTGCTGAGGTTTTTACTTCTAGATCCAGCTGAGCCTGTCAGCTAATCCAGTCCTTCTGAATGTGGTGACGGCTGGGAGCAATTAACAAACACTCATTCACATGCAGAGAAGCTGGGTGCACTTTTCCATGGAAAGATACTTTATTACTGTTTAATATAGTAGTAGCCACAGCAACCACTCTCTAGTGTTTTGTCAAAGGGTCTTCAGTTTTAGGGGCTCCATGGTTTCATTTACAAACATATAGGCTTGCTTTTGGCTAGCTTGATTAAAAAAAACACTCTCTCAGGACCTGAGAACTCATATATCCATGCATCAATGCACTGTGATTACGTAAAAACTTTTACAGTGTTCAGAAGTTCCAGAAGGTTTTTTAGATCAGTGTGTGAGCATTATGTGAGGTGCTTACTGAATAGTTACCACTGACCTAATTGACAGAAGGAAGATCTAAAGAAAGAGGCGGGATTAGCTCTTAAAATAGACAGTGTCTAATCCCAGACCTGAGGGAAGACCTACCTGCTTATTCTGCTCTGAGGATAATAGGGTTTGTCTTGTTTACAGTCGAGTAAACTAAAACTCAAATATGGTCGCAGATTGTGGTCCACCAATAAGGTCAACAAGGGGCCTGACCTAGGAGGATATTTAAAGATTCCTTTAGGAACATCATCGTGTGACTGTTAAAAAACAAAGTGAATTCTTGTAGCATTCCAATTCAGCAAATAATGCCATATTTCCCCAAGCTGCATTACTGGATCAGCAAGCGTCAAATTGTCCTTTCAAAATCTTTCAAAGCAAATGTCAGTCTAACCCTACACAATGAATGCAATGCTTGAGGTTTGATATATAAATCAGATGCTCAAATCTCAGATGCTTACTTCATTTCAGCACTCAACGATCAGCTGGCCTTTGGCTCCAAACCATTGAGGGTAGATTTAGCATGTTCAGCACTGCACTGATGCTTCATTACACATTTTCCACATACTAGCATGTGTTCCGATAGAATATAATAGCAAGTGTTCCAGTAGAATGGCATGAATAACACTAGTCAAACATCATGTTATCTGTGACATCTGACATCAGTTGCAGGCAGAAATAGTATAAACTCTAGACCCAATGTGACGCAGAGCCAAATCAAATCAGTCTAAGTGAATCAGTCAATTGATTTACAATCTTTTCACATGACCGTCCGGACCTGATGCTGTACTGCAGATGTGAACTTTGACTAAACTATCTGCCCTTCTCTACTGACAGTAATTGGCTTACATGAACAAAATTAAATTCTAAACATACAGTAAACTTGACCAATAGAGACCAGATTGTGTGACATTTATCCCCATTTCTTGGAGTCACATGGGTGTGTGGTTAGTGCGGTGGAGTTAAAGCTTTGCCTCTTGCATTTGGACCAGCTTCACCACCCAAAGAGTTCCCAGCATTCAGCTCACGCCTGCCAAAAAACTGCTGCCTCACAGAAAAAAAATGAACGACACACATTATCCTGCTGAATACTTTTGCTGAAATCTCAACTTTAACATGCTTTTTTTTCATCTACAAAAGTTTTGCAAAAGTTACATAGACTTAATGTTCTTGGTGGTCTCTCCCGCTGGCTTATAGTGATCTTTGGTATTTGCAAATGGGTGGGCACAGTTAGAGCGTATTCGTTGTTGTGGTCAGTGCACCTGTGTTTTTGTGTTTGTATCTGTGCTTGAGTCTAATGTGATGTGTACAAGACGTTTGTGTGTGTGTGTACTCTGTTTCGGTTATGCTGCAGGCATCCTGTGACTGTTTCCTGACAGGAAACTCTCTCTTTCCTACATCTTTCAGTTTGTTCCTTTTCGTTTGGATCATATTTACACCTCTGTTTCTTTCTCAGGCTCCGCACACAATATTCCTGATCCAACAGTACAGCAATAATACGGCAGTGTTCTCCAAGGTAAACCTTACTTACACCAGCAGCTTTACAGTAATCCATGTATCCAAGTCTCAGATATGAATCACCCTTACACTCTGAACAGACATACTCATGGATTTATAAAGCTATATTTATAAAATAGACTGTTTTTACATTAAAATTAGTTTAGATGAGCCAAGAATGTAAAATAACAAACCACTTGGTTTAGATATTTACCTGTTAACCAAGTATTAGGAATTAATTTACCTGAAAATATATCGTAAATATTTGTTTTGGGTTTAAAACTGAAACTTGAAATAATTTAAACAAAAATAAAAATGTAAAATTATATATATATATAATGCATACTCTAAAAATATCATCTTCGGGAATTACATTTGCTCAAAAACTTGATGTAATATTTTGATGTTATTTTTCTCTTGTATTTTATCAGTGATCTGTTTTTGCATTATTGAGAGGGTGTTACATGTAGACACCCTGTCCTCCCTACATCCCTCTCTCAACCGTCAGCGCTTTGTGTGACCTTGTCTGGCCCTGTGTAACGTGGCTGACTCGACCGACTGTCTTCAGGGGGAGGGGGCTTCTGGTCTGGAATGTTGGGTCTATATGAAGAGTCAAACACACTCACTCTAAAATGAATGTTAGACTCGTCCATGTTTAGACTGACACAGACAGCTGGTTCCTCACTGTCCTATGAGAATGTACACACCCATGTTTAATCCCAAATTACTAACGAACCAACTTCAGACCTCACACACACACGATACGGCACCTTCTAACAGTGCACTACGTACTAAACATCCATAATACAAATAAACTAACAGGATAATGTGATTAATGGCACCATTGTGCGTTCACATACATGTGGTATATGTCACACACACAAAAAAAAATAACAACAGACATAACAGCCAGTTGGGTTACTTACGGTTTAGCCACCTCATAAAATGCATGCCGTGAGATCGGATTGGTCTATTTAGCTAATTTAATTTAAATAATTAAATTACAAAAAAATTAAGAGTAATCCCTTACTTTACCTTTTCAAGGGAAAAGTAATTCAATTACATTAAGTAATTACTTAGTAATTAGTCATTAACACCACTGGCCATTACTGTCACATAATAAAAAGTCAAACTAAAAGACAGCTGAGATTTTTTGTTTGTTTTTGCCTTCATTGTTTTATTCAGTTAATGGGTTTCCATCGTAGTTTATGCGGCTTCTTAAGGGATTCGAAATATATACACCTCAATTGAGTACATGCGTTTCTTATGCACATTTTTAGAATTTATGTGCATCTTGGCATCCATTCAGCTTTTTTTTTTTATGTGATACCCCAAAATGTGCATTAAAATAGGTGAATGGAAACAATCAAATATCTGGGAATTAAGAAAATGAAGTCTAGTTTTAGGACTATTAAGGTTATTTTCATGATAAGCACATTTTCCCTTTAAGTTTTCACTACTGTAATGCAAAAAAATCTCTTTCTCATTAATGTAAATCGTGTCTGCACTTCATAAAGCAAATACTTCCATGCATTTCTTCAGGTCTACTTTACAAATGTACTTTAAATAATATTTAAATCATATACATTTTTCAGCACTAACGAGATTTGTTCACCCTAAGGCTAATAATAATTTGGGGGGAAAAATGTTGCCAAATGGCAATTGTCATGAAAATAATATCACAATCCCAAAAAATGCTAAATATCCAAATGCTAAATATTTCTGATTTTGGAGTGCAAATATATAATCTGGATCACTTTTCTATTCCAAACAGTCACAATACAGTTTGGATCTGTTGCCACAGTAACACAGCAGTTTACATATTCCAATATCGTTTCATACGGCGCACTAAACTGACAGACCTGGATTAGTGTGAATAGCACACATACCACCCTAACTTGTGTGTTGACCCCCGCCAGGTCACACACACACACACACACACAATGTCTTTCATTCATACTGCACAGTTTACAGAGCGTTGGGAGTGATAGTTTTAAACTAGCACAGGCACATGAGAACAAAACTGGACACTATGGGGACCAGAGGAATTCTGCCCAAGAGTAATATCCTGCTATTGTTAGTTCCATGCCAGTGCAATGGGAATGTGTGTGTGTGTGTGTGTGTGTGTGTTTTCACATAGCGCTAAATAACAGTGCATCATCCTTTAAGTCACACCATTCCATTAAACAGGTCTAAGTGAAGACTAAAGAAAAGCAATGATTAGTATGACCAAACTCTGATCAATACACACATAGTAGAAAAAAATTCAACACATGATCTCAGCTAATGTCCGTACTAAAAAACGATATGCTTCTCCATTACTCTGTTATCTGCCAATGAAGATTCAAATAACATACACAAGACCAAGGTGACCAAGAATGAATATAACATTGCTCAGTCTACATTTACAGCAATAGGCTACTGAGAGACTAGTCATGTGGAATTGTTCTCCCCCCTGTGGTCACACCTAACCATCACTAGAAGATGTCTGTGATTTGTAACATTCTCTAAGAGTTTCATTTCTATATTTCAGTTTAGATTGAACTGAATGTGCATGCAAACGTGAAAGCACGCACAAAAAAAATCTCCGTACTCACGCTGTGTGAGGACTGGTTGTTGTTCAGATGGTCCTGAGCAAGAGCGTTGAGTGGGCAGCCATTGATGGATCCGTTCTGATGGCAGTCTAGCGCCACCTGGCCACGACACTGAGCATGACATGTGTATTTGCAACCTTGAGGAGAGGAAACAAGAACAGACAGCAGTTACTCCCACAGTATGCTTCAAATAATACCCTTTTAAAACCTTTTATACCTAAAACTGAACTGAACTCGCTGCCACAATGTAATAACATTGCAGTACATTTGTAAAAAGTAAATATTTGCATGTTGTTAGGTAGTTACTAGAGCATTTCTGATGTGTTATGAGTGGTTTTACCACTGAAGATGTAGTTTTGCAAGGTGTAACAAAAGCCCACCGTCCAGATGATGCGAGTCCATCCTTTCACGCCTCTCCTCAACAAACTGCATAATTTTTTTAGTAGGAGATTTAGTGAAATACGATGGTTTTTCTGGTGGGCTAAATGGAAATATTGGTTTGCGAAAAAATGCCGCACATGCAAATTTTTTATGTAGAAAAGTACAGTATAATCACGTGTTTAAGGAAGATTCAATTAAAAGATAAAAAAAACACATTAAGACAATTCAAAATAAAATTAACAATCCATTGTTAAAAGGTCAATCTTTATAGTAATGTGTTTTACATGTATAATATGTATTGCCTGTGAAATCTTTCACATACTTCCACATGCATAAGAATAAATGTTTTCTGATCCTGAAATGAAACAAAATCTCAGAAATGCATTGGTTGGAAAATTTATCAAAATGAATAGACAATAAGAAGAGCATCCTCTGCTTTCCAATCCTTACTAGAGCCACTGTTCACAGAAAACATGACGCATAACCACATACACTTGCGTATTCATGCACATGTTCATTTACTGCTGCATTATTTCAGTTCCCGTTGCTGTTATGACCTACCTGAAGATTGAGACTTGACTTGCTGAGTAATTTTGCCGTAAAGTTTGCAGAATGCTGCTCCCATCCCACTCAAGCATATGAGTGATGATGCTTTCTGTCTTGAACGCTTAACTCACAGCATGCCATCAGAAACACAAATGCTCATCCTGTGCAGTCCACTCTCAGAACAGAAGGACAAACTTATTTGTCTCTCGCCCATGCAATCTCCAAGGTAACTCAGTTGTCTCTCTCTCTCTCTCTCTCTATCTCTGAACATTTTGCCCAGAAAATGATGGACACTTACAGTAAAGGTGATGAGGGAAGCACTTTGTATTTAAATGAATTTTTAACACTGCTGTAAACACCCCAGATTCATCGTTATTAAACCGATCATTACTTTTACTGTTCTCATTGCTGACAGCCATCTAAATCCTGCACATTCTATCCATTATCCACTTTCTGCTCCTCTGGGTTTTAAATAACCAAATTTAATCTCGGCCCCTCAAACAGACAAGTAAAGGAAAATCACAAATAAGATCCTGTTAATATCTTAAATATTTATGCTAGACAGCAACCAGATTAAATGGAGAGAAAATGTTCCCCCAGCAGAGTTTCAGAAGGAATCTCAGAAATCTCGAACTGTGCTCAGATTACCCAAAGTTTGTAATCAGAAACCAGAATCTCAAACATTTCTCAAAGAGTTGTTCAAAGACCAAAGTATGTGAGCTATGCTGTCCACATTCATATCATAACTCTACTGTATGTCAAACGCTCATCGCTTATCTCATATATGTCCTTTTATTTCTCCTTAAGAATTTTAGACATAAGACAAAGTTAATGTTTAAATGTAACATCACTGAGATGTTCATCTCATCACCTCTGATTGAACGCTGCTCTTTTTAAAGATCAGCAGAGAGCAGAATGACACTGAGGATGAGCAATGATAGCAGTGTGATGAAAGTGGATCTTTAATACGGGGGGCATCATGGGTAATGGTTGCTTAAAGTGCCACTCTTTGCACAGAGCTGCGGTCTTGTCAGTGTTGGAACTGAGCTAATGTATGCACACACACACACACACACACACACACACACACACACACACACACACACACACACACACACACACACACACACACACACACACACACACACATAATCTGTTCTGGTCTCTGGGGTGGGTGGGAAGTGCAGACCTGCCTCTTCCTTAATTGCACTTCCCGTAATGAGGGATGGCGCAATCGATCAGGACCTGCCCGAGGAGCAAAAAAAACACACACACACACACACTCACAGAATACTGTCCTCTATCCAGACTGTGGCGTGACAGTGCAATATTTGGGACTCTGTTTCTAAAACTTTGCATGTTGACAGAGAACAAGTCATTCAAGTTCTTAATGTTTCCTACACAAAACAACAGACAGCTCATATAACAGAGACACACTCACACAAAACCGTCATTCACAAAGCAGTCTTACTTTCTAAATATGTAACACCCTCTTAACGAAATACATTACGGTTCATTTGATTTTATTAACACTCTAAAATAAAATATATTCAGCATCCCAATTAACATACAATAAATTCTAAGTAATGAGCGAGATAATAAATAGAGCATCCCTTAATATAATACATTGAAAACAAAACTTGACCAAACAATAGATGGGTTTTTGAACTTGTATGAAAAGGAAACGTTTGTAATGGATTTTTTTCAAAGCTATAAAGCTTTAAAAGCAGTTTTTAAAAGCATGAACCTGACATTTGAATAAATTCAAATTAGCTTAAGTTAGTTTGATGCTAATGCTTACTGTTAAGGCTATTCTGGAATTATGACACAATTTATGATGCGGTAGTATTTGCCAATACCACATTACTCAAAAATCCCCATCAAAGTATACATGCCCTTTCAAAAGGTTGAGGTCAGTAAGATTTCTTAATGTTTTTAAAATAAATATCTTCTGCCAAGACTGCATGGAGTAAAACACATGGAGTAAAAACAGGAATATATTGCGAAATATCATTACAATTTAAAATAAAAGTTTTCTATGTGAATATATTTTAAAATGTAATTTAGTGAATAAAGCTGAATTTTTAGCACAATTACTCCAGTCTTCAGTGTCACATGATCCTTCAGAAATAATTTTAATATTCTGATTTGATGCTCAAGAAACATTTATTATTATTAATATCAATGTTAAAAACTATGGAAGCTTGTTTCCACCGCTGAATAAAAAAAATATGAAATATGACATAAAGTTGCAGTTGCACGATAAAATCAGAATTGTGAGATATAAACTCGCAATTGGAAGAAAAAAAAAATTGACCTTTATAACTCACAATTGCAAATTTCTATCTCGCAATCCTGAAAAGGTCAGGATTCTTTGATTAACAGAAAGGTCAAAAGTTTAGAACTGTACTTCTAAACTTACAGTATACAAAAAGTACCCCAAACTTTTGAACAAGCGTATGTACTTTTAGTCTGCAAATTGGGATACAGCAACTGCCTGTGACTGACTCAGAAACACATACTGTAAGTAAGGATCTGTAATCAAAGGAAAACACAGCTTCTGTTGTCAGTACAGGCACTTCGTGAGCATAAACCAAGTGTTTTTTTACTCTCTCATTTAACAGCTGTTTTTTTCTGGACAGGTGGGGGTGTCTTTCTTTCACAACTGTTTTTTTTTTTACTTCACTTTTCCATATAATGCTTATTCCATCCTCACAAAAAAATATGTCCCTCAAACTGACAAAATTACATTTATCTTTGTCAACCTTACAAAAATTAAAATAAGAAAGTATACTTTGAGTCTACTTTTTATACTTCTAAGAAACAGATTAGTTTCTTATTCTGAGTATGTGAATTTTTGTGCAGTCCACTGATAGGAACTTCAGATTTTACTTCAAATCTACTTATAGTATAGTTGCAGTAAAAACTAAACACGTGTAGTTTACTACTGTTGCACTTAAAAGTATACTTTATATGCAAAAATATACTTACTAGCCTACATAAAATGTACTTGAACTTTACTTAAGTATACTTAATAAAATGAACTTGAAGTATGCTTTTTTTGTAAGGAGCAATTTGCTTATTTTTGATGGTGCCATTTCCTTGTCAAATGTTGCAAATCTTGACTAAACAAGTTAACTGTCCTTGCGCAGTTGATCACATAGATAACTATTGTTTCAGTCTGTGCTGTTTTAGAAACAAGATAAGAATAGAGATTCTCATGTTGCTTTCTGTTCGTCTCCGTTCCAGCTCGGCTCCACGCTGGGATTAGATCAGACCGCTGAAACAACACACACCGCCGTCCCGAGGTCACCACAACACCTGCCTGTGACAAAATGTCAAGAAAACACTCCATTCTTTTGCAATCAGTTTTCATTACTTAAGTCATTCATTCGATGGATGTTAAACTGGCAAACTATTTGGCATGTTATCGTGAACCTCTTCCCCCTGTTTAGACTCGGCTCTGTCCTTCACAGCGGGACAGCGAGCGGATGTTTTTAGTGCTCTGGTCTGTGTTTGCTCAGTGGGAGTCTGTTGGCATTGCGCTACTTGGCACTGCATTTGTGCCTTAAAACCGTGAGGTTAACATTACATCAACTGAGACACCACGGCCCACAGAAACGCAACATATACACAATGATCCCACACACAAAATACAACAACAATATTCCACAACAATCACTGTCTAGTAGTTGGTGACTGTTTAGTGAAACTTGCAAGCAACACATGTCAGTGCTGAAGAAAATGAACAAGTTAGCAGATGTGCTGAATAATAGACAGTCTCTCTCTCTCTTATTCTTTATTCACCCCCTTTATGACCAACAATCTCAGACCACTGTAAGTTTGCTAGCTGTGCTACTGTGGCACTGCTGAACATCACAGTTTAGATCCAGTTGAATGAAGACCAGCATAGTTTAAGTTTAGGCCTAAAATAATTTCCATTGGAGAATGCCTCTTTTAACTTGTGCCAGTAATCAACCTCATATCAATGAACTCGAAACCATGCACAGCAACCTAGCATCGTGACGGCGAGTTTTGCAAATGCACGCACATATGCAAAAGCGTTAATAAAAGAGTTATAGCCAATACTTGACTAAACACATACAGATTAATAATAAAAAAAAACTGCTTTTTATTACAGTAATTTTTAAGTAAAAAATGTCACCATTGTTTGTACTAGAAATGACACTAATATCTGTCCTCATAGTTCCATAGACTTGCAATTGAATCAGGGACTTTGCGCTGCTCGGTATGAAATTGTCATCTAACTTCCATTTGCCTGAGGATAAAACTACAGAAAAGCCAAAGAGATCTGAACCCACCGGATGACTTCCACAGCAGACTAACTTCCAGTCGACCGGAGCGCCGCATCACTTTCGGAAGGCGATAGAGGATTCCGGTAAGTCTTCTTAAAGTTCTTCCAAACCCTTTCCTCAGACCCATGACTTACAGTCCACTGCCCGACCAGAACAACATCCAGTCTCACTTCAACCCCTGACCATTTACTGGCTGAAATATGTTCCCTTCAGCACTTGAACCTGCACCACTGCTTCTAACTCCTAACCGGTTGAAGCCTCCTGTCATGAAGCCCCCTGATCCAATGTGTGTGCAGTTGTTCCACTGACCCCCGTTGTTCCCCTGCCACTGTCAGCTGGTTGAGGGGAAGCCCATTGTGAGCCATGGTTCTGCTGTGACAGGACTGTGAGCCTTCTCTAGACACACTGTCACTGCCACTACACAAACAGACAGATGGACATTAGGGGAGCAAACAGGTGGGTGTCAAATAGCAGGACACAATACAGTCGGGCTAGAAAGGCCAAAAAGGTTGTGAGACCCACAAAGGTGGAAAAAAAGGCATCTTTGTTGATCTTTTGCTTGGGTATACTGTACTACATACAGACTATTATTTGCAGTGAAGTGAATGAAATCCCACAGAGTATAGATGCTAGAAACAGATAATAGGCCGAATAAAGTTTTACTTTCACTGCATTAAAGATTCATTAAGTCATTTTGACCATTTGAAAACTCCATTACAATTAATTCTTGATACTAAAAGTGGCAAAAACAAGTTACAAATGAAGGAAGTAGTCAGTGATCACGTTTCATGCACATTTTCCCATTTAAAATAAAAGAGCATATTTACATTTAGCATGCTTTATGCACATTCGTGCATGTATGTAATCAGCATATTCTGATATATACACATAGATATATTTAATTATATTATATTTATTTACAGTAGAGTACATTGACACACAAACACACACACACACACACATACACACACATATATATATATATATACACACAGTATCTCACAAAAGTGACTAGACCCCTCACATCTCAGCAGACAATTCAGTATATTTTCTCAAGGGACAATACGATAGAAATTAAACTTGGATATATTTTAGAGTAGTCAATGTGCTGCTTGTATATAGCAGTATATTTACTGTCCTCTGTAAATAAAAATGATTGTCAAAATAGCTGGCAGCAATAGTGAGTACACCCTGAGTGAACATGTCAAAACTGTGTCCAAAGTGTCAATATTTTGTGTGAGCACCATTGTTATCTAGCACTGCCTTAATCCTCCTAGGCATGGAGTTCACCAGCGCTGCACAGGTTGTTGCTGGAATCCTTTTCCACTCCTCCATAATGACATCACGGAGCTGGGATGTTTGACACATAGCACTTCTCCACCTTCCGCTTGAGGACGCCCCACACGTGCTCAATAGGGTTCAGGTCTGGAGAAACACTTGGCCACACCATCACCTTCAGCTTCCTCAGCAAGGCAGTTGTCATCTTGGCCGTGTGTTTAGAGTTGTTATCAAGCTGTTCGGCCCAGTTTTTGAAGGGAGGGCATCATGTTCTGCTTCAGAATGTCACAGTACATGTTGGAATTCATATTCCCTCAATGAAGCGCAGCTCCCCAGTACCAGCAGCGCTCATGCAGACCCAGACCATGCTTGACTGTAGGCAAGACACCATTTTCTTAGTACTCCTCACCAGGGCTTCTCCACACATGCTGGACATCATCTGAGCCAAACAAGTTTATCTTAGTCTCATCAGGCCACGGGACATGGTTCCAGCAATTCATGCTCTTGGACAGGTTACTTTCAGCAAATTGTTTGCGGGCTTTCTTGTGAGCCAGCTTCAGTAGACGCCATGCAAACCGACTTGTTGCAGTGTGCGGCGTATGGTCTGAGCACTGACAAGCTGACCTTCCGCTTCTGCAACCTCTAAAGCAATGCTGGCAGGACTCGTCAATGCGTCTGTTTTTTTAAGCCAGCTTCTGCACTTGACCACAGCACAAGGACTCACCTTCTTTGATTGACCCTCGCGAGGCCTGTTACGAATGGAACCTGTCTTGAAAAACCTCTGTATGACCCTGGCCTGTACTGTAACTCAGTTTCAGGGTGTTACCAATCTTCTTATAGCCTAAGGTCATCCTTATGGAGAGCAAGAATTCTAATTCTCAAATCCCTAGAGGTCTTTGCCATGAGGTGCCATGTTGAACATCCAGTGGTCAGTATGAGAGATTTTTACTCAAAAGCACAAATTTGAACTGCTCTAATACAAGATACACCAATTTGTATGGTCCTGTCAAGCAGACAAAAACATGAACAAGATGAATAGGACATGTGGCTTTGCATGGTTAAACGTACAGCTATTATCACTTAGGTGGTACTCACTTTTGTTGCCAGCTATTTTTACAATAATGGCTGTATGTTAATGTAGGTTACTTACAGAGGACAGCAAATATACTGCTATACAAGCAGCACATTGACTACTCTAAAATATATCCAAGTCGACATGAGAGCGCAGAATGAAAAAAGGCTTTCAACCTAATCAGCCGAGCCAGTGGCTCTCTCTCTCAATTACCTGATCACTCAAGTCAAGCAGCAAGAAGACTCAGTGAAAGTTACCTTTGTCCAGTTGTTCCATTTGAGTTAACACTTGTGAATGGACAACCTCTACACAATTGCAGCTCAGACAAATGACACAGAGAGCCATATTAAGGAGAATGAATTGGGGGACATTTGGGTCATTTTAATCAAAAATACACTTGTAATTCACTACTATAGCCATCTCTATGATCATACTTTCTTATGAGATTACAAAATCTACAATACAAATTTGGTTGCGGGTAGAAGCAAATAATGCTTTGCATATTATTTTTAGGAATATTTTCACTACTGAAAACAATGCAAGACTTCATGCCAGTGACCCTTTCAGGTGCAAATGTTCAGTGTGCCTATACCTTGAGCCTTAGATTTGATCAAATGAATTATGATTACATGTACAGGCCTGACTTCTGCAATGTCATGTATGATTAGTAGACATATTTGTGAGATGTACCGTAAACTAAATGTAGGTGCAACTCAGTGAATTTATAAACCCAAACCAGTCCATCCACATGCCTGTAGATGAGTGTGTGGTGTGTGAGGAATGTAAAGAACATGCAGTTATGAGTTTATGATTTATGAAACATTGGGCCTATAATATAATTCAATTTAGCTGCCACTTTTATCCAAAAGTAACTTACAATACATTAACTAAAGAAACAGTCATTCATCTTGGATCAACAACACAATAGTGATGAATTTACCTTGTTAGACTAATATGCTAAAAACAAAAACACTGTTTGACATTGACTACCTCTGTATACATATAAAGGTCAAATCTGTAGACGTCTAATAAAAAGTTATCTCACCTGTGCATGTCAAGCAATCTTGAAAGATATACGAGCAACACACATCGCACCAAGCGTACCTCGCGTCCTCAATAAACGAGTGTCCTTCTCCTCTCTCCACTTTTACGCGTGGGTCGAATATCGTCCTCACATCTGGGGGTTTGAAGCCCCTCTTTCGAGACCGCTGTCCGGCTCCACCGTTTTCCGCCACCCTCGGTAGCGCGTCGCTTTGAACGGGTTTTGGAGAGACGCGTGGTCTTTGGGGAGACGGAGCTCTCTTCACCGCCTTAACCTTGGCGTTGCGCATTCTGGATTTGGCTTTCGGTGAGTTCTTCTCCATCGGGTTAGCTTCTTCCACCCGAAAGGTCGGTAATCGGTTCAGCTGAAGCACAACTAGAGGCGTCCCGACGACGCAGTGGCGCGGTGGCGAGTACTTCCTACTGTGATGCATCATGCCATAGGAAACAAAGAAACACCTGTAGATCTAGGAATCCGGTTCTTGGAGGTTTGCGATGAGACATTTCTCAGGCTTCGAAAGAATTTCACCGAGGTTCTTTAACACGGAGGATTGGTGCTCAAGCAGGTAAGACAGGTGCACAGAGCGCGTCTCGTGTTTCACCGGAGCTGCGCGCAAGATGCGTGCGCGCGCACTCGCGCAGACACCCAGTTAATAGATCAAATCAGTTTACTAGAAGTAAGATTATAGATAACTAAAACCATAAAATGATAAATTAAACTATAAATAAATAAACTTTAGCTAAAATAAAATTCAAACCTTTACTTCAGCAATAGTTTCCAAGAAAACATTGCTCGTTTTCATTTAGTTTGACTTGATGCACTGTGTGTAAAAACGAATGAGATTAATAGAATAAATGTAATGTCAATAAAAATGACAAAAAACAATAAAATTACTAACACTTTAATACAAACTATATTTAATTTGAAAAAATATAACATTCTAAACCCAGAGGTTAATCAATCAATCAATCAATCAATAAATCAATCAACATTTATTTATACAGCCCTTTACAACACTCAAGGTGAACCAAAGTGCTTTCCAAAAAACAACAAAAGAAAAAAACAAAACAAAAATCAATGACCTTTCACTGATAAAATACTCTATGCATATGGCTAAAAGTATGCATACACACATAGATATGCAGATATCATCACATGTCATACACGGTAGTAAAGAAAACAGACAAAATGACAGAGATGGTCAAAATTGTTTATTACAACATTGTACAAAATACAGTTATTTCGGCAAAAAAAAAAATTATATCCTAGAAAAAATAGAAACAGTTGCATTCTAGACACTAAAGAACCTGAAATTTGTTCATTTCAAAACAAAAAACAGTTTTAACAAAAAGAAAAATAACAATTAATAATAACAATTTGGATGTCTCATTAAATACATTTAAAAAGTTTACAAGTACAGCTAAGTATGATAACATATACAGTCAGGAATTATGTATCATCCTGATTTTCAAAGCATAAATTACATGCAATGTTTTGAGACAGTATCCATAGCACTCTTAATGAGGTTTGGTGTACATGCATTTATATTCGGCTCTATAAACTATATCCTCTTTTTTGGCCTCAGGTGTTTGGAGGACCTGAAGAAAAAGTACCAGCTCCCTAAACTATAAAATCCCTTTTTGCTTGTGAATAAAGTGACTGTGCCCCTGAGAAAGACGTCTACAATGTGAGGAGAACATCTATTCAGCTCACTGGACTTCCTCTTCGGATTCATCTCCAACTTCTCCCTGTGAGAGAGAAAAAGGCACTGTGACTAAAGATTCATCCTGTTTTTGTATGTGTTATTAGGCCAGATGTCATTGAGATACTAACATTTCCTACATGCATGTTTCTGCTAATCCACTTGGAGTAATTTTCCTGTAGATACTTGGCACCGAAGCCCAGCACACGGATCATTGGATGGTAGTTGATGCCATAGAGCTGACTGGTGGCTTCACAAATCAGAGCCACGTCAACTTTCTGGTCGTTCTGCTCTGTTGGCAGTTCTAAGGTGACACTTCTACAGAAAGCATCCATCACTTTCTTGAAGAAGCTATACTTGAAAGAGGACTGCAGCGTTTCATATAAGGCCTTGTCCTCCTTAATCTGCAGAAGAGGTTCAGAGAAAAAACAGAAGAGATGTTTTACATTTAGTACGTTATTTATATCCGTCTATGTATATTTTTTCACAGTGTTGGTTGCAGCAGGAATGATGAAGCAGGATATATGTGCAGCGGTCTAATTTATTAACAAAAACTATTAAACAACAAAACTCTCTGGCTAATTCGCAATCTCAGAAAAACAACAACCACGAACATTGACAATAATGGACAAAGAGCAACTGAAGCTGTTAATAAATAATACATGTAAATAAATATTAAAAGGAGGTTAACCTAATCAAGAAAAATAACATTTGGTGGGCCAGACAAGGCCTGCCATTGAAATTTTGAGGCAAAATGATTTCCATTACACGAGAGTAGATGTTAAAACTTCATGCTGATTTGTACTCGGCTTTCGCCAAGATAAGCAACACTAAGACGTAGCTTTACAGTAAACTATGCTTCTCCATCCATTTACGCTTCTTTCCATATGAGGGTGTGACTCCCCTTCTGTCCGGCGTTAACGGCTGCAGTGTACTTGGCGCGTCAGCACACACGACGGCTGCAACTACAGAGTCACAGAGTCACCCCCCTCCGTCCCCCACTCAACTCAGCCCAGCTTACTGACCTCTACTTCCCTCCTGCTACTGAGACCTAACCACAATCTCACTATCTCTCCGCAACCCAACCATACGCGCCAACCCGTTTGACTAAGGCTGTCGAGCCCCACTGGTGCGTTAAAGCAGTTTCAGTGGCAACGGTTCCGTATGGCATACCACCTACCGCAAAACACAATATCTGCCCAACCACCCGTCATTCTATACTATACAACCTATACAAATTGTATAGTATACTATACAACCTATACTATACAACCTATACAAATAAACCAACAGACTCTTCAAGTTTTTCAAGAATTCTACGAAACCGTAGCGTGGCGGCCTGTACCTTGCCAGCTAAAATCTTTTCGTCTCAACCACAGCCAGTTGCTGCTCCTTTCTGCTGCTTCAGATAAGTTCTTTACTGTGCGACGCAACTCTTGGCCGCTGAATCCGACGTCTCTGAGGAACCGGGTTGTAGAGTGTGCCACAAAACCTCGACAACCCACTTCCACTGGATAAACCTGGACTCTCCATCCTCGCTTTTCTGCTTCAGTGGCCAAATGAGCATACCGCAGTTTCTTCCTCTCATATGCCTCATCTACAGCATCCTCCCATGGCACTGTCAACTCTATCAGTTGAACAATGCGTGCTGATCCAGACCACAAAACAATGTCTGGTCGTAGGTTAGTGGTGGCAATCTCAGGTGGAAAAATAAGCCGTTGATCAAGATCAGCCAGCATCTTCCAGTCCCTAGCAGCTTCCAGTTGTCCTGGCCGAGAATTGGTGTTAACACCTTTTCTTGGTGGTTGCTCGCCTGGGCGGAGGAATGTTGTCTTCTGCGTGTAATGTTTTGCTAGAACAGGCGGCAACTTATTGGTCATACTACGCTTGCCTTCCAATGCTAAAGCCAAACATCTCAGTACTTGGTCATGGCGCCAAGTAAACCGACCTGGGCTAAGAGCCACCTTACATCCTGTCAAAATGTGCCTTAATGTGGCAGGTGATGAACACAAAGGACAAGAGGGATCCTCTCCTACCCAGAGGTTTAGGTTCTGCGGTGATGGGAGAACATCATATGTTGACCTAATAAGGAAACTGATCCTACTCTCTTCCATTGACCAAAGGTCTTGCCAGCCCATTTTGCGTTGTTCCACACTCTCCCATCTCATCCACTCTCCCTGCTTGGCCTGGGAAATGGCCTTTATACTCCTCATCCTCTCCTCCTGCTTTCGCACCTCGTTGACTACCAGCTTCCTCCTTTGAGCTGGGCCTGCCTTGTGCCATTTAGGAGGAGCTAAACTGAGCCCAAAACCCCCTCTTCCATGCTGTACCTGTCCCACGATATCCCCTATTTGAAGGTCAGCCTTTGCCTCTACTACAGATTTCTTTGCTGACCACTTTCTACCAGTTTTTAACACAGGGGCTGCCTCCCTTACACATTTGTCACGTGACTCTACTAATGTAATTTCCAGTCTGACCTTGGCACACTTAAACTCCTCGGTTAAAGCAGAGACTGGCAGCTGCAATATTCCTTTACTATAAAGTCCCACTCTGCTGAGGCAGCGTGGAACTCCCAACCATTTCCTGATGTATGAACTTATTAACGCTTCCAGCTTATCCACTGTTGTCAAAGAAACCTCGTACACAGTCAGTGGCCACAGCAACCTCGGCAGTAGACCAAACTGAAAGCACCAGAGTTTTAGTTTGCCTGGTAGAGCACAGCTGTTTATGCTCTTCAACCCTTCCACTGCTTGTCGTCTAACTTCTCCCACTCGAACTGTGTCCTTTAGATCTCCATCGTACCATCTCCCAAGACTTTTCACTGGCTTCTCAGAAACTGTTGGTATTGCCTCACCATTAATGAAGAATGTTTTATCTACTACCTTTCCTTTAACTATGGAGATGCTCCTTGATTTAGAGGGCTTAAATTGCATTCGTGCCCATTCAATATTATCTGTTAACTTCCCCAATAACCAATTAGTGCAGGCTACTGTTGTAGTCATGGTTGTCATGTCGTCCATGTATGCTCTGATTGGTGGTAGACGCATCCCAGAAGCCAAGCGCTCTCCTCCTACTACCCATCTTGATGCCCTAATGATTACTTCCATTGCCATGGTAAAAGCCAGTGGAGAAATTGTGCATCCTGCCATTATTCCAACCTCTAAGCATTGCCATGCAGTGCTGAATTTTGGAGTTGAGAAACTAAATAGCAAATCTCCAAAATAGGCTTTCACTAAATTTGTTATTGACATTGGTACTCTGAAAAAATCAAATGCTGCCCAAAGAAGCTCATGTGGCACTGAACCATATGCATTAGCCAAATCCAGGAATGTCACATGGAGCTCCTTCCTCTCCTTTTTTGCTGACTGAATTCGTTGCCAGATAACATTGATGTGTTCTAAGCATCCTGAGAACCCTGGAATGCCCGCTTTTTGAACTGAAGTGTCAATGAAGCCATTCTTTAATAGGTAGGTGGACAATCTCTGGGCAATAATGCTGAAGAAAATCTTACCTTCAACGTTTAATAGTGAAATAGGACGAAACTGACTGATGCTTGTAGCATCTTTTTCTTTAGGTATAAAGACTCCACCTGCTCTGCGCCATGCTCTAGGTACAACCTGTTTTTCCCATGCCACTTTTAACAATTTCCACAGAATTCGCAGAACTCCTGAAGCACTCTTGTACACTCTGTATGGAACTCCATTAGGCCCTGGAGATGATGAAGCCCTTGCCTTTCTCACAGCCTGCTCTACCTCTTTCCACTTAGGTGCACAGACCTCCATTTGGTATTCTGGTGGGTTGATAGGTGGTATGTCTGATGGAATTGACATATGCTCATGCCTTTTTGCATCTGTATGCGTTTCCTCCAAATATCTCTCTAGCTCAACTCTAGATGCTTTAAAAGTGCCATTCTTCTCACTGGTGAATAACTTCTTTACGAATTTGAATGGGTCTTTATAGAAATTAGCCCTCGCACGTTCCTTCTTTTTGTAGCGTTTCCGTAGACGCTCAGCTCTGCGTAATGTTGCCAGCTTATCTTTTGCCAGCTTAGCTTATGTCCCTTTGTAAGAGATTGAGTCCCTCCTTCTGACTTTGTTCTGCTCTTTTCCATTGCTTCCTCAGCGGTCTCCTTTCTCTAACTAACCCTTCAATTTTCTGCTGCCGTCTAGACATTCCAGAAGCAGTTTGTACTTTTTCCTTCCTTTTTTCCACACCAAACCTCTCACTTCCATATGCGTAAATGATGTCCCCAAATTTATCCAGCTTCTTTTCAACTGAACCAGTTAATCTTTCCAATGCAAAGCATAGATCTGTGTTTACCGTATCCCATGCAGTTTTCTCACAAGCTCTTGGCCATCTAACTCCAGGCCTATGCCCGTTGAGGTTCTTTTCTCTCTTATGCTGGTTAGTCTGACCGGTTTCACAAGTATGAATATGTTCATCACTAACTGTGCAAGCCCTCCTCTCCTCTATGACAGGGGTGCTGATATCCTGCGAGCTGTGGTTTGCTTCCTGTCGCTGGATTTCATTCGACTGACTTGACTGACTTCGTAAGAAGTACTGATCAATGCAAGGCCCTTGTCCCTTCTCCCTCAAGCATTTCATTTTCCCTTGATGAACCTTCAAACCCCTGACCGTTGTCGCCTTGCTCCAGCCACAGACACAAACTTGGAGTTCAATGACTTTACTAACTGCAGATCTTGAACTAGTCTTACTCTCCATACTCATATCCGTTTCCATTCCTAAGTCGTTAACCATGTTGTCCAACATCGAGTCATCTTCCGCCCCCGCTCTCGCAGACTCTAGGGGTATTTTTCTCTTTAATTTCTTAGAAGCCTTGGGCGGGTGTCTCCAGCATCCTGTAAACACGAAGCTGGATACTGCCGACAAGGGTAGCTAACCCTTACCAGCCCCATTGGGGTCTCTTTCCTCCTGTCAGCTGTCTCTCCAGGCTGTCACAAGGTCTTTCCCTTGTTGCCAGCAGCACTATTCACTGCAGTCACTGGACGTATCCAGATCTTCATGATTTCCATTACACAAGAGTAGATGTTAAAACTTAAAATAGTGATATTGTCAAAATCAGTTTGTCTTTAACATAGTTGACAAACTCACCGTCTTTTTTTGTAATATCAAAATGATGTTTAATGATTAAGCTTTGCAACTAAAGGATACGTTGAATTGATTTTACAACTTTTTGCTGATGTTACTTTTTTTTATTTTATAATAATGATTGTTCAAATGTAAAATCCATTACGGATATTACAAAGTCAAAGTCTTTTACAGATAGTAAAAACACCTCTATTGTGCAGTTCACTTCAATATTCCCAATTACAAAGTATATCAACAGCACAGTAAAAAGTGAACGATGTACTATAAAATAGGCACAATGGACGGCATTAAAATGCAGGTAACTGTGTTTGCAGAGACACCTGGTGGTCAGGTGTAACATCTCATTAAATGACCTTTTTAATTTTAAACTGACCTTTTCATCCAGCTCATCGCCGTGTACTCTGAGCATCTCCGCCAGCCTTTGCACGACATCTGCAGAGAGAACAGATTCAGGAATGTGAAGTTCAGTTTGCAATCTTCTCAGAATGAAGCAACTCGGTGACCGCAAAAACTTAGATCAGATACAGAAATCAAAAGAGAAGAATGAGCTTGAACTCACCATCACAATCTGATTCTATATCACTTGGAGGGAAGTGCACAGAATCTGATATCTCAGTCAATTCACTGACCATGTTTTCCATCTCATCCACGTACCCATCATCTGAATCTGAAAGAAGAGATGATAGCACATCATACGCTCGAATCTCCAAAATCTCACTTTATAGAGAATGTTTTATAAAAAATGTGGAGATCAATATTATATTTCCCTCTGACCTAGCCCTGCTCGCTGTGGTTCAGGTGTATCATCTGTCTTAGGTTTAATACATTTTGTAATGAAAGATAATCTCAATTTCTTCTTTTTGTGCATTCTCTTTGGTTTGCAGAGTTTTCCAGACGGCTCTCTCTCTGGGATGCTCTGCTGCAGACTGGTGTCCATGGGTCGTCTCTTGCGGGCATACGACATAAGGAGTCTGAACTCCACACTGTCCTCCGCAGGAATCTGGACATCCCCATTGCTGTGCTCCTGGGCCCTGGTCAGTTATCAAAACGTCATCAAAACACTTGGATCAGCAAGTTGAGTGCAACCTAATCTTTATAGGTGGTGCACTCAGTATAACGTTCATTTACTGAACAGTAATAATTGTGTAACACACCACATTAAGTACTATAAAACTGATTTTTATAGGCTTCTGCTATGAACAGAGTCATCAGCTCATGTGGATATACATCATTTTTCAAATTCCTATTCATTTATTTGTCTGTAAAACTTTCCATGAGGAAACATGACTGAGAAAACCTTTAACTTACCAATCAGGGGCTTAATTTAACTTTTAACATTTTTAAAATTCAACCAGAACAATATCCTACATTTTTTAAAGTTTAAATTCCGCTCAAATTCTTAGCTAAACAACCAGGTGCTTAAATGAACCATATGAGGTTAAGTTTAAATTAAATTAAACATAAGAGCTAAGTAATAGTATTCTAATTTAATTTTAACATTTAACTGTTTGCAAAAACGAACTAAAACATGCATTAATGTACTTGCAATGAAAGTCTAGAGCTTAAGCGTATTTTACCATGAATATTCCTTTAACTTACATTTAATTTTACAATCAAATGATTTCAGCTGTAAGTTTATTCATGAAAATGACACTTTTATGGTTAAGGCTGAACTCGCGGTCTGTAAATAGAGTGAATGTGTCTGGGCATGTTCGACAAACTTCTCCATTAACTCGAGACGTTTGTTTCCCTTTTACTATTCATTTCCATAAGTTTAGATCAAAATCAAACGCATGACAAAATGTTTTGACCAGTCTCGACATATTTATACACCTAAACTGACTGAAGTCACGGAAGTGAACCAAACGTACTTAATCTTTAAGAAAAACAGGACAAAAATCGGAGACAGTCACTATTAAAGTTTCCTCTATGTGAATAAATGTATTGAAAGTTAAAACACTTACATGACTCGTTGTTGTCAGCCTGTGATATGCTTTAGAGGATTGAAAAAAAGTTCAGCAGTATTATAGCGGTGGGCGGATCCAAAGTGAAGGCGTACATAGTGCGTAATTTCGCACGCTGAGTCACACTCCATGAATCAACAAAAGTAGTTTCATTTAGAACCAAATGATTAATTTATTCCCCTCTATTGTTATGAATCATACAGCTTAGACTACAAAATTACATGCTTTATATTAGTTTTTCATGCTTTATGTATTAGCTCTTTATATGAACTTTCTCAGTTTTGAATACTAGAAATATAGTGCATAATTCATTGGCTAGGGCAACATTTTTTATATGCTTTCATTGCATGGAATGGGCAGCATGAACATGGTCACGCAAATAACTTTTTTGTGTGTTGTCAACTTTGAACAAACTTTAATTTTTGGTGATCTATCCATTAAAAAGCCTTAAGACCTTAAAAAGTCCCTTGAAAGGGTAATTGAGAATGAATGGTTATTTTAAGTTTGCACGTACTGTATTACAGCATTTAGGGCAATAAAGGGGGGAGAAAGATAAATGTCCATACTTGGGATTAGTTGAGTCATGAGTGCAGACAATGCATGTTATTTATTTGTTTACAGTAGTTTCTTTAACATCAGGTACATTTATGACTTTCCACAAAACACACACAACACTGGTGCTTTCCATCGGACTGCCCTTTAATGAGAAAACATTCCCGGTTTAGAGATTTCGCAACATGTCACATCTCCACATACCCACCATGTCTACTCACCCCGTGACCGCATACACACCTAAAATATATATTTAGAAATTAGAAAAAAAACTAAAACATTCAAGTAGTCCCATCTTTTAAAATATATATAAAAAAAAAAGCAAAATACAACCACTGACCAATTTGTATATAACTTGAAAAATTAAAAAAGAAATAATGCCATTTCATTACATAATCACTGAGGGGTAGAAACATCCAGAGAGGTAACAAAATTCCATGCACAATAATGTGTTAAAATCTCAACTGATAATACAAGATGACACAGCAGATCACTCGTATGAAAATGGATCTCACAGAGGCTCAGCGTGATCCTACAGGCAGCCGTTTTCATGCATTTCCCGTCGTGAGTGATTTGAAATGGTACAGGACTAAGTAATGTTACAGAAGTGTTCGAAATACCACAGTCAGTGGTACCACTCTCGTCAGTGTCTTTCTTGCGTTCATTTGGTTTAGTCATTCTTCTCGCAGGCCAGTGTTGTCAAACGCAACCTTATAATGGAGCCAAAAATCAGCTGCCATCAATGGAAAAAAACGCATCCGGTTCCTTTGCTTGTCTCGAAACATTAATGTAATGTAATATTAAATAGATAAATGCACAAATGTCATCCATTCATATTGCATTGAAAATGGCTCAGATGTTTTCTCGTTGTCATAAGATAATTTCACAATCACGCCACTGTAACGGCACACAAACAAATGAGAAGGAAACAGATTGTGTGAAGTCTGTAGTTATGTCGATTTCCGATCATCAGCCACTGGGGTTCCTATTTAAAATCTCTGCAGCTATTTTGTCCGCTGTAAAAACCCTCTGGAACAAGTTCCTCCTGCAAACAAACTCTAAACCAATGAGCCTCTTCAGGAGCAGATGATGTTTTTCCGGTCTGTGTGTCTTTGGCACACGACATGATGCACGAAAGCATGTTTAAACGTCTTTTGTGTCTCTAAACCTAACTGTTGACGAAGCAAAACCCAATTCATCTTTGAATAAATAGTTATAATAAATAAGAGCAATAAATAAATGCTAGGTCAGAGCCTACAATTAAAAAAAACCCACAGCGACATCAGTGGAAAAACAACAGCTAGACATTTTCCTGTTCGCCGAGGACTTTCTCAGCCTGAGGCGCTCTCTCGATACACCTCTTTCTCTTTCCCCCCTCAAGCTCTCTCTTCCGAGTGTGAGCAGGCGCGTGGAGGAGTGCCGACAGCCACTTTCTGTGGGTACAATTCTTCCTAACGCTAAGCACGTGAGCCCGTTCATACAGCCGTCTCCAGATCCTCGTGTGCCACGGGCTCATCTACTGGCTGGCTCTCCATGAGGGACGCCAACTCCAAGTTCCCGGTGTCCAGGGCGCAATCCTTGGGAGTTTTTCCCTAAAAGGACAATGGCAAAAATGTGAATACCAAGTCGTGTGCACAGATAGTTGTGTTTATACACTAGTACACACTAGTGCTAAACGAGGAGATTCTCACCAGGAGGTTTGTTTTGCTAAGGGAAGCCCCGGCCTCCAGCAGACGTCTGCATACCTCACGGTGCTGCTGGGACGCTGCTTTGTGCAATGCAGTGTCGCCTCTGAAGAAAACCCAGAAGTTAGGACAAATGAAATGACTGGTTCTATCACGCAAATAAATAGATCAAACCACAACTACGTACGTGTCTCTCTCAGTTAAATCCAACATCAGCTTTGACCCTGAAAGAAACAGAAATGTTACGTTTCGTGTGGACACGTGTGTTCAAAGCCCTTGTGTCCTGCCCTGCCATATCTAGTCATTTTGAAAATGCACAACTTCAAAGTGACTGCTCGGTGTTCCACTAGTAATATACTGATATTAATATATTGATATTTAATATTATTCTAATATAGCCGTATTTTCTGTTCAAATTTTGTGTTACATAAAAGTAATTTTTTTTTTTTGAATTTAGATAAAAATCTAATTGGTGAGGTGTCATTTTCAGTTTCAGTTTCGGTTTTCAGCCAAGTCCATCCCCAATATATATATATATATATATATATATATATATATATATATATGGATATAATACAAAATAAATTAGTATTTACTTCTTATTAAAACATTTTTTGATGCCCCAAGAACTATTTAGACATTTAATAGATACATATTTAAAATGTTATTTTATTTTCCAAAAACTTGACTTTTAGGTCATATTTAAAAATGTCACTTGACATTTAAAGGTTTTTGTTTTAAAAGTGTGCCTGTACTTTCTTTCTTAAAAAAAAAAGAGTCACTTTTCATCCATTGAGTGTCCAGATACCTTTTGTGCCCATTATTTATTTAGAAATGGATATTTACTCCTAACTGGCTTTGGTTTTGGATCTCTTAGACATGTGATGGTATCTCAAATGGGAGAAAAACTCCCTTCCCTCCCAGTTGAGCATGTAACAAACGAACTTTGAACCTCGAGTACGTAAACACAGGAGGGTGTGTGTCCAGATGCTCGTTCCAACACTCACCGTGTTCTAGAATGAAACTCACAACCTCTGTGTGGCCGTGATGGGCGGCCAAGTGTAGAGCGGTGCAGCCCATAGAGTCCCGAACCAACAGACTGACCCCGCTTCCGCAGGAGCCTGGCATCTGTTAAACACGGGACAGATCATGAGTCAAGAGCACATGAGAGAGCATGGTTGCATTAAAAACACTGATTCTTGTAAAAACAGAAGCTTTACTGGTTGCTCAAGTTACACTGGCTCATATGGTGTTGTGCACCACCCTGATGAGTCATGTGGGATAACACACTTCTAGAAAACTCTTTCACTTTCAGTTAAAAAAAAAAGGAAATGATTCAAATAAAATAAAAACTCACCGCAGACAGGTCTCCTTTAACAGCAGCTGACAATAGAGCTAAACAAACCATTGAGATTTTGTCAACACATGATATTGTATGAGTAACAATCATGCATAAGGTATAGCAAGTACCTAGCAATTATGACATGAGTTTGAGAAATTTCTGGTGTCGATAACTGAATGTCACCAATGGGTTTGTCCCATGACTTCTGACTGGAAAACCTCCCTGAGTATAACTTAATATCTATATGCTTCCTGTCCACCACTTCAAAGAAATACTCGTGTTTGTACTGTACCTTGTTCATCTGAGGTCAGGGGAACACTGCAATAAGGAAATGAGAGCAAACAATAAAATGTTAGCTTTGTTCATGCAATTCCACAGAGCAGCGAGGTATAAAACCGAAAGGAACAAACGGGGAAAAAAAGGAATTGATGATTCTCACCTGGAACTGGGTTCCACCACCACATCTGGCATTCCAGGAGCTCGGACCTGGCTCACCGCTGGGGCCTCGTGGTCCAGGATGAAGACCTCATCCTGGCATATTTCAGTCACAAAGTGAAGATGCTCCTGTATGTACACACATTACAAGTGTACATTATGCAGCTTCCAATATCTTTTACATTTTCTATACATATTATAACACTGTCCCATCATACCTGAGCCTTGTCTATGCGATAAAAGCGGTCGGCTGATGTAGCTGGAAACATAATGTACAGTGAAGTGATGACTATTACATACTTTATTGAAGTAAACAAATCAAAATATATTCCTGTGTTACTGTGGAGGTTATAAAACTAAAGCGATAAAGTTCAAACGTCTGTGCCAGATGTGCTTTTATTCAGCTGGCATTAAACAGTTAGGGTGTGTTCACACTTGGCAGGATTAGTTCCATTAAAACTAACTCTGGTGCGATTGCTCTAGTCCTGCTTCGCTTAGAATTTGCACTGTCATTTTTAACACCGAACCTAAAGATACAAAACAAAACAAAAAAGCTTTTATTATGTGTATTTTGCGATTGAACTTATTGAACATCCAAAACAATGTTTTCTGGCCTAAATGCGTTTGTTGTGCATACATGGTATTTTTACCAGCTTGTGAGAACTCATGAAGAGCCTATAAAATGTGTAAAGGAGTCAAAACAGCGGCAGGTATTACTCCGTCACACACACACACACAAACAGGAGACATTGTTTCTGACGCCTGTACAGAACTGTAAAGAGCAACGTAGCTCCTATGACGAGAGTATTGCCATCTTGAGTATTGGAATATAACTTCTATGGTGAATGATGATGTAGTACGAGAACACACGCTTAAGAACACATCCAATCAAAGACAATCAAACCAAGTGTGAAAGCAGCCTAAAATAGTCAAGAAAACTGAAAATTAAGTGTGAACACCCTAAAACTTCTAAATCTAGACAGTATAGACAATAGAAACACAGTTCAGATGCAAAGACTCACAGTCCAGGAAGCTCCAGTTGGGTGACAGTCTGTGTGCTGAACTCGGCCATGCCAAACCCGTGCTCTCATCCTGAGAACACACACACACACACACACATTACAGCTGTTCTGTGTGAGGCACAGTTTGAAAAGATGCTGCTTATAATTCAATTCCTGAACTTGAATTGAGGTGTCAAACAGGATGGTGAATTTGAATCAAAAGGAAATGAAGTTATCGTTACACAATTAATAGATTTAAATTCTAAATAAAAATCTTTATTTTATTATGATCTCACTGCAAAATGTATAGATTTAAATTCTAATGTGAATATTTTTAAGTTATCATTACAAAATTAATGTATTACTAATTCTAATTTGAATATTTATTTTTAATATTTATTTACACTACATTATCAGATTTGACAGATTTTAATTCTGATGTTTATTTTTATTATTATTATTAATCGCGCCTGCACCCCCCCCCCCCCCCCCCACATATTCCATCATTGCAATCTTGACATCGCAGCCTGTTCATTATAGCCGTAATAAAATATAATAATAAAATAGTCAACCTAACATATAAAAATTACACTGCTCTGTTGAAATAGTCAGTAGTACAATTCGTATCATTCAGCGTAAGCACAGATCTGTGATGTTTCCAAGCACATTTCTGCACAAGTGAAGAAGATGATTTTTCCGTCGATATTGGAACGTGAGTGAAGTACAAAGCCTATAATAAAGAATAGTTTAGCATCCAAATACATCGCAAATGTTGAAACCGTTTGATTCTAATGTGAGAGTTACGTGAGCCCAACACCGCTTACTTTCACTTTAAATTATTTCGGTTATTTCTTGTTTATAGTTTTTTTTAAAATTCTTGTTCTGTTCTGAATATCATTAAATTTAAAGGATTTGTTGTGGAATATTTTGAGTGTATGAAATCAGAATAATTCTCTCAGTTTAGTGATTCCCTAGTTATTTTTTTATTTTTTTCATTGTTCTAATCAGGTAAGGCAAGTAATATATATATATATATATATATATATATATAATGTGTTTGTTTTATATATATATATATATATATATATATATATATATAAATATAGCTGCAAGCAGCGATGAAGGGCCGAAGCCGGCGGCACCGCCACCCCGGTGTTAATTTTGTGATGCTGTGTGTCAATATTATAATATATTTTAATGGCTGAATTAACAGTCTTGACAAGACTGAATTTATATATCCAAAGTCAAAATCAACTTTATTGTCATTTTTAGCACATTGCATGGCAATGGATTAAAACAAAACACAGGAAACAACAGTGACATGCAGTAAAAGAAAACAGTAAATACTGACAATAAATACAGATAAGAACCTCACAAGGTGCAACGGGTAAAAACAGAATTTGTCTGAATTTTGTCCAACCCTGTCAAGGCGTTTACCTGGTAGTGCACTCGGTGACCAGAAGAGGGCGCTTGATGCAAATCCTGTCAACAACAGACAAAAAAAATGTGTAATCACGAAAATGCATAACATGATGGTGACGTGGTTTGAGGTTAAATGATGCAAATGAAATGACTAAAAACCACAGCACCAGAAACAACATTCAGTTTTACGTCCCAGCAAAAAAAGAAAACCTGAATCTGTCTTGTTTATGTAGGTTTTCAGGCAGTATTGATTCATTCCTCAGTGAAACCGGACTGAAAGGATCAGCATGGGAAGTGCTCACCTCCTGAAGCCTGTCAATGTACAATCGACAGGTTTCCAGGTCACAGTCTCCTCTCACCACCACGATGCCAACAGGAGTAGCTGAACAAGCAAACGCACACACACACACACTGAGTTGGCATACAGTCACATATTCACCCTTCCTACAACAGCACTATATTAAGATATGTGAACTGAATTGTGGGAAAGGTTGCGAATAACTTACAGATGTCACGCAGACGCTCCTTGTCAAACTGCATGCTCTCGTATTCCTGCAGGATGATGCGGTTCACACGCAGTCGCAGACGGTCGGGGACTGCATGAGGGCTGCGATGCGCAGACGACGAGAAATGAGAACCGATCCCACATAAAAGCATTCATGAGAGAAATTAACCAACAGAGGTGGAGGTGGAACAGACATTTTCTTGGTTTTATCTTCTGCTTGCTGATAATGCTCTACATGAAAGGACTTTATGATCGTACTGAATCATAATGGAAAACTATGAAAACAAAGTATTAATCTCAGATGATGAGGAGCTAAAAGGAAAAGTGAAAATGAGTTTCACAAAAGGACAGGTGAAGATCAGACCAAATCTGTCATCCTTATTCAAGTCAACATGATTGACCCTTAACATATACAAATTAATCATTATTTACTGTTATTTATGCAACCTTAACAATCATTCTATCTGCTATTTGCAATATTTTATAAAGCATTTAGCTATTTGAATAATAATAATTTTTGTGTGCAGTGCATATAGTCAAAAATGGTGGTATAAAATAAAAAAGTGAAAAAAATAAAAAATAATTTTGTAAATTATATATATATATAAACTTTATGTTACAAAAGTAACATGTAATTCTAGTATGAATATTTATTTATTATAAATTATTTTATTATCATATAAAAATAATTATTTTTATTATGTTATCATCACAAAGTTAATAGATTTAAATTCTCATGTGAACATTTTTTTATTTATTTTTAGTATGTTATATTTACAAAATTAACATTTAAATTCTAGTATGACTATTCATTTTTATTATTTTTTATTTATTAGGACATTTTGTGGTGCTGTATGGCAATATTAAAATCTATTTTAATGGCTGAATTAATTGTTTTGACAGCCCTGAACTTACATATATGGGAATAATTATGCATTTAATTATTGTCACAAGTTTGTCACAAAACTTTTTTTTTTTTTTTTATTCCTGCAGGCAAAAAATTATTTTACAAACTACCTGCAATAGCTTAGAAAGATAAAATGCTTAAAATGCATTATTTTTGCAACTGCACAGTCCATATCGAGCGGCCTAGAAGAATTCCAACTAAAACAGCAAAGCAATTTATGAAATCATGATGAGAGGTTAATAAAACAAACACTTTTTTGGACTCCGCTTATGTGCAATAAGACCAGAAACATGTATTAAGACAGTAAACAGGGTCGATTTGATAATTTCATGTTGACTTTAAGATGCACAGAGCAACACCTCAAGACACTGTCAGCTTGGCGGAAAACACAAAACACACACACACACACACACACACACACACTCTGTCAGCAGGCCGAGGTGTGCGACACAGCTGTGTATACCATACTTACACAGAGAAGGAGTCAGGGGGAGCAGAGAGGCGACGCAGATCGGCTGCGCACACTTTCTGAATGCTGAGTCAGCGCAGCCACACAGGAACACAGGCAGCACAGCCAAGCCAGTCAGCACAAGAGACAGAGAGAGAGAGAGAGAGATGGAGGCGGAGAGGGACAAACGCATGAAGGGCGACCAGTAATTAAGGAGGAGAGAGAAAGATGGAGACAAGGAAAGAAAAAGAAAGAAAAACACACTGAGGCACTGCAGAGCAGCACACAGACCGTGAGAGAGGTTCTAGAAGAGCAGTGCATTAGTGCTGTTACTAGAACATTCATCAGTCAAGCACACATGAGCTGGTGTTATGCCTGCTAAGGATTTCGGATTACTAATCACACTGTACGACATGGATCTATTAAACTTGAGTACGAAATGTATGCAGACTGTACGATTATGACACCTTTTGAATCGTAGGCTACGGCGCAAGTTAGTGTAGAAGAATAAAACGTCATCAGCATGCGCTAGTGGTAAACAAAGAGAGCAAGATGAATTACATTTTTGGGCAATTGTGGTTTTCATGTGTGCTGGAAAAAAAGAGGAGAGAAAAAAAGAGGAATCGAAAGAGGAGAATATGGACGTGGTCTTACCAATTTTGCAAATGGAGCTTGAGGTAAGTAATTTTAAGTTTTAGCCCCATGTCGCATTGATCAATACGCAATTACATGTTGCATTTCTATCGGCTCGTCAGTAGACGTAATCTTGCTCTCGTCACTGTTGTTTTGTATTAAGAAAACCATAAACTGACTGTGTGTCAAAGTCAGTCTCTAAATATTTGACCTTGTAATAACAGGACTAGGTTAGTTCAGGTTGATCAATATCACGTTGTAAACACCAATAAAGTTTCATAAAATGAGTCTGAGATCAAAACGTCTTTTAAAAATCACATCTTGCACATCCGCATTTGTCAAAGATGCATATGTATTTTGATGCATGAGTGGATTAAGTAGTACATTTGAGTGCAGGTTATTTAGTGACTCACTCATTGAGCAGCGGCACAGATGTGCGTCTCTTGCTCTTCTGCACCATGTTGGCCTGGTTCCTCAGTGATATGTGCAGGGTCGAGGGCGTGAGGCGACACGGTTCGCCGTCCACCTGCACGGGCAGCGTCTTGAAGGTGGTGAGGATGACCTCTCTGCACTGATGCAGCCGTTCGCCGTGGCCGCCAACCTGCAGCGCCGCCTTGTGTGAAGACAGGGAAATGCATGTGAGCCTTAAGCCTTAAAAACTGCAACAAAGACTGTGCATATAACTATGGGAAAGTGAAAAAGTGCAACGTGCAATATGGCAGAATAAGTCCCGCTCTAAATAAAAGAGCCAATCGCTCACCAGAGAGGCCATGGTGAAACCGATCACCTCGATGCAGCCGTCGTCATGCCTCTGAGCCTCAAAATCTCTGTGGTCGCCCGTGTTTCCCCATGGCATGGTACCAGCACAGTACCTACAGAGAGAGTACAGCATTTAATGGGGTGTATAAAATAAGACCTGTTGTCCTGTTGACATGTTTAAAAAAAGTTGTATGAATCCTTCAGGTAAAAACTGGTATAGAGCTGCACGATTAATCATTAAAAGATCGCAATCTCGATTCAAACACTTATTCCTAAATGAAAACGATTCGGCCATGTCTATTAAACCTTTGACAAAATCACAGCAGAGCATTCAAATCTGCGCTGGCGCTGATCAGTTACATCATTACACCAGTAGGTGGCGACAAGGGACTGTTAAAAATCTGTGAGTCATTGAATCATTCACTGAAGAGATTTGTTCACAGAATGCTGATTCATCCAGTAACGAAGAGTCTTTTTTTGAGTGAATCAATCATTCAAACTGATTTTTTAAAACAATTATTCATTCAAATTAAATTTATTTTAAATAGACTGCAGCAATTAACATTTTGTCAGAATCGTGATCTCCGTTTTAAACAAAAAAAATTGGATTCTCAATTTATCCAGAATCATGCAACTCATACTTAACCCTGTCAGTAAATATAGATCCACTGAAAAACTCCTATTGGCTCATTCTCAGGAAACATGCTATTTGTGGCAAATTTGTGACCATATGACTTACTACTGACATAATAAATTAAATTAAAAGCTTAAAAATTTTATATTTAAATGTGTTTTCATTGGAATCAGTTTGCATGACCCTTTTCATCACCACTATACACTCACCGGCCACTTTATTAGGTACCCCATGCTAGTAACGGGTTGGACCCCCTTTTGCCTTCAGAACTGCCTCAATTCTTCGTGGCATAGATTCAACAAGGTGCTGGAAGCATTCCTCAGGGAGTTTGGTCCATATTGACATGATGGCATCACACAGTTGCCGCAGATTTGTCGGCTGCACATCCATGATGCGAATCTCCTGTTCCACCACATCCCAAAGATGCTCTATTGGATTGAGATCTGGTGACTGTGGAGGCCATTTGAGTACAGCGAACTCATTGTCATGTTCAAGAAACCAGTCTGAGATGATTCCAGCTTTATGACATGGCGCATTATCCTGCTGAAAGTAGCCATCAGAAGTTGGGTACATTGTGGTCATAAAGGGATGGACATGGTCAGCAACAATACTCAGGTAGGCTGTGGCGTTGCAATGATGCTCAATTGGTACCAAGGGGCCCAAAGAGTGCCAAGAAAATATTCCCCACACCATGACACCACCACCACCAGCCTGAACCGTTGATACAAGGCAGGATGGATCCATGCTTTCATGTTGTAGACGCCAAATTCTGACCCTACCATCCGAATGTCGCAGCAGAAATCGAGACTCATCAGACCAGGCAACGTTTTTCCAATCTTCTATTGTCCAATTTCGATGAGCTTGTGCAAATTGTAGCCTCAGTTTCCTGTTCTTAGCTGAAAGGAGTGGCACCCGGTGTGGTCTTCTGCTGCTGTAGCCCATCTGCCTCAAAGTTCGACGTACTGTGCGTTCAGAGATGCTCTTCTGCCCACCTTGGTTGTAACGGGTGCTTATTTGAGTCACTGTTGCCCTTCTATCAGCTCGAACCAGTCTGGCCATTCTCCTCTGACCTCTGGCATCAACAAGGCATTTCCGCCCACAGAACTGCCGCTCACTGGATGTTTTTTCTTTTTCGGACCATTCTCTGTAAACCCTAGAGATGGTTGTGCGTGAAAATCCCAGTAGATTAGCAGTTTCTGAAATACTCAGACCAGCCCTTCTGGCACCAACAATCATGCCACGTTCAAAGTCACTCAAATCACCTTTCTTCCCCATACTGATGCTCGGTTTGAACTGCAGGAGATTGTCTTGACCATGTCTACATGCCTAAATGCACTGAGTTGCCGCCATGTGATTGGCTGCTTAGAAATTAAGTGTTAACGAGCAGTTGGACAGGTGTACCTAATAAAGTGGCCGGTGAGTGTATTTCATATTGGGTTAAATAAAAAAACATCTATCCAGTTAACAGCAACAACTAAATAAATAATAAAAGTTCAAATAAATGCTATAAAATGTAATTGCTTTAAAATAAATGCTTTCAGTCTGCAGTATGTCATTTTTAATGCTCTATGCAGTTTCTGAGAAAATGCAGAAATTGTTTTTTCTTTCCTGACCAACCCTATTATTCTGTAACATTTTCTCCACGTAGATTGTTTAAAATATTGATTTGATCTTTCTAAAATCAAATTTGAGGAAGTGACATCACAGAAGTCAGAAGATTAACAGATCTTCATTACAGCCACACTTATTATAATTGACCTTTTCAAGCTCAACATTTAAACACTGTTGTGCGAAAAACATCTCAGTAATATATTTGTACGGAATTGTTTTTTTCTTGGCACTAAGTGCAAAAACAATGTGTTCGCTGAGGCCATTATTAGATGTTTTGTACTGACCTTCAACCCAGACACATTTCTAATGTACCAGGCTTGGCAGAAAAACATGTTTTGAAAGTTGTTTTATATTTAATTTCTGATTTATTACAAGGCCCATACTACCAGAGTGATGCTACCAGAATTTCTGATTTTAAAAAACGAAGGTGACATAAATGGCTTTTCCCAAGAATGACCCTTATTTTTGCACCCCACCTGGGAATATTCAAGAAGACGATGCACTGAAACTTCAGTTCCTGGATCTTGGGTGTGAGATCCGTACCATCACACTGTCAGTATACAGAAGAGAAATAATAACAGAGAACAACATTAAATATCAGGTGGACAATGGAAAAGTTAGGATGAGCAGACATAAACAGGGCTTCCAGGTGAAGTTTCATACTCACCACCACTCTGACATGCTTAGACAGATCCCTGGAGCTCCGCTGGAGAAAGTCGGAGAAAGCCGCCTGAGGGGACAAAACTAAGAGTCAATCTCTTATACACACACACCACTTATTCTGTCAAAAAGGAAACTCTGCCTACCCCTGCATAGAACATCTTGTTACGGAAGCGACTGTTGAATTTCTCGGGGTTGGCTTCTGTGAAGGAACACGACGACACAAATTATTATGACTTTATCTATTTCTTCTTTCTCAAGACCTTTGGCCAACAAGGACATTTTATGAAATGCCACACACGTGCGCAGCCAATAAAGTGAGTCAAGAGTTCATTTTAAAAGGATCATATCATAGAAAAGGGGATTTTTCTTTCTTTGCTCTTTTGAAATAATTCTGAAATAATTCTTTTAAAACCCACATTTACTATACACATCAAAGCCAATTCAGTATTCAGCAGCTTGACTCTTGACAAACATACCATTTACATATAAAAGGTCATTTATACAGTATTTATAAGTTTGAAAGGTTTAGCAATACGTAAATATGTAAAATGCACACACAAACCTCTAGACTCGTGGAACTCCAGGGTGACGTGGGCATCAAAGCCGAGGCTGAAGTAGTTATTGAACACGTTTAGAGGAAGCTGATAAAAGACAACAAAGGACACATTGTCATATCAGCAGTGTATAAACGTAACATATATCCTGGTGTCAGCATGAATCCAGCGATCACCTTCTGCGTGCCCTCCTCCGGCTGCGCAGCCGAACGCTCCACCTGCAGATTCCAGCGGTCCAACTGCACCACCGTACCGTCCTCCACGTGACACAAGACCTTAGACACCGGCTCGTCGGTGTAACCCTGAAACATGAAGAGATCATGTTGAGTCGAGAGGTCTTACCTTACACAGCACAGCTACTGTATGTAAAGGGCTATTTACTCCTGGCATAAACACAGTACTTGACATGAATTGCAATGATTATACCATCAATTCGAATGTTTCGAGTGGACAGCGAGGATCATTATTCCCGCTTCATTGCTAATAACAGACTTTCGATTAAAGCATGGGGGGGGGGGGAAACGAGAGAGACACTCCAGATTCCAAGGCCAGTGTTTCTCCAGGCACGAGGTCAGAGTATAATGGAAAATAATGAGTGGCATTTATCAGTGACAACCACTTAGTTGGCCAACTGCACAATTACAGCCTCTCAGCCAATCAGAGCAGCCCGATCATATCCAACTAACGCTGTTTGCTTTTGTGTTGTGTGAAACAAACCAAATTAAAATTCAAAGGTGCTGTTATTCAGCATTTCATGAGTAAGATGAAGGTGAAATGTGTGATGGATGCTAGCTTTCTGTGACAGTAGCATGTTTGCATTAGGAAATGGTGATTTCCTCTAGCAATAGAAACCCCTGACTAAGAAAGGAGAAAGGATACACACAGGCAGACAGGACGTATGGGGTATAAAACTATTTATTAATAATTTAAAGAAGATTTTACAGATGAGTTGACTCACCCCTCCCCAGTTCAGAGTCCTGGCAAGGTCATTTCCTGTACCAAGAGGAAGCACAGCTACAGGAGGTTGTGGGTTCATCTGAAGTTCATCTAAGGCTGAGAGAATCCAGCCCACCTAGACAAAAGAGGACAAACTACTCATTCCGGGTCAGAAATGCCAAAACCACTCAGGAAATCCAAGTTTCATCTTGCATGGGTCATGGACTTAGAAATTACCCGCAAGAAAGCATGACAGTGCAAACCACAGATACCACTATTAGCTAATAACAGTATTTCTCCACTGCTTGTTACTTTTTCAGTTCATTGTTGTTCCACATATCATATGTCACCAGAGGGAGGTGCATCCAAAATGTTTAAACTTCTAGCGGGTTGGACATATCTGATCATCCCAGCATGCATTGCACCTTACCGTTCCATCTCCTCCACAGGCAAGGATGCGAAGATTTGGCACTTTCCTGTATAATTCCAGCCTGATGGACAGAGGGAAACAAATAGTGATATTTGTTACTGATGCATTTGCAATCAATTGGCATTAAAAAGTGACCCAAACAGTATTTGGACGCTTAAGGCACATTTACAAATTTCACTGCATTAGATACAAAATAAGAATTAAACTTTTCTGAGACATTTTTCTATGACATTGGTAACACTTTACAATGAAGTTTAATTTGTTATCATTCGTTAATGCATTAGGAATCATGAACTAACAATGAACAACAGTTTTACAGCATTTATTAATATTAATTTCTATATATACACTAATACATGTTCATTGATAGTACCTAATGCAATAAATAATGTGAACACAGTGAAGTCAGTTCTCCTCAAGTTCACATAGGTCACCTATCAGAGTAACCACATGTGTAGTTCAACACATTAGCTATGCACAAAATATATTCTGTCTTGATTTTGAATGTTATCTATTATCATGTAAAACCGAATATAACAAATATATATATTTGTGAAATGTTTGACATGAAAAATGGTTTTCTTTTAAATAAATGCCACTTGGTTTGATACATTTTTACTTTTCCCCTCTAATGCAAAGACAGTCAGACACTTTTAAGTGTGGATTAAATGTTTTGTGGGCCATTGCATGTGTGTGTGTGTGTGTATGTGTGTGTCTGTCTGTGTTGGTTTTCTGTTTTAATAGGAGTTTAATCACAGCTCTGTCTGACAGCTCAAAAAAAAAAGCCCCCAGCCGCCCAGCTGTGTCTGCTCCCATCTTAATACTCTCTCTCTCTCTCTCTCTCTGTCATCGCTAGAGCTGATCAGAGCGCATGTGCTGTGCTGTCTCACCGCTCAATTACTGAGGCGAACTGAGGCAGTGGGCAGCCGGGAGAGAAGCTTCTAGAACACTGAACTCCTTCATAGAACACAGCACTGCTGAGATCCAGCGACTACATAATTAATGTGGTCAGGACAAAGAAATGGTGGGTTAAAGCGCATTAAGGGAGGGAGAGATGATCTGAAACGGAATGAAAGAGAACGCTGAAAGTGAGAGACTCACGCTTCTCTGGGCCCTCCCTGAGACAAATCAAACACCTGCCGAGGGTTCAGGATCCACATGAACATCTGCAGCAGCTTAGTCCCCTGAGAACCACACACAGATCAGACGGGCAGATAGACAGACAACACGACAGACTGAGAGAAAGACACAACAAAAGACAGGAAGAACAATAGATGGAGTGACAGACAGACTGATAGCATGACAGACAGAATGATAGACAGAGTGATAGATTGATAGAATGACGAACGAAAAACAGTACAGACAAACATAATGACAAATAGAACAGACAGAACGATAGATAAAATGACAGACCGATAGATAGAATGACAGAAAGATACAATGATAGAGAGATAGAACGACAGAAAAAACGGCAGACAGAGAGAATGATAGATAGTACAACAGATAGAATGACAGACAGAATAGAACAACAGAACTTAATAGAATGACCGATAAATAGAACAACAGAGTGATATATAGAACGGTAGACAGACAGGCAGACAGAATGAAAGATAGAACACCAGAAAGGTAGACAAAACGACAGACAGACAAAACAATAGAAAGAACGAAAGACAGAATAATAGAACAACAGAAAGACAGAACGATAGATAGTTATTCTGATAGAATAACAGAAGTATAGACAGAGTGATAGACAGAAAGATAGAAAGAACAACAGAGACAGAATGATAAATAGAATAACAGCAAGATAGATAGAACAACAGACAGACAGAATGATAAATAGGACAACAGAAAAACAGAACGATATAATAACAGAAAGATACATAGGACAACAGACAGAACTATTGATAGAACGATAGAGTGATAGGTAGACAGGTAGACAGACAGATAACTCCTCTATTGGTCTTTCTTCAGCGTCTCACCTGGTTCCCGCCGCTCTTGGGGTTGACAAACACCAGCACTGGTTTCATCAGCGGTGAGGGCAGCGGCTTCAGCATGAACGGACGCCATTTTGATTCCTGTCATTTCAAAGTCACTTCATTACACTTCAAATAAATGCACACATTAGCACACAAATACACACACATATCGCTGCAGTAAGCAGTGGGGACAGATGATCACCGAGCAGGAGTTAAGGGAAGAAAACGTTTAAAAGCAGGACAGGAATCAGATCTACTCACATCCGTGCCCTTTTTGCTGGCTCTTCTTTTGAACGACGTCCGTTTTTTCCTTCGAGTGGAGTTTTTAAATGAGCTCTGGGACACAGGAGAGAGACGCCACTAAGCCAAAACATACCAAAACCAACTCCAGTAGGACAGAGTTGTTGTTCTACCATTACTGATAGAAGTGTTCAATTCAAATTAAAGGAATAGTTGGCCCAAACTGTAAAACTTATTCATCACTTATTCACCCTCGTGACGCTCCAAACATGTTGAGATGAGAAGAAAGTTCACACTGCTCTTTTCTACCAACAAATGCAAAGAGTGACAGCCGTCCAACTCCAAAAAGGGCAAAAAAGTCTTGTTCACTATATTCAAAGTCATATAATGACATAAATACCAACATTTAAGACTTTATTTCCTATGCTCTTAAACTCATTCGCACTGCTAAACATAAGAGCAGTGTGAACATTCTGCAAAACATCTTTTATTTTATTTAACCGAATAAAAAGTCATATGGGTTCAGAACAACACGAGGATGAGAGAGGTAACATTTTACAATAAGGTCTCATTTGCTAAAATCAGTTAGCATTAGCTAACATGAACTAACAATGAGACAAATATATATTTTTAAGCATTTATTAATCTTTGTTAAGATTAGTTGTTCATTGTTTGTTCATGTTAGTTCCCAGTAGATTAACAAATGTTAACAAGTACAACTTTAGATTTTAAAAATGTATTTTAATAGAAAATTCAATTGTAATTTTAATTCCCATGAAATTGACCATGTAACTTGAAATGATCATAGAGTAAAATTAATAAATGCCGTTCATTTTTAAGTAATATAGATTACTAATTAAATATGGTAAATTTTTTAGTAATAAATTAATTAAATTTGAAGTGTAAAGTGTTGGCGGATGAGAAATAAATTACAAGATTTTCCTTGGTTGATCCATTCCAACAACAGTTTGTGTAAAAGCAAGCAACTTCCCTTTTAGCAACTCCTGAATTGAAAGTGGCAGTAACATGATGCCACATTTCAAAAACCTTCCCCATCAATGCATACAGTAAATCCACCAATCATAGCTGAGCGTGTCATCAGAGTGGGTGTGGTCTAAATGTCTGCTATGACTGTTGATATGATGGTTCAGTTTTTGATCAATTCAATTCTAGCATTTAATGCAACAGATAAACTGTGATGTTGAAAGTGTAGGAAACAATGAAAGAAGCTCCATATAAAATATGTATAGAAGTTTTATGAAACGCAACATTACTGATATAAAATCTCGCAGCATCAAAGCATATTTAAGCTAATTAGCAGAAGAAGACAAGAGCATACAGTCCAGCTTCTAAACACAGTCTAGTGTCACTTTGCATTAGCGTCTCCTGCAGGACATTATAAAAACGTACCTGCGGTTTCCTGACTTTGATGATCCAGGAAGGGGGTACGATGACCCCGGCGTGGGCTCCCAGTGAGCAGGGCTCCTCGATCTGATGGAGCATGAAGCACGTGACCTTATTGTGGAACTGTGATAGACAAACAGGGAAAGAGATGGAACAAGTCTGCATCGCATAAACCATTGAGGTTTAATGAGTAAAACACAGACATGACACTCACTGCCAGCTTGCACCAGGAGCAGCTGATGGCCACAATCTCCTTACTGTGGAAGAACTTCTGCGGGAAACTCTACAATCAAAGTGAAGGATATCATAAACATACTTGACTTTTGCATAAAAAAATCTGCCGCCCTCCTTCAATAAAACCTGACGCTGTGACATACTTTGCCGCACTGACGACATTTCCCCTCTTGCCGTCGGCGGTGGACCCAGTGATGTCTCAAAACGTTCTGCTGTCGCAAACAGACACAACGGGTCACATGTAAACGTGCCAACAAGGGTTCATTCTGCCATAAGTATACAATAATACAATAAGTATAAGTCAAAGCAACTTCAGTGTGATAAATGATTTGAAATAATGCGTCAATGAAATGGACCCACATCTCTAAGGCATCGAGAGCCGCCCTCTCTGAAGGTGGGCTTGCAACGGAAGTTGATCTGTGAGGGAGAGACAATGAACGACAGATTTATAGAATCGTTTAGTTAAATAACACAATGTGTAGCTATGTAGACAGGCTGCGTCTGAAATTGCATACTGTATAGTAGGTACTACATTTGGTTTAAAACTTAATTCACGATTTAAAAAAAAGTACGCTTATTCGGATGCAGCAATGGTCAAGACGATCGGCTGAAGTTCAAACTGAGCATCAGAATGGGGAATAAAGGCCTTTGAATGTGGGTTGTTGGTGCCAGATGGGTTGGACAGATTATTTCAGAAACTGCTGATCTACTGGGATTTTCATGCACAACCATCTCCAGGGTTTACAGAGAATGGTCTGAAAAAGAGAAAATATCCAGTGAGAGGCAGTTATGTGTGCGAAAATGTCTTGTTGATGTCAGAGGTCAGAGGGGAATTACCAGACTGGTTCCAGCTGATAGAAAGGCAACAGTAACTAAAATAACCACTTGTTACAAGCGCGAGGTCTGCAGAAGAGCATCTCTGAACGCACAACACGTCGAATCTTGAAGTAGAAGAGCTACAGCAGCAGAAAACACACTGGTGCAACTCCTGTCGGATAACAACAGGAAACTGAGGCTACAATTCACACCGGCTCACTAAAATTACACAATCCAAGATTGGAAAAACGTTGCCTGGTCTAATGAGTCTGGATTTCTGCTGCAACATTCAGATGGTAGGGGCAGAATTTGGCGTAAACAGCATGAAAGCATGGATCCATCTATATATAGTCTTGTATCAACGACTCAGGCTGATGGTGTAATGGTGTAGGGGATCTTTTCTTGGCACACTTTGGGCTCCTTAGTACCAATTGAGCATCGTTTAAACGCCACAGCCTGAGTATTGTTGCTGACCATTTTTTATCACTTCATGATCAGTGTACCCATCTTGATGGCTACTTCCAGCAGAAAAATGTGCCATGTCACAAAGCTCAAATCATCTCAAACTGGTTTATTGAACATGACAGTGAGTTCACTATACTCACATGACCTCCACAGTCACTAGATCTCAGTCCAATAGAGTTCATTTGGGATGTGGTGGAAAGAGAGAATCACATCATGGATGTGGAGCCGACAAATCTGCAGCAACTAAGTCATGCTATCACGTCAATATGGACCAAAATCTCTGAGGAATGTTTCCAGCAACTTGTTGAATCAATGCCAAGAAGAATGGTATTAACAAGGTGTACCTAATAAAGTGGCCGGTGAGTGTATATACATACAATATATTATTAGTAGTAGTATTATTAATTGTTTATATATATATATATAACTATTAGTCTATCTCTGAACTATTTTAGAAGAATTTCTAAAATATTTAATTTAATAAATGAACCAAAAACAGAGATTACCACATAGTTAGTAAAATAAAAACATTTTCCTTAAATAGACTGTGATGTATACTGTGATCTTGATATTCTTTCACATCTATTCACTCAAATGCACGGATAACTATATTTGAACATCGCAACAGCCGGGAGCCACAACTCCTGATCCTAAAAACCATAACTGCAATATCTAGATTATACCATCTCATCCCATTTCATTATCCTCCTGATGTCTGTTTGAAGAGACAAACGTCAGCGTTCATCTGTGGAGGGCGTATTTATGACGTGCGTGAGAATGAAACGGATATTTCTGCCTCCGCTCACCTTGTCCAGCTCCTCAATACACGCCGTGTGGACCACGATCTTACAGGCTGCACACTTCCTCCGGGGAGCCGACTTCTTAAAGAGAACCGAACAGCACAAAACACACAACATCTTGTCATAGAGCAATAGCCTGAGCAAACGCACACATCTACGATGCATCTTATAATTCAATTGTATGAGGAATATGCTCTCACTGCACTCTCATCTTCAGCTGTAAAAAGCTTGTTTCCTCTGAGGCAACGAAGAATTTTGCCAACCACTTGAAGTGGCAATAATAGAGCTGCTACGGCTCTTGAAAACATCAGAGCGCAGCGTCGTGCTTCAACAAAAGCCTAACAAAATCCTTTTACCTGCTGAACATTCTCAGACTAATAGCTGCTTCTTCCTTTCAATACACACCAGCCTCACATTATCTCATGAAAGAAAACGTCACTGCTAAAATGCTCTAATGACACTCTCTTCTCTGCCTTCAGCTAGCCCTCCAAATACAACAACTGTCTGACTTCTCTTTAGCTCTTTTCATCTGTTTTAACCATGTTTGTAACCTGTTATACTCACTGCAATCTTGACCAAGCACGTCTCTTCGCCCAGGTAGCAGAGATCCCCAGAGCAGTTCGTCTCCAGCCACAGATGATCCCCGTTCACTGCGTTCTCCTGTGCAGATAAAATCAAAAGTCACGTAGCTGTCAGTCCATGTCTATAAGCTTTGAAGCTAACATCTGCATGCTAATGCACTCTTAAATGCTCACAAAATTAGCAGATATACGCATTTATACTCGCATGTTACTCTTCCAGGAAAACACCAAAAACATTGATCAAATGCTCTCTAGAATGAAAACATTCCCTCATGTGAACTGATTAGCATGTAGCAAATCATGGTTTATTTATGGCTATTATAACAACTTCCATGGATGCATTTATACATATAGCTATAATATATCTGAATTTAGCACGTTTTATGATGAACTCTGCACTATTTTGGACACTATTATCTTCTGTAATGACACTATTATCTTCTGTGGAGCTGCTTATAGTTCGCTAAATAACTAAATTGAGCTTAATAATGACACTATTGTCTTTACAGCTGAAACTATATTTGTTTCATAACTGTACATAACTGTAATTATACATAATTACATGCAACTAACCCTAAACCAAACCTAATCCTAACCTTATAGTAAGTACATATCTATTAAGCACTATATAAATAACTGTGACTTAACTTGACATGACATATGCAAACGATATGAGCATTAAAATACAAAAACATTCAGGTAATGGACGTTCCTGCGTTCAAATCACACACATTGTGAGGCTTCAATTAGCGATGCCTTGTGTACACACTTAGCAGTTTTAGGAAGGCGCATTAATGTTTGATGGCTGCGCTGGTCATGTCGGGAACTAGAGGGGAAGGAAAGGCCAGGAAAGACGCAGAGGAAGCGCCCCGCTGGGCTCCGCCCCCTCAGCAGTCTCCATCTGTACACACAGCACCTGGATTAACGAGTCTCTCTTTTGCCATGCCAACGGTCTTTGTGGGACCCGCCCACGTCAAACAGCACCCACCAGTCCAAATATGCTGATATTTGCAAAACTATTGCACAATCTTCTCTTCGACACAAACATTAGGGCTTTAGTCTTAGAATGTCCTGTACTGTATTATATATATATGTAAAAAAACTCACTATATATAAGGCTTTCATTGTATTTTGAGGGGAAAAACGATGCAACATTCTAAACTAGTGCCACTTTGCCTGTACCAAACTCATCACAATAGGGGCGTTTGCACCGGTTAGTTATAGGAACTCAGTTATACGAACTAGACACCACCAGAGAACAAAATGTTCCCCTAGGGCCATTTTCCCACCAGAAGGAACTCAGGTGACGTAAGCCGGCCAACAGCAATGTCATTTAAACACTGCATTCAACAAAGTCAACAACTGAAGGATGGCGGTCACCATGATCGAAGCGGGGTTTTTGTTTTGTGTCGTGGGTTTTGTAAAAAGAGATGGAATGTAGGGCTGCACGATATTGAAGCAAAATGCGATATGCGATGTTCAATATGTGTTCTTTTAACATCAGAGTAAAGCGTCAGAGTAACCACAGGGTTTAGGGTTTCAGGTAGGCCTACATTAGGTTTATTTAACAACAGAAACTGAATAATCAAATGTAAAAATAAAACACTGCTCAGTTTTCACTGTATGAATCAAATATATATACTGATTATTATTATTAAAGCTACAAAAGTTCTCTAGCCAAGAGCAGTGAGCGATTTTCTCTTTGTCTTTTGTTCATGACTTTCAGTCTATTTGTTCATTTGTTCAGTTATTGCAAGCCGTTGCGATATGCATATCGCGGTATATACATTTGCGATATTTCGATAATTTCTATATATTGTGCAGCCCTAGAATGTAGTGAGTGCCGGTGTTTTTATATGCCATTTTATGGCCAATCAACGTATAAAATACTATTGCGAATGGTTAGACCCTACCCTGAAGTAGGAGCTGATTTAGACCACCAAAAGAAGTTCCTAAAACTAAAATCCTTCTCCTGCAATGCGAACGCAACAAAAAGCAGGTACTTCCAGCAATAGTTATAGGAACTATGAAAACGTTCCTGTTTTGGGTGGGTGCTAGTTAGTTACTTACTGGCTCAAGTCAAATAGACCCATGCCTATATCGAAGTACCAAATGATACCATCAAAGCACTGCCAGGATTGTTTTCTATGGGAAAGCTGATGAGACATGCAGTTGGATAAACATTCATAGTGAAAGAGATGAAGGACACTTACGCTCCAGTCCACGGTGTTGCGGAGTTCCTTGGCTGGTCCATTGCTCTGGGCAGGGAAGGGATTCTGTGCTGGACCCAAATGCTGGAGGCCCGACCGCGAGATGGCTTTCCTGCGTAACAGAATGACCACAAATAGCTTCAGCACAAGACTGAGTAAATGCATTCAAGAGAAACTAATGAGACCTTGCTGAGCTGAAGGTTTTGACATCTGGGGTAAGCTTCTTGTTGTTGCACATAAAAGGACTAGTCATTGAGGATTTAAAGTGGGGACACGCTACAAAACACACACAACAGGAGACGGCCGTCTACCTTGTGCCAGTATCAAAATGATCCAGACCAATCTGTTAACCAGTCTGCTTGGCCAGGAAGTTCCCATAATTCCCTGCATGCAAAGACAGCCACTGCCTCATATGGTATGAAATAGGCAGAAAAGACTGTTTTTAGACACGATGTGTGTGTGTGTGTGTGTGTGTGTCTCAGCAAGGAGCTTTTGTATGAGTCAGTAATGAGCAATCACATCCTGTGTCTGTCATTCTTCCACAGAACTGGCCTCATCACATGCTAGTATCACAGATCGATCAACTAAAACTCATATCTTGTATAGCAGGATGACCCCCTGAAAAAGACCCATGCTGAGAATAATGCTAATTAAAATAAAAGACAACAAATATAAAATAAAAGATACGTGGGAAATTCTGTGTCAAATCAACCAAATATCTGAAACTTCCCCGGCTTAAATTTTTTATTTTGTTAATATTTCTTTCTGAAGAAAGACAACCATAAATAGTGATGCAAGCTATAGTTATAGAAAGTTATAGATGTATATTTATTATGTAATCCACTGTTTTGTAGAGGGGGGTCAAAATGACAATTTTCACCTGAGATTGGAAGACAAATTACAGGGTGGTAAAAATTACTTCGACAGACAGTCGAACAGATAATTAGATGACAGAATAATTCTTTTATTTTTACACAGGGATTGGAAGGTCTATTAGAAAAACACTTTGTGTTTTTTGCTTAAAGTTTGCATGCCTGTAACCGGAGAAGTATTAAAGAACTCTTAATATTTTATTTATATTTTATATTTTGGTTAACAAACTTTTATTTTGGCATCTTTTCATTTTTACAGCACAATACAGTTTATTTCCAGAGATATGAGGTAATTGGTACATTTGACACATTTTCACTGTTCAAAAACCAAATGTATGTCAATTTGCATATACTTTTTTTCTTTTATAGAGGAATAGCTGAAAAACAAATGATGTTGAAACTAGAAATGTATCTCGTTTCAATTGCATAGAACATTCCTGTCTGAGTGCCATACATATTGTTAAGTTTGCATTCCTGTTCTTTCACCAGAAAAGAAATGACCAAAATCAAAAAGATTTAGCCAGGGACCGCTGGTTGAGTTGACAAGGAATGACTTTAGTTTGGAAATGAGGTTTACCAGAAGAAAAAAAAACACGCTTGTACCATACGGGAGAATATTTGGCATTTCAGGCATTTATGAATGTGCATAATCAAAAAATAGTGTACTATAAAACCATCTATAAGTAGCATTTATACAAGCAACATGAGATATTTTAAAATAACATTTTTAGACAAAACAAACTGCCTGTACAAACACAAAGAGAGCAATTAAGTTTCAGGAAGTTTATAGTGAACTAAGGCCAAACAATTTATTTATCATAGACTGTAGATATTGGCATAATCAAGTTAATTAGCATACTAGGCTACTAATATAGGCTACATACTAGGCTTTCATATTCCCAGTTGTTATTTGCAGGTCCACTTGTTGTGCATATTAAAGCGTGTAACTGAACTTGCTAAAACTGAACTCCTCAAAAACTCATGCTACCTGATCTTCCTCCAAAAGGCTCAGTATTTAACATAGTAAACACAGTGCCATATGGCTGTCCCTTTTGAAGCGAAGGTTGAAAGTGACCCCACGCTCACGACATAAGCAATGGAGGCAGGGGGTGAAGAGAACAACGGCCGAGGAAAAGGTGGAACGTACACCTGACACCCTGCTGAAAGTTTCAAGTCCTCATCTAAAATTATCCCGTTCAGAAAGAACACAAGCGAGAGTCCAGTTACGAGCTCTTTTGTAAAGTGAGCTGGGGCCACGGGATCACACACCTTTACCCTCCGAGCTAAAAATAGAGACACTGTCGGGTGACATGTGCGTTGAAAACATGACACTGTGATGAAACGTGGTGAAGGCAAGGAACATGACAACAAATAGACATAAACAAATGTAAGACAAAAAATAAAATCACAAACAAGATCTATTTAACATCTCAATTGCTTCTCCTAGACACCAATGTGCTAAAATGGAGACTTAAGTTCTAAGAGACAAAAAATAGTTATAGGTTTTCAGAAGAAATCTCAAAGTCTTTCTCCTTAGACAAAATTGACATTTCCTGCAGAGCGACTCATGAGCAACCAAATGTTCTTCTGGGATAAGATAACACATGCATCTGAAAAAAAAAGGCTATTTGTGACAAAATGCTGAGAAGGAAACATGCAATATAGGGGGCTGAGTGAGAAAGCTTGCATTAGAAAACAATGTGACTACTGAATTATTAGTCAAATGCTTCAGGTGCAGCAAGAAAACATGTCTTGTGCCTGTGAACAAGTTAAATGTTGAATGGTCAAGATTGCACTAAACTGACATAGAGACAGAGGAAGAGGTTGAGACCTCCTTATCCTCTTTCCCATTGCAGCCAGGTAAATGAGTAACGCATTTCTGTTTAATATTATTCCATGGCATTAAGCAAATCAATCATCGATGTCCACTGTTTAAAGACACCTTACATTAGGGTGTATAATCAGTTCTGGGTAAACACAGTGTCATTTCGCGAACAGCAGAACATATCACTAGAAAGTAATCAACTGAGTGCATGGAACGCAGGCAGAATGGAACACAATTTGAGATAAAGGATACGCCACAAGCCGACCAGAGCCGGTGGAAACAGACAGGAAGAGCAATCAGTGAGACTGCTATAATGGAATTAGTTCTACTAAAACAGGCTCTGACAGAGGTCTGGCTTAACTGAGAGATTTCAGATGGATGCTGTGCATGTGTGTGACATTTATCATCGGCCAGTATTAATTTGCCATGCAAGCTCCTGTTTATCCGAGAGGCAGACATGAAGGGATGGACAGAGGGTTCACATGTGCAAAACGCAGGGGATGTGTGTTCAATTTAGTGGCCGCTGACTCTCCCTCCTTCCCACGACACCCTGCGGTAATATCATCCCTCCTGTGTAGTCATGGCAACAGTCCAACACACGCCACCGTTGGTGTATTTAAGTCTTAAATCTTGTTGTCAGCATCATAATCTCTGTCTCCATTCCCATTGTCTCGGCCAATTAGGTTTTGTAGTTGTGTGTGGGTTGAAAACTCCCTCCACGCTTTAAGTCAGGTGTCAACCCACGTACACAGCTATGATATCATCTCTTCGCGCCGCCCACTCTCGATCTCAGTAAGTAAAGAAGTAAAAGTGTGGAGCTCTCCATGGAGTTCAGCTGCTAAAATGATATGTAGCAACACCTGGTCTAAAGATATGGAAAAGACACCACTGTTACTGTCACTAACCTGTAGCCCAGAAGCCTGTGATACCAGGTCACCTTCCGCTTCCGCCCTTTCCCACATACTCGGTTCTCCTCTACTGTCTTCTGGGCCCTGATCATCCTTCCATTTTGCCTTTTCAATCTGTGTCCCCCTTCCCGAAAAAACGGTGTGCTTCCTACCTCTTCTTCAGCAGCATCCAATGTTGGGCAAGTAGAAGGCTCACTTCCACTGGTGCAAGGTAGGCTAACATCACTGTTACACATGGCTTCCTGCTAGCGCCCAAGCACACCTAACACACCCAATCGTGCACCCTCCCGCTGCCAGTGTAGCGCTGAGATCATCAGGCCGTCAGATAGCTGAGACCTGATGGAGGATACCTGAGAACCGGGGGGCGTGTATGGGTTTCAGATCCTGTCCTGTCACCAGAGACAGACAAGAATCTCTCACAATCATCATTGCCATCGTTACCCCCAGAGAACCAAACCACAAGGTCAGCCCCACGTCTAGCACTTTGAGCTATTTTAAGAACTATTATGTAACCCAAGGTGACCTTCTGCAAGACAATCTATGGGCAACCTGTTACAAAGGGACACTTTATCCATGGATCCGTCAGTCTAAAGGAGTGTTTGACTGGCTCTCTGCTCTGCACAGACTGATTGAGTGACTCTACAGGATGTGACTTCATTTGGTGACCTCACACTTTGATGATGCAAAGTTTTAGAGAGGAGTCTGATGGTCATGGATCTATGTTGTTCAGTTAGTGCCTGGTGAGTGACGTACATCAGCAAGTTCATCAAGAGTTGACTAGTGATTGTGAAAGAGTGAAAAGGAAGGATCCTTGTCTACGTCTTGTCACCAATGATGTCAACCAAGTAACGTGAAGACAATGAATAATCTGGAAGCGATCTTTTGGAATTGCTTGCAGGAAGTGTCTCTGATCTTTTCACTTTCCTTTTACTCTCAACTTCAGCTTTGCACAGTCTCTGCTTGAAACTCTATAACTGGGTCAGTGTGATCTCTGCGATTCTACACGCCCGCGGGGCCCTGGCGAACATGCACTTGAAGGACAGCTTCTCTGAGCCTTACTATTACCAACTTCCTCAAGGCTACTGGCACTCCACAACACAATCCTTCTTCCTCTCCTCATTTCCATTGGAGCAGGATGTCCTTGACACGGACCTTTTTCTCATGCCTCCCTCTCGCTTCAGAGATTAAGATCTGAGACTCTGCACTGGGGGGGTGAAGCGCAAGCGAGAGAAAGATGTGCCAAAGGTAATAAGTGTAACAAAATCGAAGTGTACGCAGAGCTCCCTTGAGACCCCAAGACTGAGAGGAATCTTGGGCAGATCGGTGATTAGTGCTAATTCAATCTTCGTGCTTTTATCTGAAGCCAGCAGCGTCCTGATAAGAACGTGATGAACAGAACAACACAAGAATGTATCAAGAGGCAACACAGAATGTTCCAGATAAGAACATCACACAACACATTAACAGCACTTCATTTTTAGGACACAATCAGTTTATCAAATTACCAGTACGCAGATATCCCACGAGTCGTCTTATACATATGTGACAGATTTGGGACATTCCATACATTTCATATCCATAAAAACATTAGGAATCCAACTGGGGATAACTTCTTTCTTGTTGTGTTCAAAGCAGCAACTAAGGAGTTTGTCCTTGCAATAGTGTACTGCTAGACACTTTGGATCATAAAAGCATCTACTAATTCTGTTTTCCAAGCTTTTTTGAACCAAGCACTCCTACAATGACCCCAAAGGTTCCTAGAACTTATGGTAAATTAATACTGGCTTATAAAGTCTTCCAGAGCCATTCATTGCTGCTGTACACTATATATGCATGTTCCTCAAATTTTCTCAGAGAAAAGCTGATTTCAGCATCATACCTGCTGCAATTCTGGAGAGAAATACACATTTTCAGACCCTTCATGCTGCTATGAATGCTTTGGCTGCTTACTCTGTCCCAAGGCAAGGTTGCAGTTTCTAAACTACTGCATTTACTTTAATGTTTCCTGAATAAATGTGTGGTCAGGGTATTAGTCATTCGGTTTGTATGTGTTGGGGCTGAATTCCCTCAGGTCAGGGTCTTTTTGAATGTGTGTGTCCGTGATGTTGTCATTGTGACTGTGTGTTCATGTGTGTGCCGGATGGAGACACATTTCTCTTATTTGCCCCTGAGCTCTGTCACTGCAGCCTGACACACACCTACTGACAATGGCAGGAAAACTACACACAAACACACACACGCAAACTCAGCACATACATCACACTTGTGACCGGATCATGGAGAAGAAATAGAAGTAGTAGGTGGACATATTCCGTGGGCAGATCCAATCATATGTGGGTTTCTTCACCTATTGACAGTTTTGAAGTGGGAAAATAAACTCTTGTCAATACTTTTCACACTCTCATTACTTTATTTACCAAAAAATGTCCAAAAAGTGCATATACGTACATACATTTAAACATTTAAAATTATAATATTATGTGAACAATCTCTGGTGGTAAGAGTGTTATATATATATATATATACATAAATGGGCAATTTTTTTCTTGTTAATGTTAATTTCACAGCTACCGTTTAATGTATTCTAAATACACACAATCAAATATTTTTTAAAAATTTGATATAATGTGACAAAATTAAAGTTTGTTTGGGAATAACATAAAAAAACAAAACAAATCGACCGTTTATTCTTTACAGGTTTTAAATCTCCTCTCAAGCTCTTCACTGACACTGTCTCCTACAATAATAGTAAGATCAGATGGCAATGGAAACTGCACTGAGTATTTCACATGATGACATTTTCTCACATACAGAACAAACTTTACTGCTATCCTTCTCGGGATGTCGCGTTCGCTCTCTAAATCCCAGATAACATCTGCGGTGGAGCTGGTGATAGAAAAGCTCAGCAAGCCTGATTCACTGTCAGATAAATCATTTTCAGTGATTTCAGCTAAATTATGCCTTCGCGCCTTCTGATAACAGTAAAGAAATTACTCCAGCCTAACTGTTCACTGACAGCATCAAGTGTTTGTATCTGCGCATGTATGTATAGTTGTTAAACAGTTTGACCAATCTAGAATGTTTATGCATGTGTGCACAAGTGCCACTCGTGGAACAGGTAGCTTTCTAGTATTTTAAATCTTTAAATGCATTTGTTTGCCAATGCATTCATAGTTTAGTATCATATTCGTTTATAGCGTTTCAATTAATGTTAAAAAAGCATCAACATGCATTGAAAGTCAACATGCCTTGAGAGTATTGTGTATAAAATGTGTAACAGAACTCCCATCCTGCTGGTACAGCGGTCAGACAGGAAGCCTGGGCTTTTCCCGCTTGAACTCCCCAAACAACAGCGCCCAGATATTTATATCCATCACCTCCTAGCCTCAAACTGCGACACACACACATTCCCTCCACAGTCCACTAATAACTGTCATCCCTTACATGTCATTCTGTCGGTCCTGTCTCTGCTCTGCCTTCCCTCATGTATTCTTCTCACACATGAGGGACGGCAGAGTGTTTGCATGTCCTTGTCTCATAGCGATGTGGCAGTCTGTTCCACAGTCTTTCTCTCTGTCCCTCTTTCCTTCCTCTACAAATAGGTATAAATATATAGGGCATGTTTTCAAAGAGCAGACATAAACAATCTTCTACAGTCTCTCTTTATCTTTCTCAACGTCTTCTCAGGTCTATAGTAGAGATGTGTACAAGTACTCGAATATTCGGACGTGACCGTGACAATCGATCGCGTGACTACTTTTTTTTCTGAATTGTTATTGCAGCATTTTGGGCGGTAGCTGAGGTCTGATTGGTTAGCGTTAGGACAGCATGCCGTCCAGACCGATAAAATTAAGTGAAACTATGGATTTGAAAGTGTGCAGTGATGCCTGGAATCACTTTGATCATGAAAATACAGTTAAGTGCAAAATGTGCAGCACCATCTGCCATATACATAACATTAGAACATTGTAAATTCGTTGTGCTTGAGTTGCCCATGCCAGCGTTGTTGTTACGGGAAGAGACCATCCACAAAGGGACCTCTGAAAACGATTAAATTCACGTGCACATTCGCGTCCTTTTGTGCAGATGAAAGTTGTACTATTACTTTTATTTTGTATAGGATACATCTGACTAATCTCATATAGGATGCATTTGGTCGAGTTTATTAACTCGCTAGCAAAGCGCTTCAGTTTACCAGTGTTCATTGACTCGTTAGCTCAAATGGCAAATTATTGACAATGATTGGGTTATTTGAGACAGTCATATTCCTTATAGATGTTTCTTTTTCAAAAACATTGATGATTAATTATCCAGCAGTAGCCTATATATTTTTTCTTGTCATAGCGTACAAAATGCGCAGGCTGTCTGGAATCACCTGATGAAAATACATTTAAGTGCAAGATGTGCAGCGCCAATCTGCCATACATAACATTATAATGAGAACACTATAGAATGTTGTGAATCCTTTGTGTTTTAGTTGCCAGTGTTTCAAGGCGTTGTTTCTAGAAGAGCGCATCCACAACGGAAGTTGCACATTCTGGTTAGTACGTAACAAGTTCACTTGCATTTGCGTCCTTTTGTGCAGATACAAGACTACAGCCTCTCACCTTCCTCCTTAAAGCCCGGGACACACCAAGCCGACGTCAAATAACTAGCGGCGATGAATCTTGACTTTGTTGTTGCCTCTCGACGACTGTGTGTCGGCCACACTGACGCTCAAAAGCGGCCCGACACTGCCCAGGCGGCTGACCATCGGCATGGTGGGTCCTGGCCTTAACTCTCCCTTTAGTTAACTCACATGTTATGTCTTTTCTTTCTCTCTCCTTCCCTTTCTTTCCCTACACTTCCCGTCAGGGTCAAACTTCAGTTTCTCCGGCAGACCAGCTGCTGTGGGCCACATGCACCTCGTCCTTCACCACATGAAGGAGCACACACTCTCCCCCTACATCCCTCTGTCCTACATTCATCGCCCTCCCCCACATCTTTTCTCCTCTCATCTCTTTCACAGCCTGATTAGCTCACAATTTTGCTTCTCAAGTATTTTTTAAGAATGTTCGGATATTTCTACTGGAAAACAGGACAAAAATACTGATTAAGAGACTGATTTTTTGTAGTGCAGAGGGTGCAGGGGCCGTGGGTGGTTTGGCTTTGGCGAGTGATGTTCGCGCGGATCCAAGTGCTCCTGGGTAATCGCCTCTCGCTCTATTCATTTCAGTCTCTCCTGCTTTCTGACACTTTCTCCTGTTAAAGATCCTCATGCGTAGCGACACCAGCTTCCTGCCACACATTTTATGTTCCTCCAACTCACCGAAAGACTCAAGAGGGAAAAGGAAAAGGTGATTCTTTAAAAAATAACTGAATTCAGTCACTCAATTGACGGAAGATATAAAAGTCAAACAGATTTGTACATCTTCTAAAGAAAATATTAAGTGGTGCTTCATCGTGCAAAACTCGCTATATATTTTATTGGATTGCTATGGTGCTGAGTGTTTTTTATCTTGGTTCAGTCAAACAAGCTTACCCACAAGTCACTATGATATTCTCTTCTCTTGATATGGCTCAGGTCCCTTCTTCAGTGTAAGTCTATGGGACTTTTTCACCCCGGTTATCATCCACAAGACAAATAAGCATGATCAGTTAGAAAAGTTACAGCACACTCAAATGTCTACTTATGGTTAGAAGCTTGTTCAAATCACATATAAACAATGGTAATAGCGATGCTTGTCTTAGTGCAGACAGTGCAAATCATTTCTGCAGATGAATGGATTCATTATACTTTAAAGCATAGCATCTCACATCAAAGCAAAACCTTGCGGGTAAACCGTACGCACAGCAGCTCTTTATTAAACCTGTAAATAACAGTGATATTTTTCTCTGATGCTGACATTCAATGCAGACAAAATAATACTGCGTGATGGGCACAGTTTGCTCTAGCATGTAAAATTTGTTGTTTGAATTGCTTTGCAGCCCAACAGAAACAGCTGTGACATATTTCCCGGTGTTTTGAGGGAGAGGTCCAGACCCCCTGCAGTTTCTGTGTCCTTCCCTTGACTGTCTGTGACCTGGCACACACACACACACACACACACACACACACACACACACACACACACACACACACACACACACACACACACACACACATTTAAGTCTGCCTTTTGGCCAACAACAATCACAGGAAACCAAGTCAGTTTCAGTCCCTCAGAGTTTAATAACAACAACACCACACACAGTATGGCTTAGCAACATCATTTTAGCTATATCTCGATAATTGGACAATATTCTATATATGCTATATATAATATATATATTTATTTGGTGCTATCAACACACCTAGGTCAAGGATTCAATTCTCCTGGAATGCATGCACATATATAAAAAGCAAAGTCACTTAGTTTGGATAAAGCGTCAGCCAAATGCAAAAAAAAATCTTAGCTTATCTTCTTGATAATTAAGCATTTGCATAATGACTTAAAAGAGATATTATAGGGAAAAAAATGTCAACCCAAAAGCCATTGTAGCCAATGAGATTAGCCATGTTTAATGCAAGAACTAAAATAGAGGAAAAATCTGTTCACAAATATTTTCTACATTTTCATCACCAAATTAACACAATTCAATTTGCATTTCAATCCACAGCTATAAAGTTTCAAATTAACAAACAGTGATCTTTACTTACATTTGGTCTTTACTAAAAAAATGCATATATGAAAAATGCCACACAGTACTTCCCTAAACATTTTTGAGTGACTAAGTGATTCATTAAATTGAGTTTGAACTGATTCACGGAAATGAATCAAACATACAAAATCAAGTTTTACGGGAGGTGGGTGAACTCGATGTTCTCTCATGTTATAGATATATATGCTAACGTAACAATACCGCATCGTGCGCGCTCTGTGGCTTGGCGAGTGGGAGCGTGTGGGATCGGACTGTATAATTACATATAACTGTGACGGTGATGCTTTTGTGTGTGTGTGTGTGTGAGAGATTAAGAGCATCACTGGCAGAGTATGTGGGAGTGTTGGATCCCACTCCTGCCTGTACATAAACCTCCTCTAGCTTTTTCTTCTCTCTGTTCTCCTCCTCTGGCTGCTGACACCTCCATAATTAACCTCGGCGTTTGGCGCAGGGTGCGGGGGAGGCATCGGAAGCACGCATCTCTCCCCTATCTGACCCATCCATCTGCTGAAAATAGCCCCGCCATAAAGAGCAAAGCTCAGGGCTGAGATGAACTCCGGTGGACCGCACACCTACAGAAACTGCTTGGGTTGGAATATGAGTCCCAAAAGTCCACTTTATACTAACGTCTCCAGAAGAACAGGAATACTCACTATCCAATAAAGTCTGATCTACTTTGCAGTTTATTCTGGACAAGAACCCAGTTAGAAAGCAAGCGAACGTGGACTAACAGGTAAAATGACCAATCACAGCTGGGTCATTCCGTGTCAACTCAACCAGAGGTCCCCGTGTGTACACAATTCAACAATTTATTCTTGGAGCCATATCGAGATCCCGATATCTCTGGAATTAAATCATATAGGGTCTTCAAAATTGAGATACCAAAAGAAAAGTTTGTTAAGAACCAAAATCTAAAAGGATAGTAAGATATCTTTAATACTCTTGAGTTACAGGTATGCAAATTTAAAAAAAAAATAAATAAAAAAAATTTCTAATTTGGAGCTGTCACTATTGGTATTTAATGCAACAAAAGTCAACCAGTTTTACTACCGGTAATAGACCTACCAAACTCTGTGTAAAAATAAAAGAATGATGCTGTCATCTTTCTAAAGTCATTTTTACCCCCCTCCCTGTAATTTGGCTCCAAATCTCATCTGAAAATTTTAATTTTGACCCCTCTCTATGAAGTAGTGGATTACTAAAATATTCATCCATGACATAAATATTTTGGTTATTTATAATTAAGTCATGTCTGAGTCAAGTTTGAGCCATGCTTTTTTCACATAAAGTTTAGTGCTAGGAGGGTTTAATAAAAAATAAAAATGTGTATACGGAATTCAAAGACGGAACTTTTCCCGAGAGGGATTTTATTGTGCAATAACAATAAAAAAAACTCAGCACAATAAATTAATCACTAAAGCAAAATCTAAAAAATGAATAGAAGAAAACTCTTGACAATCTAGAAAAACTCAATCAACTAGTCAGTTGTAGATGATTAGTCAACAATCATGATTCATCTCTACTCTATGTTTGAATGATGGATGTTACAATTTTGAATTGAAAATTAACCCTTCGTCATTCTAAAAACCATTAAATGATTTTAAATGTGAAATGTAAATAAACATCTCTCATTCATTTCAAAAAACACATCCATGACCTGCAGCTCACTGAGTTTTCTTTCAGACAATATGTAGTTGTTATCTGTGACCTGTGCCATTTAAATACGCCAATCCCTACATGTCCCAAAAAGCCAGTCTCTGAACACAGAGCAACGGTGGCAGATGGCTCTCCTGCTAATGATCAGGTAAACGTTGTGTTGTGTGCTGAAAACAGCAGTCTGAATGCAACGCTAATGTGTGTCAGGACCCTGGATCCTCCATTAGTGCAGTAAAAGCGGGGCTGGATCTCCTCTGTTCCACCTCTTGGAGAGCAGTGTATTGAGGGCTTCGGGGCCATGAGGGGCCTCCTGGTTTTTCTTTTCCACCTGAGGTCCTTGCTGCCTAATTGAATTAATCATTTGCTAAATGAGGCCTGGGCTGCCGTAACCCTGTGCTATCAGTGCATAAAGGGCTGAACCCACACACACACAACCCCCCAGACCACAGCTGGAGAGAGATATATGGCGAGTTATTAATAGCGAGCAGAGTGCATTACAGAGAAAAAGACCAGAAGAGAGGCAGAATGAGCTAATTGTGGTGAAAAGATAATGTGTGCAGAGAGCGAATGCAAATGAGCTGCACGTGCAGCCACAATATTTACAACCTTTCCCAGGCACGAGGTCTCTATCACTGACCTCTGCGTCTTTTCATTTATTGTTTCCATTAGTGGCAGGACTGCGATATTTTCACTTGAGAGTATTGGATTAGACAGTTTTCAGGTTTAGCCGGTAATTGTGAGATTGTGAGTTTAAAATATGAAATGAAGTTGTGATTGTGAAATAAAAAGGTCATAATTGTATGGAATTATGAGAAATAAAGTTGTAATGGTCTGATTCTCTGACATACTCTCACTCGTTGTGAACAAGATACACAAACAATATGTTGTTATACCATAATATGTTTGTTCTGTTCTTGTTTTGGTCTGTGTGATCCTGCCAACTGCCAATTAACCCAATAGTATTTCGGCAACCTGGGTTGCCAGTTGGCGAAAAACATTGCGTATTGCCATGGAACCCAGCAAACAAACTATGTTAGAGAGTGCAGATTCTACGCAACCTAAAAAGCTTCGGAATACATCTAAAAAGCCTCTATTAAAACAGATAAATCAAAGCTTGTCGCCCTCCATTGTCAATTGCGTGTCAAATCTCATTCACCCAAAAATGAGAAAGCTCTCATCATTAACTCACCCTCATGTTGTCCCAAACCCGTAAGACTTTCGTTCATGTTCGGAACACAAATTAAGATATTTGAAATCTGAGAGATTTCTGTCCCTCCATTGACAACCACGTTGATGCTTCAAAAAGTTCATAAAGAGATCGTAAAGCTAATCCGTATGAATCGAGTTAATGTAATGATGAATGGATGGATGGAATAGTGAGAAACAAAGTTCCATGTAATGAGATTTAAAGTTGCAATTGTGAATAGCTGCAACTATGACATAAGTCACAAAATTAATTATAAATGTATCTTTTTCCTTCAGAGGCAGAAATAGGCTTTCATAAAAAAAATTATTAAAAAAAAACATTCTTTTTTGTTAAATATCATGCAAACGCACCTATATTATGATATACACTACCATTCAAAAGTTAAAAAAAATAAGTCTCTTATGCTCACTTAGGCTACATTCATTTTATGAAAAATACAGTCATCTTGTCAAATATGTCAAATAACTGTTTTCTATTTGAATACATTTTTGTGGAAACCGTGATTTCTTTTCAGGATTCTTCTCGCCTACTTTATATCAGAAAGACTAAACCAGGTTGGCTAGTACACACAGAGGATTTCCATTTCTGAGGTAACTAACAGTAGCAAACACAAGTGGATGAAATCCTCTAATATGCCATTAACATGAATGAATAAAAACGGTTGGGCACAAAGCCGTACTTCACTTCATCAGGTAGGATTACACACCAATATTACTGTTCCAGCAATCAGTGAAATTACTCAGCGTCAGGATTCAGATCGTGAATAAAACTCTGTCACATCATGATAAAAAAGCCACCCAGTAATCCCAGTACAGCCTGTATATAAGCAGCAGCATGCGTATGGAGACACTATGTACCTTCTACTCATTTAACACATTTACCATCTTTAAATTCGTTATGCATAATTCTGGATTTTCCACCAAAATCAGCACAGAAATGTACAAAAAAAAATCTGAAGATTCCTGGTCTTATATTTGATTTCTCTGCTATTTTTGTGCAATGACAATAAAATAATTTAATATTTAAAAGAGACAAAACAAATGCTACAGGCCGACCACTGACAGTGGGCTTTTTTTATGAAAGACCAGTGGGCCTGTCTGAGCCGTCAGAGAGAATTAGAGCGGGTGAATGACACATGCTGCGAGACAGTGTTAACTCCCTGTTGATGCGGGGGAGATGGATGAAGAGACGGAGGCGGAGATGAAGTCTCTCACACCTCCAATGTGGTGGCTGTCTGCAGGTGCTCCTCTGCCAGAACTACAGGTGCAGGACAGAGTCACGGCAGAGGAACGACAGGAGACGGCAGAGACGGACCACTTGAAGGGAAATAAATGGAAAAAATTGCTTGTATTGCTTCAGATGGTCAAATACATTCTCCAGAGATATAAACTCACACTATGATCTACTACATTAGTTTTTGGGCTGAATATAGTAATGCAGCCACTTATTTCATTATTTGGCTCTTAAAAGGCGTCCCATTGTGTTTTTTTTTTACATTTTCAACTTTATTTAGTGTTGCTGTTGAAAAAAGGTCTGCAAAGCTACTAAGTACAAAGTCACTACAAAGAGAGTTATTCCTTATATCAGTGCGCACCATTTCGGAACCCCCTGAAACGCCTCCATCGTAGTCTTGAGTTTTCTTCTGGAAACAAACGAGTCACAATATTCCTCATTTAAATAATTCCCATCTAAGGCATACGTAGAATAAAGTGGCGGGGCCTGGTTGAGTTAGTTAGTGTTGAAACCACACATGTGTTGTGATTGACCAATCACAACACACTGGTGCAGCCGACCAATCAGAGCATACTGCAGCTTTTCGTAAGGAGGGAGACTAAACAGAGCGTTACTGCCAGATTAGGAAAAGAGGGGCTGCAACACTGTAATAAAAAAAATTTTGTTTGAAAAATCAAGCATGATAATCTAATCTAGTAGATCCCTATAACGAAATAAATGATTTGAAAAAGGGTGTAAAAAGTCCGCTTTAAATTTAACAACAGCAAGTAGAAACGCAGCCCGGGCCTACTACAAGACAAAAGCCTGGGACTAAATTTCTGCTTTGACCCCTTATGAGGCAGAGCTTAGCAGAAAACACATCAGCGTGATGCTTCACCAAACAGAACAGCTGAGGAAAAAGCCTCTTACACTCATATACCTAATAAGGAAAAGCTTCAAAGGTCCCATCCTTTAATACATCTCCTCAGACTGCAATACAAACCCCTACCACAGCATTAAAAAAGACTGGCTTTATCAGCGTTAAGCCGCCCGCTCTGTGCGCAGCCATCTTCAGGAGAGATTATGACCATTTATGTAAAATCCTTATTTGTGTCCGCCATCAGAATCTAATGCAGGCTCCCGGGTTGTGCGTTCATGAAATGAGACAAGTCCCTACATCACCAGACACTGCCCTCTTTTACGAACATAGCATACCTTTGCAAGATTAAACACATCAGCTGGTCGTCAGCCAACGAAGCACAACTTACAAAAGGACAGCAGATCCAAAAAAGATACATTCACATGAGAAAAAGTCACGCATAGTTCTCGATTTCATCCTACATACAGTATTTACACACACTTTCACATTAAAATTTACAGTAGGTGTGCCGGCCATTTCGCACTCTGATTCAATGCCAACTAGAAATGAGAGAATAACACAGCACAGTAAACTTACTGTGAAGGGTACGTCCTAATTGGGTGCAAATGCATCCAAATGCATAAAGCAAAGTGCCAAATAGGAGGAGGACTGGCACAACTTGACAGATGACTAAATGCACCAGGGCTCTTATTAAAGTTTCACTGATAAAACACAACAATTGTAAGCAATCAAATATTAAACCCATTCCCATATATTTTGCAGCGTCGCCGGCGGGCGGCACAATGCATCTCTTCCTGGTAATAGCCTATGCTTCCTCATTGTGATCATGACTGAATGTTCTGGATTTAAAATGCAGTCAACATGTTCAAATGAACAAATTGACCCTGTTTATACACCCCTAGTGTAATAATGTAATTGCAGATTATTACAAAGAAATATTTTTCTAATCCTCCATCAAAATGTAATTTGTTCTGATCCCAAAACAACTTTCCTGTTCTGATGACATCATCAATCCCTCTTACTTTACAGAACCATCCCTCCAGACACCTGACATAGAGACCATCTCACATTTTTTCCCTCACTGAATACACTTCTAACATTACAGACGTAAATTATTTCTGTACACACTAGTTTAAATCAGACTTAATTAGTCTGTTTAGCATTGTAAGTTAATGGAGTAACCGTAACATTTAAGGAAGCTTGACAAACACTGCAACAAGTTTTTTGCACTCTCTGATGATGAGCAGACCGCAATAAATATGCATGTTTAACTTTTCAGCAGCCTGGCGAAGTGAAAATGTGTCAAGCATGAATAAATCTACAATCGGGCTGTGATAGGACACTTAAAAATGCATGAGTTCTTTTTTATGTTCCACTGTCTGCTGCTCCACACTTAGAGCGTTTTTCATTTACACAGCGAGAGAGAGCGGACACAAGAGCCACTTTATAAGCTGAACATGATTCACTAGATAACAAAAAACTGATATAAGTGCTATATTTGAGGAGAGTATGAAGATGAACACTGAGGCTCTGTTCCAAAACCTAGTGAGCTGCCTGCCTAGGCAGCATTTTAAGACATCAGATCCGACTACAGGGACTTGTCTCAAGATCATTCCTTTAACAGTTCATCTATTGCCAAAATGAGGAAAAAGAGAGATGAGTCAAGAACAGAAAACGATTGAAAATATTCAAAATATGAATGTCAGAATCAGAATGCGTAGTTTGTAGCCTACATAAAACATGTCCGTCAGAATATAATGTAGAACACATTTTGAACGATGTTCACTAACACGAAGTTTTTAATTTAAAAATGGTCTCTTATAACAGTTGATTTAAACCTATGAAAATGCAGATACCGTTGTAAATAATAGTGAAAAAAAAATCACTTTTTAAAACTGTTGTTCCATTATTACCCCTTAGTAGGTTTTGACACATATCCCAATTTATATAAAGAGCTGGATGATAATATACTTGCATTTTGTGAAGAAATAATCAAGAAGATAATCAATCAATTGCGGGTTGAGTTTCCTGTGCATTTCATGTGAAGAACCTTATTTGTGTGAAGCACAAAGTTGCTGTCCATAGTGCACTCCAAATAAATCACCTATAAGGTTTCATTAGAGTTAGGATGCCGCCTATGTAGACTGTAAACCCCAAGGCAGCTCACTAGGTTTTGGAACAGTGCCTGTTTGTGTCTTTGGCAACTTCAAAGCTTCCATTTTTAGAGCCTTTGCTTAAAAAGCAGAACAAGACACATCGAAGACATCGCATTTTAGGCCATGTTGGCTTGTGTTTGTTTGTTTTACTGATGGTGTGGTTGGGTTTCATGGGACTTGTTGATGTCTTATCTGAATTAGATGGATATAGATCGCTCCTACGAAAGAAAGGACAGCTTTGATAATTTCTTCAGAGACTGGCCTTAATTGTGAGCGGAGGATTGATCTGCTCGGAGGAGGTTGAGCTTAAGGCTCTGAAGGAGAAGTGAGGGTGGCAGTGACCCTCCTCCATTGACAGGTGGAAAACGGAGGAGGGGGAGGTCAAATCAGAAGAGAAGAACAGGCAGGTTCTCACGTCTCTGCATGATTCACATCAGTTACACAGCCCATCGGGTATAGAGGTATCAGGTACATTACAAAGTGATGATGATGATGCCTGATCAGCTGATGTTTCATCATGAAACCAGTGCTGTCAATACTTCTCAATCCCACTGTTCTGGAAGGACCAATCATGTCCAACATGATCAATGCATCCAAAATAAGATTAGATTTAGATGTTTTCAAAGGCTTTACAAGGTCTACACAGATAAAGCAAGAGCACCATTGCACAAGCAAAAGTAACTGATCAATTCCAATAAGAGGGCTTTAGGATGCATAGAAGATACTTATTGTTATGCACGGCAGGTTTGGAAAGACATGAGGGTGAGTAATTAATGACAGAATTTTAATTTTTGGGTGAACTAAGCCTTTAATATGTCAAAGCATGCCGTTTCTGCCCCTGACATAGTGGAATCTGTCTCTCTACCTCGGCGGATGTCAAATGCATCACAGCTACGCATTGCTCTGTTGGTGTCATTTTTGATACAGTTCAAATGTCAATTAAAAAATTCAATACAAGTGCCTGTCTGATTGCCCAAGGGTTTCACGTGCAAGAGGAAAACACAATTGAATCCTGCTAGCAAATCAATAGCAGGCCAAACGACAATATATCATCATGAACATGATGAAGTGCATATAAGCCTTTCCCACATAATGCAATTCATTTACGAATACTACCCCTAATGCACTTGCATGTTCTCATATTAATAAACAAAATCTCCAAGCACAAACCACGATGTACATTTATCATCTTCTGTTATTTAGGTGGGTGAGTGTTGCTTTGCACAACAAATGGGGTTTGCATTGTTAAACACAATTGTATTACGCACAACACAAACAAACCATCTGACATATTTTACCGCTCCATATGGTGGTGAAATACGTGCACAAATATGCAGTGATATACACAAACGCGAAGATATGAATTAAACTGCATATTTACCTATACGATATCTGTTTCCTGAACGCCAGACCTTTGAGTTTATCCTCCAGCGAGTCTTCCATATCGGCGAAGCTGCCCAGACTCTCACTGCCGCTCATCGCCGCGTTTCTCCGGTAGCCTCGTGCCTGATCGTCCGCTGATTCCCCACCGGCAGCTCCTCTGCTGCTGCGCTCCGCCTGAGGTGCGCGTCTGTCGGCCAGGGGGTCCATCATGCTCCGGTCGGCACTGAGTGGACCCCCTCTCGCTCCTCCGGTGCTTAAAATTCCTTCCAAATGTGTCCTCCGATGTCCCTCATGGGATCAAATCTATCTATCTATGGGATGAATAAAATCTATCTATCTATCTATCTATCTATCTATCTATCTATCTATCTATCTATCTATCTATCTATCTATCTATCTATCTATCTATCTATCTATCTATCTATCTATCGATTTACTCAAGCGCACGCACGATCCGCGCAACTCTATCCAGCAGAACTACAACAACAGCTGCATCCATCCTCGAGGACATTCTGGGATTTGCCTCCTCATCCTCCTCGCGCAGCAGCATCGGGCATTAAAAGTAGGGCATAGGGTCTCCGACTGGACACACTCAGGCGCGCGCACGAGTGTAAATGCGTGGTGATCTCTGACGTGTCGTGTCCACTGTGAGAGCCTTGACTGACTGACTGAGACGAGACGAGACGCAGACCCGTGTTTACACGAGGGTTTAAAAACCGGACCTGATTGTGAATACAAACCTCTTTGTTCAAGCAGGAAGAGACGCGATAAGAAAAAAATAAATAAAATAAATATAGATCTTTTAAATATATGGAACTTGTATTTTTTATTATTATTCAAAACTACAATTAACCATTAATATTATTATTAATATTATCATACTATTAACATTACCATTAATATTATAATATTCGCCACGCCCACTAACATTTGTTACGACGGCAAAGCTATTCGAATTTATTCATTAATATATTAATAATATATTGGTCAGGCCCCAAGTATTTGATTTGATTTCAAAAGCATTGGATGTTAGTGTTATTATAATAATATCACATCATATTAAGCTATAAATATTATCATATTGACCACGCCCCCTGACATTTGTTACAACGGAAAAGATAGGCAATTATTATAGTATTATCTAATTGAATCGTATATTATTATTATTTTGGTCACGCCCCCGCAGTTGATTTGACAGAATAATACTGTATGCTAATATTATTCTAATATTATCACATTAGCCTAAATAAATAATATTTTTTCAGTGTTTGTCTTGATATGTCCAGTACACAGGACACAGCACATTTATTAACAAGATGTTTGCTAATAAAAAGACCCAAAACACTACAGACCTTCACTGCTCTGTAAATTGAGCAACATGAGTTTAATGGCAAGATATGAAACAAAAAGTCACGAGAGTCTGAAGAGAACATGCATTTTTCTTCTAATTCAATTTGGCTAATGTGATTTAAGGTATGAGGATCATCTGAGCTCTCTGGTGAGAAGAAAACACCTTTCTTTCACATATAACCCTCAAAAACAGGAAAATTGCAATGCAGATCCAGTCTCAATGAAAATAATTAATAGTCAGACATCAGAGTAGTCATATGATGACATAAAAACATCTCTCTCTAGACATACTTAATTCCACTCAACATCCAAGTGAGACACACAAATAAATCTGGCTAATGTAATATTTTCATTTAGACATGAATAAAAGCAGCAAAATGACGGCTCAGACACATGATTTATAATGCTTTTACTAAGGAAAATATTTATTTGCTGTGCAGAAAACAGGACAAAAACAAGGCAGAGTGATTTCAGGAAGATCATTTTTAAGAGCCTGAAATTGTATTGTGATGCAAAGAATGTGTAACACAATTAAGACTGCAGTCATAAATCACTCATTACACCAAATACAGAGAAACACAGCAAGCACGGACGTTGCATCTGAATGCATCACATCAGGACAAAACCATCTCCTTCAAAATGCTCTCGTTTACAGGATAAAAGGATCGCAGGCATGCTAAAAAGAATAAATAAGAGATCGATTCTACGAGACACAGTGCAAGGGAGTCCATCACATGACCGGATGCAGATCGCTCAGGACTCAGGTTGTCAAAACCGTTCATATCTGGGAAAGAGAACGTTCGAATTGTCAGCGAGCATCCTTTACTCCCAGAAGAGCGCAGACGTGGGTTTGGATGGTGGCCAGCCAGAGACAAAAAGGGCCATCTGTCCTTTAAAGACCTTAAACCAAATAAAAGAGGGCAGCGTCATACGAGGGACTATGAGCTGGAGAGCGTCCATCCTTTTCATGTCATGTCCATATTGTCCCTCTTTTATTGCCCTCAATGACAAACATCTCCACTGATATCAATCACATTAATTCATATCTCTCCCAACATACTTCCTCCATATTACAATAGAGGATACTGCAAATATTTACATATTCAGACATTTTTAAATGCTTTGGAAAATCGCCATCTTCATACTGTAAACAGCCTATTATTTGTATTCTATTTATTAATACAGTCTGATTAAACTTTTTTTAAATTTTTTTATGAATCTTTGGATGCCTGAAGAGAATGTAGTTTTGAAAATTGACATGCTACATCGTGTGAATTCAATATATTACTACACATATTCTCAGTAGCATGGGGCAAATAGGCAAAAACAAAAAGTAAAAATATTAAAACAAAAAAATCAAAGCATATTAAAAAAAAGAAAAGAATGAAAATATTGAAAAAAACAGTGTACTTTTAGTATCAAAATTTGCCATACTGCTGTAATGGAATAAAAATACATTTTTGGGTTTTTCGTATTTATTTAAAAAAAAAGGACTTCTAAGTAAAACAATACTTAAAGTATATAGTATATCTATAAATACAGAGCCTATGGGCCCGCCGCTGCAGGGGAGAGGAAGAGGAGACGTGGAGGAGGACCAGCCGGATCTCACGATGTCTCGTTGACGCTCCTCTCCAACTGTATGACTTTAGCGGTCTCGTTTGACCACTTATCGGACCTGCCAAAAGAAAACAGATTGTTTTACATCCACACAAAAAATACACAAAGACGGTACACTCGTATTACTATGAATGACAGCAACAGCCGGGTGCCGGAGGGGAAAAACTCCATTAATTTTCTCCATAGGGAAATTGATTTTGAACAATAACTTGTAAACTACTCTGAGCAACACGGTTGATAATCGATGGTATTTGCTTCTGTGAAAAACTACATTACCCATGATGCTGTACAGAAAATTACACCAATCAGAGAGTCGAAAAAATAACTCTTTAGCTCCACCCACTCCCATGAAACACTTCGAATGTAATCGAGTCGATCTCCCAACGTTCTCAAAATACTTAAATGTTCTTTCTTATATATATATGCAAATCTTGCAATAAACTTGAAATATATTGTTTTTATATGTATATAATCAACATTTGAAAATGAGTATTTTTATATTTCTCCATTGTTTTGCAATGCATCATGGGATTGTAGTTCTTTCTATCACTAAAGTGCACAGCCTGGTACCTTTGTCTTTTTGTCCGATTTGTACTTTTTTGCTTAAAATCTATGTTTGTAATTTTAACGTAGCTCGTTGGCTTTGTTCATGGCTTACACTTGCACGACTGAAATAGCTGCCCGAGAGACATTCCAAAGATGGCCGCAGAGTGAAATGAATTAGCCTTAAAGGGACTTTTGTTCCACACTTTATAGCTCATCAAATCAAGCAGGCATTAAAGGAAGTGCATTACCTGTGAGAATGCAGGTCTATAAGAATTGCCTTTTGCACGTGCGTTTCATTGGTGTTGAGTAAAAGTGGGTGGGGCTCCGTTTCACGCAGCTCCGTCTGTTCCTGTTTGTGCTGCTGTTCTAAGCGCCAAGCCGCCATGACATCAGCCTGTTCAGGATATTCCCCGCCCAAACCGACCAGATGGGGGTCGTCCAGACCCCCGTGCTCCTGAATGCTCAGCAGGTTCCGGGACTTCACTGTGGAAAGAACGAACATCTTCATGGTTCTTATCACAAATAAAGATGCATTTGAGCTGTTCATATCAGATGCAGATGCTAAAGTCAGGCCTGCCAACTACGACGGGGGGTTAAAACAACAACAACAAGTGATTGTAAAACCATTTGATAATTTTATTCAGCTTACTTTAGTGACATGTTACAATGTTTACATGGTAAAATGACTTTACTGTTGGCTACTGTTTTTTTATAGCTTGACACAAATTTCACGATTTCAATTGAATTCTTGTGATTTGATTCCGATCTTGATTCAATGTCGATTCTTTTGGATAAATATAAGATATACGGTAGATACCTGTTAATTTTTCTTAAGAAAATAATGTCATCTAATTCTGTAAACATAGGGAGCCTTCAGCTGGTATTATTAAAGAATAAAAATAACAACTCAATTGATTTTTTATTATAATAACGTTATAATATGTTAACGATATAAGTAAAAATATAATAAATGCGTAATATAGTGCACATATTTAGCAAAATACTCCTCTCTATAGCTAATTCTTCTAGCCAACTAACGTGCATGGTCATTTAATGGCTTTCTTGAGGTAGCCTATAGTTATGTGACAGTGACATCATTCTCCAGTTTTATTGACCTCTTTCCACGGTTGAAAAACACTGATTGATCGATATTATTTATGAGGCATATACACACACACTTTCGGTAAGTTGTACTGTATCTTTTAACATACCTATTGTTCATTGGTGTTTATTTACTATTAACTAGTAAATAGTATAAGAAATTATTGGTTCACGTGCCGCTTGAACTGAGGCGCAACAGAGATGTCACGTCACATTTACAAACGCCAAAACGGTATTGTTTGAATTTCGTAATAAAATTGGTTGAGCTGAGAATTTGTTTCATATCAAAAGTAACCAGGTCTCTCTTGTCTGTCGGTGTCAGTGTCCTCTTTGCTTCGAGATTTTTCCCTGCGTGAGAAAATGGATGCGTGGCATAAGAGCAGTGTTTCCCCTAGCTGCTGCAGACGACGCGCAGTTTAATTTCTGAGTCTCATGCTGAATGCGTGAGAGTTGGCAGCAATGATAAAGTGTCTCGGCTGAGCATTTGTGATTGGATCACCTGAGATGGATATTCATATCAAGGCCTGAAATCAAGAGCATCTCTTTTATTAGTTCTAGTCTTTAGTCAGTGGCGTTTTGTTCGAGCGGTGCATTAACTGAATAACATGTGTGGGAGAAATGTGATGGAGGGAGATCGGAGATCAGCGATGATGAACTGATCGCTCTGCTTTTAAAGGCATGATAATTACTGCCCCACTCAACCACTGATAATGACTCTCAGAAGCTCAAGAGTGGGGCGCAGCCGACTACAGACGGCTAATATGGATCCAAATACAGCCATTCCTCTATTCATTAGTCAGAGAGACAGAGAATAATGAGCAAATTACAGGAGGGATTGCAATAGACACAAGCGGCTCTTGTCAAATCAAAATTTTAGACACCAAATAAACAAGCCTCGGACAACTGATATGCATAAAAGATTTGCATATCATTTAAAAAAGTTGACATTTTCAAACGTAAGGCACATCTTTAAAGATCATTATTGATTTTATTGTTATTAAATAATTTAATATAATTAAATAATTTATTATATGTGTGTAGCCAACTATTTCATGACCATGACCTCTTTTGCAAGTACACGTATATTAAGTCTTTTCCCTCAAATCGCAAAACTATGGTTTAAATAAAACTAATGTATTTACATTTTAAAAAATCCAAATGATTTAAAACTAAATTCAATATTTGACGTCCATGTTTCGTGTGCTCTAGCACAACCCTAGCATGCGCACCTGTAGCAGTGTATGACTCCTGTATGGAGATCTCTCTGGTCAGGCCTGTTTTGGTGATAGAGGAGCAGGGGCTCAGGCCTTGGTAGAAACTCCCCAAGAACACAGAGAAACACAGAACCACCACCTGCACAAGAACAAAAACCAACACAGGCTTTATCTATATAGCAATGCTTCGGTTTGTGCTTGCATTTGTCTTCCTCCCCCTCATTCTCACACACACACACACACACATCAGGAAGCTCTCACCATGAGGCATGTGGAGGTCTGGGTGCCCGTAACCCGGCAGGACCGCGGGACCTTTCCTGCCACCACCGCCTGCAGTGAGTGCAGCTGCTGCAGCAGAGACCTGGGACACACACATTTGCATAATCAATACAAATCAGTTTGCATATGATGTATAATTAATCACTGAAGAATAAACTAGAAAATGATTTAATGATCACCTTAAGGTGTAGTAGTGTATGTAAATGGAAAGGTTTGAGGGTCTTACTTGTTGGTGCACTCGAGTGTTTCAACTTTCCTGCGTAACTCATTGTTCTCACTGGAGCATGTCTCTACTCTGTGGACGGAGAGAGTATTGCAATGTCACATGAGTTTCATCAAAGTCCCTTTAAAGGAGAGTCTGTTCACTCGGTGGCATATTTGCAATGCCTCCGGGCAGCTATTTCAGGCATCCAAGACCAAGTCTTGTTATTTTATATTTCTATTTTATAATCCTGAAATCTCAAAAACTGCTTCCCAAACTCACAATTAAATAACATATTTCATATCAGCACTTCTTATTAAAGGGTGCACCATCTTTTTTATATCTTAAGTTTGGTTTCATGTAGCTACCAAAATATTTTACTTGTAAATCCTTGTAAAGTGAAACTGGATTTACAACCCATTTTACTTTTATTAATGAGAAGAAAGAAAAAAAAAGGACTGGTTTCATAACTTTATACTTTAATGAATAGAAATTGGAATAATGTGCACAGATGAATCATTCACAACAATATGAACATTCATTATGCATTTAAAAAGTAAACCGAGTCCGTTTTGATTTCACGTTGACTTTAAGAGTCACTTTTAAGCTTGATCAAATCTTGATCTTTAAACTTCATGCTTAAATAATCCTACAAATATAATGTTATCGCGATGAAATCAGACCTACTTCTTTTCTAAAGCATCCATGTACTCTTTCTTTTTCCTGCGGCTCTCTTGTGCTGAAATCTGACAAAGGGAAATGCATGAGTGTTAGTGTCTCGGACATTAAATTTAGTACTTAGATTTGAAGTATGTATCGTCTTTACACAAGTCTGACACCAACCTTGTTCTTGATCTTTCTGCGAATCTTCTTCAGCGCTTTCTCCTCAGCCTTGGACAGCGGCAGCTTGGTGGGCACCGGGTATCCTTCAGCAATGAGCGTGCGTTTCTCCTCCTCCGTGAGCAGGAGAGGACCTGAGCCCTGCAGTTTCTGTCAGAAGAGACCAGAGGAGCTCGCTTCACCATCTTCTTTAATAAAATCGAACAATTAACCAGATTTGGTGGTACTCACATGGGGTGCTGTCAGCAGAGGAGAGCTGGACAGGGAAGAAGGGGCTCTTGGCGCCACCTTGAGGACAGCAGGGGTCTGTGTGGGGCTGGCAGGGGCACAGGGGTGTACAGGGCTCTGACTTCCCTCAGAGTCGCTGCCGTGAGAGCTGGGAGGAGTGGGCGGCATGTGCAGAGACTCCAGGCCTGGAGAAAAACATTACAGATCGATTCGGATTGGTCAATCATAGCATTCTGTGGGCAAATATTTGTAATTGTCTGCTTAGCTGTTCTACATGTCTCCTGTATCACTCTGAAATCTTTTTTCACATGTGTAATACATCTTTTTGCATTCAAATAATAAGATAAACTATTTCAATTATTACGTGATTAAATTATAATTTAAGTTAAAATATTTAAATAATTAAAATAAAATTATTTAAAACTAAAATCAATATTTCATCTCTTTCTAAAAGTAAATTATCATTTAAATTAAAAAAAATTCAATAAGTACAATTAAATAATTTGAAACTAAAAACATTATTTCATGATTATTGTTTTGGTAAGTACATGTAATACATATTTTTTTTCCTTCTCAAATAAGTATATAAGTTCAATTATTAAAATTAATTTATTTTAGTTAAAACTAAAATCAAAAACTTTTTTTGGAAGTGCACAAGTGTGTGATAATGTACAGTCAGCAGATTATTATTGAAAAATATCACCTTGTTTATGATAATGACCATGTACACTCTAAAAAATTTGAGACCTGTCCAAATCAACATTTTCTAGAGACTGGTCATATCTAATTTTTTTAATATGTTATGTTATTCAATTTCAAATGTTTCAATTGGCCTAACTCAATATCCGTGAATTAAATTGTATAAATTGTGGCAACAGTCTGATAACATAGATCAGACTGATTCAGTAAAATAGACAAATTCAGTGTTGTTGGTCAATTTAAATAACTTCAATTGTAGTAGCAATTTTATATCTCACTGTCCCAAAAGGAAAAAAAAAAGATTGTGTGAAAACCATTAATACATTAAGCAAAATACAAAACACAGAGAACAGGGTTGTCATTTTATCACATCACTTTATTAACAAATCAATTCCAACATGATATTTGGTGAAAATATTTTAAATAAGGAAAAACACTGAATACATTCAAGTCGTCTTTAGAAGTAACAGGATGTCTTGATGTGGCGAAGGACACTTTCAAAAGCAGCACTGCATAGGTTAAAAACCTGCAAATATAAATAAAATCTAACATTAATGACAAAGTTCCCCCGCATGACATCTGGCAAGTGACAGAACCGAAGTTATATAATGAGGATGAGACAGTCAGTCGATGTAGATTTTGCTTGATCTTTTATTTCGTGGTATGTAAATATATCCAGCTTATCAGGACTGCTTAAAGCTACTGACACGAGCGATACAAAAATAAACAGATAAACTTTTTTTTTTTTTTAAATCACAAGCTTTACGTGTGTGATTTTAAAAGGTAAAAAGCCTTGAAAGAGGCAGACGGCAACAGCAATCTAACGGCACTGTGTTCAGCGTTCGCATGGCACACATATCACACAAATCACACCTCAGAAGTCCATCAAACAGTATTTTAGACATTCCATCAGATAATCATGTGATAACCAGGAAAACACAATCATGGGACCAATGAATGCATGAACTCGCTACTGCTAAGTGCCTTTTAAACATCCTACATGGTGCTAAAGCAAAACTTTGGAGAATAATTTCAGTGCTCAATACTCACCATAACGTATTGAAACTTGTGACGATGAATATCTGTATTCTCTTGGGAATGTTTGTTTCGGTCTTCATCATCGTCTGGTTCTGCTCCGCTCGCTCTCCCGCGAATCAATCCGCAGTTGAATTCTCGCGTGCACATACAGTTTTTTGGATGTAGGACTTTAATTGAGCCAATATGTAATTGTCAGTGTCCACAAATTTTTTTCCCCCTTTTTTTTTATATCTTGTATTAATAATGGACTTGATACTATTAACAGTGATCTTTATTTTCAGTGCTATAACACAGAAATGTCTGAAACAGTGTTCTACCTTTGGATGAGAGGTTTAAGAACTGATCGACCTCGTGTGGCTCCAGCTTAATCTGAGGGTTGAAACTCTCACTGCCCTCTTTCACCTGCAACAACACACAGAAATCAGCACTTCCATCAAATCCCACTCATTCAAGCACTGACTATATGGATGTTGTCAGCGGTTTAACCTGTGCGTCCTGAGGGAGTGTCCGAGACAGGCTGGGGTCGCTGGTGTCAGTCGCAGGCTTAGACGCGGGACCCTCGGGGGTCAGGGTGAGGGTCAGGGTGGGCAGCAGGACGGGTGGGTCACACAGGAGGGGTTCCATCTTCAGCCCTTTATCTTCCTGCTCCATGGGCCACTCGTCATTGTCTGAATCCCCTAATAAAAGAGTTCAATTTACAGATGCAAGACATGACATATACGTGTGAAATTATTTGCATTTAAAGTGTACCTATTGTGCTTTTATTTGATTTGACCTTTTCTTTAATGTGTTATTTAGTTGTTTGTGCATGTAAACAAACCGCAAAATTACAAAGCACAAAGTCCACAGCAAAGGGAGTTCATCTCTCCAACTGAAAACACTTGAAATGCCTAATTTCAGTCCTGCCATTATTTCTAAGACTTCATCATGTGGTTACATCAGCAGCACATGCATAAATGAGCAGTTTTATACATTATTATTGTCCATACATATCTGTTATACACTCATTTTATTATTATTTTATTGTGTTACTTGATGAAACAAATGGACAAGTTTTAATTCAAAACAATCATTTAAAATGAAATATTTTTAAATAATTGAAATATTTATTTTAAACAATCGTTTAATAATTCACATCATTTAAATTGAAATGAAAACACCCAAAATACAATTATGAACTTGTAAATGAGGATAATACGAGCATAATATGGGTACTTAAAGACTAAATGAAACTAGTTTCACATTCTGGCCAAATCTTACCAGCATCACTGCCAGGTTCCCCGGGCAGATGGGAAAGGGGCGACTGTGGGCGCGAGTCTCCACATAGCGAGTAACTGTGTTCAGCTTGAATGTGTGGTGGCACTGGAGATGCAGGGGTCAGTTCCTCCTCTGTGTCCATGGCATCTCCACGCCCGGACAGGAACGGGTCGCTTAACAACTGTCCCAGCAAAGCTTCTTGGGACAGATCATCAAGGAGCTCGGTGAAGTGCTGCACAGGAAGAACAGGAACTTGAGTTCAAATGAAGCGCTCATTAAAGCACAGCTTGTTTATATAGACCTTAATTGCAAATCATAAAACATCAGCAAATTTCTTTGAAGACCCCATAGCCCGGAGGAACATACAGTGGCGTTCAGTGGTGTCCTCACAGTTTAATGAATCAAATGTAAATTCATGTCCAAGTTACACTTAATGTTGTCACATTTTCCTGGTCAAATAAACAAACATTGCATCGCAACAAAGAAAAAGGAAAAAATCAACCAAATAGACTACAATTCTATTCTGTATTTTTATATTAGCAATGTAATTAATGTTCTATTTAATCTAAGTACTATAAAACCACATAAACAACTCATTAAGTTAGTGTTTAAAGCATTTCTACATTTATTCCAAAATAACTAAAGGCATTAACAATTTAAACAATATATTTTATTTGTGAACTAATTTCACCGAGCTGATTGCTCACTAAACCCCCTCCCAAAAAGACAGACAGCCACCTCTCTTCTCCTTTGCATTCCTATTGGTGCATTCCAGCCCTTCTTATCACACCTCAACATGGTACTCTACTCCTCAAACAGGTTTAGACAGGCTGAAACCCTTCCAGACATCCATTTTATCACATAAAATCACTGAAAACGCAGCACTTGTGCTAACTCGTGCTGTGGAGGTTTCCTCCATGCGCTAACCGCAGCAGAACATCTCAGATTTGATCCTCAGGGGCTGTTTGAAGGAATGGTCTGAATTCAACACGTGCAGCATTTTTGACTCGCTGTGGATTATCACAACAATAAGGGGATACGCACAACACAGTAAAAGTTTGACAGAATTGCTTACAAATGGTGTCTGTGCAAAGTTACAGCAATAGAATTGGAAACCGCTCCATCACAACAGACTGGTCTCCATCTGCACAGATGAGTCAGAGTCCAGGCAGCTCGTCCACAGGGAGAGGGGTCAATGTAGCTCTGAGACGCACACATTCAAACAACTGCTGTCTCCTCTATGTGCATCTGTTCATGTGAACAACCAGCAGGATCCATAGTACAGTCACGCATGGTGCAATATGCAGGTCTTTGGGTTCAGCCAACAAAGGCAGATTATAAGATCAAACAATGCTGCTTTGACTAGCACAGTCTGACACAGCAGGATATGATGCTTGGTGCTCCTGACTGACAGTAATAGCACACAACAGACCAACACCGTGTTGAAATTGAATATATAGTACATGATTTGGTTTGAAACTTGCTTAGTGATCATTAAAAAAGTATCTATATAGTAATGAAATTTGAACGTACTACATCCACCAAGTTGTCATTGTCACGTGACCTAGTTGCGTCGCTTCACCACCTTTCACAAATCCTCTCCCGTGGCCTCATGGGATAGTAAAGTACCCATCAAATGTGCACTTCAGAATCTCGCCGCAAGTAGTAGGTCATTCGGGTACTTTTCGCCTACTGTTTTTCGAATACTATGCCGTGCTGTTTTTTGCATACTTGTATTAGCGAATTATTCAGTTTTTGGCTGTATCTGGTAGAAGCTGAAATGCATATATGTTGAAGTACATACTTAATGCTGTGCATAGTGGATACTAACAGTGTATGTCAAGGCCACCAAGCAGATAGATCAGTTTGCCTAATATTAACGATACACAGAACAGCCTGTCAATATTATGTCATTTGAGGGGTCAAGTTCATATTGGGAGAAAACAAAACTGAGGCTCTATTCCAGACAAAAAAGCAGAGATCTGCTTTGAAAAACTTGATGTCTACATATGCATCTTCCTTCTAACCCTAACTGAAAAAGGCCATTAGTGATTATTTGGAATGCTCTTCATAAATGTGCAGTAACTTTGCACATCACACAGTAAGTTCCCCCACACAAAGTGTATGCATGACTCTAATAAGCATACAAATATATGGCACACACAAACATTTTGCAGCATTTTGAAAAAACACTTCTGAGAGATTTCGGTCCCTCCGTTGACTATGCAACTTACACTTTGATGCTTCAAAAAGTTCATAAAGAGATCGTAATACTAATCCTTATGAATTGAGTGGTTTAGTCCAAAATTTCTGAAGAGCCTCGATCGATGATGAATAGATTTAATTTAGTCTTTTATTCCAAAGATGAAGAATTGAGTAGTTTAGAGAATTTGAGAAGTTTAAAAGAATACAATAAGACATTTAAAGCGGTCATAACTTCTGTAGAAAAATAGCGCAGACTCTGGACAAAGATGACACACAGACACCGCCTGCGTTCGCGCACACTATCAAATAAACACAGATGCCTAAAAATGCTGTCTAGGTAGGCAGCTCACAAGGTTTTGGAAAAGAGCCTCCAAGAAACACGTTAGAGAAATGAGTTAAACAGAGGCAAACTGAGCAAACTAGGAAGGAAAGCGGTGCAGTTGGGGATCAAAATGGAGAGAAGCCAGCGTATGGGATCAATTACAGACTGACTCAGATCCAGAGGTCAGCCAAGTCAAAAAACAGACAAACAAAGAGAGAAAAGAAAACAGCTAAATGAATACACAAAGCAACATGAAGTAGTAAAAAGAGAACAAGAGAAAGCATGGGTGTCAGGATTGACAAAGCCGCTCTGGAATGCCTTGTCCTTTTCCACTTTTGTAACTCAACAGCAGCTCTGTCTGGACAGCCGACCTCGGTGAGAAAACGTCTGGACGTGCATGAGAAATGTTCATGAGGTGTTCCAACAGAGCCTGCCAGTGCCGCCCACCCCAAACACATTTTTAAGTATGTGTTCATATAAGCAGTTCTCTAAAAATGTCTCTTGTGAACTTGTTTGACCTCCATATTTGGCAAAGAACTGCTTTTCTGGAATGTCATCTTCGACCAAAGACCATAGCAAAAAACATCTATACGGCAAGCTTGTCCAAGGTGAATGCACCATGTAGAACGAAGAAGCAATGGAACGCCATTCAGCATCAGCTCAGTGAATAATGAAGTTATCAAGAGGTGACGTAACATTGTTGTCATCTTCTGCATTTGCAGCAGAAATTTCCATTTCACTGCAAAATTGATGAATTCTCACATGGTGGGGTTATGACTGTATAGTCTCACCATATTATTATACCATTCCTGCATCAGTCACGGGCGATATGCAATTACATCTGACACTCTTGAGTGTGTGATAAGATGATTATGATGATTGCTGAAAATTGCTGGGTGTCGACTGCTCTCTAAGAGGAATATAAGAGACCGCTCACTTGGAGGAGGACAGACGTGAGGTTTCCTAAGGTTCAAGGATAGAAATAATCACTTCTAAGTGCATGTTTGGGATCAGTTACTTCACCAGATCGCAATAGAAGTGCACTGCATTCGGCACAGTCTATAATTAATTTAAATATCATTATCTCAGAAATAAATATGATTGTCCATTTTCATTAGGCCTGTCGCAATTATTAATTAATCATCTAATCGTGTTTCTTTAATCTAAATCACAATTATTTGAGACAACCGCAATAATTGTGCTGTTTACATTTCAATCACGTTTAAAATTGTACACAATACACATACAGTTTATTTGAGTAGTATGCTGTTTGAGTAAGACTTATGAATGCCTGCATCAAGTTGGGTGGATTCTGGGAGTGAAGGCGTCTTTGTCCAAAGTTTGGATGGGTGTAAAGTACATGTGGTTTCAGTTGGGGGCAGGGTTTCTGAGTTTTTGCCCAGCTGTAGAGTCGAATAGTTGTTGAAGCCACTCCTCCAGTGATGACTCCAGAGATGTTGGGGGTGGCGACAGTGGTCTGTAATTTTTCCCCCTAAAGGGGGTTGTGAATATGTGTGCAGGAAGAGGAAGTTTACAAGCCAAATCTGGACGCTGATGACGCAACTCTTTAAGCAGCAAAACAGATGTGAGGAAAGCTGAACCTGCAGGAGACAAAGATCAGCGATCGCGAGGCTGGACCTTGTCCATTACGCACAGTTGGACTTGACTCACTGATATTACCCACAAAAAATCGATTTTACTTTGGACTGAAGCGCTTCAGACCAATCACGGGCTTGAGAAAAGCCAGCATGTTTGTCCTCTTAAACAACACACATAGTTTGAATGCTGTTGTACAAAAAAAAAGTCCTTTGTACATTAAACTGGTGGCCTTGTTTAACTGTGGATAACAACAAGGTATTTTTGACCCCCAAATTCTGAGTTAACCTGTCTTACTGGACATATGTTTAGAGTTTAATGACGGCTGCTGTGAGTCAAAACAGCTCAACTCCCAATAAACATCATCACTAAGCAGGGTAAAGTTGAATGATAAAGTTAATTTGTAGAGAATTTGGTGTTCCTGTCTTAATCAGATCATAATTAATTAACTTGATAGAGCTAAATTCAAATTCCATGAATTGTTGTGAGAGGAAAAGAGCAAAGAGCGTAAGGACAATAATCTGAAAAAAGAAGAGCGGAAGCTCAAACGTGCTGCGTAATACTCGAGAGAATGACCCTCACTGGTTCTTTCATGATATGAGGGGGAGTAAATAATGACAGAATTTTCATTTTTGGGTGAACTAAGCCTTTAAAGCAATGCTTTGTATAAAGTGCTATATAAATAAATGTGACTTGTGGGAAAAGTTGTGTATCTTATCCTAAAGTTCACATTGCAAATCGTGCCAAAGACAAATCCCACCATCACTTTTTCCATGATTCACTCCACCCTCTCTGAGAGTGTTTTGAATCCGCTTGCTTCATGTTCAAGCTGCTTGTGCGCAACTGTTGGGGCCGAGCGTGAAATGTGTGCCATCGCAGCTGCGGCTTCAGTTTTTATCAGGGAGGAGGTCTCGATAGCGACTGTGCTGTAAATTCAAAACAAGGCCGAACACATCCTGCTTATTCAGGGACATCCCATCCTCCCTTCCCCCAGCAGAGAGTGATGCTAACTCCGACTTCTGGAACTCCAGGGGTCCAGGAAACGGCTCCTCTGTAATCAACATTCGGTCAATAGTGACCTTAAAGTGCACTGGATGTAAACAAGCAGTGACGGCGGATAATAAAAATCCAATCTGGATTGATTGGAAAGACTTGATCACCCACTCGTTGCTCTTTCAGAGGAACAGTAAAACTGAATGGAGTGAAAGACACCCTCTACGTCCAATACACAAGTAGCAATGACGCAAATGAGTGATGCATTCCACTGTACCATGATATATTTTACTTTTTTACCATTGATATTTTAGGTTTAAAATAAATACATATAATATCAAGTCAGCAAATACAGACTGAAACGTTTTAGATTAATTTATGTGAGTCAGTTCAGTTTATGTACTCATGTCAGACTTACCATTTATTTGATAATATGAATTATTTAGTTGGTTTTTATCACATTCAAAGTAATAAGAGATTGAAAAATTAAATGAGCAAGTACCTTTTATTTGTAACATTTTATTCACTTGATTATATAAAATAGGCTTTACTACAAGGATGGTGCATAAATTAAACGTATTAAAATCGTATTAAACAACTGTTTAAATAACAAAATGATAATATATATTAAAATGTCAAATATATACTTTTTTTTCTTATAATATATATACTATAATTTATATTATTTTATTATATCATATTATAATCTACTACATTATATGTACACTATATAAAAAATAATATACTACAAAATATAAACGGACAAGAACATGAATGCTCTACTAAAAGTTGCATACTCAATTTCAATTCCCCTTTTATTTTGCAAAACAAATGATAAAATAAGTGGGGGGAAAAAAACACTGCCTACAATGCCGAACTTGCAGCTCACTAAGAAAATCAGTGGCTTTGTTCTCAGAAAATAAGGTTCTCATGTAACATTAGGCTATACTCCCAAAGCTAATAACCTTTCACGCATCCCAACACCTCCATTACAACTTCCCCATCACCAAAAATACATTGAAATCAAAAAGAAAGATCGGCCTCTGAGGGGCACTTAGACAAGAACTAGTGAAACCACAAGACCATGATGAAAAAAATTAATGTGTAATGAATATGTGTGCGCTCAGAGAAGGTTCGGGCTCAAGTTGCAGCTCATACAAACCATCCATTCAGAGCAAAAGAGCAAGAATGTGCATCTCAGAATGATGCAGCTTGCAAGAAAGACGGGCGCCGGGCCTCACAGAAAACCCTGCCCTCTCGGAGAACAGTCCCAGCCTGTGTCCACCCGGCCCACAGAGAGCAGAGAGACAGAGGGTTTCTCACTACAGACCGCCTGCCAGCAGACTCGCCCTCCTCCCGTCCCACAAGACCGCTCCACTAAAGCTTAAGTCATCAGTAGCACGGTGCTGTAAAGAATACCACGTGACTCCCGAGTGACAAATGTTATCAAAATGTCAGAGAACTCAGGGCTACAAGATCAGTCTACCCTGACACGCTATCCACACACATTTCCCTGTCAATAAACTGCCATGCCCTAAAAATCCTCATACAGTCTATTAATGTGTATAAAAATTACACATTCAAATCTCACACACAATGCAGTTTTGCAGTTTACTAAGGTGTCTTGAATGTATTATATACAAGTCACTGTTTCGATTTAAATAGGCAAATGCTTAGGAGTCTATGACTTGATCATTATTGCAGTGATTATTATGTTTCTAGCATGTTACAGTTTTGGCAACAGTTCTTCTAACCCTAATTGATGGAGAGTTTAGCTTTTCATTTCTTTAACAACCATGTAGGAAGACACATCATGGTCATATTCCAGGATGCCAATGTCAAGATTTATCAGGCTAAAATTATGAACTAATGGTTGGGAGGGAGCATGAAGAATCATTTTCACACATGAATTGGCACCTCTGAGTCCAGACCTTAAATTCATTGAAAGTCTTTGGAATGTGCTGGAGGAGACTTTACAGAGTGCTGGACTCTTGCATTGTCAATACAAGATCTTGAACAAAAATGGATGTACCGATGGAAATAAATGTTGTGATGTTAGACACAAGTTGACCACTGAAGCCTCTCAGTCTGTTCCAGTCACACAATATCTTAAAAACATAATATCAGCAGCACAAACCAGATGTGAGGCCAGACTCTTGTGCTGGTGTTTACAGTCAGACACGGCCTCTACGGTCGCGACAGACATCTTATTTTCTTAAGATATCTTCGTCAGTCCAGTGTTTAACATCACTGATTGTGTGTGACCACAGAGGGAATGTTGGCCTGTGTGTGTGTGTGTGTGTGTGTGTGTGTGTGTGTGTGTGTGTGTGTGTGTGTGTGTGTGTGTGTGTGTGTGTTTCGGAGTACGAGCCATTTTATATCGTCATGTTATTCATGCAGGAAATTCAATGGAAACTATTTTTATGTTAACATTAATGCAATACATATATAACAAAAGAAAACAAAAGTCTGGTATCAATGCAAAAACAGCTTTATGTTACGTAACACTAAAAACCAGCTAGAATGTATCAAATTGAATCTAATAAGATGAGCTGGTATAACCGGTATAACAAAATCACTAACAGTTGACATTTCTATTGTATTACATAATTACCCAGTCCTATAGGTAGTTAACTAGAAAAGAGTTTTCCAAAAATGACATTCTTGGTATTAATAATAATAAATAAAAAAACAGCGTAGAAGACAGATGTGCTGAATGAAAATTCTTTCTATGAAAGTTCCACTGAACTGATAGTGTTATCCGTTTCAACTGGGTGATAACGATTGTCTTTAGTACTAATAAACAGGTTAGTGCACATGCACTTGGTAAAGCATGCCTTTCCTCTTATTTTACATAAAACCAAGAATGGCTTTCGAGTAGGTCAGGAAGTACATCTGGTTGCCACAAGGCCCCACTCTCCAGGAGATAATGTGCTTTCCAGGCTAATCGTGTCAGTGTGATTATCAGCAGTAAGAAATGCTGATCATGATGCCTGAACTGCTCCCCTCAGCATCTCCTTAACCCCTGTCTTAAGGGAGGAATGAGCCTTGGGTTATTTTTACTATTTTAAATCACCTGAGATACGACTCCTTATAGAGTAAATGACATGAAGGTACAAACACACATCCTCTATACAAGTTCTTCCCATTTGACAAAGAAGACATAATTGCAACTATCAGTAACAGAAGACAATAATTGGGCCTATTAAGTCATAAAAAGGGCATGTTTGCATTCCTCAAATATTATATTGTCAGAAGATTGACTTATGAGATATGCATAAATTCAAATCTGAAAGTCGACCGGCACACCATGCCAATGCAGCTGACTCATAATTCAGAAGGACATGGCGCAGATGCAACATGCATAATGATAACAGATGTATGCAACAGACCGAGTCCATAAGCTTCAGGGAACTGAGAACAGTTTGCGTTGTTGTGTGGAATTCAGTGTCAACAAACCCTGGGGAGCAAGAGTGAAAGTGAGGAGAACTGGCACATAGAGACCAATGAGGTGGGGGCGCATGTATGTGTTTGGGGGTCTAAAACAAAGACCCCGTTCTGTTCTAAAGGTGAAGGAGAATGTAAACCATTCCTCAACCTTCACAAAGCATATACAGTTCTCATGAAAGTGTGTGTTACCGCCCTGATCCTGAATTCCTGAATCCCAGACAAACCAAACTGTTGCACCTCCAATGCCTGCTTTGATGCTGTCTGGAAAAGAGTTACGTGCTTCGTCCAGTAATGGGATCTCTTCTTAGAAACTGCTTGTAAATTACCACATTTGTGCAATTAACGTTGTTCGATGTGTTGGTCATATCATAAATTTGAGTAGTCTACATGAAATAGGCGTTCATAAAGTTGACATGTCCCACAGTGTGACTTGCTTGCATTTTAAACAGCTTTTTTTTTGTTTAATTATTGTGAGTTCATAATGGTTAAACGATTACATGGAATATTACCAAAAATACACTTTCCCTAAAATCTTCATGTTGATTAAAAAAAAAGTACATGCACCAACAACAAAATTCCCTTTGCAACTACCCACTGTGAACCCCCTAATTAGTCAGCAGTCTACCCATCAAGTAGAGGCCACTTTGAGCAGAAGTTGGAACACAAACCTATCATTACATAACCTGCAACAACACTTCAAAGATTCGAGGCCCATATTCTAAGTTTATCTAAAGAGGTTAAAACCATTACTTTGTATAGCACTGCATTATAACTTAACCTACATGATAGTCAACTCCACCATCTGAACTTTATCCCTTGGAGCCAAGTGGAACCCACGGCACATTAGTAATCGGATCTCATTTAAAGTTTCTTAGTGAACGATCAAGTCAAATAAACACAATTTTTATGACTAAATGTTGTAAATTATAAGGTTTAGAGCCATTTAAATGCATTGGATGATCTGACACTAACGTTATAGTTGCAACACATCAAAACATGCGAAGTGAAAGATGGCAATCGTGCAAAGGAATCATAAGATCCCCACTTACAGTGCTGTATAAAATGTCGTTTTCCCCGGGTTCGGACAATTCGCTGAGATTTTTGTCCCATTGTAAAAACGGTTCCCCGATATCCATAATTTCCATGCCTCGGTCTGCGTCTGTACTAAACCGTCACTGAGGCGCAGTCGCTTCAACGGCTCCACAAACGACTAACTTATTTGTCAGCGTTAGCGATAGTGTATCCGTCAAATGGTTCGTCCGACCGTGATTCAAAGTGAATGTTTTACTGCCAACGGAAAGTTGATTATAAGTTTGTCGCCACTGTTCACGGAACTTTCCTCTCAGCTTCCTTGAGAAATGTCGCCCCTTCACATGCGAGTAGGAATTTGGGGCGGGGAAACGATGGGAATGGCAACACTACAATTTATTTACAAAAGGCCGTTTGTGGACTATACTTCTTTCAGGGAATGTTTCAGATGTTTCCAAACAAATAATAAAAGATGGGCTTTTACAGGGATTTATATTTTGTTACGCTGTTTGAAAGAACAACGCATACATTTGCCTTAAAATACTCAACTTTACTATCCGAGGTCCCGCCCTTGGAATCCATGCGTCAACCAATAAGATGAACTGTTACGTTTAAAGCTCACCTCACTCCGAGTACGAAAATAACAGAAGACGAACAAACCATCTGACCAATAGGAGAGCGCTACTGTATGATTGACGTGAAATTGCTCCTATTAGGGATGACTTCGCATTCTCTCTTGACAAACCGTGTAAAGCCAAGAGTACCAAACTGTGTGCACCGCCTCAACTCCTATTGCTGTCAATGGATTCGTAAATGTAAATGTGTAAAAAACTTTTAAAGAACACATAGAAAAAAATCACATTATCCTGGAGGCAAAGAAAAAAAACATAGAAAAAAAATATAACTAGCCTAAATGACTGCATTTAAAGTCAATGGGTAAAAATAGCCCAAACAAATGGATGACTGAAAAACTAAAGGAAGAAATGAAACTAATGTTCTCTCAGTTTCATACAGCTAACTTTTGAAAAGTTTCTGAAACCAGAAGGTGTTTTACATGTGCTGTACGTGGACGAGAATATTCACAACAAATTCTTAAACTAGTACTACATTTATTCATGAGTATTAGCACGACAGTACAGTAGAACAAACTGGTTTAACTTTTGTTAAACAATTTCAGATATTATGCTTTTTAACATGGTATGTTTCAGAAGTCAAAAAGGAAAATTTAGCAATTTTATTTATTTTACAAAGAATCAAATCCAGTTCATTGGACTGGAACGTGTGTTGTTTGTGTGTTTACATGTCAAAGTACATCCTGCTAGCGCCCTCTGTCGGGAATAAGACAGCATAACAATCATAGCATGACAATCATACCGTCAACATTACTTCATTTGTTACGGGCAGGCGCAAAGATACTGAAAGAGCTGATAACGCTATACAAAATATCTTTTTTTTGGTTCCTAAAGTCTGGGAAGGCGTCTTCACTGCTGGTCTCGCAGATTCTCACTTAAAAACACAATATTATCTGTGGGGAAAAAAACAGACAAATGATGCTTGGTTAATTTTTAAAGCAAAACACAAACAAAGAGACTGGTAAAGCACCAAAGTCTGACCAGCGATAATAGTTGTTGCCTGTCGCCTGACGTTGTTTTTATCCATGTACTCTCCATAATCGAGCTTTCCTTCCACAAGAATTCGAGACCTGTAGATTAGTTTGACCACAGGTTAATATCAGTATGTTTTATTTTTATATTCATAAATGCCTCAAAAACAAAAAGGAAACACACCCTTTCTTTACATACTGATATGCCACATCTCTCAGGCCTGGTTTGAATACTGAAACTCTGTGCCATGTTGTTTTCTGGGTGACATCTCCTGCAAAAAAATTATAATAATAAATTAGAACAATAACCTTTATTAAAGTCACCATGAAATCAAAATGGACAATTCTTTTTTTTTTTATGGAATCTTTTAGTATTTATTATAAATGATTTATCAGTGCACATCATTATAAAAATTAAAAATAAATATTGTAATCTTTAGTAAAAATAACTTCCCCTCCCTCTTCCTGCGACATCTTTTCTCTCATGATGTGTTTAGTGGCGTGAGGACAGGGCAACCTGTCACTCACATGACATCAGCCAATAGCAAACCACATACATCCAATCATTCCCTATTAACAAACTCAAGCCTTGCCCTACATCTGTTCTTGTTCCAGAAGCAGTTTCTCTCTTAAATACATCACAATAGGGAAGAAAGACATTGCAAACTTCTGTTTCATGCTGACTTTATGATCATTGACTGGTGGTGCGTAAGGAAAATATAAACATTTTGTTTAAACAGACCACATATTTGCACCATGAAGACAAATTTCTCACATAAAAGCATATCTGAAAACTAGAGTTAATTTGTTATCAGCATTAAAACATTATTTCTTCATCTAACAACAAAAAAATATTATATCTTATAATAGATTAAACATTTTCCTTTGTCTCATACACAGTTATTTTCAGAATACAAACTGTAGTAAATGTAAATCTGGTCCGCTCCATAGACTAAAAATAAAATAAATAAAGAAAGAATCAACAGAAATAAAAACGAGTACACAGATTCATCTTTAAACCATCACCTGTATTTGTGGGTTCTCCCTCCCCGGACCGCCACATCTCGTTGGTTGCCATGGAGAAGATGGTGACGGGGTTTCTGCCCTCCACCTGTCTCATGACGGGGTCTTGCCCCACACGCCCAAGAAGCTGCACTTTGTTAATAGCTGGTAAAAGACAAAGCAAAGACGAAAGACATTGACTTTCAGCAAAGAGAAGTATTTTCACAGTACTGAAATCCGTGTCATGTCTCATGTAATCGCTCAATCAGTGTTTCAACCGCGGGAAAGATGTCAATAAAACAGCTTGAGAACAATGTAATGTTAAATTTATCTCAGAAAAGCCATTCAATACCAGGTGCTGTAATTTATCTCAGAAAAGCCATAAACTAACTAGTCAGTTAGAAAAATGAACTCTAGAGGAGATTTTTGCTAAATATACCATGCACTGTATTACATATTGATTATATATTTTACTGTTCTTTAAATTGTATTGTGTTTGAACAAATCTCTCAATTGACAGCCAGAATTAAAATGTTTTTATACAAATCAGTTCATTTTAATCTTCAATTTTATAGTAATGTAGTACCAACTGACTCCATGAATCATTTACTTTTTTTCTTTCTTTGAATATGCACTGGACCTGATATACAGTAGTCAACATTTGAAGTGGTTCAAAAGAGTTCATAAAGTTGTCCAAAGACAAGAACGGGTATTTTTCAAAACTCAAGTATAAATTTGATGAAAGGTTTTGATCCACTTCAAATGTTGACTACTTTGTTGACGTGTGTGTGTGTATGTGTATATATATATGAGAGAGAGAGAGAGAGAGAGAGAGAGAGAGTTTTAAAAGTTGTGTCAATAACCAGATGTGTATATATACACCAGTAATATTTATTATAGTTAGTTAAATCTTTTTATTATTTATACACTGTTTTTCTCTGAACTTTTCTTCAGACACATGTGTACTCCTTTGCAGCCCCCAATTTGAAAACGCGTTGTAGTAAACTGTATGTGTATACATTGACAGATACTCACATCTCTCCAAGATCAGACTTGTATCTGTGGCCCTGTGTCGGACAAACTGTTTAAGTATCTGTCAGGAAAGAGTAAAAATAGTCAACCTATAGTAATCCTTATAAGCAATCATGAACCCATACATCTTGTTTCATTACCTGTGCGGAGGCATTTCTTAACATCTTCTCTACTTGGTGGATGGTGCTATGATGTTTGCTAATAGGTCATACACCCTGTGAAAGAAAAGTGGCGTTATCAGAATAATAAAGGGCATTCCACCTATAAAGACAGCAATGCCATGATGTAGTACAAGGTAAAACATCCTTTACAATATCTTCTATAATATTATGTATTACTTTAATTACTTAAGATTTGTTCTGTATTCTACTTTCAGAAAAATCCAATCAAGAAACACATGTTAATCTCCCGCCATTCACTTAACGTTACTCCAACTAGCCACGTTTAGAAGACACATGTAATGGTGATTGTACGCTTTATACCTACGATGTATAATCTATATCGTCTTCGCAGTTTATATGAAAGACAAGTGCAAAAATAAACTTCGACTTACAAGTTCAAAAAAGATCTTGATAATGCTTCAATAGCCCACGCTGTTTCCTGTGCGTCTTGGAAAACATTCCCCAGTAGCAATAAACGAAAAACTCCCGTTCCCGTTCTGTCCTGTTATTTATTATATTTTTTATGTTCCTTCAACTGCGATTTGTTTTATTAAAATTAATATATTTAAAACACCTAAGGAACAAATTTGTACCAAATAATTATTTTCCTCAAAAGTTATTGTATAGTTGCTGTTTCATTTTAAAGGGGCTCTAAGTAACTTTTTTACCTTCCTTAACTGAACAGCTTCGGAGTCAGTGGAATGGTTATATTATTTATTTCGGGTTGAATGGTGGTGGTTTCGCACCCCCCTTGTGCCCGAGAGCGGAAAAATCTCACTTGCAACTTTGTCAGGAAGTATCGCGTCGCGTGATATCAGGTCTCGCGATGTAACGAATTGCTTGACGGCACTGCACACGTACACGCCCCCATTCAAGCACCGGCTAGGCAAAGGGCAACGATAGTTTGCATTATGGATGAGTGAGCCTATAAAAAAGAAGCAGAAAGCGAGAAATAAAATTGAAGGAGGACAAGTGAAAGAGGAAACGGGAGACTGACCGAGCAAGAAGTCAGACTAGAGTAAACATCGGACCGGCATTTTCATAATGCAGAGAACTGAGAGAAACAGAAGCCTGCAAAACGGATGCTGACCTGGCCTTCTTGCTGTTGCACTTGTAAGTATCTTTGGAATAAACTGTGTTTAATATTTAAATTTCAATATAAAACAGTTGACGTACTTTACAGATATGAGTTGAATTACGATGACCTAAGTCAACGCGTCTGATAGTAGGCTAGGCAATAAACATGTTGCACGTCGAGCTATAAAAAACGTTCTGATGTTTTCTTAGACAAGCAAAGGTAAACCGTCATTCTACCAAATGAACTTATAGACCTTGCTAATAAAACTTTAGACAAATTAGCCTCTGATATATTATGTTATGCTCATGCCCACTCAACCAAAAAAAAAAAAAAAACACGAAAGCAATAGTTCGCCTCGTTCATATCGTTCATTCCCGGTAAAAATACTAGTATGCATGACAACACAATAAAATAAAATAAATCACCATCAGTTGGAAAGAAAATATTGCTTTATTACTCGGTAGACATAACTGGTTTTGAAATAGCCGGTTCATGCTCAGCTGGGTTGGCAGCTGATCAGCTGGGTTGCTCGTGGCGAGGGGGGAGGAACAACAGTTCGTTTTTACAGTGTGTTTGAAAGCATTTACTACCAGACGCTAGGGGGAGCTTCGTAGGGAAAAAACACTCAAGATTGCCTGGTGCCCCTTTAATTGTTTTAACTGAACAGTTTGTACCATCAAGTACCATTGGCAACAACAATGTATATTTGCATTAGAACAGTAATATCAGGTGCATAACAAAATAAATACATAACACACACACACACACATATATATATATATATATATATATATATATATATATATATATATATATATATATATATATTATAGAGAGAATAGAGAAATATAAGTTTTATTTTTCATACATTTTAGGAGCTTTTTTATAAGAGAAACTCAGGGAAAACATAATTTAATATTATAATTGTGTCATTGCAGTCTAACTGAAATTGTCCATTTTTGAAAACATTTTATTTGTTTATTTAAAAAAAAAAAACTTTTAATTGTATTTTTCATACATAAAATGCTAGCAATGAAATTACTCAGCCATTTATTTTCCCCAAAAATATAAAATAATTCATTTAAATACAATCCATAATTCATTACATTACATTCATTACAGAAACACACATCTTCATTCAACAATTTTGGTTTATAAAAATGAGACAGAGAAACAAAAGTTTATTTACAATATTTATTATTTTTTAAATGAGGCCTTGAGGTACATAGAGTTCCTGAAGATTAGAACAGTCTTATAGAGAGTGTAGAACAACAACAACAACAACAAAATAAACAAGTGCATTCATACCAGAGGCTTTAATTACAGTAAATGTATGAAGAAGATTCACATTTAGGTGATAATACTGTGATCAGCCTCATATATTATATATTATAGTGGTCTGCCAAAACTGAGTTTGTTCATTAAACAGTGCCATTAGATATCCATCTTTTTATATTTATATAGCCTATAATAAATAATTCCATATATTAAAGTCCCCATGAATTCAAAATTGACCATACTTACTTTGTTTGCCTAAATTGATCGTTTTATGGTGAACAATTCATCCATGCAAGTCAATCCACACAAAAAAATGTTTTGGCTTCGTAATCTTTAATCAAAGTCTGTAAATGCCCCTCCCCTCTGCATTGGAGGACCTTCCCTGATGACGTAGGTTTGGCGGTTTGGGTGTCTGCTTAACATCCGTAACCGCACCCCTCCAACTGACAGTAGATAGGCTACTAGAAACACCTACTTTTCTAGATCCAATCAGGTGCTAGTTGGAAAAAAAGCCACGCCCACTATTTTGCCCACTGTTCCGTTTCTCTCGGAAATACGTCAAAACACTGGAGAAAAGTCGTTTGCAACTTCCGGTTCACGGGGACTTTAAATTATCTGTGATGTTCATGTGTTGACTTCCCATTAAATCTTTGATATTTTACACATATTACAGTGATTATAATCCTGAGTGTAGACAAAGGCGATATGCTAAACAGAGTGGAATCCTGTAGTCTCTGTTCAACACACAGTAAGACACAATACAAGACTTCAATTCAATCTTAAAGTGCAGCATATTCATTTAAAGGCATATTCGCATATCAGAACACCTGTGCATCTGTTTTTATGGAAGCTTGTTTCCGCCATGGAATAAAAAGTAAAAAAGATAATTGCAACTTTTTATCTCACAATTCTGACTTTTTTTCTCTTAACCACTTGCAAGTTTATATTTTACAATTCTGAGAATTTTTTTTTGAATTGCGAGTCATGAACTCAGAATACGAGAAATAAAGCCATAATTGCGAGATATAAACTCTGAATTGCAAAATATAAAATCACAATTATGAGATATAAACTCGGAATTGAGAGAAAAAAATCTAAATTGTGAGATATAAACTCAAATTGTGAGATATAAACTCGAATTGTGAGAAAAAAGTCAGAATTGCGAGAAATAAACACAGAATTGTGAGATATAAACCCAAATTGTGAGATATCAACTCAGAATTTCTAGATAAAACATTGCAATTACCTTATTCATTTTTTTATTCTGTGGTGGAAAAAAACTTCCATTGCACAATGCAGAAATAAGAAATTCAATCTGAGAGGGACAGAAAGACAGAGACAGATGCACACTGGCAGCAGAGCTCAGGGTTTCTGGAGAACCAGACTGAGGAGCTGGGAAAGAAGGCTCTGGGCGGGCTGACTGATGGGGTAGTGATGGGGCAGTTTGTCCTCCAGCCCTGACATCTTCACGTAGTACCTATAAAAAAGAGATTTTTAAAAATATGACAGCCCTGTCTCAGCCTTGAAAAAAATTGGACTTGACGAAGCTCATGAAGAACCTGAACTCCTCCTTGAATCCTGTCCTGATGTATTTGCTCAAACAGGTGCTGTGCTGCAGACAGGCTAACAGAACATGGAATCGCTGGTACAGAAGAACCGCCTGAGACGGGCTCACCGGAAACTGCGGGCCTGAGAGAACCAGAACCACCTGCTGGGCCTGATATCCAACAAATGGGAGCTATGATAGAGAAAACCAAACCGGACGATCACATTAGCTGAAGCTCTAGAGGGAGGTACGTTCAAACATTCGTTCTGATATAGGCATGTTAATCATTTGGATTTATGCAAATGTGCATTCAAATGAAATGATTATATACTTACTAAGAATTTATGAGGTTTAAGCAATCGAAACACCCAGCCAATAGTAAGGAAATGTCCCAGAGAAGGTGTGCGACTAGCCTTTGAAACACAATTAAGGCAAGTAAAGCAGATCAGTATTATAATATATAAATATATATATGTAGTGATATCGAGCATAGGAAAAATGACATATTCACCCTTATTTAAATATTACTCAAAATTATACAATTGTTACAGTTGTGCTCAGAGTCAATTGTTTTGAATTGTGATGACATCATTTTTTGGCCAGGCCGTCATACAAAGAATTTATGGATGCAAAATATTAATACTAGATTATGTTATAGTCAATATATGCTTTTTCCTGTGAGCGTTTCGATTTTAACATGCTTTTTTTTGTTTTGTTTTTGCATAATAACTTTTTGGTCAAATAATTTTGTCAGATAAATACAAAAAATACATAAAATATTCCCCACATATTTGAATGGTTTAATCAAACTTGTAGGGCCATTAAAAACAAATATCCTCTCTGGTTTTGACTGGTAGTGTGTATATACATCTACTCACCTCCTGACAGAGAACAATAACCTCAAACAGCAACGCAGATGCCGCGTCCAGATAGTCCGCCTGCAGATGCTGCATCTGTGACACACAAAGGCATTTCATTATCATAAATTACATTTACTTATCATAAATGATGTGTCTGTTCCTTACACTGGGCAGCCAGGATGAGTAAATAACAACAAAGTATAACATGTTTCCATTGTGGACTGTCTTTTATACCTTAGTAATTGACGATTTGGAGTCCTTCGTCGAGTCTGGCAGCTGAAGATCCGGATCACACACTAAAGCTAGCAGCATGTCCGCTGTAAGAGCCCCTCTGCATCAAACAGACACGTCTCATTTAAATAAGATTTAATGAGCAGAGTAGACTGATATTATTGCCAAGGTTGAATCACTCACTGTTTAGCCATCAGCATGCTGATTCTGGTCGGTTCAATCTCTGTTTCCCTGAACATCAGGCTTAATATCTGAACCACTAAAGTGCAAAGCCTGCAGAACATAGACACGTCGTCATCTTAATGTCCTCAAAAGCAGCAGCAACTTCACGCATTACAGAAAACAGAGCACCGATCATGAAAACGTGCTTGGTGCTAGGGTGCAAGTTGTAAAATGCCGTCATTACAAAGTTGTTTAAATTATAAACATGGATAGTTTAGCTTGTTATGAGACTGACTGGCATGTGCATGTGTTACATGACAAGTTGCATGTCCGGTTTTCTTATTACGAGGCTTACAGAAGTCTGTCAGCTGTGTGAACTCCTTCCTGGTCGCCCTGAGAGCTTTCACCCAGAGTTTTCACCAGGAAAGGATAAAGATCAGGCGACTGAGAAGCAAATAAGAGAGGAATTTTAATTTTTGGATAAACCGTTTCTTTAAAGTGCATGTAAACACTAAAGCATAGAGCAGCATCTTACCCTCCAGAAGAGTTTTTTGATGGTGGGGTTGCGGCATGTGGCCGTGTGAAGCTCCTGCAATAGTAAATACTGACTCTCCAGACTGATGTTCTCCTGTAACAGCTCTCCACTCAACTGACCGAACAAGTGACATGTCCGCTCCCAGCTGGAAACACATTAGCAGACGCTATCTTAGCCTGTGCATTTAACACTGCCTGCATGCATACATATGAATGGATCAGTCAGACAGATACAGCATATAGCAGATATACCTGATCTTGTGATATTTCTGTTTCTGAGGAGAAGAAGAGGATATGCCACATCTCCTCCTGTACACTGGGTCCAGCATAAAAGTTGATCTCTACAAAAAAACAAAAAAAACAACAACAGTAAACATTATTTTAAGTGCATTACTTACAATGCCCAACAAACGCATTTATATTCTGTGGAAAATGGCCATGGTACGAGATTGACTTGCACGTTGACCAGTAAACACAAAAACCCAGAACCTATGACTTTGAAATGGACTCCACACACACACACACACACACACACACACACAAACACACACACACACACTTACTATGATATAGCTTCTCCAGGAGCTCTGTAGGTGAGGGAATATTCGGGACGATGGAGATACAGCATAAAGGTGCAACTCTTCCTCTATCTCATCTTCCTCCTCCTCCTCCTCCTGCTTCTCTGTTGTTGTTCTCCTCATCACTTTTGTCAGGACTGATCCTCTGTGATGGAATGCTACATGAGCAGAGGTCCTTCGCTGGTCATTAGTGATGCTGGGGAGAGGAGCTGCACTGGGGGAGGTATTAAACACACTCAGACCCAATACATCCGGGTTTGGACAGGAAGCTGAACGTCTTTTCGGAACGACGCTGCCCTCTTCTTCCTCCAGCGCACCATCACTATAACAGACAGAGACCTTTTTTTGTTACGGCAAGGACATTTTTTAAGATGATTAAGATCTGAAGATTGTCTTTTGTCAAGATTGTCAAAAAAAAAATTGGTCAAAAGACTAGAATAAAATTATTACTATTATTGTTTTTTTAGATGAAAAAGCAGGGAAGCAGTAATTATAATTAGTATTAAATAAATATTATTATTATTAATATTTTTAAAACATTATGACATGGCAAGTAGGTTTATAGTTAGCTAAAAGTAAAACTAGAACTATAAACATCTAATAAAACACATTTTATTGAAATAAACTGAAATAAAATAACATAAAAAAGCTTAAACCTATTTATTTCAGATAGTCGCTAGGAAACCTTTCTCATTTTCATTTAGTTTAACTTGTACATGTACTACAATAACTCAAAACTAAAACTGAAATAAAAATTGATAAAGTGACAAAAACATTATCTAAAAAATTAACTAAAATGAAAAGAGAAAATATGTTAAGATCAAGATGTCCTAACGTGTTAAAACGTGTTCGTGGCCTAACGTTCAAAATTTAAACTAGACATTTTTTTAATCATCTTGCATTTGTCACACAGATTTGTCTAATAACAAAAAAAGCTTATATAAGATGGATCTTTTTATAATCAAAACAGATCTCTTCAAAGAGGTCCTCAGAACTGTATAATGTATTAGGGCCTTTGATAACGCATTAAAGCAAACTCGCTGCACTGACAGACCATATCCATGAGGAGGCGCTGGCGAGTGGCATGTTCAGTGGCACAGAACTTCAAGGTTTGGATGCCAGACAAGGTCCTTCACACCCCATCATCATCCTCTCATTTCAATTTCCTCTAATAGGATGCAGGATAAAAAGAAAATCTTTCCATACGCCTCAACATTCTCACAATTTCCTTAGAGGAAAATGCCCACAAACTTTTTTTTAGGTGCACTGACCTACTTTTCGTTCTCATGCTAAAAATGTCTGAAAAATGCTCACTGGCCCGCACATCACCGATTCAATAAACCCTTCAAATGATGCTTAAACTTTTGACAAGCTGGCTTTCAATAACATTTATAGCACTTCCCATGTGGTTACGCACGTCTCTTCAGACAATGGCAAGCGCTCACAAATTTGTTCTGAACGTTAGCTAATGGTCTCCCTTGGGTAGGACTCGACTGGAGCTGAGAGTCACATTACAGTGCTACTGAGAGAAATCACACATTCACACTGTTCTCAGAACAGTCTCAGAGAAGTCTGATGAACACAAACACAGTAGCAGCGACGGGTGGCATCTCCCGTTCTTCGTCAGAACGTCGTTAACGACGTCAAGCTGGCATGTTTTGCTGAGACAAACAAGGTCTTTTAATTGGATATTTATTGCGTAGCGGTTTCCTCCTCATCTTGTGCCTTGGCAACAGTGTGAATGACGCCAACGCCTCCCCCTCTGCATCCCCTGCTCAATGCTGTAAAGTCATGGACTGTCAACAGAGTAAAATGCATGACTACACATCATCAAAAATTGAAAAAATATTTTTCAAAAATGAAAATATGAGAAAAAGGCGAATTCAAAGTATTAATCAAAACTATGATACTATATAAAGAATACTAAAATAACACAGATGAATATATTCAAATAAACATGTTCACTTCTACAACATGAAACCGCAAACACAAAACTTAATATGCTGGTAGTGGTTTCTAATTCATTAGATCTTTCTTTCCTTTTTCAGCGTTCATTAAACATGCATGTGTAATGCAACCTCTCTTCTTGCCCCATTTCCTCTTCAGAGGCTCACGTTGCAACAGAGAGCAACATGCCCTGCAAATTGCAACAGAAAAGTTACCTTTAAAGCTACGGAAAATAGTTACAGAAGTTACAGTATGTTTTCATAGTACGTCTTGAATTTCCCCTGTTATGCTATTTAAAAGGTTCCTAATTTTGTTTTGGAGTCTCCTACAATTAGTTTACATCCATCAAAGTCAAAAACACTTACATTTTCTCATAATATACATCACAGCATTTAGCTCTTTTCTCACAGTGTCTGAAACAATTCAATAAAGGATATGGTCTCTCTGAACCCCTCCTAAAGCCTACTCTTCTCTGATTGGTCAGACGCCCAGTCTGTTGAAATTGGTCTACTCTGCTCTGATTGGTCAGAAGGCCCAGTCTGTTGTGATTGGTCTACCCTGCTACAACAACCATTTGAGAGCCGGTCAAACTAGACGTTGTTCGCCAGCAGCCAATCAAGACCATAGACTGGCATTATGCAAATGTGTTACAAACCTATGTAAGTTTGAGCAGGAAGTACGCAAAAAAAAAAGCATAATAGGGGCACTTTAAAAGATCAAGGAATTAACACAAACTCTATTGATCTCTCATTCTCTAATTTGCTGGCTTTGTCCTGTCTACTCTGCTTCTCTTCTCTCGTTGTTGTTCTCCCAGTAGGAAGTCAAAGTTACAGAGGATATTTCTGAGAAACCAGCCGTGAACTTAAAGGATTAGTTCACTTTAAAAAAACTTTTGCTGATAATTTACTCACCCCCATGTCATCCAAGATGTCCATGTCTTTCTTTCTTCAGTCGAAAAGAAATTAAGGTTTTTGATGAAAAGATTGATGAAAAAGTCCAAATGACAGTTTCAGTGGAGCTTCAAAGGGCTTTAAACGATACCAGACGATGAATAAGGGTCTTATCTAGCGAAACGATCGGTCATTTCAAAAATAAATAAAAAAGTTTAAGTTTTATAAGCACAAATGCTCGCCTTGCTCTGTTCTGTGATGCGCGTTCGTGACGTCACGTAATACGCAATTACGTTGAAAAGGTCACGCTTCTGTCCTGACGAAATTTTTCTTTTAGCCTTTTTAATATTACAACACCCAGGATACGCACACGAAATGGGCATTTTAAACGATAAACTGACACAAAGACATTTGAATATGTGTATATGGTCCTCTTTCCTTACATTTGTAACACTGACTCGGTACTTCCGCGTACGCCGAGCGTGACCTTTTCAATGTAATTGCGTATTACGTGACGTCACGAACGCGCATCACAGAACAGAGCAAGGCGAGCATTTGTGCTTATAAAACTTAAACTTTTTTATTTAATTTTGAAATGACAGATCGTTTCGCTAGATAAGACCCTTATTCATCGTCTGGTATCGTTTAAAGCCCGTTGAAGCTCCACTGAAACTGTCATTTGGACCTTGAACCGTTTGGGTCCCGTTCAAGTCCATTATATGGAGAAAAATCCTGGAATCTTTTCAGCAAAAACCTTTATTTCTTTTCGACTGAAGAAAGAAAGACGTGGACATCTTGGATTACATGGGGGTGAGTAAATTATCAGCAAAAGTTTTTTATAATGTGAACTAATCCTTTAATAGTGCTAAACTATTGTATATTCTAGACTACAGTGAAATAAAAGTCAGCTTATTATTCATTCATTTTCTACTTTTTGATCCATTAAATTGCTCCAGTTATTGCTTTTTGTTGCATGTCACTGGATAAAACTCCAAGACATTTTTAATGTTAAACCATTCAGCTTTATGACCTTTGAACCTTTAAATCAGTAAACTATGTATTGCCAATACAGCGTCATTGATAGTTTAGCACAGACAAAAACGTAATCAATTTAGGTTCTAAGCAACAAAGCACAACACAGCGTTCTTGTGCGCCCACTGAGATATAAAGCAGCGGGATTTGGAATATCTCCATATTTATTATCACACCGGTTTGTTTAATATGATCGCTGTAACTCAAGTTGCTAAGCAAATTCCTCTTCAAAACGGAGTCTGTTCGTTCTGTGCATTGTAGAGTCAGAGGCAGTAAAAAGCTGTGTGGTGGAGATAAAGCTCTTTGAATGGGTCATTGTGACGGTCACAAATACACAGCAGTTGTGTTGGTTGAAAGTGAAGCCGTTAACACTGAGAGGGCTTTACCTCATAGATGTGGGAGAGATTCTCCAGCTGAAGGACTCAGACGGAGCGGAGCGTGTCGACAGGAGAACATGACTCATTCCTGCAAGATCACAGGAAAACACTTATTTAGTTTCATTTGTTGAAGTTTATCTGAGATGACAACCTGAAATCTTAATGAAATTATCTACTTAAAAAGATTCATAATGATGCTTAATTTAAAAAAAAAAACAACAACGTCGCATTCATTTTTTTATTTTTTTTTGTCCGAATCTATTGATTTATTTTTTTTCATTTTTTTTTAATTTTATACAGCAATTACTTGAATATACAGTAGTGGCCAAAAGTGTTGTTCGCAGGGGATATTTGTTTTTAATGACCATACAAGTTTGATTAAGCCATCAAAACACAAAAAAAATGTTTTATATTTTTTAAATATTTTAAATTGAGGGAAGAACAAAATGCTAAACTTGGTATAAATACTCTATTATGCTATTTTAAAGGTTCCTAATTTAGTTTTGGAGTCTCCTACAATAGGTTTACATGCATCCAAAAAAAACACTTTGATTTTCTAATAATATACATTGCAGCATCTCCTCATTTCTAATAGCGTATGAAAAGGGCTGTTGTGATTGGTCGGCCACTTACAACTTGTGTCGGAAACAAAACGTTTATTACCATATGAATTTCAGCTTGATACACAATGATACCAACAGTAACGATGGCATCGGTTTTACCATATCAATTAGAGCGCAAGTCCTCATCCATTTGAAGTGCATGCAAAGCGGATTTGCTTTGGCAGGACAGAAAAAAGCATTTCCTCGACATGTCAATAACACAAACCAAACTCTTTCAGTCTCAGCTACAACTACAGTGTTTGAGAGCCGGTCAAACTAGATATCGTTCACGGGCAGCCAATGAAGACCATAGACTGGAATTATGCAAATTTGTTACATTGTTGCATATGTATGTAACAGGAAGTAAGACTGGAATTACTGACGACTCGTTTCATCTTTAAAACTTTGCAGAGATTTTACATTGACAAACAACTATATTGCACATATAATGTATATTACACATTACACTATATTATGCATGAAAGGTAATATTTGGTAATAATCTGCACTTTAAGGTATTTATCTGACAAAATTATTTGGCAACAAAGGCAAACTGAATGAGGATGTCAAATAGACTTTTTACTTTACAGTTTTAAAGACTAATCTGCAATGGTTTTAAGTGTGACTTTGTCTGTGTTGTTTGTTTAAAGCTACACTGTGCAACTTTTTTAGTTTATTCTTAGCTAAAAACACTTAGTTCTTTCAAAAATATATGTGCTCATTAATGTATATTTACTTCGTTCAAGTAATAAAGTATTCTCGTGAGTGTATAATATGCCATTGAAAATACATACTGGTGAGGGGTTCTAATGTCGGCCGCCATGTTGCCCCTCCATCTTGAAAGTACATTAGCCAAAGAGGGACTCAAGCTTCGCCTTTCGCGTTTTAACACTCAATGGCACCGTGTCGAGGAGGTCGAACTGGAAGCCATGTTAATCTTGGACTACATTGGCCACCGTAGGAGTTAAAACGAAATCGGAATTGAGAGGAACAGAAACTAATATTCACTGGATGGTCATATACCTTTTCACCGCTAGATGGGGGTAAAAATCACACAGTGTAGCTTTTGTTTAAACTACGATTTTAGAATATGTATGCTTAATTTAGTTTTACAAATAAGAAAACCTAATAAACCAATAATCGTTAAATAAAAATGTATCGACCTGTTAAAATAATAGAACAAATTTCACAATGAGTGACTCCTCTTCATTCACAGATTAACTCAAATGATGTCTAACTGCTGAGTGTCCTTGAGCGTCTTGTCCACAGAGCTGTTTCTCTCGGATAACCTCATTCAGCTGTTTATCCTGGCTGTATAACAGGTTAAGCAGCTTTCCTGCTATGTGCAGGCAGAGTAAATCTCAATGCCGAAGTGTCAGGCGCAGTTAAGATGGACACAAAACTCACAGCTGACACATACACACAAGTCAATGTGGGTTACGCATGTGTCAGTACTTCTGCTTCATCTGGACAGGTAAAAGAACTTGTGGATTAACACACATCCCTGTGCAGGACAGGGACTTGACTAATGCGATTACAGGTTTATTAAACTGTCAAGGAGAAAATGGGCTGAATCCTGGGCTTCTAATGACAACTATCATGCAGTCATGCTTGCGAACAGTTAATGAATTCCTAATTAATTATACATTTTTTATTTAATTAAATTGTTTTTACCTTCCATAGAATGCCGGACACTCGAGTTGCGTCCTTGCGATGGAGATGCTGGGCATTCTGGCTTCTTCTTGCTGGATCCTTTGGGTATTTTGCTCTTTTTCCCAATATTCTTTACAGTATGAACAACACGAATATGCAGTGAACGCTCACGCTCCTCTCCACTGAGGAAATCAGGCAAATCGTTGATCTGTGAGGAAAGATAGAGATGTGTGTTGACATTGCGCTAACACAGATTAATTACATTAAGGCCCGTTCACACCAAGAACGATAACTATATTAGCGAAATTGTTCTGTTTAAGCGCGCACTGCTATTTTGTCGTTTGCCGCTTTAAATGCTCGAGCTCTTTAAAATCAGGTGGATTCTGATTGGCTGTCATTGTTTTCATCTTCAGATCGCTCTGAAAGTGATTCCAACAATATAGTTTCTGTGCCGTTATAGTTGTGGTGTTAACTGTGATTCTTATATGTTTAAATAGATTTTATAACTAGGCTATATCTTTATCGTTATCGTTTTAGTCATCGTCCTTGCTGTGAACAGGCGCCTTTAGTCACGTGTAAGCCGCTTGAAGAGGGAATGAATGATTTTCAGCAATATCAATCATCAATAATCAATCAGCATCATTAATATGTATATTTGTATATAGATTTGTGCATTTATTGTATTCCAGCCAGCAGCAAGCTGGGGATAATTATGTTATTCCTAAGAGATCAATTGCCTTTCCTTGTTAATTCTGCCATATTGTGACATGACATTTACAAGCTTCATCCGTCTGTCTTTTACAGTCTCCCAGTGCTGAAAAACGTTCCATGACTCATGCTTTGAGCTGTGTAAGAGCATAAGCTTACCAAACAAACCTTCTTTAAGCAGTTTAACATGACAGGATAAGTAAACGCCCTCACTATTATTAGCCTTGTCTAGTCACCACTGCTTGGTAGACCGTCGTGCTTTATCTCAAATTTAGAACACATTGACTCAACGGTGAGTGATGTATGATTTAAAACTGATCAATAAAAAAGTTATTAAGTTATATTAATGGCAAAGTGAGGAAATATTTTAAGTTTAATAAATATACAAAAAACAAGCCTACTGCCAAATAAATGCTTCAAACATGGTTCCCACATTTCTAGGCTGATTCATTTCCAATATTTTCCAATATTTTCCAATCATTTGCAATGACTGGATACGGAGATCGCTCTCACAAAGGGTAATTTCTAGCTTAAAAAAAATGTTGTGTAACTGCAAACATTTATATTTCCATCCATGGCATTTTAAGATTTTATTCATTTTAACGACTTCTCCAGGACTGGTAATCACACTGTTGAAATGTACCTGATATTTCCAGGCTTGTCAGAATCGTGTAAACCCTGTTCTGAAGAGTAGTATGGCCAAGTTAAATTATGACAATGAATTTTGCAATGAATTTTGAATTTGTCCACATTCAATGTCAGCAAAATATCCTTTGTACATTTACCTACACAACTTTTCTCTAATTGTGCAAATACACGAAGCATGGTGGTTATAGTGTCTATATTGCTTTCTTTTCTCGTTAATATACTAATTGTGTGTAATTGCATTCTATTGTACTGTTATTGCACTACATTGTGTTATACTCTATTGTGCTCAAGAGCAACACAACAATCTTGTGTTGTTTGAGGAAATGCATTAATCAACCTACATGCAATATCAATAGATGAAATAGCAACATTAATATGTCTATGTCCAGTATATTTTGCTCTCACCAGCTCGATGCTCGTGACGTGTCTGAAACTGAGAACCTCTCGCAGCGCGCGCGGAGGATACTCGCTCAGATACACGCGCTCATCGGTCAAGATCACATGCATGAAAACCTTCTTCACCGACCCCGAGACCACCACACACGGCTCGTAGAACCGGATCCGCTCGTAGACATCCCGGTTGGTATTTCTCTTGAGGAAAGAGTCCAGTTTGCTGTTGTTCTGGCAGAGCAGCCCGTCCGCGCTGGTTCTGGACATGGGAATGTCACCTTTAACACCACGCTCATTCACTCTACGTCCCATATCCCGCGCATGCTGTCATATTAAATGTAGTCCAGAAGTTGTAAATACATCCATTCATCCATCCATTCCCTGTCGTGTTGTCTGTAGGTGTATTCTCGCTCTCTATGCCTTTGGAGCGGAGCAGCGCACTCATTGCGCATGCGCAGATACCCTTATAAATAGAGCAGCATGGTTTAGCTCATTGTTATGAGGAATATACTACATGCAACAATAACAAAAGATTAAAAAAGTAACATTAAATGAATATAAAAAGTTATATTTGATTACATAGAATAGATAGAATGTGTTTTAGCAACCTGCTAAATTAACCTTCTGCTTTTGTGTTCCAGGGGGGAAAGGGGATTTGGACTTGTCGGTGATATTGTTTTTTGAGTGAACTATTTCGTTTATACCATATATTTTATAATAATGTTACGAGTTTGCAGGCTGTTATGATTGTGTGAAAATTGCGCCACCTTGTGGACATAGAGGCAAGTCAGTTTTGAGCAAATGTGTCTATTTCTTATTGGTATGGAGTAGGCTATAAATGAACCTAGGAGCTGTTAACTGAACTGTTATGCCACACATTACAGCATTCTCATGAGTCGTCAAAAGTGTTATAAGTGTTAATGTGCAAAAAAAGCCATTAGGCATAATTGATGCAACTAGATGCAACTAACCCTACAACAAACCCTAATCCTACCCTAACCATATAGTAAGTATATGTAGTTTATTATTATTACTCAGTCATTACTTTAATGTATAATTACACTGTAACAGGGAAACATTCAAATAAAGTGTAACCGATTTTTTTTTGTTTCACTGAAAATTCACATTTATGTTTATTCTTAGGATCTAATTTTCTGGGTCCAGTCAAACTGGCTTACTTGTGCTGAAGCTTTCCAATTAGCCAACTGTCAAATTATCGAGCTCATCTTTTCCAGCATTGGCATGTCCTCCTATCTTTTGCAGGTTAGGTTATACAGGAAACAACAATGAAGGAAAAGATGATGAGTAACTGTAAATTCAGCAGTGACTGAATGATTTCGTTGCACTGAAAAGTAGATCACGTTTTTATTATTTAAAGTATGTAATAAACATTCATGTATTAAAGTCTTGACATTTTTAAAAATTCTATTGTTAATACTAACAACAGTTATTACCATATAACATGAAACAAGGACATTGTAGACCAAAAAATACTCTTTTTTTTAAGCACTCTATAAAAATGTATTTTTATGACTCATAAAACATTGAGTCATGAGACATTGTAGGCAATAAAAAAGACAAGACAAAGATAATCATTTGAATCTTTTTTTATTATTTTTTGTTTGTTTGTTTTAAACAAAATCAAGTTTTAAGTATATTTATGAGATCCCAATGTCTGTCCGTAATCAGCACATCAATGCAACTCTCTTATACCTCCTTAATAAACATAAGCATACAAATATTAAAATGATGTTCTAATGTGACCTGACACGGCTGGATATTTACATTTTAGTTAGTGAGTGCAAATAGTCTGAACCTTTGACACAAAAAGAAAAAGAACTAGCTGAAAATAAAACCTGGAGTGGATCACAGTGCCAGTATGGAACTCTCCTGTCCAAGAAACTACACAAAGCGCCTGCTTATAGTCGTTCAGAAATGTTCTTACATATGCAACATCATAAATGTAACTACGCAGAAACCCACACATGGTCCAACATCTAGAGATCTAGTGCTGTGTAGAGATCTAGGTGGCTCTAGCTTGAGTCCATCATTTCTCTTGCTTTTCTGAACCCCAGTCACCCTACAGGAGACGTTTGCATGTAGAGGCCGTAATCCGTGGCCATGGTGACAGTTGTAAAAGTTGTGAATACTCAGAAATGTGCTGCTATGGCCACAGGCGCTGTGGAGTGGCACTGGGGTACGGCGGCAGAGCGGGCTGTTCGCTCGGACTCTCTGTGGGCGTAGGGGTGGAGAGGCGGAGGTAGATGGGCGCGCTGGGTGCAGTCGGGACAGTGGGTGTGGGCACCCTCTGCAGGACCACATGAGGATACATCTGACTCTCTGTGCGGTAAAGCCCAGGAAGAGGAGCTTTCATGAGGTTTTCCTGACTCCTGCAAAACAAACACAGTTTGGGGTCAGAAAGCTTTTGTTTGTTTTTTGCTGTAAATTTTTCATGATTGGATTAAATTAAAATAGAATAGAATAGAATACAACTTGTTGCTACCACTTTTTTCATGATTGGACTAAATAAAATAGAATAGAATAGAGCTTGTTGGTTTAACTTTTTAATGATTGGACTAAATTAAATAGAATAGAATAGAGCTTGTTGATTTAACTTTTTAATGATTGGACTAAATCAAATAGAATAGAATAGAATAGAGCTTGTTGATTTAACTTTTTAATGATTGGACTAAATCAAATAGAATAGAATAGAATAGAGCTTGTTGGTTAAACTTTAATGATTGGACTAAATCAAATAGAATAGAATAGAATAAAGCTTGTTGATTTAACTTTTTAATGATTGTACTTAATAGACTAGAATAGAATAGAGCTTGTTGGTTTAACTTTTTAATGATTGGACTAAATCAAATAGAATAGAATAGAGCTTGTTGATTTAACTTTTTAATGATTGGACTAAATCAAATAGAATAGAATAGAATAGAGCTTGTTGATTTAACTTTTTAATGATTGGACTAAATCAAATAGAATAGAATAGAGCTTGTTGATTTAACTTTTTAATGATTGGACTAAATCAAATAGAATAGAATAGAGCTTGTTGATTTAACTTTTTAATGATTGGACTAAATCAAATAGAATAGAATAGAATAGAGCTTGTTGGTTAAACTTTAATGATTGGACTAAATCAAATAGAATAGAATAGAGCTTGTTGATTTAACTTTTTAATGATTGGACTTAATAGAATAGAATAGAGCTTGTTGGTTTAACTTTTTAATGATTGGACTAAATCAAATAGAATAGAATAGAGCTTGTTGATTTAACTTTTTAATGATTGGACTAAATCAAATAGAATAGAATAGAATAGAGCTTGTTGGTTAAACTTTAATGATTGGACTAAATCAAATAGAATAGAATAGAATAAAGCTTGTTGATTTAACTTTTTAATGATTGGACTTAATAGACTAGAATAGAATAGAGCTTGTTGGTTTAACTTTTTAATGATTGGACTAAATCAAATAGAATAGAATAGAATAGAATAGAGCTTGTTGGTTTAACTTTTTAATGATTGGACTAAATCAAATAGAATAGAATAGAGCTTGTTGATTTAACTTTTTAATGATTGGACTAAATCAAATAGAATAGAATAGAATAGAATAGAGCTTGTTGATTTAACTTTTTAATGATTGGACTAAATCAAATAGAATAGAATAGAGCTTGTTGGTTTAACTTTTTAATGATTTGACTAAATCAAATAGAATAGAATAGAATAGAGCTTGTTGATTTAACTTTTTAATGATTTGACTAAATCAAATAGAATAGAATAGAATAGAGCTTGTTGGTTAAACTTTAATGATTGGACTAAATCAAATAGAATAGAATAGAATAAAGCTTGTTGATTTAACTTTTTAATGATTGTACTTAATAGACTAGAATAGAATAGAGCTTGTTGGTTTAACTTTTTAATGATTGGACTAAATCAAATAGAATAGAATAGAGCTTGTTGATTTAACTTTTTAATGATTGGACTAAATCAAATAGAATAGAATAGAATAGAATAGAGCTTGTTGGTTTAACTTTTTAATGATTGGACAAAATCAAATAGAATAGAATAGAGCTTGTTGATTTAACTTTTTAATGATTGGACTAAATCAAATAGAATAGAATAGAGCTTGTTGGTTTAACTTTTTAATGATGGACTAAATCAAATAGAATAGAATAGAATAGAGCTTGTTGATTTAACTTTTTAATGATTGGACTAAATCAAATAGAATAGAATAGAGCTTGTTGATTTAACTTTTTAATGATTGGACTAAATCAAATAGAATAGAATAGAGCTTGTTGATTTAACTTTTTAATGATTGGACTAAATCAAATAGAATAGAATAGAATAGAGCTTGTTGGTTAAACTTTAATGATTGGACTAAATCAAATAGAATAGAATAGAGCTTGTTGATTTAACTTTTTAATGATTGGACTTAATAGAATAGAATAGAATAGAGCTTGTTGGTTTAACTTTTTAATGATTGGACTAAATCAAATAGAATAGAATAGAGCTTGTTGATTTAACTTTTTAATGATTGGACTAAATCAAATAGAATAGAATAGAATAGAGCTTGTTGGTTAAACTTTAATGATTGGACTAAATCAAATAGAATAGAATAGAATAAAGCTTGTTGATTTAACTTTTTAATGATTGGACTTAATAGACTAGAATAGAATAGAGCTTGTTGGTTTAACTTTTTAATGATTGGACTAAATCAAATAGAATAGAATAGAATAGAGCTTGTTGATTTAACTTTTTAATGATTGGACTAAATCAAATAGAATAGAATAGAATAGAGCTTGTTGGTTTAACTTTTTAATGATTGGACTAAATCAAATAGAATAGAATAGAGCTTGTTGATTTAACTTTTTAATGATTGGACTAAATCAAATAGAATAGAATAGAATAGAATAGAGCTTGTTGATTTAACTTTTTAATGATTGGACTAAATCAAATAGAATAGAATAGAGCTTGTTGGTTTAACTTTTTAATGATTGGACTAAATCAAATAGAATAGAATAGAGCTTGTTGATTTAACTTTTTAATGATTGGACTAAATCAAATAGAATAGAATAGAATAGAGCTTGTTGATTTAACTTTTTAATGATTGGACTAAATCAAATAGAATAGAATAGAGCTTGTTGATTTAACTTTTTAATGATTGGACTAAATCAAATAGAATAGAATAGAATAGAGCTTGTTGGTTTAACTTTTTAATGATTGGACTAAGTCAAATAGAATAGAATAGAGCTTGTTGATTTAACTTTTTAATGATTGGACTAAATCAAATAGAATAGAATAGAGCTTGTTGGTTTAACTTTTTAATGATTGGACTAAATCAAATAGAATAGAATAGAATAGAGCTTGTTGATTTAACTTTTTAATGATTGGACTAAATCAAATAGAATAGAATAGAATAGAACTTGTTGTTGCCACTTTTTCATAATTGGACTAAATCAAACTCAGAAAAGAATAGAATGCAACTTTTATTTAATCAAATAAAGACAAACTGAACTGAACTTTTATTCAGCAAGAATGCATTCAATTGATCAAATGTGACATTTATAATGTTACAAAAAAACGTTGAACTTTCTATTCAGCAAAGTTTCAACAAAAATATTAAAACTGTTTTAACATTGATAATAATAATAATTGTTGTGATCATGTGACACTGAAGACTGGAGTAATGATGCTGAAAATTCAGCTTTGATCACAGGAATAAATTACATTTTAAAATATATTTAAGAATTGACTTCTTTTAAAAACATTAAAGAATCTTACAGCATGTTACACCAAAAATGAAAATTCTGTCATCATTTATTGTTGTTCCAGACCCATATAACTTTATCTTCCTAAATTATGGCAGAATTTTCATTTTTGGGTGATTTATTCTACTAATCTCACATAGAAACACAATCAAGCTAATTTAACAATTCACCGTTTCTCACCTCTGATACCCGCGGTTATCATAACCAGCCAGTCCCCCCATATAGACCGGGGTCTCAGGGGTCAGACGGGGGTCAAGGTGCTGGGAAAGATTGTAAATTTTAGGTGGAGGAAAAGCTTCCCAGTCTCCTTCATCTCTTTCCAACCAGCACTCACTCCTCCAGGATGAGTTGCGCTTGTCTCTCATCCTAGAAAAAATCAGAAAAGCCATTAGCATTCTATTTTGCGTTGTCTCTTCTTCCCCAGTGTGTATGAACGGTCATACCTGCCCCGTCCATCTGTCCGTTCTGCCCTCTCTTTGCTCATGCGCTCCTGCAGGCAGCAGATAATGAAGGACACGGACATGGCAAAGATGACGATGCTGCTCACTATCGATGCCAGCACGGCCACTCTCAGCCCGCGGTCCTCTGGTTTGGGAATGGCTACCACATTTACACAATAGTCCACATTGAAAATCTGGGATTGAATTAGCAGGAGTGTATTTCTTAATTCTTTTTATCTCTTTAAAACAGAAATGATGGCAGTGAACACAGACCCTCGCAGTCCGGCGGGTAGTTGCTCCACTGAGCGGTGTTGCTACGCAGGACACAGGTGATTTTCTCGCTGCCCACCAGCTGGTACCCCTCGAGGCACCAGAACGCCAACACCGTCCCCACAGACATCCCTGTGCCCTTCTCTACATAGAAAGAACCTCGCCGAGGGGGCAGCAGCGACACGCAGCTCAGGTCTGCAAAAAAACAAACACACAGATGGTTAGAACTCACTTTTAAATGTGCTAGGACTTCAATATAGACTTAAATCAAACACAGAATAGAACAGAACAGAACAGAATAGAATAGAATAGAATAGAATGCAACTTGTTGGTTTCGCTTTTGCATGATTGGTCTAAATCAAGCACAGAATAGAATATAACTTTTTCACGTTTGGAAAAAATCAAGCACAGAATAGAATAAAATAGAATGCAACTTGTTGCTGTCACTTTTTCATGATTGGACTAAATCAAACAGAATCGAAAGCTACTTGTTGCTATAATTTTTCATGCTTGGACTGCATACATCAAATAGAATAGAATAGAATGCAACTTATTTCTACCACTTTTTCACGATTGGAATAAATCAAGCACAGAATAGAATAGAATAAAATGCAGCTTGTTGCAATAAAACTTGTTGCTATGACTTTTTTGTGATTGGACTAAATCAAACAGAATAGAATAGAATATAGAACATAGAATAGAATAAATAGAATAGAATAAAATAGAATAGAATAGAATGCAACATGTTGCTATCATTTTTCATGCTTGGACTAAATCCAATCGAATAGAATGTAACTTGTTGCTCACTCTTTTATGATCGGGCTTTAAGATTTTCACCAGGTGAATGGTGAAAGAAGAAAAGACACCTAGCAACCACCCAGAACACTCTAGCAACCACATTAATGAATTAATCAATACAGTGGATTTGCCTCAGCAAATTACCAAGGGGGCCGCAGGATGACATAAATGTATTTAAATAAAAAAAAATGTATGTTATCAATATATTCAAATGCATATCTAATCTAAATTCAAATGCTAAAAACACTAACTATCAATTATAACTATAAAATTTATACCTAACAATTAAAAATCAATATCTTGTTTTTTTAAGTACATACAGTTCACAAACTGAATCATGGTAAATTAATATAATATTGTCAATTTCTGTTAATAAATAAAGTTAGAAAACAAGTAGCTTTGTTATAATTACAGAACAACTACAGGAAGTTTATTTATATATTCATAGTTTATCCTACAAATAATAAATATGATTAAATAAATAATAAACAAATACGTATAAATAATAAATATCAACAATCACAATATCAACGCTCATGTTTTCCATCAAACTGACTGCTTTAAGTCTGTCTGTGAGTGTATGTGTGCAAGAAATTTTCCCTGGGACTTAGTTAACAGTACTTCATTATCCTCAAGTGTTGAGATGAAAGCATTTTTTCTTCTCTCTTTCTATCAGTACCCATGCCCTCACTCTATCCCATAATCCACCTCTCCTCCAGTCTCTGCATTCCCACAGATGATTCAGCGTCTTCGGTCTTCTCCTGCCGAGTCTTCATCAGTCCACTGTCCATCTCCATTGTCAATATACAGTAAAATTGAGCTCATATTGACCGTGCTGGAGTCAGTGTAATTAAGCTGGCAGGGTACACTTGATGGTGTTTATTGTTCACACCAGTCCTGTGCTGGTCTCATTAAGCGCGGCTTAGCTGGCATGGCAATGCTGCTCACGCCAGAGCCCATTGCTAGCATTAAGCAATCCGACTCCATGGCAAAATAAATAAATAACTCAACTGTCACTTTTTTTTTCTCCCCTCCCTCCCTCCCTCCCGTCTCACTCTCAATCCCGTACTCACCAGAGAGGTTCTCTTAGAATAGAACATGATTAAATAAAGCATAGGGCCGTGCATTAAAAATTGATGACCCACAAGTCCCCGCAGCCGAGGGAAGTGTCAGCCTGACCACACGCTCCTGAAACTACACTGCCTTAATACCACAGACCTTCTCCAGTGGGACGGTTTGAGTCATCAGTTTGTGAATACATGATCGTGTGACTTCAAGAACAGTGTGGAACAACTTTTCCCGCTGTGCATGTTTAACGTGTAATTCTAACTCTGCCGCCCTCACGGCATGCTATTTCTGTGTGAACTGGCTTTCTCTCTTTAACACATTAAGTAATCCCTTTAAAGAAGTGACGCGGAAGCCTCTGTGTTTGTGTTGCATGGGTGACGGAGTGAATGGAACAACTTTACTGGTTTCCTTTTTATATTTTTCATAAAGGAAATGCATGATGCGTTACGGTTATTTGCATTATTATCATTGCAACACTTTTTTCTCCCAATATCATTTCTATCGGATGAAATATGACCCGTGCATGTTCTTTTCCGAGAGAGATCCACTCAAGACTCCTTCAGGTTTGGAGTGCACTGAAAGCTGAAAGCAGGGCAGATTCTGTCATGGCCACGGTGGTGATAAACCCCCTCCATTTCACTTTCAAAGCTGGCAACCCTGTAACGGAACTGACAAACTGCCAAGGACTATCCCACAGCTCGCTAATGCCACGTGGCAAAAAGCGTCCTTTGTTTCACCTGTGGAATAAAGCTCAAGGTAACTGACCACCTCTGGATGGTTCAGGTGTGTTGGTGTCTTTTCCTCCTCAGATAAATGAAAGAATCACCCTCTGCAATCAAACTTATACATTACACATTACAGCTTGATAATGTCCTTTTTCTCTCCAGCTCATAGCCCCACAAATCCGTCACACATATTGACTTTAGGTCAGAAGACATCAATAAACTATTTGCAAAGTATGCATGCCTGGAGAGCTTGCCAACATACTTTATATGTTCTCCAATCATATTAAAAATCCGAGTTATATACAGCTCAGGCTGATGTGATTTGCTCTGTTGATCCTGGAGCATTTCACCCGAGCCATTGTGAAAGCTCTGTTTGTATGTAAACCCTTAAGAAGATTTTGCTCTTTAAAACCAACACATGCATTTCAGGAGTAAGTGTATTATATGTATTATATATTTGTGTGTGTTTTTTGCAGGTTTTACGCAGATGTGTACTGCACGGTGAGTATGCTCTTAATGAAAAAGTTATGCAAAACATAGAAAATAAACATGCACTACAACACTTGTGACTTTTTTGCACAAAACTGCTCATTTGTGCATAGCACTATATGCGCATACGATCATTATGAAAGAACACTGTTGTTGTACGCACCTGTGTAATTGTTGGTGGGAGCCTCAGTGCTGTTCGTCTCCGTCTCAGTGGCAGGTGGAGTGGTTTGATGAAAAACGGGACTGACCGAAGACCCTTCATGTGGCGTAAAAGTCCGAGCCAAGCTCCACGTCATAGACCACAGCAGGAAACCCCAGGTGAGGAGGCTCTCTTTCAAAGCCATTGAAGTCTGGGGTTAAAAATGAGAAAGAGAGTGTGAATGTCAGTCGGTCATATCCGCCGGTCCTTGGTGACTCCAGAGGCTCTCCTGCGCTTCCGACAGCAGAGGCTGCTCGCTCCTCCAGAGGATCAGGCACAGAGAGAGAGGGAGGGAGGGAGTTACGCTGACTCCATGCAGCACAGCTGTGTGTTTGTCCTCCGTAAGCCGCTTGTGACTGCGCTCGCCCGCTGATTATGATCCGCTTGCGTAATGCAACACACGGCAGAGCTGCAGTCGTTTATGTGCTCGCACATCCTCATGTACATACCGTATGCATCGCTCTCTCTCTCTCTCTCTCTCTCTCTCTCTCTCTCTCTCTCTCTCGCTCTCTCTCACGTGATTACAAGACAATGGCTTTAAAGTGGTGGCATATTTACTAGTTTGTTTTAGTTCAATGAACTGAATTGAATTGAATCTTCCAAACTAAAATTCCAATTATATAATTTTTTTCAAAAACACAAATGTTTTCCACATTGTCTACATTTTTATAATACTAGTATAAAGTAATGGAAATTCATTTAAAACATGGCATGTTTTAATGGAGCTGTACATCTGATGGTGCTTTTAACACTAATGTCCAATATATATATATATATATATATACACTTCTGTTCAAAGGTTTGGGGTCAATGTCAAAGGTTTTTCAAATGTTTTTGAAAAAAGTCTCTTGATCACCAAGGCTGCATTTATTTGATCAAAAATACAGTAAAAACAGCAATATTATGAAATATTATTAAAAAACTTTGTAATAAAAGTTTTCTATTGTAATATATTTTAAAATGTAATTTATTCCTGTGATCAAAGCTGAATTTTCAGCATCATTACTCCAGTCTTCAGTGTCACATAATCTTTCAGAAATCTCATACGCTGATTTGCTGCTCAAGAAACATTTCATATTATCATCAATGTTGAAAACGGTCGTGCTGCTTCATTTTTTTGGTGGAAACCGTGATACTTTTTTTTGTGATTCTTTGATGAATATAAAGTTCTGCTTTTATTTGAAACATAAACATTTTGTAGCATTATACATTTATTTACTTTTGAGCAATTTATTGCATATACAGTATACTGTAAAAAGAAAAAGTTGCTGCCTTCATTTTTTAAGTGTAATCAACTTGGATGTTTAAGTAATTTCAACTTAAATTAGATTAAACTGACTTAAAAATTAGCTGAATCTTGCATAACTTATGTTGAGGAGTTAAAAGCAATGTAAAACCTTATGTTGTCATAACTTATGGATCATATTGTTTTTTTGCCTAATATATATATATATATTCAAATTCAAAAAAACTTTGTCTATCAACCAGTGATAGAAATGATAGAAACCAGTGATAGAAAAGTATATATGTATATTCTTTGTTTTACCTTATTCTTTCCTTATTCTACTTTGTCTTACCTTATTCATTCATTCCTCCTTGCTGTTGTCCATTTTATTGTAAAGGTTATAAACACTGTTAGTGCAGCATGTCACTCACTCACAGCTGTACTAATATCCCCTTCAGAGCTGACAGTGGCCGTGATGTTGGTGACAGACTCCTCTTTCTCTAGCTGTGACCCTTCTGTACTGTGTGTTTTCCCAGAGAGAGAAACAATCAGACTCTCAACTCATGTCTTAATATCCCACACTCTTTGTGAGTTTTTGCTCTCAACGTTAGACTTCTTCAGCATGAATAACAGATTGTTCAACGAGTCCCTTGATTAATCGAACACCTCGTCCGGTCTTTTAAGTCTCTATAATGCTTTTAGATCCTCGAGACATCATGATCTTAATGGCTCCTCTTACCCCATCAAGCCCTAATAACTCTGTCCAAGAGGAGGACAGCACTTAATCTTCAGCATTGTGTCTTGAAGAACATGGTCTTTTCACAGCCTCATGCAGGAGCAGCGCTCCTCCTGACTGCTTGTTCACAGTGTTTGAAGATTTAAGCATTACTGACATTCATCCCCTGCTAAAACCCTAAAGAGGTTTACAGGTAACTTAGGCAACATTGATTAGGTTATGCAACACTGTTCTGTGTTTCCTCGCCACTGACCACTGACTGTATGGAGAGCAGAGCGTTGATTTAAATGTAGACAAACGCAGAACATGTAACATGATTACACTCAAGAACCCTGAATAAGTTTATCAGACAGAAGCACACAAACAGCTCTGCCCTCCTGCCCGGCTTATTCGTTTTTTTTTTTTTATCAAACAAAGCCTTGGTTTAGCACAGCATTTTATCAGATTTTGTTTTCGGTTTCAGAAAGAAATTACAAAGACTTAGACCCCATTACGCAACAGAAAAGCAGCAGATTTTTATTTGTTGTTGGCTGTATTACATTGCAGATATTCTCTTGTAACAACACTTCACAGTTTTCCACTAGGTGGCAGGTTATGCACATAATGGTCATTTTAAAATGTAGTGGACTGATGGAAGATTCTGTTTTAGTGCTTTTTTCATACAGAAACAGGCAGAAACACTGGTAGGCATTTGTATAATTATTATGTAATGTATATAACAATGTAAATTCCGAACAATAAAGGTAATATACATTTTATAAATTATATTTATTCATAATAAACGAACGTTAAAAGTTATTAATAAGTTATTATATTAATTATCATTGTGTATTTTTTATTATATGGTATATATATATATATAATGAAATTATATATAATGTATATAATGAAATTAATGTAAATACATTTTATAATAAAAGTATTATTAATATATGTATACTAATTAAATATTCATATACTAATAATATGAATTAATTATAAATAGCCTACTATAATTTTATTCGAGTTAAAATTGGACACACTAGACTTATTGAATTTGTTTCACATTTAAAAAAAATATTTTGACCGAAAGGTTATTTTCCTAAATTGTGCCTTTACAAAATGTATTTATTTTATTTTTTAATTATTTTGTTTTTAATAGATGATTTGGAGCTTATAAAGATGGCAGCCATTAAGTGTCCAACAACTTTAAAAAGCCTCTCATGATGCACATCACGAAGATTTGTTGACTGTATTATTATGCTAAAATGTGGAAAACGGTCAGAATAAATAATGTCTTGACTAAGAGTGCGCATACCGTCTATGCATTATCCTGAATACATGAACTGTGCGCTGCTAATCATGAAATACAGGCTATGTTGAATCTGTGAACACTGGCTGCTGGCGAGCTTTTGTGCTTCTGCTGCTTGTCCAGTGGTCTTTATTTTCTGACAGTCTTAACACCATGTTCTCTGATCACTGTTGGGTTTATTCTAAGAAACTGACGGTGTTGCATGTAAACGGTTCAATTTGGCCCAGAGCTTCGCAACCCCACGACCCCACATCCATTCATAAACTCCACTCATTTAACTCTGATTGGTCCAGCTTCAAACTGGGAGGAGATATGGTTAGATTAAAGAAAAATTAGCTTTACCGAGCAGTCATACATTTCGCATTTATCCTTGGAAAGGTTTTTATATCGCACACAGAGAATAAGTTTATTAAGAGGACAGTTCATGATACTTGTACGCAATTTGCTGTGTTATAAATAAGGAAGCATATGGCGAATCACAGATAGACGCATTTACAGGTGGAGACACAAAATAAGCTGTCGGTGTGCTTTTCATCAATACATCCTGCGAGCTGTATAAGAGGGTCTGCACATCACTCCTAAATGGATTAGAAGGACTACATGACCAGGCATATTCAAACAGGAACCAAAGCCCATACAACTTTACCAACTTTCCTAAGAAGGCACGGAACGCGAAAAAAGCAAGAAAAAAGGGGAACAGCAATTTGCGCGGACAACAGCTACTTCACAATTACAATTATAATTTATTTGAAAACTGAAAGAGGAGTAAAGTGACTGGTGAAGTGTTTCTTGAAGATCCCTGAACTTCTGCAAGCTGAATTGAGCAAATCCTTCTTCCATGAGGCTGGAAGGCGCCAGAATGGACTTAATCAAAAAAATATGGACGGCTCGGAAACTCATTCTCGTGGTCATGATTCCTTTATCCCTGCTGCCTCTTCCTCTCATCCATCCGTGCAGTGTAAGTAGATCTTCATCCAGTTCTACACTCACATGAGCTCGTGAGCAGTGCGCGATGTCCGTGCGCTTTTACGCGCTAATGCGCGTTGGGTATTTGCACTAAATTATACATTTAACATGCATTTTGTTTAAGAATTAAAGCTTTTACACGATATTTAGTTGATTTATATTACTTTATTCCAAAGAACCCTTTTCATATAATTGCAGACGCGTGGAAAATTTTGTCCGACTAAAAACAGAATTCTGTTTTAAAGGCAGACAGACAGTCTAAACCAAATAATGCATCAAACATGATCATTGATTATGGTCTCATGTGGGGTCCTTAGTGTTTCTCGAGGTGGCGCGGCGACCTCTCACCTGGTTGGTAGTTTTCCAGGTGCGCAATCAGACGTTCAGTGCCGTGATGGTTCAAGTCGTGTGCTGTGCTTTTGGTAATTGTTTGAAACATCGGCCGTTTTTACAGATGTTGTTTGTTTATGTAGCATGTGGAATCTTTGATTCCGTCCAAAATCATCAAAGCCTGCAGAGAGGCATTTGTGCTAATCTCTCATGACCTGCCATATTGAGTCCTACAAATATTAGGTTACTATTTGTTTGCAATCGTTTTAGCGCATTTCATATATCCTGCATTTGTACTGTAATTCTTTTGCTAAATGGTTTTAGAGATTATAAGCATAAACCACTTTCAGATTTGTCATTGTACAACTTTTAGATTTCATGCATTTTTTTTTACACGTTACCAGATTTTTTTCTTCTTTTTCTGTAGCGTGGTGTGACAATACAATTCAAGATTTTGTGTCTGTAATTATAGGTTCGGTTTGTGACGTCATATAAATTAAAATGTTTAAAATAATTTATCACAATGCATGGCCATTTAAAATAAATTAGTAAGGCTAAAAATGGTGACAGGATATAAGAAATACACTTTGTTTTATACATTGGCTTGATGTAATTAGATGTAACCTAAAATCTTGATGTTGAAGTAGCCGATTCTAAATCAGACACAAAGTCAATAGACAAACAGGGAAACAGCGCATAGATCAGGAAATATAATTATCTGTTGCCTTGACAGCTTTTTTTACAAAACATTTTTTAAGATTAGATCACTCACACAGGTTTTGTGTGCTTATCTCTGTCTGATAGCACTTTTCATCAAGAGTCAGAAATAAGGGCTTGATCAGTTCACAATAGTTCACTAATCCCATCTCACCCGCTGACTGAAAGCAATTAATCACACAAAGCAATTGTGTAATGAATGAAATGTGTTCTGCCACAAAACAACAAAAGTTGAAAATATGGACTTTATGTTTAATCCTGTGAATACACTAGTCATGCTAATTAGAGGAAACTATCAGTTTTTTTTTTATCATCTGTAAGTGCCTGACACATCAGTGCCCCATTAGACCTTTTACCAAAAATCAATTCAATCTGAATGGACTGATTTCTTGAGCAATGACGAGATTAGAGTAGAACAATAACAATGTGCCAGTGTAAACTTAATCTGCTAGTGTGGCACATAACTTCTTTTGCAGTGTTGGGAGCTAATCAGAAAGCAGAAAGTTGGGAGTTTATGAACAAAGACACACGCTGAGTGATAATCGGCTTTGGCAGAAATGCTGAGGGACAGTAGAAAGGCCAAAAATGTGATGGTGTGATATTTAGTGGCTAGTGGAAACCAGAAGTTTGCTGGTCCGGGTCCCATAAGGTACAAGCCATGAACCATTGTGCCCGTGCTAAATGAATACTTACAAAAATGTGAAGCATAGATTAATATCCAATGATGGATGTTTTGAGATTGATGAAATGGCAACATAATGAGATCCCATTAGTTAACGTTAGTTCAATCATGACAACTCTCTGAATAGTTTTAGCATGTTATTGAATATGGGAATGTTAATGTATTTGGTCTTGACGGACTAGATCTGCTACACTCATGCTGCTGCAGAGCAAGTATGGACTTCCTACTGCTAATATATACACAGACATACTGCTGTCAGCATGTAAGATATGCTGCTGTTGCATAATTATACAAAAATCCCATAGCATATTTAGGCAGGTGGAGCTGGGGGAGGTGGAGGGTTTCAGAGGAGCTCTGATAGCGCACTGCAGGACTAGCTTACAACAAACACTGAACCAGACTCTTTATTTGATGGGTAAGCATCCTCATTGGCTGCAGGATCAGCAGAGCCAATCAGCTTGTGCCATGCAGTAATGATGTGATTTTGAAGTATGTTTATTGTTCATTGTTAAAAATGGAACCTTATTGTGAAGTGTTACTGATGAAATACAATGAAACAACACTAAGTAGGCAAATCAGATGCACAGAAAATTACTGATATTGCTGATAAACTTGCTGATAATATATAAAAAAAAAGAAAGCCAGTAGACATGATCATTGGCTGATCATCACAAAATGGTCACATATCAGTGCCTTTCTAATTCCTCATCATTAGCGTACTGTATTTATTGTGTCTGGAATGTGTGAGCGTGTATTAAGTTTGCTTGGCTGGCCATAGGTGTGTTATGAAATCTGATTAATTATGAAATATGAGTCACATGACAAGTGCTCTGTCAGCTTAAGCTCTGCATGCAGACTTTACACAGACTGTGTATTTGACTAATTATTTGTTGTTTGCTGGACCCACGTGAAATGCTTGGCAGCCAGGTCAAAATATTTGGCAGAGAAAACCGGATTTGGATTTTTGGTCTGATTTGCATACTTACACACATGCTTTCCTGCTGGTTTGCTTGTAATTAAGTCAAATTTGGTTAAAGAACTGGTTTATTCCTGCATTTTAGGGTTGGCTACATGCAAATCCTCTCTCATGTTTATATAGATGTGCATGTAATCAGCTCTTTATCATATTTAAATATTTTTTTATCACTTATCAACTGCATAAATATAATTGATTTTCACAAAATAGATCTTGCTATAGTTCATATTTGCTATATTAAATAGTCAGGGTTCAGTGTTTGCTGTAAGCTAGTCCTGCAGTGCGCTATCAGAGCTCCTCTGAAACCCTCCACCTCCCCCAGCTCCACCTGCCTAAATATGCTATGGGATTTTTGTATAATCATGCAACAGCAGCATATCTTACATGCTGACAGCAGTATGTCTGTGTATATATTAGCAGTAGCAAGTCCATACTTGCTCTGCAGCAGCATGAGTGTAGCAGATCTAGTCCGTCAAGACCAAATACATTAACATTCCCATATTCAATAACGTGCTAAAACTATTCAGAGAGTTGTCATTCATGATTGAACTAACGTTAACTAATGGGATCTCATGTAGAAGATCTAGTCCGTCAAGACCAAATACATTGACATTGCCAAAATTGCATCCAGAAGCAAATCAGTGTTTAGATCACATTACATGTTCTTAATGATGATTTGATCCCTGTTTGGTCTCTTTTGCAGGAATCATCGTGTGCTTATGTCCTGATTGTGACAGCGGTATATTGGGTATCTGAAGCTGTGCCGCTGGGAGCCGCTGCACTGGTGCCAGCCTTCCTGTACCCGCTGTTTGGGGTCCTAAAATCCAGTGAGGTAGGATGTTTTTCTGGGCTCTCTCTCATATTCAGTATAGGATGTTTTGTGCAACATGCTCAAGCTGGAATACTGTAGGTTAAATATTTAACATACTTAAATAGCAGGACTTTGCAGTTCTTGCATGTTTATGGGTTATTTACATTTTTCCTGGTGATAAAGTATGTTTACGAGCTGTTTAATTCATAAAATGTAATCAAAATTCAAATAAAAAAACGAAATACATAAAAGGATCCCATGATGGAACACTTTAAATAGCTCTATAAATGAAGCGCCTGACAGAACTCTTGAAGGTTCTATAGAATCTTTTCTTCTAGAGTGCAGGGTACAAGGCTTCTATAGAGGATGTTCTGTCAGGACCACTATCGTCAAATACCATTGACAATTAGCATACAGTTTGGATTGGCGGTATGGTTACGTTCTGGGTGAGAACTCCCTGCAGCCTAGCATGGATGAGAGCTGAGCGTCAGCTGATGCAAGCTTGACTAATGTGACCTGCCAGAACTAACGCTATGCTTGATTTTTATGAGTGAAAAATGTCATAGTGTGTTTGTTTCATCAAGCACAAGAGTTTGACAGCTCTCAGAGTTGCTGATCATTCATTTGTGTTCCTGTTATCGTGTCCACAATAAACTGCCAAGAGATTATGTAAAACAAAATGCTGCATCATGTGACTAAATCCCATTGGCAAACTTGACAAAGCAACCTGTTATCTTAAATAGGCCTACTTGTAATCATGTTTGTTAATATTACCCTTTTTTTTTGCAATCTTTTTTGCTCTAGTCTGCTGACTGCAGAGATATTGGGTTGTCTGATGTTAGACTATTACCATTCAAACATTTACACGTAATTAGTATTTTTAAAATACTTACAAGAAATGTTTATTGAGCAGCAAATCAGCATATTAGAATGATTTCTGAAGAATCTTGTGACCCTGAAGACTGGCGTAATGATGCTGAAAATTCAGATTTGCTAGTAAAGGCTTTAACTGCATATGGTGGGCATATATCAAAAATAAGTCAGAAGGGATGATAATAAAAGCTCAGTTACCATAAACAACGTTCACACCGAATCTTCGAAAATGTATTTATTCAAAAAACACCTTATTTTGCACTCTTCTTAGTTAACTTATTTTATTGAAGCTGCAGGTCTTGAACTGTGGTTAGAATCATAGTTTCTTGTTAGTATGACATATGGACTTAAATAGATCATGCTTTTTTGGCTCAATAAGCAAGCTAACATTCTATATCCTTTATCCCATTTAAATATATATTCGTATATATAAAAATGACAGGAGCAACCGGTTTCGGGAAACAGTCGTGACCAGCTAGTTAGTTTCAACAACGATACATCGTAGCCTACTATGGAGGTTAAGCCTTACAAAAGGCGCAATGTTATCTGATTGTTTGTGCTGTGATTGGTTAACCACTTTGAGTGTGTTTGGGGAAATGTCCCGACCCTTACCATAACAGTGAGTTTCAACACACTACTAATTAACTCAACCAGGACTCGCTCCTTTATTCTGCGTATGCCTTGAGCGGGAATTATTTAAATGAGGAATATTGTGACGTGTTCGTTTCCGGAAGAAAACTCAAGACTACAATGCGCACTGATAAATAATTCCACTGATATATAACTGCCATTGGAGGAAATTTGTGCTTTGGAACTTTGCAGATCTTTTTCATGCTCAAACAGCAACATTACACATTAAAGAAGTTGAACATGTAAAAAAAGCATAATAAAGGTCCTCTTTAAATCTGTGTGTGTGTGTGTGTGTGTCTGTGTGTGTGTGTGTACGCAGGTGGCCTCTGAATATTTTAAGGACACCACCCTGTTGCTTATGGGGGTCATATGTCTGGCCGCATCCATCGAGAAGTGGAACCTGCATAAACGCATCGCCCTCCGGATGGTCATGATCGCAGGGGCCAAACCTGGCATGTATGTATTTTAGCACCTTTAACATGCACTTACTGTTAGAAACTGACTCTGTGACCTGCATATGTTCTCTACGCTCTGTGTGTTGTAGGTTGGTGTTGGGGTTCATGTGCTGCACGGTTTTCCTCTCCATGTGGCTGAGCAACACGTCCACCACGGCCATGGTGATGCCGATCGCTGAAGCCGTTCTACAGCAACTGATCTGCACAGGAATCGCCGACACCATCGATGACTCGGCCACTGTAGATACACAGGACGAGGAGAGCGGTGAGTCAAAGAGGCCATCTGAGAATATGTGCATGGTGGTTATGCATGTATTATGTTTTGAATAACTTTTGTCATATTTTTATTTATTTAATTCTTCTGTTCTTTTACAGACAAAGAGGAAAACCAAAAATCAAGCAATAATCACCTTCAGCTGCTGGACCGCAAAGACAAGTAAGACAAAATCTCTAAACTGTATTAAACTCCATCTGTATTAAACTTAAGCTTATTCTTTTTATTTTATTTTTGATTGCAGTGAAAAACATGAAGTCTGTATGCTGAGTGAGGTAAGATTAATTTTATCCATTATGCAATTCAAGCGCCCATTAAAATGACCATCAAATGTGGAAAAATATGGCTGTTAGAAAGTAAAAAGAAAATAGGAAATAAAAGGGTGAATTTAGTGGGGTTATTTAAAACTATTGAGGGGGGGAAAAAACTGTTAAATAATTAAATAAATATAGTATTAATTTCACAATATTATAATTTATGCTAATGTAAACATGCCACATGCCATTCACTGTCATTAAATGTAATGTATTTTATATATTTTTCTAAAATGTTTTATTTCTAAATCACATTTGTCATTTTTTAAATTTCAATGTTAAACAAGGTTTAAAGTATTAAATCACTCAAAAATGATTTTATATTCAAAGTATATAAATTGTAAAAATTGTAAATTTTGTTAACTTAAAATTAAGGTTTTGATTAAGAATACATTTTTGAAATGTGTTTTTTCGTACTGTAGGAGTTGAATGGTCTAACATTTAAGCCTGGTTTCGGCTATTCTATAGAATCAAATGGATATCTGCCAGAGGTGAGACCTTCGCCTAGCTCACAATAACGGCAGAATCTGCTTCTTACATTTCTAAAATGATTCTAATTGTTCCTAAACAGGCTCCAATTAGCATTCCCGTGCCTAAGAAACCCAAAATCCGAAGGGATTCGCTGTACCCCACCAAGAGAGACCACATGATCTGCAAGTGCCTGACTCTGAGCATCACGTACGCGGCCACCATCGGCGGTCTCATCACCATAACCGGCACGTCCACCAACCTCATCTTTGCCGAACAATTCAACAAGTAGGCTATGTTATCACTGTCCCCGATCCATTTGAAAAAAGGCACATTCACAAAACGCTGGGCACTGCTGGGATTTGTTTAAGCACCGAATTCAATCCGCTCAATCTAATTTCCTGCACATTGTAAAGACGCTAAGCAGAGAAAAATAACCCTTTCCTTGTGCAACATTTCTTGGGCAAAGGTGACTTTAACCTGTTTTTTTCCCCAAGGAAGTCTGTGGCTGATGTAAAAATATACAGTAATGGCCAAAAGTGATGTTCGGAGGGGATATTTGTTTTTAATGACCCTATAAGCTCGATTAAACCATCAAAATATGAGGAAAATATTTTAGATATGAGGAACAGAACACTATACTCTGTATAAAAGGTATTTACATGACAAAATTATTTTGGCAAAAAAAGGCAAACTAAAGCTACAGGTTTTATTTGACTATGCAAAACAAAAAACAGGGATAAGCATACATTGACTACCACATAATCAGTTATTAATATTTCATTGGTTCTTTCATGTGTTCACAATTTCTTTGTATGACTGCCTGGCCAAAAATGATGTCCACACAATTTGTCATGTTTCATTGCATTATCACACATAAAACAATTGACTCCAAGCACAACTACGTAAAAAGTCTATACAAATATTTGAATAAAGGGTAAAGATGTCGATTTGTCTAGGCTGGACATCACTTTTGGCCACTACTGTAAATGACAGTGAAAAGAGGGCCTTTAGCGGGTCAGTGGGGTTTGTATTGACGCTCTTTTCAGGCAAATTGCCATATTGACAGTAACTATCACAAGTTCTGATATAATCTGCGTTCACCGGAGAATTGTTAACGCTGACTTGACATTTTGTCAGAAATAATCAATGTAAAGTGCTAAGTGGCCTAAAGTGGGGCAGCTAAAAATCTTTCACCACATTGATTGGGTCTCAGTATCTTCTTGAGGATTTCAAATGCTGTGTAAACAGAACCTTGTCCTTTTCTTCCACATTGGAATGAAGACATTTGACCCCCGAACGCAGGGACGTTTTCTTAGGAAAACTTGCACTCTGGTCTCAATAAAACTTACATTAGATGTATGTGGTGATAATAATGCATGCAGTGATCATTTTAATTATATCAACACTTTAAAACATGTTTGTTGCAACCATCACAACTTAAAATTTTGCGTTAGAGTTTGACTTAAGATAACTCAAAAATCCAAGTTGTTACTTAATACAACTTCACATTTAAAGGTGCCTTATGTCAAAAAATCAGTTCATACTCCACATATTCCATACCAGATGGGGGCAGTATACCTCCAGAAAGTTGGCCTACTCTAGTCTGTTTTTTAGTTTCAGGTTGTTAATCTTCTAAAACCGTCAAATAGTCCGCTTTGTCCCACCAAAGCCTATTTTGATCGGTGAGGGATGTAGAATAGAATGACTGCTGCCGCTGCGCTGCCGAGATTAGAGATGTAACGCACGCCTAGCGCACGTAAACCGATCATCTCTACTAGCTAGCACTAATAGTAAAAAAACACGAACACTGTTGAAAGATACAGTATGCTGCAACTTACCAAAATGTATTCCTCATACATAATATCGACCAATAATTTTTTTTAACTCTTCCCTGAACTGAAATGTAGTAGTGGGCTGACATCAGGTTCAAGTACGCCCACAAGCCGTGCGAGTTATTCGTGTGTTGCAGTTTGGCTGGTGGTTATGTATGTTGCCCGCATACCGCCTCCCATGGCCGAAACTGGTATTATGACACCGGCCGGGCCGGGGCTAGTAATTTAGCATGCTAATTCAGGTTTATATCTCGGCAGCACTATAACTTGTAATTTTTTTAATGACATCATTGCACTTATTTCTTCTCATTCTTTTGATACGTGTAGCTCATTTTTTGGATATTTTTACCTAAATTTTTACATATGGCACCTTTAAAGTTGACAAAACTTAAAATTCAAGGCAGCACGAACATTTTATGTTGAAACTACAAATTTTTTTTAATAGTAAAGTTATGATGCAGCACTAATCTTTGTTATAAAATGTATTTTTCAGTCGTTACCCAGAAGCAAAGGTCATCAACTTTGGCACGTGGTTCATCTTCAGTTTGCCGATCGCTTTGATCATGCTGATACTCACCTGGATCTGGCTGCACTTTTTATTTCTGGGATGCAAGTAAGAATAAAAGAGAGACTTGTTTCATTATTATTTTGAAATTATTTTGTGAAACTTGCTGAACTCAGAAGTTTATCTCTTCACAGTTTCAGAGAGACTTGCTCTCTCAGCAAGAAACGCAAAACCAGGCGAGAAATCCTCTCAGAGAAACGCATTCATGAGGAGTACCAGAAACTCGGCCCAATTAGGTACACTGTGAAAAAAATATTTTTTTTCGTGAGAGAGTTTTACAAGAAAATACTATTTCAGACTTTCTCATTTTAAACCATTTTCACTCAGAAATTGCTTGTAAATTTGACAAATAATTACAACAAAATGGCAAATAATTTAGAAGTTTTGTTATAATTTTGATTTTGATGTTTTAAATGACTAATGAAGTTTTTTCTCCCGATGCACAGCTATCCTGAAGTCGTGACAGGAATCTTTTTTGTTCTGATGACCGTACTTTGGTTCACAAGGGAGCCAGGATTTGTCCCCGGCTGGACATCACTTTTTGAGAAGTATGAGGACATCTTATGTGAACCCTTACACAGTCAAGAAATTGATTTCCATTTCTTTTTCTATAAGAGCCATTTTATTGCTTTGATGCTAAATAAAGCCTCTAGATTCACAGAACGTCATGTGTTTCGCAGGAAGGGCTACAGGACTGATGCCACAGTGTCCGTGTTGCTCGGCTTCCTCCTCTTCCTCATCCCTGCCCGAAAGCCTTGGCCATCTGCATTCTCCAGCGAGAGCAAAGGTCAGATCCCACGCTGCCCTCAGCAGGACCACTCCACACTTCAATGTAGCCGCGAGTACTCGCTCAGCAGGCTGATGCTGTAATACACACCACCAGGGTCTAGTTGTACAACCAGTTCATTCAGGTTGAGGACATCAGAGCAAAGGTGAATGTTCTCGACGGCGCACCCTGTTGGCCGGGTTTGTTAAGTGCTCTTGTCTCTGTTATCTGTGCAGATCATGATGATGATGATGATGATGATGACGACGATGAGGAGGAACGGGACCCTCTGGCCCCGATGATCACATGGAAAGACTTCCAGAGACTGATGCCGTGGGAAATTGTTATTCTGGTTGGAGGAGGATATGCGCTGGCTGCCGGATGCAAGGTGAGCGTTTCTGAAAGGTTGTGTTTCAGGAGACTTTCTGTACTGTAATGCAAAAAATGAATATGATAAAATATAAATACTAAATATAAATAATATAAGTACAGTTATGAAAGAATGTGACAATGCAATGTTAATTTTATATTATATAATTATCATCAGTATTTTATTTTATATCATTTTTATAATTGAATGTTTAATGTTTAATTTAAATCACTGTTTTACTGTATTCCTTAATGAAACATATGCATATTTTAAAGTTTTTAAATGTACTTTTAAATATTACATTATTTATGTTATTTTGTTTTAATATTACAGTATATGACCCAAAAAATTACATTACATTACGTAATTACATTACGTTAAATTACATTGTAATATGAACAGAACTTGAAAATAAAACATTTCTTTGCAAGATTAACTAACATAGTTGCACTGGATAAAATTGTCAATAAAAGTAGATCATCTTATATGAATATATTTTAATCAATAATATATAATATAATTATTTTATATCATTTATTTTTTCATTATTTTTATATTTAAGATTCCATGTTGATTTGGATAAAAGTGTCTCCTAAGAGTAAAAATACTAAGAAGTAGCATTTCCCTTAACATCACACCTAAAAATTAAGAATATTGTTTTAAATCCTAATTTTACACATTACACTATTTTATGAAGTGCTTTGTGACAACGGACAGAATCTTTTCTAGAAGCAAACATGCCTTATACATTAACTCGACTTGTAAATGAACCATGTGACTTCTCTCGGGCAGGTGTCTGGGCTCTCCATGTGGATTGGTCGTCAGCTGGAGCCAATGAGTGGTCTTCCTCCCTGGGCCGTCACGCTGCTGGCGTGTCTACTCGTGTCCGCCGTCACTGAGTTCGCCAGCAACCCCGCCACGCTCACAGTGTTTCTGCCCATCCTCTCTGCCTTGGTCAGAACACGCCTGAAAGACCAGTCTCACACAAACAAATCAATCTGCATGAGAGCGTATTGTTTCACAGTGGTGTTCTGTCTCGAATGACTCTAATGAATGACCCTGTGTCTCCTGTCCCCTCACAGTCAGAGACCCTGCAGATCAACCCTCTGCACACACTCATCCCTGCCACCATGTGCGTGTCCTTCGGCGTCATGCTGCCTGTTGGAAACCCGCCGAACGCCATTGTGTTCAGTTATGGACACGTGCAGATCAGCGACATGGTATGAAACAACATTATCCTGTTGTATCACCTCTGTTACGTCTCACAGCTGTGCCAGGAACGCAATGTCGAAAGGATCATTTGTTTTTCATAAGCACAAACTGAGGGCCGTTCAGTGAAACAGGTGCCGTTTTCAAAAAGTGCATTTCTGTATGATTTTAAAGAACCTGTCAGATAAATACTGGTGTTGATAAGTTGAATTGTGCCATCTGAAGCAAAGTTATTTAACATTTCAATATATTTTGGGATAAAATTAGGGCTTCAGAAAAGTGGGCTGATGGTAAACAGGGATTGCAATTTTAACAGGACATTTTAAGATGGTCCCCTACTGATTAATATTGCAAAACTGAATAAGAAAAAAAAGGGATAAAAAAAGAGGAGACAATAGCTTTAAAAAAGTTTTTTTGACTTGTGAGAGTTCACTTTAAAAGGGAGAAAATATTTCCATTTAAATTATTTTTAATAAAACATTATTTTAACTTAAATCTATCATGTAAACTGTTATTTTATTAATACTACTATTATTTTACGTATTCTGTTACTTATATAAATGCATATTCATGATGAAATAAAATCTAAAAATACTATTAATAATTCATATTAAAAAAACTTAAAAGCATCAGCTAAAAATGGAAAATTATTTTTAATAACACATTCTTTTAACTAAAATATATAAATGAATCATTTATATTAAATTATATAAAAACTACAGCTACAGGCTTTATAGTCAGTTATTAATATTTAGTTGGTTCTCTCTTGTTTTTTTGTTGTTGTTGCCTCTAATAGGCCTAATATTTGAATAAATGATGATATATTAGCTGGGCAATACTTTTAGCCACTGAGAACACAAATAAGCAACTATTTTGTAGAAAGACTCTTATAACACCACTTACTAATACTATGTATGGACATATACATCAATTCAGTGTGGGAGGGACAACAAACGGCTCATATACAGTATTAACTGTACTACTGACTATTTGTTTTTGCCTAAATAAATGGGACAATGGGCATGTTCCCCAAGTGGAAGCTCATATACTGATAAAAGTTGTTTTCTCCTGATTCGCAGGTCAAGGCCGGGTTCGGAGTGAATCTGATTGGAGTTTTTGTGGTCATGTTGGCCATAATGACGTGGGGAGAGCCTCTCTTCCACCTGAGCGAGTTCCCCACCTGGGCGGTGATGCGTAACGCCACGGGCAGCTTGTAGCCGGAGGTGGGCGGCACAGGCGTGAGTGTTTGACACGTAGGGACTGAGGACACTGGATATACACTGAAGGAGGCATATAAATGTGATTAAGGCCTTATTTTTCCCCCCGTCCATGGAGAAAGAGTATCCGTGACACCTCCTTCGGAGGATCCAGAACTGCTCACTGTGACTGAATGAACGGCACAAACGGGGGAAACTATTCTTACACTTCTATATCAAGATTTAGGCGTAGATTAACATCTTTACAGCTGTTTATGTGCCTACAAAACACAATCAGCAATGCTTGTGTGTGCCCACTGAATGTAACATGTCTGTATGCTTTATTTTCTGATGTCTAACAAATGTTGTGTTACATTTGCATTTTTTATTTGAGAGGTTTGAGGGAGATTCTGCATCAGGCCTATTTGCAGTTGAAGTCGCTGCTGAAATCAAACGTATATCTAAAATGCTCTTGCCAAAATGTTACATAGATTATGTGGTCAGGTTACAGATTATTTCAAATCCTTTGTTATTCAATAAACCTCTGTGCTTTTTGAAGGTGGTCATTAAAGGGATAGTTCACCCAAAAATGAATATTCTGTCATCATTTACTCACCCTCAAGCTGTTCTAAACTAGTTTTTTTCTTATGTCGAAACTAAAAGAAGATATTTTGAAGAATTTTGTTAACCAAACAGCTTCTGGTCCCCCGTTGACTTCCAAAGTAGGTACCAACAACTGTCTGCTTACCAACATTCTTCAAAATATATTTTGAGTTCAACAGAACAAAGAAATTCATACAGGTTTGGAACAACTTGAGGAAGAGTATATGATCGATGAAAGAATTTTCATTTTTGGGTGAACTATCCCTTTAATCGTTGTACATACAGGAAACAAACATTTTGTTATTGTCGGCCACCCATTGTTGGCCTAGTCACCAGCAAATCGTTGTAATATGTTCTGTGATCTCTGAAACATAATAAAACACTGTATTTTTGGTTCATTTATTTATTTTGCATTTCAGGCATTATATTGAAGCTCCATACAGCACAGACTCATTGAGACAAATGATGATAAATAAGACAAAAACACAATGTTTTATATAGGCTAGGAAAACTTTTAGTGCATCACCACCATCGAGTGTTATCATTCCCTCCGATGCACACCACTGCTGGCTATAATTTTGATGCTCCATCAGTTGGTTCATAGCCTTCATTTTGTATTTTCTCCTTGTACTTCAAGAAGTCCCTCCGTTTGACGAAATACTTCACCTGCCGTTGAATTACAACAATCAGTTCATGTACGTGCATTGTGAAATTCAACAGAAGACACTATTGCCCTTGTGGAAAAGAAGTACTGAATGTGCACTTGTAGTGTACTTCAAATCCTAAAAGTAGATATTTCTTTTTTGACATGTTTTAAAGAAGTACACTTACTTGTTGACTAACATACTAAAGCACATGTACTTGATTATAATTTTAACCAGTGTGTCATTTGATATTACATATATTTTAACTTTAACTTCATAATTAGAATTGTTGACACGTACTGTCATTAATTACTCACCCTCGTGTCGTTCCAAACCCGTAAGACTCGTTCATCTTCAGAAAACAAATTAAGATCTTTTTTATGAAATCTGAGAGCTTTCTGTCTCTCCATTGACAGCTATGCAAATACCACTTTGACACATCAGAAACTTTATGAAGAGAGCGTAAAACTAATCTATATGAATTAAGCGGTTTAGTCCAAATTTTCCGAAGAGACTCGATCACTTTATGAACAGATTGAATTTAGGCTTTTATTCACATATAATCATACATCAATGCACACATCAGTTGTGGAAAACAAAAGCTCAAGCATGTTTGCTTGATGTGCAAGAACCAATGAGGTTCATTCTCGGGTTACGCAGCAGGTTTGAGCTTCAGAAAGAACCAATGAGGTTTGTTCTCGTGTGTCAAGCAGCTTCAGTTGAGCTTCTGTTTATGTTTGCTGATCACTTTATATGTGAATAAAAGCCTAAATTAAATATTTTCATCATATAAAGCAATCGAATCCCTTCATAAAATTTGGACTAAACAGCTAAATTCATATGGTCATTAGTTTTACGTTATCTATATTAACTTTTTGAAGCGGCAAAATGTTAGTTGCGTTGCTGTCAACGGAGAGAAAGAAATCTCTGAATTCATTAAAAAGATCTTCATTTGTGTTCTGAAGATGAACGGGTTTGGAATGAGGGTGAGTAATTAATGACAGAATTTTCATTTTTAGGCAAACTAACTACTTCAAAAGTATTACATTTATACATTTGCAATAAAGAATATAAGCAAGTATATTGTTTCCGAAAAGGTATGCTACAGTGTGTACTTCTTTTTCACAAGCGTGGCTACATTGAGAGGAAAATATTAATGTACTTATTACTAAATGTTGTATGCTATAACAACAATGCAATAGCCTAACACGTGTAAATATAAAGGCAATGTAAAAAATCAAATGTGTTTAGTTTCATTAAAAAAAAAATCGCAATATTCATGACAGCTGCTGCAAATAAATTACAATTAAACGCAGGTGTCATCGAAATTTGTATGTTTCTGCACTCAGAACTATTGAATCAGTACTATGGACAGACCCACTGGGCAGGACACTTGTCTTCAAACTCCTGCTGGTGTTTCTCACAGGCAGATGAGTTGTCTTGGTGGACATCTAGACACTTCCAGAGCTCATCTCTCGCGCTCCAGCAGGCCTTGCGTTCACTGGCGTTAGGAGCGCTCATCTCTCCTCAGTCATTCTGCAGGTGTGTCAACAACTTTTAACACTCGTATTGTTCAATATAAACGTTGCAAACAAATGTCATTAATATTAAGGACATGTTTAACCATTAGTGAACTGTCATACAGACAGTATATTTTAGCAGAGAACACAAATGAAAGATCATTGAGGCTGACAGTTCGGTAAAGAAAGAATAACCGCTTACCAAATACGATTCATCACTTCAAAAGCTTTCTTTGATCAGTAATAACCTAATAAAAGTGTAAATCAGTCATATTCAGAAGTACAGAGAGTCCCAAGGACACGTTGAGGAAGTAATGCGACTCAACAACACTAAACATGTCGCCTTCTGATGACGCAAGTCATTGTGTAAAATGTAGTTCGGTCAGTGAAAGCTAGATGGTGCACTTAAAACATTTTAGTCCCACTTCTAATGTATAAATGCATTTCCTCTTATCAGACATTTCCCCATTGATATCTGTAATGTTGGCCCTCATTACTGGCTCCAGAAAGTGATGCCACAATATGTTTTGCAGCAGGTCAAACTCAAGGGTTTCAGACAGAAAGTATGTCAAATAAGATTTTGCCAAAATCTTCTGAGGCTTTTCAGTTTTTCATGTCTTCGATTTGATCCCATCCCATCTGTCATAAGTCAGCACTAAGAAAGAAAATCCTTTTTGCTGCTTTATTCAGAAGTTTCTCCTCATGTTTTGAAGTCCTCGTGCTCCTGATCCCAGTGACTCATCGTGGCCATTAACAAACAAGAATTAATTGTGTGTGGGAATGCTATTGAAAGTGAGCTCTTTTGTAGGGACAGAGAGTGTCCATTGTTCAGCACTGAATGTTAAAGAGAAAGAAGAGCACAAACATTTGAGGCCTAAGATAACCTCTGAATGATTGAAAAGATAGTTTTTCCCCTCTATAATTACTAATTAACAACAGACCTTGAGATCCCATTCAGAAAGATGGAAAAAATCATAATTATGAAAAGTCTAAATCTATTCCCAGACTAAAATGCATGTTTGAGCTGTTTTAACGGAAAGCAACCTGCACTGATCTTAAAATATGCCAGAGCCATTGTTTTGTCTCAAGATGCACACCAGTAATGTTTTTTGTTTGTTTGTTTGTTTGTTTTTTTGATAAGGCACGTTTATTAAAGGTATTTAAATGTCCTAATTGAACTAATCCTGGCTTAATCTGAGCCCTATCTGTGAAACCAGGCTGGTATCTCATAATTATGACTTGAGTCATACTTTCATATTTCAACTTAATATATTAAATGAAGATTTACCAAAGCTTTTTCTTCTTCTTTTGTGTCAGAAATGGGCTTTCATATATTTTTTTTACAAGCACACTCACGTTTTCGTGTTTCCTCCCAACCTGAGCACTTTTGTGTTCCACTTTTTGTTAACTTTGAAGTGCTGATTCTTTTATCTCGGCCTGTGTTCTCGATTGTAAGTCGTGTGTGATTATGGGTCAGCGCTGGGCTGTTTGATTTCTTCCCTGTCTGATTTCTCTCTCAGTTGCTAAGGAACTGAGATGTGGCATAAGTTGCTGTCATGCTTCTGAGTTTCAGCACCTATTAGCGATCAAAGTGATTTCAGTAATCTGCAGTGTTTTAATAGTTTAATAAGCACACCATGGGGACCGGCGAACCAAATCGTCTAATTAGCATTCCATAAAGACCCAAGTCAGAACAGCGTAAAAGCATGATAAATGACTTGCGGCTTGCAATGAAAAACGCTGCAGCTCGCGAGAATCACAGCTGTAGATCTCATTACTTACTGTATTACATGTCAAAACATTCATTAATAACAGATTAATCCTTCACGCCACTGGCATACCAACAAGAAAAAGCACATCAAATCCATTAACATAAGTGCATCTGTGCATTATTTGAGCTCCAAAGCAAACTAAAACCACAAAATTCAAATGTTTACATGGAACAGTTTGAAAGGTAAAACTATGTACTTTAAATGTTTTGTAAGTTCTGAGTGGTTTTGAGATTTGATAGATAGTCAAGCCAATATAATTATATAGAAAAAACATAAAAAAATATTGTCTTTTTTGAGTTACATTTTTACCTTCACCTAAAGCACTGTTCTCTTGATTCCGAAGGCAAAGGGATTATGAGTTATTCAACTGATGTTGGAAGTTTTTTTTCTTTTTCTTTTTTTTTTTTTTCTTGTGCGATTAGAAGTCACACATCGCTGTCCTCTTTTCAGCATGTGTGCATGTGTGATTTTTTTTTTAATCTCTCTGAGGGGGATAGAGAGACAGTGGTCTGTGTTCAGATGAAAAGCCCCCAGCGCTCTTCCTTTGGGCCCCTCTCTCTCTCTCTTGGACGCAAGGAGCCTTGATGTCACATTTCAGAGACTTATTTCAATGCCATGTTGTGTAGTGAAGGGATGGAGTGAGCTTTATGAATGGCTTTCATCACACCCCAGGGATGCTCATCAACACTGTTCCTGAAAAAAAAACCTTCACAGGACTCACTAGTGTATATAGAGTGGAGGAATGGTGCTATTTGTCCAGTGTTTACTGGTTTTATGTTTGTGAATTGGTTGGGAAAAGTGCACAAACCATTCATCTTACTAAGGAGAAAAGTGCTATTCCTTTCTAAGCAATCCGACTTTATGATTCTTGCCTTGTGGATGTTGAAACTTGTGAAAAATCCCATAGACCACAACACCCAAGCAATCACCATAGTAACCACTAGAAATGCCTTAACAACCACCAAAACACCCCAGTGAACACAAAGCAACCTAGTAACCACTTAGTAATGCACATCAATCACCAATAAACCCTAGGACCCACCTAGCAACTCCCTAAAAAGCACCCTGGCAACCATTTAGTAGTGCCTTAGCATCAGCCAAAACAACTTAGTAATGACAAAGCAACCACAAAGCACCCTGGTGACCACATAGCAACCCCTTAGCAACCTACTAAAGCATCCTGGTAGTCAGCTTGTGATGCCTTAGCAACCACTAAAGCACCTCACTAAACACACAGCAACCACAAAGCACCCTAGTGACCACATAGCAATGCCTTAGCAACCACCAAAACACCCTAGTAAACACACAGCAAATCACCCATAAGCACCTCAATACTAGGTGACAACCACCTAGTAATGCCTTAGCAACCACAAAGCACCGTATTAACCACAAAAACACCCTGATAACCACCAAGTAATGCCTTGTAAACACTAATACAACATAGTAGCCACAAAGCACTCTAGCAACCACCCTGGAAACCACCTAGCAATATTTAGAAACCACAAAATACACCCCAGTAACTAGCTACTTAGCAACCACCTAGAAATGTCATATAGCAACCACAACCCTGCTAACCAACTGGAAATGCAACAAGTTGTACATCCAAACTCCATTCTAAATCTAGTAGTAGGCTATGCCATTTTTAAGTGATTTTTTATGATTTTAAAATGCAAAACTAAGTCTGTTCATAATGATATTGAACCCCCCGCAGATAAATAAGCCAGGGGATTTGCATTCGAACGCCCCCTGTAGGGATCTGCATTGATTTGCAGCGCGTGGCAGGGTGCCAGGAATATAGCTTAAGCAGCACAGCTGGTTGTCGATATTGTTGATATCAGTCTCCACATCCAACCGTGGACAAATCGTCTGTGTGATCCAACCAGTGCAACTGCACAGAGAAACGCAAAAACCCAACCAAGGAAGAAGAAGCCCGAGGTCACGTGATGCTAATGAGCGGCTCTTTCTCTCATAGCGGAGATAGAGGAATTCAATCCTCATGTGTGAGGTTGTTGTTACGCCATGTACGGCACCTTCAGTTGTAAACCGATCTGCCTCTTTCACTAAAGCAGATCATGGATTCTAGACGCATCTAACAGAAACTAAAGATGCTATTGATTCAAAGTTGTCTGGGCGTTTCGAGTCAGTGGAACTAATCTGGACGTCGTGATTGGCTGAAATCTCAACACGCCTTCTTCCTCTTCACTTTTACGACCGATACAATCCCCAGTGCGTGTTCCCTCAGTGTGACCCCTAACTCTCTCCTTTCACACAGTCTCTCTTTTGGTGGCTTTTGTCCACCTCCCAGTGTATTTTTGTCATCCAAACGTTCCCAATTAACAATGCTGCTCCTTTTTCTGAAAAGATGAGACCTGGATCTCCATTAGGGTCACTGTTTTTATTAAGACCCCTGAATGGTAGTCAGAGCACTGAAGAATAAAGGAGGTGCACTGTTTACCAGTCAAAAACAACGCAGCATTGTTGACATAATCGAAAACACTCTCTTTGTAATTGAAATGATTGCAATGGTGCGTCCATATTTCGACCACTGAGCCCACGGGAAGCGTGTTTGTAGCACATCATCAACAGGTTTGGTGGAGACGTGTACAATGCGCTTCTCTGAATGCTGAAGGAGCTGTATCAAGCTCGCCCTTATAAACGCCGTCCAGCAAGTGAAGTAGGTGCCCTGAATAAATTATGCAAATTTAGCAGAAAGGATAACAACAGGGAGTGCAGAAACAGTGTGATTCTGTGAGATTTAGAACAGGCACAAGATGTAACCACATGCTTTTCAGAGTGTAAGAATCAATCATTTTTGTGATGCAGAGACAATAATAAGACCTAATCTAGTACTGAATCGATTCGAGCAATTGTGTGGATTGAATAAAATTTTTTAAATATAAATGTATGTTGATCCTTAGATTTTGAATTGGGTGCATTGAGAGCATTCTTTTTATTCAGTTATTTTATACTGATGTATAAAATGATGCATTAATTTATATATATTTGACATTGAGAACACTGGACGCAATGAATTGGTCACCAGTTATCACAAATGTATTATGTTTTCTATAAAAACCATTGTTATTTTATTGCACTGTAATAGTAACATCTTTAAACCAAAGTGCAATGAATTAAAAATAATTCCTAACAATTTTCACTTTAAAAGAAAACTGATTGACTTTCAAAGTGTAGCCTAATATTCAATAGCCTACAGTATATTAAGACATTAAAAAGGGCTACAGCGAATAACCCATATATATATCTTATATCTTGATTTTCTTTTGTTCAAAACAGTTCAAATGCCAACAGGCAGCTTTCAGCATAAAAGTCCTTTCTAATAATTTATAATGCAATGCATGTACATAGCCTACATAACAAACACACACATTGCATGTTGTTTAAACATCATAAAGCTCTCTGCGTATTATAAAAGGTCGGTGAACTTTACATTTAATACAATGTTGCGTGTCACTAGCACTGTTTCTTGACCGTGCACGACACGTCCAGTTAGTCGGATCGTAAAGCTTCGATTGATTATGCGCGAGACTGTCGAGGCTGTGGGCGGCGCGTGAACGCAGCGTCTCTCCTCTCGCGCGCTATGATCATACAGTGAATGAAGCTCTAGCGTGGGAAAGACGAACGGGATACGAGAAACGCTGACATGGATCCAGTGTAACATCACTGCAATAGCTGTTATTGCGTTATCAATAGACCAGCATTCACTCTTCATTTAACTCGAGTCTGAAGATGATGCGTCTGATCACAGCCAAATCACATCTGTTCATCGCACAGCTGTGGCTCATCTGTCACACAGGTAACAAGTCAATACAGTTATGACATGAGTGATGGATGTCCTCGTAGATGTGTGTTTGGGCATGAATGCATTGATCCAAGAGCTTTAATTCCACAGGTTGTTGGTGTATTTATGAATTTACTATTGATTAATGGATTATTTTTTTGATGAAAGTAGTCATTTCAGTCCTATAATATAAAAAGTATAGCAATAACTGTGTTCTGAAAACATTACGATGTGCTGTTGAGTGAACGGATTGATGCCTAAATTATTGAAAATGGACAGACTAAAAGTCACAAATAGATATTACAACTTGTAAACACAAAACACAATCTACAAATAGATTAAAAATCCGCAAACAAAGTCCTCATGATCCTCAAATGTAAAACAAGATCTACAAATAGATACAAAGTCCTCAAACAAACTCTTTGTGATCCACAAATATAAAGCATGATCTACAAAAAGATTAAAAATCCACAAATAAACACATCCTGATTCACAAATAGAAATCAGTGACTTGTACTTGAAAACCAGAATTTGAATGAATGTAAAGTGACTTGTTTGCAGGTGAAGATCGTGTTCTGTTTGTAGATTGTGTCACATTTGTTTTCAGAATTCTGACACTATTGTTTCGCTGATGTGACAAAATAATGCCATAATCATTGAAAATGAAGAGACTATGAGTCAAAAATGCATATTACAATTTGTAAACACAAAACAAGATCTACAAATAAATTTAAAATCTGCAAACAAATTCCTCACAATCTGCAAATGTAAAACACAATCTGTAAATTGATTCCAAATCTGCAAACAAACTCCTCATGATCCGCAAATGTAAAACAAGATCTACAAATAGATAAAAAATCCACAAACAAACTCTTTATGATTCACAAATAGAAATCAGTGACTTGTACTTGACAACCAGAATTTGAATGAATGCAAAGTGATTTGTCTGCGCACGAAGGTCTTTATTAGTTTGTAGATTGTGTTGCATTTGTTTTCAGAATTTTGGCACAACTTTTTCGCTGTTTTTTTACCATTAAAAATCTACAAATGCCCTCCTCACAATTTGCAAACAAACACAGTCTAACTTGTATTTTCACACCACTGTAAAAATACATTCTTACACATTCTGTGCAAAGCTCAGCATGCAAGTGTTGAATCTGTGTTTGCAGATCACAGGGCATTCACAGATCCCTCTGCACACGTATACAGATCTTTTTGGCACTATCTTTCCGCAGAGTGTGTGACTACGATCCACACGTGTAGTCAGCCAATCAGGGGTATTGCTTCAATGTGATGTCACGCCCCCTCAATAAGCCCTTTTCAAAATAAGAGCTGACGCTTCTCGGACGACTGGGCTGGCCCAGAGCCGTTGTAAAACATATTTAACGGCTCTGGGCTGGCCTCACTGTCATTTACCGTGACGGTGTCGTGCAGAGGTTCTGACCCCTGAAAGGAAGTGTATCCCCGGTCGCGGGAGCGCGCTCGCATTCAGCAGAAGGTGGGCCCTTGGTTTGAACAAAGTAAATTAAACTATAGCACGTGAATTGTTTAAGTTATCGTTATACTATTTTTTTTTTTTAGCAAAGACAGCTATCACGTGGCCCATCTATCAAAATTAATTGTTTTATTCTTCTGCAAGCTAACGATCGAACTTCATTGCACTGAATTGAGAAAGTCAAGTTTACTGCAAAACCAAGACGACCATACCGTTTCACTCATAAAGCAAACAGCCTTTGGATGTTAAATTGTTATGAATCCCCCCTCCTCATTCCATGGTGAATTATTATCAAAATGATTTAATAATGCATGGCACTTAAATGGCTGGTCAATGTCATACACAAAAAGTGATTGTACAGATGTTGGCCTATCATCAAGTTATCAGCATATTTTTATTTTACAATAACGGTTTACAAATAACCCCCGTGTATCATTCGTTCAATTGTTTTTTTTAGTTTTTTTGTTTCAAATTAAAACCAAAGAAAAAAAGGTTAAAAAGAAAAAAACCTAATGTTTTTCCATTAGGCCTATTTAATTCCTGAACTAAAATGAAAAAAAAAAAAAACGAATAGGCCTAATGACTCGTTTTCCGATTTTCTGATAAACAAACAAACAAAACAAAAAAGGCTACTTGATCTGTTTAAAATTATTTAATTGATATATGCATACTAAGGTGCTAAATTAAAATCAAAATTAAAATGTATCAAGAAATGACCAAGGCCTAATTAATTTGTTCTATTTTTGATGAGCACACAATCAGAAAATCAGAAAACCCGTTGTTATTCGTCTTCTTTTTTTTTTTTTGTTCAGGGGAAAAAAATAGAAAAACAAGTTGTTTTTAATTTTTAATTTTAATTTGAAAAAAATATTCAACGAATGATACACGGACCCATATTCCATAATTATATGCCTCCTGCGGGCGCAAACTGACAAAGAAACACCAGAACAACTATTTTTTGTAGCATTTTTTAATGTCGCCATTTGTCTTTTAAATCGGAAATAAAGACAATGTTGCTTGACAAAAGATTGGATAGCCCACATGTGTGTTTTAGCAAGGCGGGATGTGTTGCAAGATGGCAATATATCGGGAGACATGTGGGTCAGACAAGACTTTTACCTCTTCATTAAGTTTTGTTTTGTAGAAAGCCTTTCTAAAATGTGAATTTCGTTTTGTATCAATTGTATCTTAATTCTAATCAATGTTTCATCAACCAATTCCCTGGATTTAATGAATAAGAAGCAAATATAGCAGACAAAATAACCAGGACAGGAGGCGCCGGCGCGATTGGTCATGAACTGGAGCGTCTCATAAATGAACCGAAACTCAGCGTTTAAACTCCCTCGCAGACACGAGAAATAGGATAGAAAGCTTGAAATCTAATTTATTAATAAACAATAAAAATGTATCCTTGCTACATTTGTAGCATTCAAAATCATTAGGCTACTTTTGCCGGTTCCTTGTGACAGCTTATGCGTTATTGGCAGCGTCACCCTCTGGATACATGAACGCGTCACCACCGAATCAGCGCCGCAAACATGGGGATTTTTTAGACAATCACACAACACAACCTATATAATTAAATAAAAGAATCGAATATTCGACACTGTAAAACCCGGACACCGCCACTATGTGGCTTTTTTGTTAATGACTGTCCTACAGGATTTAACACAGAGTAACAGCTCACTACCAGTTACAAAATACACTGTAACTGTCTGTCACAGGCAATTCGCATTTTTCATCAATTCATTTCTTAAATTATCCTTTGACTATGTTCTGGGCCGCCATCTGTGGGAATTATTTATTTATTTTTTTTTGTCCCGATGCTAAACTTTGCCGACCCCTGCCATTTACAGTAACACACGTCATGATGGAGAGGGTAAGTTGGAAGAAAGCTCGTCTAACATTTTTAGGCTAGAATATTTAATATATAGCCCATCGTATACATTATTATTGATGCATGTCAAACATTCTACACACTTTGCAACCAGGCCAGAAGCTTTGGCTCAGTTTGGCTAGCTTACGTTATCTGAAACTAAGGCAAATGTTGTATGGGAAGGAATAAAGATGTATTTCTTCATTTTATTTTAAATTAGGCCTATTATTATACTGTATTAATAGTCTTTCTAGTTATTAAGGCTACATATTAAAGCAGAGTGCTCTGGGTAATATTTTATATCCTGTCAAAACATACATTAATCATTGCCATTGAATGTGTAATTTTTGTATATTTGTAATTTTGAAATATAATATTAAAGAGTATATTTGATGTGATGAATTGCTCTATCATTTACCATATTCACCAATTGTTATAATTTCAATTTGTGCTGGTTGATTATGAACAATGGGTAAAATCATCCTCCCCTAACCGCATGTGATCTCACTCCAAGCTTTTGATAAATATACAGATTTTTTCAGATCGTATTTAAACCTGCTATAAAAAGTACCCCCTCTCCATATTGCACAGATGATGGCCTATCACCGTCTCCACTTCCTGTGAACATCTAACACTTCCACACACCAGAACACTTATACTCCCCTTTTGCATCTAGGAATTCATAAAGCTTAGGCCTTAACTTGAAGTGAGTCTCCAGTACACTTTCAGTTTTAATGTATAATAGGAGACACAGAGCAGATCCAGTGTCCACTTTCTTCATCACTTATACAGAAAATATACAGAAAGACAATTACTTTGGCAACTGTTTTTGACATGCTATTTACATACCAGGTATTAGTTTATTAATCAATCGAAAGAAACTTAATCTGCAATTATTTTATTAATCAATATAGTGTAAGCCATTTTTCAAGAAGACACAAACTTGAAAGGTATAATGTAATACAACAAGATTTAATGAATAAAGTCTTCAATCAAGAACAATAATGTACACAAAAGGAGTATAAGCACACAGGAAGGCCTCCTCCGTTGGTGGCCTTGAGCGCACATATTGTGGAACCACCGCAAACAAATTTCACACTTAATCTGGAAAACAAATTATTTTGATTTTTGGGTCTTCAGTAAGAGGGTAAAAATTTTCATTCCTGTGTAATGTATGTTATATTTTGAATATACAGTAATTCACATGGAGATAAAAAAAATAATGAAATGTTTGTTAGTGGGTAAAATAGAAGATATAGAATAGAAATATCCAACATACCAATACAAGAAAATTCTTAATAACTATATAACAAAACCTATTTCATTTCACATTTCTTAAGTTTGATTCAACTCAAATCTGCCTCAGGCCCTTCTGATCCACAAAAGTGACATATGTCAGTCAGGTCACCTTAGAAACAAAACAAAAAATATATTGTCCATAATATTCACTGCTGTTATGTATGAAGTATTAAAAAAATAAAACACTTGATGATATAGGCCAATATCTGTAGATTTTGGAGGGGGAAACATATTTTGGCAGGTCGAAAATACGGTCTAAAACCCATTATAACTTTTGTCAGGAAACAAAAATGTGGAAACAGGAAACAGGAAATGTGTCCATATTCACTGCTGTTATTAAACATGATGTAAAATATTCAAAAAATTAAAACACTTGATGATAGGCCAACATCTGTACAATCACTTTTTGTGTATGACATTGACCAGCCATTTAAGTGCCATGCATTATTAAATCATTTTGATAATAATTCACCATGGAATGAGGAGGGGGGATTCATAACAATTTAACATCCAAAGGCTGTTTGCTTTATGAGTGAAACGGTATGGTCGTCTTGGGTTTGCAGTAAACTTGACTTTCTCAATTCAGTGCAATGAAGTTCGATCGTTAGCTTGCAGAAGAATAAAACAATTAATGTTGATAGATGGGCCACGTGATAGCTGTCTTTGCTAAAAAAAAAAAATAGTATAACGATAACTTAAACAATTCACGTGCTATAGTTTAATTTACTTTGTTCAAACCAAGGGCCCACCTTCTGCTGAATGCGAGCGCGCTCCCGCGACCGGGGATACACTTCCTTTCAGGGGTCAGAACCTCTGCACGACACCGTCACGGTAAATGACAGTGAGGCCAGCCCAGAGCCGTTAAATATGTTTTACAACGGCTCTGGGCCAGCCCAGTCGTCCGAGAAGCGTCAGCTCTTATTTTGAAAAGGGCTTATTGAGGGGGCGTGACATCACATTGAAGCAATACCCCTGATTGGCTGACTACACGTGTGGATCGTAGTCACACACTCTGCGGAAAGATAGTGCCAAAAAGATCTGTATACGTGTGCAGAGGGATCTGTGAATGCCCTGTGATCTGCAAACACAGATTCAACACTTGCATGCTGAGCTTTGCACAGAATGTGTAAGAATGTATTTTTACAGTGGTGTGAAAATACAAGTTAGACTGTGTTTGTTTGCAAATTGTGAGGAGGGCATTTGTAGATTTTTAATGGTAAAAAAACAGCGAAAAAGTTGTGCCAAAATTCTGAAAACAAATGCAACACAATCTACAAACTAATAAAGACCTTCGTGCGCAGACAAATCACTTTGCATTCATTCAAATTCTGGTTGTCAAGTACAAGTCACTGATTTCTATTTGTGAATCATAAAGAGTTTGTTTGTGGATTTTTTATCTATTTGTAGATCTTGTTTTACATTTGCGGATCATGAGGAGTTTGTTTGCAGATTTGGAATCAATTTACAGATTGTGTTTTACATTTGCAGATTGTGAGGAATTTGTTTGCAGATTTTAAATTTATTTGTAGATCTTGTTTTGTGTTTACAAATTGTAATATGCATTTTTGACTCATAGTCTCTTCATTTTCAATGATTATGGCATTATTTTGTCACATCAGCGAAACAATAGTGTCAGAATTCTGAAAACAAATGTGACACAATCTACAAACAGAACACGATCTTCACCTGCAAACAAGTCACTTTACATTCATTCAAATTCTGGTTTTCAAGTACAAGTCACTGATTTCTATTTGTGAATCAGGATGTGTTTATTTGTGGATTTTTAATCTTTTTGTAGATCATGCTTTATATTTGTGGATCACAAAGAGTTTGTTTGAGGACTTTGTATCTATTTGTAGATCTTGTTTTACATTTGAGGATCATGAGGACTTTGTTTGCGGATTTTTAATCTATTTGTAGATTGTGTTTTGTGTTTACAAGTTGTAATATCTATTTGTGACTTTTAGTCTGTCCATTTTCAATAATTTAGGCATCAATTTACCCCCATATTTATGGATCAGTTTTAGGTGAGCTGAATTAATATGAATCATTTCAAATGTTTAGGCTATATATATATATGTGTGTGTGTGTGTGTGCTGTGCTATAACAATGTTTTAATGGTTCATTTCTGTCGTACAGAATAATCCAATATCAGATTTTTGAAGATGTCAGAGTGTGTAAGAGTTTATTAATTGTAGGTTCATTATGCAGGCTGTGAATTTCCTAATTGTTTTTATTTTATTTTATTGCAGTTAAATTAGATTTGTTTATTAATGCTCTGCTTAATATTTAGATTCAGTTTCAAGGACTGTTCAGCTGCAGGACAGACTTTGGCTCTTTGCTCTTGGCACACGATCACCAATATGATGGTCTTTTAATCTCTCTGTCTCTGTTCACCCTGCTGAATTAAATGTAATTTGACATGGTGGAGAAATATAAAGCAATGTGCTTTTGACTGCATGTGTCTTGAGCCATCTGCATCTCTAGATTCCCCCCCCCACACACACTCACTCACTCACTCACTCATGCTGGTCTCTTTTTCTCAGAGTTGATCTCAGTGCTGTGTGTGACAATACACAATTGTCATATCAGTCTAAAATTATGTAACTGCTGATTTTGCTGAGAAGCATTAGTTATTTCTTGCTCAGGAGTTACACAGGCAGCTGTGCTGTCACTTTTTGTGTGTCGGAGATTTGCAGAGTGCTGGCGCATGTTACACCCTGTTGTTGGATGTGATGGCAGGGGAAGCCCGTTTTGTGCTGCTTTTGTCTCAGTGACGCTCATTCACCATTAATGCCAGCAGCAGGAAGAGAGAGAGAGAGAGAGAGAGAGAGAGAGATTCTGCCCACCAAACACATGATTGATCGATTCACACCAGGGTCACCCTGCCATGTCCAAACAAAATAACCTCAGCATGCGCGCTGGTCGGAAAAATGCAGTTTAGTTTCTCTTGATCAAATGACTGACAGTGAAAGATTGATTTGCATTGATTCACCCCCACAATCCAAAGGCATTTCATTACTAGACATTATCTGACAGTGACAGGCATTACCAATCAATTGTCACACTTTGTGACAACACAAACTGTTAAATTTAATATAACATTTTATATTTGATTTTGTTTGCATTCATTATCAACCCTAAAATGTGTGATCTGTAATATCTCATTGTTATTTTGTATTCTTTGAACCCATCTCCGTTTCTTTTATATGTATAAAGAGTTATTGGAGATGCTTCATAAAAAGCTACTGTTCAGACCTTCATGGACTTTGCTTTAGTGGTATTTGGCACCAGAAGCCTGAACTTTTCCAAGGTTACACGATACCAAAGAAGGTTCAGAGAAGACATATTTAATACCTGCACAGTACACATTTGTACATTTTTTTTTTTTTTTTTTGGTTCCGTTACAGTATATTGTCTCCATCAATTGGTTCTCAACTGGTGGGTCATCATGACCATAAAATATATGCAAATTTTGTAAATACTTTATCTTATAGTGTCCCTGTCACACATGCAATTACAGTACAAGCAACTGACCCTTTTCCTAACCCTAATTATGTAGGACATACAGTTAATTTATATTACTCCATACTTAAAAGGAAAATAGTGTAACCCTAATTTTTATTGTAAAATGCAACAACTAAGAAATCATGCATAGCTAGAATGGCTAAATAAACAGGCTTATCAGTGTGTAAAAGAAATCCATGCATCCAATCCAATGGTATTTTAGAGAAATTCGTCTTTCATTTGGTAGAAGCTCGTCAGATTCGACAGATGCTATCATGGACAGGTTGAATGACATGGATAAAAGAAACATAAAAAAGAAAATACAACCCACATGTTCACTCTCACTGGAGATAAATATGGTTTACCAACCACAATATGTTTTATGAATTACTGGTGATGACTAGAGCATGACACCATTTAGAAAATTTTGGAGAAATGTAGGAGACATTTAGAAACTAATGTTCCTTTTTTTTAGCCTATGTCATGTTAATCGTTTTGCATACTGGTAAGCCTGTGGATTTCCTGAAGCCAAACCTGGTGAGAACAACTGCTCTGTATAACCTTTATCATCAATAAATAAATCCATGTCAAATCCACATTAATTATTGACGATATGGCCTATTTATAACTCAGCAGTTGTACCCTATTTAAGCATAAACACAACTCCTCTGAGGTTTGTTTATTGGGACATGAAGGGATTGCCTGGAGTGTGTGATGTTAACTCGTGTCCTTCTGATTTCTGCAACTTCTGTGAATCAACCTCAAACTCAAAGAGCAGACTGTGCATCTGTGTCCAGTCTGATAATGAGTGTCACCAGCGCAGGCTTGTGTGTGTGTGTGTGTGTGTGTGTGTGTGTGTGTCTGTCAACAGCTCTGCTGATCATTAGAAGCAGCTCCAGTTGACTTCCAGTGCCCGTCTGTGTCTAACACAGCCTGAGGCAATATTGCTTGTACTGTTATGTCATCCTAAAAATGGAGACTTACATAATCAACAGAGGCTAGAGTGCTAGATATTAAATGCACATTGATTTTAATCAACCTGAAATGTTTTGTGCTGAACCTGATGCCAACTGCTTAGGAAAGAACGTTTTTATAGCTCAAGTGCTTTGTTGATAGTCGTATCAATGCTGTATCTCAATTAAACCTGCGTCAAAACAACATGCTACTAGCTGTTTGTTTTTGGCCTAAAACATTCCCCAGAGGAAAGCTATTCAGCGTTGGGGGAAATACAATCTCCTCGCATTCAGAACAAAACTGGACAGGCTCTGAGACGGCCAGCCGTCTTAATTTCACTTCATTTCCTTTGCATTTTCCAGTGGTCATATTGCTTTCCAATGTGTGCGATTAGATTCAAGTCGTCTGGATATTTACACGATCACAGAGTATCGTTTTCCACCGACTGAGGTTGGTGTTTGTGCATGTGGAAGTGGAGTTAAAGAGCTTTAGATGTAAAATTAATTGCCTGCTCTTCTCATGTGGCACTGGAAAAAAAATGGACGTACCCTGAAAAATATTTTTCTCTCTTTAATTATTTGTGAACCACTCTAGCAGTTTCTAAGAATCGGCAAGAAACACATTGAATTGAACGTGGGATTTATTTTTTTGGTGTGTGTGTGTGTGTGTTTATAGTGTAATTTTCACCGACAAATTGCTAGTAAATTTCACAAATTATTCCAAAGAAACATTTAATTACACTTGAATCTTTGAAGTAAAAAGACGTACTGCATTCATCTGTTTTATTTGCAATTTTACAGTGTATGAGACCATCTTCTGATTGCTTTTTTTATGGAAAAATGTCACACCTGTCACAGGCTACATGCTTAACTTAAGCAGATTTCTTTCTTTCTTTCTTTTCCCGCCACAGCAGTGTTGAAATTCTGAGAGAAGATTCGTTTTTTAAAGCCCGTTTCTTGATTCTCTCTGTCAACACTCACTGCCGTTCTTCAGATTTTCTTCTTATCTATAGAGTAAATATTTAGAGAGGAGGCATAGAACTGGAGAAAGCGTGAAAATAAGGCTGAATGCTGAAGAAAAAGAAAGCGGTCTTCCTCTTGACCTCAGGATGTGGAGCTGGAGCTCTAGTAAAGCACCGGCAGTGCTGAACTCATAAATGCCAGTATTCTGGCTTTGGCTCGGTCCAGCGGACGGACAGTGAGGCGAGGAAGGAAAGCTTTTCCCCGAGTAAAGAAAGATGGAGTATTTGGTTCCCTTTCCAAATTCTGACCTGGTGTCTGTGCCGATAGGGAGGAAGTCCTAATGGCTGAACGCCACCGGAGGTTCTGTCTGTTGCCAAGGAGTTTCCTCTGGCATGTCCTAAGGCTGAATGGAGAGCGTCTCCTGCTCGGATGTGCCGCGACCAGCCCAGATAAAAGCATTATGGATATTATGTAAAATATTTGCTGTCAAATAGATTTACTGAGTTGTACCTATGGATCACAACAGTTAAAATTGTCCCACAGCACTTTCTCTGTTAATATGTATGTCCTAGAAAGATGCAGTTATTTATGTTTTGCTACAACCACTACCAATGGACAATAGTAGTAATAGTAGTGCAGATGATTTGAATAAATAAATCCCTAACCCCGAATTACAGGTTTGGGTGCTAAACTACCCGTACCAACACACTAGCATTAGTGAGGTTGACTAGTTTTGACTTTTTCTTTTCTTATTTCTTCTAGTTTCGTTGCATTTTTAGCGCTTGTGCACTAATTGGTGTGCTAACCATCAAGTAACGTGAGTCACGTAATCAGATTACTTTTTTCAAGTAACTAGTAAAGTAACCCATAACTTCTAAAGCGACTTGCATTCCTCAGAATATGTAATACATTATTTTTCAGAATAACCGTGTACATTCTCTTCAAAAACCCTTATAGTTCTCAAATGTCCTAAATATGCATTCTTTAGATTTAAAATAATTTAGTTATACAAGGTGAAAAGTAGTTCATCCTTGCTTAACAGGGAAATCTCACAACAGGGCCAAGGATGTACGAGCCAAGTGTTAAATGTTTACAAAAGTATATTAAAAAAAAAAACAGCCGTGATTTATTTTCCCCTCCGATGTCCTTCAAAAACCTATGCAGTGATAAAGGCATTTGCTAAAAGTTGGATTAGTGAGTTTCTATGATTTTTTGCAGGCAGGGCAGCGTATGAGAACTGGGCCGGGGTGTCGGGTAAGGTATAAACCCCCAGCTGTTCACTGGCATTACTAACTTCAGCTACAGTCGTTCAGTGCGTTCTCACGCAGACCACATGACTTTCCCTCTGACCCCTGCAGCAACAGCTGGCACAGGCTGCTGCACACGTTTCCCCGTATGAGGATTCCCTCTCTTTAGAAGTATCTCTAATGCATCAAAAACATACCCTGAAAATAGTCTTTGAAACAATATTCACTCAGAAGTTGCCTATATTTAACAAATAATTGCAAGAAACAAACTGTTAAACATGAAATTTGAAATAAAAAAAAAAAACATATTATTTTCTTTTCTTTTTGTTGGAGCACCTATAAAGGGACATGGTAAGGGGAAACATTAGATAAGGAGAAAAATTATATGCCAATGCTTTTTGCGTTCTCTTGCAAATGTTTTGCATTCCTCCGAGAAACTTTGCAGTCGTTTGCAAAACTTTTGAGTTATTTGAGTTTCTCGGAGGGATGCAAAAGTTTTGCAAGTAAATACAAAGTTTCTCGGGGGAACTTTTGCAGAGAAAGCAAAAGCATTGAAATGTATGTTTTCCTCCCATCTCATTTATCTCATGTCCCTTCAGGGGTTCCGTAGGTTTTGGACCCCATTGACTTTCATTGTATGAAAAAAAATCTTCTTTTGTATTCAACTGAAGAAACAAAGTCATGCAGGTTTGGATGTCAGAGTGTGCAAATGATGACAAATTTAACATTTTTGGGTGAACTAGCCCTTTAAATTCTCGTCTATTTTATTTCTGGATGTCATATTTCCAGCCCTAAAGTTGCTGCTATTATAGTGAAGTTTTAAACTTTCTTTAATTATTTCCTAAATGGCTGTTTTCCAATCCTTGACCTTAGGGATCCGAATATAATCCATGCCCTTGGAAACACATGTCATAATTCAATTAGCTGTCCATTTTAACAGTTTCGTTTCCCTGTGCGCCCTCTTAATGTCAAACAGGTGTTCTCCATCATGTGAGAGCAGCGACGGACACAAAACAGTTCACAGGCTGCGTTTCATCAAGACGAGGGGAGGGAACTCTGCGTCGGAAGTTATTTAGTGACACGGTGAGGAGGGGGACTCAGATTTAAGGCCCTGTGTTTTGTTCACGAGTTAGAAACATGACGTGCTGGCCGGCTTCCTCAGGCTTTTTCTAATCCTCTTATTTATTTGAATTACTCTAGAGAGGTTTGCAGGGCAGAGGATGGTTACAATCCCTCCCCCATCCATTCCCAATGCCGTACTGGACACATGGATACCGTCTGCATACTGAGAGCGCTTTCCAAAGCCACCATCCGAGTGCGACGGCTTTGACCGTGTGACTGCAGTCAGGCTGTAGTAAACAACTTCTGCCTGCCAGATAGTTTTCATTCAAGAAACTTTGCACTTGAACGTGAAACTTTGCACTTAAAGTGTGCTCACGCTAGAATTGGTTTCAGAGTCCTGAAAATGAAAATTCTCTCTTCGTTTACCTTAACTCACCCTCGTGTTGTTCTAAACCTGTTTGATGTTCCTTCTTGTGCTGAACACAAAAGCATGATATTTTGAACCAATCGGCTGCTGGTCCCCATTGACTTCCATAGTAAATAAAAATACTGTTGGAGTCACAAGGTGACCCTTATCATTCAGATGACATGAACACGGGCTTAAACTCTTGCTGCATGTTTTAAAATATCTAATAATTTTGTGTATCTGTAAAATCCCTATTTCTTTTAATTTTGTTCTGTGAGAGAGCAGTGAGAATGCATGATGTGAAATTTAATAGGGGTCCAGCGAAGGGCTTGTTTTATTGTCGATAGACTCATTAACATTAAACTGTGAGCAATTTTAATCTAATTTGCCCTAGGCTTTTCTTTCAGTGCCTGTGAAATGGACCCGAGCCAGAGAGTCTCCGGGGCTTTTATTGAGGCGCAGGTTACTGCTCTTCCTCAGAGTATGATACTGTGTTCCTGTGAAATGGGCCTGGATTTAGTTTGATGAGCTGAGCAAAAGAGCTTTTTCCACTCACAGTTTTATCGCCCTGCCAACTGGGATTTACTCCACAGAACCGTCAAACACAAAGCCTATTTTTAAGAAAGAAATGTCCTAAACAAATGTTTGTTTTACCATGGTTTACCACAAGAATACTGAATGTAAATACTAAATAATGTGGTGTGGTGAAATGATGTTTGCTAACTAACAGTCATTTTTTACACATTTACTCTTAACACTAATCTTCAACCCTGTTACATTTTTGAATGGCACAAAACAAATATTTGTATTCTATAAAATGATAACAAATAATATAGTATAACATTTTTAAATGTATAATATCACACACACACACACACACACACACTCAAATATACTGTGTGTGCGTGCGTGCGTGTATAAACAGTTACAAATAAATTAATAATTTATTAGAATTATTGTTTTATATAATAAAATCATTATTTTTATTTTTTAAATAAATAATTGTGTAGATTATTATTATTTTAAATATAATATTGTATATAAAAATATTAGTAAATAAAAGTTTGTAAATATATAATGTGTGTGTGTACATAGTCAGTACATACACTCACCGGCCACTTTATTAGGTACCCCATGCTAGTAACGGGTTGGACCCCCTTTTGCCTTCAGAACTGCCTCAATTCTTCGTGGCATAGATTCAACAAGGTGCTGGAAGCATTCCTCAGGGAGTTTGGTCCATATTGACATGATGGCATCACACAGTTGCCGCAGATTTGTCGGCTGCACATCCATGATGCGAATCTCCCGTTCCACCACATCCCAAATATGCTCTATTGGATTGAGATCTGGTGACTGTGGAGGCCATTTGAGTACAGCGAACTCATTGTCATGTTCAAGAAACCAGTCTGAGATGATTCCAGCCAAGTAGCCATCAGAAGTTGGGTACATTGTGGTCATAAAGGGATGGACATGGTCAGCAACAATACTCAGGTAGGCTGTGGCGTTGCAACGATGCTCAATTGGTACCAAGGGGCCCAAAGAGTGCCAAGAAAATATTCCCCACACCATGACACCACCACCACCAGCCTGAACCGTTGATACAAGGCAGGATGGATCCATGCTTTCATGTTGTAGACGCCAAATTCTGACCCTACCATCCGAATGTCGCAGCAGAAATCGAGACTCATCAGACCAGGCAACGTTTTTCCAATCTTCTATTGTCCAATTTCGATGAGCTTGTGCAAATTATAGCCTCAGTTTCCTGTTCTTAGCTGAAAGGAGTGGCACCCGGTGTGGTCTTCTGCTGCTGTAGCCCATCTGGCTCAAAGTTCGACGTACTGTGCGTTCAGAGATGCTCTTCTGCCCACCTTGGTTGTAACGGGTGGTTATTTGAGTCACTGTTGCCCTTCTATCAGCTCGAACCAGTCTGGCCATTCTCCTCTGACCTCTGGCATCAACAAGGCATTTCCGCCCACAGAACTGCCGCTCACTGGATGTTTTTTCTTTTTCGGACCATTCTCTGTAAACCCTAGAGATGGTTGTGCGTGAAAATCCCAGTAGATTAGCAGTTTCTGAAATACTCAGACCAGCCCTTCTGGCACCAACAATCATGCCACGTTCAAAGTCACTCAAATCACCTTTCTTCCCCATACTGATGCTCGGTTTGAACTGTAGGAGATTGTCTTGACCATGTCTACATGCCTAAATGCACTGAGTTGCCGCCATGTGATTGGCTGCTTAGAAATTAAGTGTTAACGAGCAGTTGGACAGGTGTACCTAATAAAGTGGCCGGTGAGTGTATATACACACACACACACACACACACACACACACACACAGTATATACAGCATAGAGTATATATTATATATCACATCTAACTTTTATGTTATGTTTATTTGACCTCACTAAAAACATATTGAAAAAGTTATACTGTTTCCTAAGAAAGATCCTTATATGGACAGTAGAGGCACTTATGTTTGTGAACATCACTTGTGTAATAATGGCCTGTTCTGTGGCAAAAGTCTTCAAAGGATCTATTGTAGCCACGGTTCTCAGTCACCATTCACTGAGTAATGGGCTCTGGGAGGCAGGGATGGCTGCGGCAGGGCCGGCCGTATTACATGTTAGAGCCGTCAGGTCAGGGGGTACGACTGTTAAAATGCTCTTTAACTGACTTTTACATGCTTCATCAGTTTTCATCATCTCCAAATCCCTTGGAAGGACAGTTTACACTGAAGCTTGACTTGTCTTCAGTGTAGCCTTTTTTTTTAATATACATTTTGGATTAAACTATTCCTTTGTGTACTGTCAAAGTAGCTGAAGATGTTGTTTGAAACTGAAACTGGACACAACTGTGTGTGTATGAGGTCATGTGTTCTTTCATCTCCACTTTCCCTTGTACACACTGACATTTGTCTTTTGATGTGTCTGGGCAGGTGTCCTCACAGCCTCACATGTGTTAGCACACACATACATGTGACACCATACACTAGCACACACATCAGACAGCAATGTCACTCAGTCATGGTGAAAAACACCCAGTCTAAAATAATGACCTTTCCCTCATCACACTTTTATTTGGAGATATTCACACCAGTCACTGGAGAGAGTAATGAAAGAGGGTGAAATAGGAACAACTGCCCAGAACACTCTTGCAACCACATATAGCAATGCAATATATACCATTTAGAACACCATAGCAGCAACATAGCAACCCCCTAACAACCACATAGCAATGCACTATACAGGTATATGCCACTTAGAACACCTTAGTAAGTACATAGCAGCACCCTGGGAAACATCCACAACACCCTAAAAATCACATAGTGTTCTGAGTTTCCACTGTAAATCACCTAGAACACCTTACCAACAACATCTTTGCACCTTTGCGACTACATAACAACCACCTAGTAAACATTTATAACACCCTAGAAATCACAAAGCATTTCACTATAGCAATGGACTATGTAGAGAACACCTTAGCAGCAACATAGCAACACCCTAGCAACCACATAGCAATGCACTATATATGCCACTTAGAATTCCTTAGTGTCTGCATAACAATGGCTTAGTAAACATCCACAACACCATAGAAATTACAAAGCAATATACTATATCAATGCATTATATACACCACTTATAACACCTTAGCAACACCCTAGGTTCAAATCATGCAACCTAGCCTCATTGTGGCAACTTTTGCATTGGCGAAACCCCCAAAAAACAAAAAAATAGTTTTCACTTGTATAATGGATTACAACACCGTTGATTCCAAAGATTGTTATTTTTATTTTTGTGATTTCTATGAAATGAAAGACTGTAAGTGTACAGGACACAGGCTTTACGCCTCATGCATTTGTGCTCCTCTGAATTACTGGTGCATTGACTCCAACTCTCCTCATCTTTCCCATTCCAGATCTGGCCACACCGTACCTAAGAGGGCAGCGCAAATTCACAGAGGACGTTGACTGGTCTTACACAGGTAGGTAGACAACGAACAAATGCCCTTATTGTGTGCTTTTTACCAGACTTCAGTGTGGCATGCCACTGGCTTAAAGCCTTAAGAACCTTTTCTCCTTTGAGCGAGAGATAGGGATAAGGTAGCAGTAGATGGAAGTGAATAATGACGGATCAATGTCCGTTCTCCATTAGAAAGTCGGCAGTGGGTCGACCTTCTGAATGAGAGGTACCAGCACACACTGCCACTGACCCGCCTGTGCAGGAGATTAGCTGAAAGTCTTAGACACTTTAAGATACTAAAGTCTTCAAAAAAAGAGTAAGTGACATTCAGGATTATGTGAGGCCCTTGACCCTTTTAAAGCGAGCCTGAGGACGCTTTAAAAAGGGTAGAAAAACTATGGAAGCTTGTTTTTGGTAATTTCGAATAAACTCATATATTGCGTTATAAAGTCAGGATTGGGAGTTACTGTATAAACTTAGAATTCTGAAAAAAAAAAGGTTTTCCTCAGAATTGGACTTTGTAACTTGCAATTGCGAGTTTAAGTCTTGCAATTCTGACTTCTTTTCACAGAATTGTGAGATATAAACTTGCAATTGCGAGTTACAAAGTCCAACAAAATCAGAATTGTGAGATATAAACTCACTATTGCAAGGAAAAAAGGTCTGAATTATGAGTTTATATCGTGCAATTCTGACTTTATAACTCACATTCTGACGTAATAACAAGCAATTGCGACTATCACACAATTCTGACTTTATAACACACAATTGCAAGTTTATATCATGTACTTCTGACTTTATAAATGGCAAGTATGACTTCATATTACACAATTCTGACTTTATAACACGCAATTACGAGCTTATATTTCAATTCTGACTTTATAACTGGCAAGTGTGACTTCATATCATGCAATTCTGAATTTATAACGCGCGATTGTGACTATATCACACAATTCGGAGAAAAAAAAGTCTGAATTGTGAGATAAAGTTACAATTACCTTTTTTTTTCATTTTTTTTTCAGTGGCGGAAACAAGCTCCCATAAGGCCAAAACTGAATCACATTGAACAAATATTGTTTGAATGACTGAAGTAGAGTAGGATACTGATTGTGCGTGCGTGCGTGCGTGACTGAAGTAGAGTATGATACTGATACTGTGTGTGTGTGTGTGTGTTCACTGAGTTGAAACTAAATGAATTAACATGTGAAAGAGCACACTTGATTGAGAGGCCCAGCACAAACCTGTGAAGAAATAGACCGATACACGTTTCTCTGTTTAACTCTAATTGTTTCACGTAAAACCCTCTCTCCTCAAACAAAAGTTGTCAAGCTTGAATGCTAATTTGTTCATAGACCCTTGGAACTTCAGCTGACAGTCACACAGTGACTCTCTAACACTTTAGATTTCCACCTGATGTGTGGGAAATGTCTATTTTTTTTTTTATTATGCACTATTTGTGAATTTATGTGAACAGATATTGTGGTCTCGCAATCTGGTCACACAATTAAATGAGCAATATCCCATGTTTATTTTCACAGGGGTGCTTTAAAACTTTAACACATTTTCTTCACTTCTAATCCGTATTAGCATCCTTTACTGTGGGATCATTCAGGCAAATGCAATGGACCAGATACCTTTTATTATGAAAATGACAGAAAGCATTCTGAATTAGCTTTCAATGTTTTTAAATATCATTGGAAAAGCAAATCCTGGAATGCTTTGCGATGGAAACCAACAGGCGAATACTGAATATTCAGTATATCATATAATAGTGTGCTTATGTAAAGCGTTCCAAATTAGTCGCTTATTAGGTTCCATTTCAGTCAGGATGCAGCTGTGTATGTAGGCAGCACTGTTGACCTGGTTTCGGGACAGTTCTTGAATCTGCTCATGATCATTGGTTATTGTAGCATGCCCGTCCCCTGTTGACCCTGTTTTCCGAACCCCAGGGGTGCCTGAGATTCCTGCCTCTGGCATCGCTCCCTCTCCCGTCTCCATCTGCTGCGGGGGCTGCAGCTTTTTCCTCTAATCTACATGCTCTGATAACCTGCGGACAGAGCGTTGAGAGACGCCCGCCTACGTCCTCAGAAGCACCTCTGCTATTAGCTCATGATCTCGGTTTTATTCATGAGGCACACAGAGGACGTAATGTACACAAATACATATGTTTTTCCTACAGCAAAATGTTGACGTGTAAATTATTGATCGATCGCAAAAGAGACATTGCTTTATGGTGTACACAAGCTGCAACACAAGTTGTCATGGAAACGACACTACAAGTTATTCACACCCAAGCTTCATTAATTTTTAAACCATCCACCTGTTCCTGACACTGGGATCCTTCTGAAGTGCATCTGTGTACTGTATCCAGTGTAGACAGCAGCAGTGATTATAATGAGTTCATTTGCTTTTGACGCGACACAGCGCTCACATCCAGTGTAAATGTCAGCCGTTAATTGTATATGCAAATATATTTGCCTATGTGACATCACAGATCTCGCTAAATCAAAACGAGCCATTTTTGTATCTTGATTAAATAAATGCTTTGTTTATTATGAGGAGAGCGTTTTAAGCTCTGGAACTGGCAGGATCTTTTAATAAGACCTCTTATATCAAAAGATCAAGGCATTTAATTTCTCATGACTCCTTTAATATAACATATAAAGATGTATATATGTGTAATTTTAATATGTGTGTGTATATATATTATATATATACACTCCTACTAGCCACTTTGGCGGGTTAAATTTTTTTAATATAATATATACATTTTTCATTTATAGTCTTTTAAAAAGGCATCGGGAATAATAAACTAAGTGCAATGTAGTGTTGTCAAAAACACAGATATACGATTCATATCTATACTGAAATATCTGAAACGCTTCCAATACTCTAGATAGACAATACCAGCTGCATTTTCTCTCTTTCGCATCTCTCCGACAGCAAGTTGAGACACAAACACCTCTACTCACTCACTCGTTTCATTTGCTCCGGATGAATATAGTTGGTGTTACAGCCGCCTCTCTGTATTACATTTAGTTATTTTTCGCTGCTTGTGTTTAAACAGTCAAATACACACAAAATAATGTTAAAAGGCCGGTCTTAGCGAGTATTCACATAAACACTGTCATTTTTTATTTTAAGTGAACGTAAACAGTTGAGAAAGAAAACGCATGTGTAACCGTATAATGGATCCGTGCATCAGGTCTTAAAGTGACAGCAGCCTAATAAACCTGCTGCCAAATTATGAGATAATGTTAAAAATATCTATATGATATATATATATATATATATATATATATATATATATATATATATAATTATTCTATTTTTCAATTGTTAACCATCTGACAAGGTGTGTTTTTGTGAACTGCTGCTCCTTTTTTAATTTGTAGTGGATTCACAGACATTCACAACGGTTGTGTGTTCTACTTCTGCCCTTTGCTGACCTTCCTTAGTGGAAATTGAGAGGAAACTGTTGTGGATAATTGGCTGGTGTAATCAGACTGAATGGATCAAGGTGTCATTATGGAGGGGGAGGATTCCACAATAACCGTTCCCATATGCGATTGTTCATTCCCATGCGTCATAATACGGCAGATTGCTTAAAAGGCCAAAGCGCATCCTACCTGTTATTGCAACAGAAATATTCGAAATGTCAGAGCAGCCCAGAGGTCTCAGAATCCTTTAAATGACTTCAGGCTCTGCATTTATGCCACATCTCTACCGGTTACCATAGCAGCAGCCGTTCTCTTTGATTACAGCGTATCCACGTCGCCGCGTATGTGTGTGTCTGCCGGGCCAGATGCTGCACCGCTGTAACCTGACAGACTCGTAGTTCACCTTGCCAGCAGACGCTGTTTTCCTGTTGAATGTGGACACCATCAATCAGGCTAATAGCAGACGTTTGTCTCGCATGCCGATATTAAGCACCTCGAGGATGTGGTTCTGTCCTCTCAGCCTAATCCTTTATAGCCTTTAAGAGACACATTAATTATGTTGTAGCTTTAGAGGGTGAAGAATTAACGGCCAGCTCGGGAGGTGAAAGTGAAATCACTGTGAAAATATACACTGTAATTGTCCTGCCAGGGAACATTAAAGCTGCTAATTCAGATCTTACGTTTCATCATGTAGTTAAAGAGGCGTCCTCGGGGACAATTTTAATCAGATGTGTTTATGTTTGTGTGTGTGCGGTTTTTTGCTCGTGCTTGTTCAGTGATGTGTGACGCATTGCCATCTGCTCCGTGAGTTTATCATCTGGTGAAGTCAGTGTGATATGTCATAGTGTTCAGTATATGTGTTCAACACCACTGCAAGTGGCATTATTTTGCTCTGATCAGCACTGACTCTTCATATGCCATAGCATGTGCCTCGGTATAGTGCCATATGCCATTATTTTACATGTTTGGCCTTTTATTTATAGTTCACAATAGAGAGAACAGGAAATTATATTCAGAAGAGGATCTGGAAAATGCTGAAACACAAATTTTACCACAATATTACGGACTACCAGGCCACAGCTTTGGCATATGCTTTAATAAACTATTTCTTATTTAATTTATTTTTATGTATTATTTGACCATTGATCATTATTTGATTAGTTCACAATCACACAAGAGATCAGATTTACTAACAGCTTGTGCCAGCGCAAACTCTCTTTTGGCGTTAAAAAAAAACTACTGTCAGGATTTATTAAAGACACACAGTTAATAAATTAGTGCTGAAAAGGTGTGGACAGGGTTATTTATGCAGCTGACATTATTGCATTATGCATTTGAAGGAGTCTCCCTTTCAGATGCAAAATTTATGGGAGAGCATTTAAATGAAACATACAAGGTGATTTACTAAGTTTGTTTGCATCATTATTTAACGCCCCCCAAAAAGCACATCTTAAACCAGACGCTAACTGGTAGATTATGGAAATGATCCGGCTGCATCTGTGTTTTTTTATTTGTTCTTCGTCAGTAGATCTTGTTCAGAATTTTCCACTCCCATCTGCGCTTTTTGGGAATTTTGTTCTCACGCTAATTTGCCCTGTTTTGTAAATCTGGCACAATGTGTTTTTTTTTTTTTTTTTGGATAGCTGCTGCTTTCTATTCGTAAAACTGCTTTTGTTTAGCATTTTAGCAGTTCTTGGATTATACAAGAAGTTATGATCTCATTAACTGAGACTATATGGAATATTTTTCTTTTTAATGAATAAAATGAATATTGGCACATTTTCATGAAATGAACAAATAAAGGTGATTAAAATGGTCAAAGACAGAAACGCTGGCTGGTTAAAGCACACTTGCCTAATAGATTCACATAAATTTACCTAAAAATGAATCTAAACATTTTGTTGCCTTATTATGAATATGAATAAATGAATATCTGAATCAATAAATCTTTATTTGTCACACCCTTACTCTTTACAGGGGCCCTAAACCAGAAGCATTGGACAAAGAAATATCCAGTCTGCGGCAATGCCAGACAGTCTCCCATTGACATCAGTGAGGAGTTCACTCAGGTTAGGATGCAGTACCAGAACCTGCAGCTGGAGAACTGGGAACAGCCCACCGCCGATTCCACCACCATCACCAATGATGGCAAAACAGGTCTGCATACCCTCACTGGGTTTGGTGTTTACAAGACGTTTGTTCATTTCATTTGTGATGAATTGGGGATAAAAAAACGCTTTTTAAACAGCACTCAGTGAAATTATACTGACAGGTTAACTCCCCAGAGCGATGTCCTCCGATGAATGCAGTTACGACCTGAGATTAATCGCTGGCAGACTAATGGAGCTGCTGAAGAATAAAATCTCCTGAAATGACAACCGTATTTCTTTTTCTTACCTGTAAATGGCAGCTGGGTGGCTTTGGATGGTCTGTGCTTTTACAGGAGCACAGAAGAAAAGCTTGCACTGAACCTTTTGTTCTGATTTGACACTGTGAGAATGACAGATTATTCCAGCACAAAAGGCTTAGCTTAAAATGAATCTTTTATCAAGGCGAAGAGATGAAAGCTGAAGTATGAGCAATTAGGAATGCTGAATGAAGAATACATTTGGCTTGCGCATGGACTCGCGGTCATTGAGTTTGTGTGTATCATGTTTCTCAGTGGTAATCAGTCTGAACGGTCAGTACTTCATAAGTGGAGGTGGGCTCAGATCCAGGTTTAAAGTGGGCAGGATCACGTTCCATTGGGGCCGATGTAACGCCACTGCAGACGGCTCTGAACACAGCCTCAACGGCAACAGCTTTCCTCTGGAGGTAAAGTTCACCACACGCATAAATCACAGGGAATCGGGTTCTCTGTAAGATTGAGGATAACATGGAACTGCATTCATTTCATTTCCCACCAATCATACCATGATAAAATAAAAGTCGGATATGAACTCATGTTGACTATAAATGAAATCAATCTCTCTCTCTCTCTCTCTCTCTCTCTCTCTCTCTCTCTCTCTCTCTCAGATGCAGATATATTGTTTTGATGAAGAAGAGTTTGAATCCCTAGACGAGGCGATAAGTAGCGGAGGAAAGATTGCTGCTGTAGCTGTCTTTTTTGAGGTGATATTTTCATCCTGTGAACATCATACACGCTTATACGCACTGTATATTAACCCGTATAACGTCAACTCACCATCTGCATCTGTGACCTTTTTATTATAATGACTTTAAAGCTTGATCTGTTCCTTAGGCCAGCATTGAAGACAACCAGGATTATGTGGCCATCATTGACGGGGTGAACAGCGTGACCCGATTTGGTACATCCATGTTTTTCACATATAATTTTCATTATTTCAAATTCATCTGCAATCATCTGCAATAACATGGTTCTATCTGACATTAAGGTAAAAGCAGCCCTCTGGAAGCGTTTTCTTTGCTGCCTCTGCTTCCACAGTCCCCCGAAAAATACTTCATGTACAATGGCTCGCTCACCGCGCCACCCTGCTCGGAGAACGTCGAGTGGATCGTGTTTAAAAACACAGTGGCCATCTCAGAAACCCAGGTCAGGACATCTCAGATTATTTTCTGTGCATAAAATTTTAAAATAAAATGAGAAGAGTCTTGAAGATGAGAAGTTTGGGTTCACTATTGCAGCCAATGGCTCTTTTGTGTTTGTGTGTGAGAAAACCCTCTCCTAAAAATGTAGCGTGGTGAATACATCCCTGACAGCCCCTTTAAGCTATTCTTGAGCAAACGGAGGCGTGTGCATTAATATTTCAGCTGGCCGCCGCCTGACGTGTGGATCAGAGATAAGCCCTCGGTGCCAGGGACGCAACTTTGCCCCTCTTATCCAGATGCACTTTAAAGCTTATATATAGTTTTAAGATGCGAGGAGGTTTTTTTTGTCATGCGGTTGTGTATGGTTGTGTATTTTATTTTATTTTTCGCTCTCATGCCTGATCCACTTTAAACACAGCCTGTTTCTTGGGCATTAAAATTTGATGGGGCGAAACACAGGCACGCTAAAGTATAGCTGATGAATCTTTAGCACTGGTTCAGCATTTGCATAAATTCACTCGTGCATATAAAGCTATTCACCCTCATTCATCTTGATTCCAATTTAAATACAGCCAATATAAAGTTTTTATTTTTTTATAAATTAACTTGTTAATAAAACTTGCTTGTGCAAGCTAATTTGGAGACTTGCTCTGTTATTTTTGTTGTTACATTGCTCTCTGAAATACTTAATTCTGATTGGTCTTGTTGCATCTCTCTATTTGTTGTATAATGCTCTTCTTGCACAATTTAGTTTGTTTTAGTTAGTTATTTAAAGTTAGTTATTTAGTTTTAGTAAGTTAGTTAGTCTTAGTTAATTATTTAGTTCGTTTTAGCCAGTTTTATTTATTTAGTTAGTTTTAGTAAGTTGGTTAGTATCCACACATAACTAACTTGTGTGTGTGTTTGTATGTGTGTGTATATACATATATATATATATATATATATATATATATTATATAGTCAGCCAGTCATCATCTAAAAATAAGTGTTTATTTGGTCATAAGGACTGCTGACTGTACATTGTTTTGTATGTATTTAATTGTCTTATTAATTAATTTATATGTTTGTTGATTGTATATATTTTCCAATATCTTATTTATGTATTTGTGTATTTTAATTTAATGTTATTTCAAAAGTATTTTACAAAATACTACATTTTACATCATGATGATTATTATTATCATTAATACAAAGTTCTGTCATAAAACTCAAGATGGTGCAGGCTGATCAATCTTCTTGCAATCACTTCATTCTCTATTATAGGGCACAGCTGATTGGTTTCTGCTGTATCAGTAGCCAATGAGCTCGCTGCTCAACCTTCAAATACTGCTCCACATTTTCTGTAGCAGTTGCAACATGCTTTCAGACCCCTCCACCTCCCCCAGCTCCACCTGTATAGATCTGCTATGGGTAATTCATGTATGCTATATTGTGCAGCATGTCCAACTTGCTCACAGCAGCGTGTCGTTTGTGTATTAGCAGTAGCAAGTCCTGCACTCGCTCTAACAGCAGCAGAAGCAGCAGAAGCGTAGCAGATCTATTCCACCAAGACTAAACATATCAACATTGTCATATCCATTACCATGCCAAACACTCATGACACTCATGAGTTGTCATGACAGAATTACTATTATTATTCAAATCTAAACAAGGTCTTGTAATCTTGTCTTATCGTCTCATTATTCGTGCATTTTTGTATATTCGTAGCTGGAGGTCTTCTGTGAGGTGATGACCATACAGCAGGCCGGATACGTCATGTTGACAGACTACCTGCAAAATAACTACAGAGAACAACAACAGCAGTTCATGGGACAAGTGTTTTCATCATACACAGGCACAGAGGAAGTCCCTGCACCCAGTACGTATACTACACACTCACACAGCGCAGCCTAACAAAGACACTCATAAAGTATGTGCCTGTGATACGTAAAATAAGGATCAGAGAGGAGTGCCATCTCTCAAGGTCAAATCGAGTGTTCGCATGCATCTCCTCCTCCTCTGACCGTGGACACACGTGCTTTTTAAAAACCCTGCTGTGAATGTGTGTTGCCTGGAAACCACACCGGAGCTTTTCCAAGAAAACAAATGTTCTGTTTCAAACAGAGTTGATTTCGAAGTAATTTTGTAAGTTACTGATATTTGACTGAAGTTACAGCTCCTTATTAGAACGAAAGCATGATCATAACATAATATTCTCTCAGGCCACAATGCAGCCCATTATCTTACTGCTTAAAAGGATAGTTCACCCAAAAATGAAAATTCTGTCATTAATTACTCATCTTCATGTCGTTCCAAACCCCAAAAAACTTTTGTTCATCTTCGGAATATGTGAATAAAAGCCTAAATTCAAGCTGTTCATCATATAAAGCGATCATGTCTCTTCAGAAAAATTGGACTTAATTCATATGGATTAGTTTTACGATCGCTTTATGAACTTTTTGAAGCGTCAAAGTGTCAGTTGCATTGCTGTCAACGGAGGGACAGAAAGCTCTCATATTTAATTGAAAAAGATCTTCATTTGTGTTCCAAAGATGAACAAAAGTCTTACGAGTTTGGAACGACACGAGGGTGAGTAATTAATGACAGAATTTTCATTTTTGCATGAACTAACCCTTAAATCATCTCAGTTCAGTTTAGTGTTGATTGAGTTCAGTTCAACAATAACTGTGAAAAGTTAATCAATTATGAAACAAAGGTTCAAACAGCTGTAATTACTCAGCTCAAGTCAGTTCAATGTAATTTCAAGCTCTTCTGTGTTAAGTGTGCAGCTCCGAACCGCAGAACGTGCAGGCAGACTCCGAGAACTACACCGGCATCGTGGTGACGTGGGAGAGGCCACGGGCCGTATATGACACCGCTATCGAGCGCTACTCCGTCACCTACCAAAGACTCCAGGGCAAAGACCCACCCAAACAACAGTATCTGACAGATGGAGACCAGGATGTGGTGAGTAGCCTACTTTTAGCCCATCCACGTGAGGCGTTTAATATGACTGCGTTGACTGAAGCCCGGATATTTCAGTCAACATTGTTACATGATAGCTGATAGTTCATGGTTAGACTAGTCCTGATGGTTAAAAACAGGTGTTATGAAATGGTATTCTCTTTTTTCATTTTTTTTCAGGGGGCCATTATTCATAATCTGCTAGCGAACAGTAGCTATGTTGTCCAAGTGGTGGCGCTGTGCACTAATGGCTTGACTGGAAAAATGAGTGACCAGGTTATTGTGGACATGCCTCTGGAAGACCCTGGTAATGCTCAATCAAACCAAAAATTGGAGAATCTCATAAAAAAATTCAAAAAAATGTCTGGATCAAATTTCACACCAATATCAAAAGTAAAACCAATTATATATATATATTTTTTTTATATATATATACTAATATATATATATATATATATATTGGGGGGTTGTGCTTAATTTCCAGGAAAGTTTTATTAAATAAACTTTTTTTATGTACAAAAAAATCTCAAATATAAAAATTGGTTGTTTTGGGGGTAAATATAACCCAGATATTTCTTTGTGTATACAGTATTATTATTTTAATTTTTTCCCCTTTAAATTAATTCACTGGTATTTTCTTTGACCCTACAGTAAATGAGCCTGATCCCTTTGGTGATTTAACAGAATCAGAGGAATATAATGAGGTGCATTTTATTTTTCTGAATGTAGATTATAAAACTTGCATCATGAGCATCTTTATGGTTTTTATGAGCTTGATGTATTTTGTTTTCAGGGAACATCTCCCCCTCCTTCCAAGTCTCCGCCCAGCCGAACCCTCATCCGTGATTCCGGAAGTTCCATCTCCATCACCACAGCGACAGACCAACCAGGCTTCCTTTTTCCCGTTGTCAGGACAACCCCCATTACAGTCAGAGGAAAAATTACAGAGGAGTCTTCGCTGTCATGGTCACCTGACCAAAATAAGACCGGAAATGAAACCAAGCGGCCACTGAGCAAACTCATCCCAGAGGAGAACGGCCACCTTCCTCACAGCAACATGGTGGTCACTGACGTCTACTATGAGGACGTCCTCAACACCAGCACTACAAAAGCCACACCAGATCTGAACAACAACCTTCTCACTGCACCGCCAGATGCTCAGGACAAAGAGACCTCAGTCAGGACAACCGAATCTTCATCAACTTCTGCGTTTGGACGACTGGTGCCAAAACAGCCAGTGAAGACGACCACCATCACCCCTGCAGTAAATGCAACTTCAACAGCTAATGCAAGCACTGCGACTACTGGATCATCTATGAAGATCATTTCTCAGACCACTCAGCCCCTGTTTAACGGTAAGAAAATCTTGATCAGGATGTTTGCCTTGACAAAACCTTTCGCTAAATGCTAACTTGCTTGCAGGAAAGGGATGGAAACGCTGCTTATGTAAATTCAAACAATAGTAGCTGAGTAGTTCGATGATCGCATCATTATAGAGCAGTGTTTCCCAACAGTTTTCATCTTAAAGGGACAGTTCACTCACCTCATCATTTGTTGTTCAGAACCTGTGTGATGTTCTTTCTTCTTTTGAACAAAAAGGAAGATATTTTGGTAATATATTTTCCCCATTGACTTCCATAGTATAGAATAAAATACTACGGCAATCAATGGGACCAGAAACTGTTTGGTTTCCAACATTCTTCAAAATATATGCTTTTGTGTTCAGCACAAGGAATAAATGAATACAGGTTTTGGGTGAGTAAATGTTTTGGGTGAATTATCCCTTTAAGTACTTCTTCATACACTGCACCCTTGTGAAAAAGAAGTAGATGTTAGGATACTTTTAAAAAGAGAACTTATTAGAGAAATAATATGCTTTCAAATATAAATACTTAAATGTGAACTGAATGTAATGTATTAATTGCATGTCATTCGCAAATATAGTTAAAATAATACGAAATGCAAAGGTTTTTTTTGACAAACTGAATTATATATAATTACTTATAATTAATTATAAGTACTTTACATGGGATTTTAGTATGTTAGTCAACATATCAAAACAAGTGCTTATTTAAAGCACAACAAAAGATTATTATAATAATTAAAAATGTATTTTAAAGTTTAAAAAAATTATTTGACATTACAAAGTGCAGTTTTTAGAAGTGTTTCTTAATACACTTTGAAAGTACATTGAAAGTGTACTCTTTAAGTGCACTTAAGTGGCCTTTTATCTCATTAATATCATATTAGTTGCAAGTACTGTTCACAAGTTTTGACAGTTTCAGAGAAACTTTCTTTAAGATCTAATGGTGAATTTGTTTCAAAATGAAACCCAAATGAGACACTTCACAAATGTCACTATTTTATAGAGGAATTTAAATACAAAAGAAGCTCAATAAGTTATGAAATATCACCCACAACAAATGAATACATTTGTACAACTGTTAATGAAAAGTTACAACTTATAGGTAACAAAAACATACAGGTTTAATAAACCAAAACTGTCTTTCTAAATCTGTTACTCCTGGTTGTGAATCACTGTTAATAAGTAGTCAAACTTCCAGAAACGCACTGTGCTCAACGTGATGGTGGTGCAATTGTTACTGCCATTTTGTGCCACAAATACTCTGGAAAAGCTTAAATGCACCTGCTGGACTCTCTCTTCTCGGCTGGTCGGCTCACTCTTCAAATGCTGAACGCGGTGGCGGTTCCTCTCTTGCTCTTGTGCATTCAACCTTTTCCTTCTTTCTCTTGCACATGGTGATGGCGCCCCCTTTGTGGTGGCTTTAGGTATTTCAAGAAATGCTAGACCAATTTGATTGGTTTTGTTTCTTCCAAGCACTTCTTTCCTCCGCCTTAATGTTTTTTTAGCGGAGAGTTGAAGTCTTAACTCTTTAGACGTGTTTGTTACAGCCACATCGCTCAGTAATCAAAGGGTATCGACGGCTCGAGATGCCACAAATCTCAATGTATACTCCACCCGCTACCCAACCATCTTTTTGGATGAGGGATCTGCTCAAGTACCTTCTACAGACGGGCAGGGAGAGTTCAGCGGATCAGGGTCCGCAATCTTCCTGGAGGAGCTCGACCGGGAATGGGAGCTCGGCCAAGCCCGATCGGCTCCCAAAGACTCAGATCTGAGCAATACTGGAGATGAAAATAATGAAGGACTGTCCTCTACTTTCTACTTTGAGAGCGAGCGAGAGGATGCCACCACCGAAGAACCAGAAAACCAGGCTTTTCTCTCATGGGTGACCTGGTCAGCTGAATCTGACACTGGCTCAGGTCAAGGAGGGTCAGTGACCTCTCAAAGCGATGATATTCCCGTACAACTCATAATTCCTGAGCTCACTATCCGAAAGTCAGAGGAAGACCAGAATACAGGTAAAACCCGGTCAAAACATTTGGAGAACAAAAAACATGACTGGCCAAAGCAACCAGTAGGCGGGCATTATGCAAATATGTAACATGGTGAAGTAACTAAGTCACAGAAATAATGGCAGGATCAGGCAAGTGTTTTCTGTTGGAAAGATGAACTTTGTGCTTTGTAACTCCGCAGGTCGTTTACATGCACAAACAGCTATATTAGACACTAAATGGAGGGTAAAATAATAAGTGCCCTTTAAGATGAGAAATATTGCAGTATTGCACATGCAATGCTTTTATGAATAGGTTAATTTCATTCTCCATGAGCTAGCAGTTGGATTAATTGGGATGTAAACATAACCACAGATTTTTTAGCTCCTTGAAAACGTTTAATATTATGTCATGTAATTTACCATGAGAACGCTCATGAAAGGTTGTATCAGTGATTTCAGGCCCAAAAATAAATGTCTAATCTTTCCTAACGATCCGCTAGCTGCCCGCCCCATAAGCAGACTGTCAAAAAAACGCGTCTCTGTAGGCAGCCTAGGCTCCGAGATCTGCACACAAAAACAAATGGGTACAACCACCACTCAAAACCAAAACAAACAGTGTTTCAACCAATCACCGACAGGGGCGGGGCATTTATTTTTGGGCCTGAAATCACTGATACAACCTTTAATGGATTTATTAAGGACTGTTTGCTCCTGTTTCCATCATCAGAGGCGAGTAACAGCAGTCCGGAGTCTCGTGTCGGGATGGTGGAAGGAACAGAGAAAGAGCAAAGGACCGTTGTTCCTCTGGCTGTGATATCCACACTCACTACCCTGTGTTTGCTGGTGCTGGTGGGCATTCTCATCTACTGGAGGTATTAAATCTTCAAACACACGTCAGTGTGTGAACGTTTGGTTTGAGATTGCATACACTAGATTCACCAGCTCTAAAATCTCACAAACGCACAAAAACATGTCCAGGTGACATTTCACCCATTTTAAAGGTGCAGTTAGCGATTTCTGGGAAACACTGTTGATATTTGAAATCAACCCAAACAAACATACCCCTTCCTTCATTGCTCCGTCCCCAAAATGCATGAACATGCAATACAAGAGTGGTTTTCTCTTTATCATAGCTGAAGCGAAGCAAAATAATTCTTTGCAAAAAATCAAGCGAAGATGATGAATGAAAAGGAAGAACCCAAAAATGAACATACTCTACACAAGAGTAAATACAAGCAAGAGTTTGTTGTTAGCCGCCAGCATCACACCAGCTCCAGACAAACAGGGACACTTAAAACTGTCCTGGTACTAAAGGTAACATTACAACAACAGCATATCTTGGTTCTCTAAAACATAGTAAAACAATGTTTTCCAGCACTGGAAAGCTTTTCTAATATTAAGGCAGGTCTTAAAGCTCTTGCGTGATCATAACCCTTCTTTTTCCAGTGATATTCCTCTGACCTTTTATCTTTTGTAATGTCTCTCATCCATCTTTCTATCTACAGTCTTTCTTCAACCATCTTTACTCTCTCTCCTCCCCCCATCATAACTGTATACACCCCCTACTGCTGAGTGGCTACAAGAGTGCTATGGCTTGGTCCGGTTTCTCAAAAATCACTTACTGCACCTTTAAGGATTTTTTTGGGAGCATTAATATCGTTTGCATTGCGACGTTATTTTCATGACAATTCTCATTACTGTATTGCATCCATACATTTTACTTTTGAGTTTTTTTGTAATACTCATTATTTTCATTAAATTCTCTTCATTTTACCTGTAATAAAGTACAAAAATTGCTGTAATATTTGCATCTATATATTATAGGAGATGCTTTCAAACGGCACATTTTTATGTAGAGGACAACAATTCAGCCCGTGCCATATCAGCCCCATCAACCCCTCTTCTTCTGCCTACAGGTAACAAACACTCCCATTCAATATTATTATTATATATTATATATTATTATATTTTTTCTTTCATGTCTTAGCAGCTATTTTATTTATTTTATTTATATATTTAAACAAACAAACATTTATTATTTAAGTTATTTATTTAAAACTAAATAAATAAATAAAAATGTATGAAATACAATTACTTACAATTACTTTTATAATAAACTAATTTACGTATTTATTAAGTAATTGTATTTTTAATAAATAATTGTATTTATTTATTATTAATATTTATTTGTTTGTATATATTTCATATTATTCATTTTAATTAACAAATTAATTGTATTATTAGTTATTCATTGAAAAATAAATAATTTATTTATCAAAACGCACAACTACTTACAATCATCTTTAAAATAAACTAACTTATTTAAGAAATTGTAATTTTTAAGCATTTTATTTATTTAAGTTATTTATTGAATAATTACAAATAAATAAATAAGTAAAATGATTTATTTATTAAAAATACAATTACTTACAATTAATTTTATAATAAATAAACAAATAAAGTAATTGTAATGTTTTTAAATAATTTTTTTTTGTTATTAACATTTATTTATTTATTTGTATTTAATTTCCTTTATTTAAACAAACAAACGGTTATTTGTTATTTCTTAAAATTATTTATTGAAAAAAACAAATAAATGAAAAAATAAATAAATACAATTACTTAAATTAGTTTATTAGAAAAGTAAATGTATTTAAGTAATTGTGTTTTTTTTAAATAAATAATTGTATATGTATTTATGTATTTCTAAATAATTGTTTTCTTTTTGATGCCAGAGGATAATGAAGCTCTCCCTGTTAAGGATTTCGTGAAACATGTTGCTGATCTTCACGCAAATCACATGTTCTCCAAAAAATTTGAGGTACTTGGGATTTTTATCACTCCATAGTCGGTTTTCTTGACGTTTGTAAACGCGTAACCTTAAACGTTGCATCCTATAATGCCATGTAAAAATATAAACCAGTGAATTCATGTGTATAAGTGCTATGGGGCAGCATGTAAAGAGTGGGAACACTGTTCACTGTGGCTCCACTGACTGCATGGACACCCACACAGAGCGACAGGCCTGTCTAAACCCGTCTGTAGCATGAAAACACATGCAAACGTGCCTCATGTACCTGTACCTGCCTCTCTGTGTGTCCTGGACTTTCATTGTGCTTTTCTGCATTCTCACCCCCTCCCTTATTAGATCTTGAAAGAGTCTTACGAGGTAAGACACATCTCCCTTGTTTAGTGTTACGTATTCTTTTGCATTGATGTTATTCTTCTGTTCATTGTATTGGCGTATCAGTGTTGCTCTTTGCATGGTTAGTGTGCATGATGAAGTCAAATAGTTTGGTAATGGTTATGATCTGAGTTATGCTTGAAACCTTTCTTCCAGGAGATTCAGGGCTGTACGGCAGACATCAGCATCACTGCGGACAGCTCCATCCACCCAGACAATAAGAGCAAGAACAGATACATTAATATCCTGGCCTGTATATCACTCATCCATACCAATATAAGAGAGGTACATATATTTATAAAAAAACTAAAAACATGACTAACAGTCTTCTACTTTTGTACTCTCAGATGATCACAGTCGAGTTAAACTCTCTCAAAACTCTGACAAAGATGGAAAGACAGGGGACTACATTAATGCCAACTATGTGGATGTAAGTGTACACTATATTTGATATATATTTTTTAAATCATTTTTCCATTATATTAGTCAACAATCACGCAGAATGATGATTTAGGGGATTCACTCCCCGTATGTCACTGCTGAAAGTTTACAGGGTGTATGTTGCCTATACAAACATGCAATTTTGAGAAAGAAAAAAAAATCGCAATTAGCGTATTTAATTTTGAGTTCATGGCGGAAACAAGCTTCAATATTTATTCCAAAATGGCCAAAGATTTGGCATATTAATCTGTCTGTCACTACTATTGGTAGAAATGATCACGGTCTGTTTGTGAATGATTCTCTTTAGGGCTACAATCAGCCGAAAGCGTATATCGCTGCCCAGGGGCCACTGAAGGGCAGTCTGGAGGACTTCTGGAGGATGATATGGGAGCAAAACGTTGGTGTGATTGTCATGATCACTAACCTGGTGGAGAAAGGCCGGGTAATGCTTGTCATCACTTGGTCTTGGGTGACAAAATATGCAAACTTTGATATAAAATAATGATAAAGTGGTGTAATGAGATGTTATTTAAATCTCATGAGGCTGGTGTGTGTGTCAAACAGAGAAAGTGTGATCAATACTGGCCCCTCGAGAATCAGGAAGACTATGGGTGCTTCCTAGTCACGATGAAGAGCACCAAAACTCTTGCCTACTACACGCAGAGGACATTCACCTTGAGGAACGTTAACGTCAAGAAGGTCAATAGATACGCCTTACATCACCGTCACCAGAAAACCTTGAGGATATTCTCCGTTCACAACACTTTTCGTTGTCTTTTTCCACCACTAGGGCTCACAGAAGGGCCGCAGTCAGGAGAGGACGGTGCTTCACTTTCATTACACTCAGTGGCCCGACATGGGCGTCCCAGAATACACTCTTCCCCTGCTGTCTTTTGTGCGGGCGTCCTCACAGGCCAGGACAGCTGATATGGGGCCTGTCGTGGTGCATTGCAGGTAGACACCAGTAGTTATTAAGCATAAAGTTATTATGGTGTGAAGGTATGGTCATCGATCTGACTGCATAATTCAGATTTATGGATGAGAATAAAAAACTAAACTGAGCTGGATAATGACAATAGTGTCTTCTATCTACAGAACTGCTTTATTGATGAATCGAGTTCATTTTAATAATTAATACATTCCACAAAATTCACACTGTTATTGAACTGAACTGAATCAACACTGAACTGACTTGATCTGAATAATGACACTATATAGGGTGTATATTTAAACAATATATTTTAAGTGTATTGCATATATTCTGTGATCTCTGTTATTCTCAGTATTCTGTAATGTCATTTGCTGTGCTGCATTATGGGAGTGGGCGGGACTAACGAGCTTGTTTAGACTCTGATTGGTGGAAGTTTTGTACAAGATCATGGGTAATGTAGTTTTTCACCATGAATTCCACATCTTTAACATGATTATTTTTAAAACTCTGTTGAAATAATGTGGGCTGACGGCTTCAATAGAAGCAAAACCCATAGATTAACAACCTCGTAGCTCACAGGAGTTTGGAGAGAAAAAAAAATCCTATGGAGTTTTTACTTCTGGAACTGACTATTGCACTTTATTATCTTCTGTAGAGCTGCTTTATAGTTGAACTGAGTTCGTTTCATAACTTTCCAACACTGACATTGTTATTGAGCTCAATTGAGCTGCTTTAATCTGTATTCTATAAAGCACTATATAAATAAATGTGACTTGACATGAAGTGAGAGTTTATAAACGGAGGCGGACAACAACATTTTAAGATGTGTTTGAATGTGTGCACTTGTGATCTGCAGTGCCGGTGTGGGACGAACAGGAACATACATTGTGATCGACAGCATGTTGAAGCAGATCAAGGAGGAAAGTACAGTGAACATAATGGGATTCCTCAAACACATTCGTACCCAGAGGAACTACCTGGTACAGACAGAGGTATGACATACCATACTTCAGGTTATGTCACGTCACGTGCAACACGACACATCCATCATATTTGTGTTGTGTGAGCAGGAGCAGTACGTCTTCATCCATGATGTTTTAGTGGAGGCCATCAGGGGTAGAGAGACACTGGTCTCATCTAGTCACATTCACACATATGTGTCTGATCTCCTCATACCGGGACCTACAGGGAAGACCCGCCTGGAGAAACAGTTAAAGGTGAGACCCTTGGTTTATTAAGCATGATTACTCTGAGCAATTACTCAGTCTTCCCTGTTGTTCCTGTAGCTGGTCAGTCAGAGTTGTGCTAAACAGAGTGACTACACAGTGGCTTTGAAGGAGTGCAATGCATCTAAAAATAGGACGTCTTGTCTTATGCCTGGTGAGTGTGTGCAATATAAACATCCATTCATTCATTTGTTTATTTATTTAAAATATGAATTGTATTACATTATTTATTTATTTATTTATTTATTTATTAAAAATGATCATATTTATTAATATATAATTAATTGATCATATTTATTTATATACATATATAAATATAATCTATAAAATGAAAGTGATTTTTAAAAGATCTATATTTATTTATTTATTTTAGATATTGATTTAAAACATTTAATTACATTATATTATGTATGTATTTATTTATTATTATTATTATTATTTACTTTAACATATACATAAATAAGATATATTCATAAATATAGGTATTTATTTATTTATGCATGTATTAATTTACTTACTTTAAATATTGATTTAAATATATATATATATATATATATATATATATATATATATATATATATATATATATACTCATTGATATTTATTATTTAAAAATAATAATAATCACTTATATATTTTATTTATACATGCATTTATTTATTTACTTAAATATTTTAAATATTGATTTATAAAAAATAAATATTCATTATACTATGTATTATTAATATATACTTTATTAATATATTATTTGTTTATAATTTATTTGTATTTTAATTTTGTTTGTTTATTTATTTATTGACGTATTTTAAATATAGATTTTTAAAAATTATTTATATATATATATATATATATATATATATATATATATATATAAATAATTTTTAAAAATCTATATATATATTTAAAATATAGATTTTTTAAAATTATATTATCTATCTATATATATAATATCTATATATATATTTATATAGATAGATAGATAGATAGATAGATAGATAGATAGATAGATATTGATTTTATTTATATATCATATTTATTTATATGGTATATTTAATTAATTAATTAATTAATTAATTTTATTTATTTATTAAAAAGTGAAAGGGTATCCTGTTTTTTTTTTTGGCCAGATTTTTCAGATTAATTCTTTAAATATATATATATATATATATATATATATATATATATATATATTTTTTTTTTTATTTTTTTTTTATTTTTTTTTTATCACTGTTCTTCTGAAATCTAAAGTAATCTCTTAATTTAGCAATGCAATAAGAATTGATTTGCAAACATTTAATTAGTAACTTAATCATACATTCCTTATGATTTCCATCCCTATTCTTTCTCTTTTTTTCAGAATTTGATCAAGACCCTTTTTTTAAAATGTGTTTTTAAAGATATCTATTATCAGTGAGCTCATTCAGTGACTTTAGTTTTGTGAAGTGTAATGGTTAATCTTTATCTTTTCATGTGCTCCCATCTGTGCTTCAGTGGAGAGGTCAAGGGTCAGTCTGTCTACAGGACCGGGAGAATCATCAGACTACATCAATGCCTCTTATTTATTGGTAAGATCCTGGTTCTGATGCTCCTGTTTAGATTCCTTGGTGATATGGTGTGATTCGATGAGTCTGTGCTGTTTACAGGGGTACCATCAGAGCCGTGAGTTCATCGCTACCCAGAATCCTCTGCCAAACACCATACAGGACTTCTGGAGGATGATCTGGGATCACAATGCACAGATCATAGTTTCCCTGCCTGATACACTGAGCTTGGTGAGTTACACACACATTTGTTGTTGTACACACATCCCTATTTGTTCTAAGGCATCTCATTTCCTGACCGTCACAGACCAGAGAGGGAGAGTGTGTGTACTGGCCCACTAAAGAACAACCAATCAGCTGTGAGACCTTCACTGTGACCTTCAGAGGTGAGGACAGCGTGTGCCTGTCCAACGAAGATTCGCTAGTGGTGCAGGATTTCATTTTGGAGGCCCTAAAGGTGAAACACTTTTATAATTTATGCAGCCACAACTCTCTGGGTCAATCTCACAAGACCAGTCAAGAACATGTTGGAATCATATTTCACCCCCAAATCAACACAAAAATATTTATATTTTGCATAAAGAAAATTCATTTAATTGCATATTTTAGTGTAATTTATTATTTCCGTGACACATTTCGTGATGCATCCCAATTGTCATTACCAAAATGAATATGTATATGGTAGTATTTGTTGTGCTCCCTTTACACTTTATTTTAAGGTGACGTAATTACATTGTACTTACTCAAAAAAGGAGTTACGGTTAGGGTTAGAGTATGTTTAAGGTTAGATACTTGTAATTATGCATAATTTACTGTTATTACTATAGTAAGTACATGTACATCACCTTAAAATAAAGTGTTACCCAGCCTTTTAACTTAAATAAACAAAAAATTTATTTAAAATATATTACAGTAATAAGAATCGAATGAGAATGATGTGAAATGTAAGAAACTCTATAAAAATTACTATAATGACAATATAAGAGTATAACGATTAATGTATAATGATTTAAAGAAAATGTATTTATTGGCACATTTTATTTTAAAAAACGTCATTGTGACATTTGTTTTCATGACAATTAAGCTCATTGTACAATCCAATTAGCATTATCAAAATGCAAATAAATAAATGGTAGTATTTTAAATAACTTTTTATTATATGAATTTCTACTGTTGTATAGTAATGAGAATCTAATGGGAGTCACTTATGAGAGTGGTGTGAAATGTAAGGTGAAGCTCAGGTTTAAAAAAAATCTCGACACATTGCAGTAATGACAAATGATAATATTGTATATAATTCATTTTAAATGACATATTACGGTACAGTATACAGCAATATTATATTGTAAAATAACATCAGTAACAAAGGTCTTAGTGGCACTAAAAAAGGCTTTATGCAAAATGTATGATTTTTCTGTTGATTTCGATGCATTTCATATTTTCAGTGTTTCCAAGAAAGTTGCATTTAAGACTGTGGATTAACAGACCTGTTCTGACAGGACGATTACGTGCTGGAGGTCCGTCAGTACCAGACGCCCCGCTGGCCAAACCCCGACAGTCCCATCAGCAACTCCTTCGAGCTCATCAACATCATCAGAGAAGAAAGCTCGCGTCGAGAGGGTCCCGTCATCATCCATGATGGGTAGAGTGTCTTTTTATTTACAAAAATGCAGAGGCTATATCAGTCAGTGATGTGTCATTTCTCACAGGTCTGGAGGGTCGAGTGCTGGTTTGTTTTGTGCCCTGACCACCCTGGTCAACCAGCTGGAGGAGGAGAACAGTGTGGACGTCTATCAGACCGCCAGAATGATGAACCTCATGAGGCCGGGGGTCTTCGATGATATTGTAAGAAGACTATAATATTAGTAAAATGATTTTCTTGTTTTGTTTGCATACAGTATCTTCAGAATTGTGAGATATAAACTCGGAATTGTGAGAAATAAAGTTAGAATTGTGATATGTAAACCCAGAATTGCAAGGAAAATATAATTGAGATATAAAACCCAGAATTGTGAGATATTAACTCGGAATTGCAATGAAAAAAAGTCCGAATTGTGAGTTCTGTGGTGGAAACGAGCTTCCATAAAACAAGAAAAGTACCAAAATAATTTTTGTAATTTATACTTTGATAATGATAAAATGTGCATGCTTAACATCTAACAACCTGTGTGCGCAGGAACAGTATCAGTTCCTCTACAAAGCGATCCTGAGTTTGGTGAGCACTAAGGAGGACGAGAGAGCTCTTCACCACTCGGAAAACAACGGCACGGTCCCCGCCAACCCGTCGGAGAGCCTGGAGTCTCTCATGTAGCTATACAGACCCTTCACAAGGAATTGTACATTGAATCATGAGAAAGTAGTTTTGCTCGAAACCCTCCCAAAGTCTCTAGACGGACTAAATGGGTACAGGATATACTGTAATTTGGTCGTTTATTGTGCCTTTTTGTTACCTTTGTACTTTGATATAATATTATTGTTGTAACTAATGCCAAAATTTCTACTCTTTGGAAAAACAGTGACTTCTGTATTGCTGGTGGTGTCTTAGGTTTAGTTGGACATAACTGTTGATGAAATATTTATAAGTAGCAGGGCAAAAGATTTCATACGGTATCTATTTTGGGGGTAAAACAAATCTTTAGATAGAAAAAAAGCGTTCTTGAATGTAGCCTTCTAGAACAGAAGAGAGACGTGTGATTCTAATATATAAAACATCGGTCACACCGACAGACCAAAATACATTTATATGACTAGTTTCTTTTTTTTACCACGTTTGCTTTTGTTATTGTAGCAATTGAAGGCTTCATTTTTTTTATTTTTATTATAGAAATTGAATGATATTTCAAATTAACTAGTTGATATGTGTTGTAACAGACATTTTCATACATTTGCTCATTTCTCTTAACGCATCCTTTTAGATGTTAATCAGCAGCGAATCTCACCGTTCAGTTATTTATCTCCATATTTATCAACCTTTATTTAAACTGTCTAATCTTTTAGGCCTTTGGTCAAAAACTAACACAAGATGCACTTGGATAAAATAAAGAAAGCACAATAAAAATAAACAAAACAATTTCTTCTACATTCTCAAAGGCATTTCAGTGTCCTTCATTTTTCCAGTGAGCATCCAGACTGCTTAACCACAAAATGTAGAGGGGAGGTTGACATGAAATACTTTCGGTAAGTGCAAAAGTCCTGCAGTGTGACAAGCTGAACTTTAAAAAAGGTGTCTTATTCTTTTATGTTAAGTGATATTGCAAGACTACATGTAGTTTTAACTGAAGATGGTAATGTGAATTGAAAACCGTAGGAACATTGTGCCTAATTGTCTCAACCACACATATATTTACACATACATATAAACAAACATTTTGTTATAATTGCTCTTTTCCCCTTTTTTATGGTATTGATGATATGTTGTTTAGAAGTGATGGACGCTTTCGAAACACGCTTCGAAACCTTTGTGAATCATTTGTTTTCGAAGCAACGATTCGGATCGCGTATCAAACTAACTGCCAAAGTCTATTTGGAAATGGGCTTGAATGGGCTCTTGGCCAGACTGACTTGCAGAGCAAATCTAAATTTGCCGGATGTTCGTCTGGGTTTTCCCCATAGACAGTAAGGTTTTCCCAGGCTACACGTTTGTATCATAAACTGTAAAAAAAAAATCTAAATGAGTTAAAGGTTGTATCAGTGATTTCAGGCCCAAAAATAAATGTCTAATCTTTTCTAACGATCCCGTCCTAAAAACACGTCTCTGTAGGCAGCCTAGGCTCTGAGATCTGCACACAAAAACAAATGGGTACAACCACCACTCAAAACCAAAACAAACAGTGTTTCAACCAATCACCGACAGGGTGTTGTGAGGTTTTGAGCTCGTTCACGGCTGGACGCGAAGTCGGAGCAACACCCGCCAGCTAGCGGATCGTTAGGAAAGATTAGACATTAATTTTTGGGCCTGAAATCACTGATACAACCTTTAAGTCTCTTAGTTTTCACGGCATTTACACTGTTCTGGCCAGCAGGGGTCACCAGCGGCAAGCGCTTCGAAACAGTGAATCAATTGGACCAATTGTTGGCAAATTGATTAAAAGTTTTGAAAATCTTTGTTTCTTCCATCACTATTATTTAGCTTATATATCCTGCAGTGTGACATTCAACTTTTTAAACAATTTTGAGAGCTGGATCACTCCTCCATAGGCTTCTAAGAGATCGAAACTTGCCGGCCCAGAAATTTTAAACAATGTTTAAAATAAGTGACTATAGTGGCTCAATCATAACTTTATCAACGACGAGAATACTTTTTTGTGCGCAAAAAATAAATAAATAAAAAAACTACTTTATTCAACTATAAATTTTCTTGTCTGTGGGCCCGAGTGAGTTTACATAGTGTAACAGCGCAGCACTTCTGCGTCACACGTAGGCTCACCATTGGCCGACGCTGGTCATGTGTGTGACGTACAACAAAGAAGCGCTGTGCTGTTACACTACGTAAACCCAACTTTTACTTGTGACAGAGTAATATTTCACCAGTAGTATCTGTACTTTCACTCGAGTAAGGAAGTTGTGTACTTTGTCCTCTGTACAAATTTTGTATTGAAATCAATTAAATGTATTAGAAATGAAGACATTCAAAAATGAACTTCCAATCTATAACAACAGTAAAACAAATGCACAACTTAAAACGAACAGTGTTCATTTATTATTTAATATAATATAGTATATACATGTACATAAACATCATGAGGACTTCAGATGGGCCATTTCCACTGGCTGGTCGGTGCTTCCTCTACGAGTGGTTCCCATGGTTTCCATTCCATCATCTTCCTGGACAACGCCAGTTCAGCCTCAGCCTGCGGAGACACAAGACGGACACAATAACCGCTGAGGTACAACAAACGGTTCCAATGTTGCTTCAGAGTATTCATTTTCTATAAACTCAGTTATTGACAGTAATCACCCAGAGGCTTTGAGATTTTGAGAAAGTATCGCATTTTCTCACCTGTGCAATAACCTCCTCAATCTGTCCACTGTTGATTTTCTTTTCAAGCTTTGCCACATCTGGCTCCTTTATAAACAAAAAGGACATGTATAAAAATCAACACAATCTCTTACACCAGTAAGAGATTTAACAGTCTAAATCTCAGTCTTTTACTGCAGTGAAAGTACATTTGAAACGTCTTACGGCTTTGACGTGATTGAACCTCTCGCTGATCAGTTGCTCAGTGTATTTCCTGTAGGCAGCGTCCTGAGGCATAGTCTGAAGAGAGCCCAGGATCTTAGTGTACAGAATCCGAAGACGCTTTAGGAAAGAGAACAACTCTTCAATAGATTGCATTAGACTAATATGTACAATTCCTCGAACTCAAAACACACAATAGACAAACAAAACATGTTATTTGTATATGAAAGAAAATACTGTTGTACAGAATGGCGATGAATAATAAAATTAAACAAAACAAAATCAAGAGAGACATTCACCTCATGAGGATTGTGGGAGACTGCAAGGCCAACCAAGCCTGTGGTCTAAAAAAAGACACAAAAATTAGATATTAAGAAATTACTGCACATGTGTATAAATACTGCATATTCGTATAAATCTCACTCTGAAATGTCAAATGCACAACTTGATTTCCCATGCAGGAGATTTACAGCTCCACAACTGTATGCATTTACTGTGTATACATAACGATAATTCAGACTCTACAACATCAGCCATCACAATCCTCCTAAACAAAGCACGACTGATGCATTTAAAGACTAAATACAAACGTGCAGAAATATTTAAACGCTTGTATAGACACAAGCTTCGTTTACGAATAAATTTCACTAGTTTTTATTAATATATTTCCATGACCTCCCCACGTACCTTTTTGATCAAACCAGCCATTTCTTCCTCTGCTGCGATTCAATGACGCAACTTCCGTCGCCTGAGTGTGACGTCCGTGCTCGCTCATGTCTTCGTGGCTGCGTCCGAAAGCTTATAAATGCTGTATTCAGAGGACGCATTCCGAGGTAGGAAAGCATCAAGGCACGTCCTAATCAGCAGCATTGATGTATCAGACATGGTTTAATGTAACTTATCCGTCGAGTTCCAGTTTTTCAATATTCCTTAAAAGTATTAACGTTAGTTGTTTGTAAAGTGACCCATATTTTGACCCACAGGCATGTAAAAAAAAGCTCAAGAAGTGGGTTTTTTTGTGCCATTTTTGAACTGTCACCAATCTCACCATTGGCATATGATGCAATAAAGATTGCTAACGTCAACATATTTAACTAATAGTGTACCGTAATAGTGTTCTCTGTGTAAAAATAAAATAATGATGCTTCCATCTTTCTAAAGTAATTTTTTTTGTCAGCTGAACCTCTTTGACCTAATATATTTACTTGACTTAGATCAATAATTTAAGCTAATATTATATATATATATATATATATATATATATATATATATAATAATGATTATAATTAAATTAAGCTCATGGTTCTCTGATGTCTGTTAATGGTCACATTGCTATTGTTTTTGTTGCCTTATTTTGATTTTAAAATTATTTTATTTCATTACTTGATAGCTTTTCATTAGACTCCTAAACCACCTGCATTTCCATCATGAACCCCAGTCTGGGAAACTCTGACATAATGTAATATTTAATGCAGCTAATAAAAGTTCTTAATGACAATTCTTATAATTGTGTGAAAATGTGTTAATATTTCAGTCACTCATTAGTCATTTCAGGAATGTAACTGACTAATTTGTAATCATTTGTTGTACACGTGACTCAAACATCCAGGTTCTGTCCAGAGCAGAATTTTTTTTAATCAGTTAAAAATGACTCACAGCAGAAACAATGAAGTCCTATCATTCAAAAGAGAACAGATACTGAGCAAGAAATTACTAGGTGATTCATGTTCTCAAGCAAGTAAAAGACTGTAATACTGATTAGAAACAGGTGCTAAAACTAATAAATGTAAGAAAATCCTTCCAATATCTCTACAGGTTCTGTGGCTCAGTGGATGATCAACTGCATTTTCTATGTGAAAGTCCTGAGTTCAAATCCCACTAATGTTTAAGTTTGTCATAATTTACAACAATGGTAATAAAACCCCGTCCAAAAAAAAGTCAAATGGAACTTGGAATCCAGTGTGGAATCCAGCACATGGAACTGTAATCAAGGGGATTTGAGTTCAAGTCTCACTCTTGCTTGTGTTAAATTGTTGTGATTATATCAAACAAAGTGGCCAAAACACCAGATCTCAGTGTGAAAGCCACAGTGGTGCAAGTGGTTAAACACACGTTCTGTGACAGTAAGGCTGCGCTGAAGATTAGGTTCAAATCCCACCTCAGTTTGCTGTCCTCACAATTTAAATAAAATTGTTATCGATATTAGTTATATCAAACAAAGTGTCCAAAACACCAGCTCTCAGTGTGAAAGCCACAGTGGTGCAAGTGGCTAAACACACGTTCTCGGCTGACAGGTTACACTGGAGGAATGGGTTCAATCCCCACCTCAGCAGGATTACGAACAACAGAGACTCTGTCAAAGCTTTAACTGCTTTATTGGACAATCATCCAGGTGAAATATAAGTTCCAGCACATGTGTCAGTAAGAGATCTGTGGCTCACAGGTAAGAGCGCTGCCTCACGGGTTCAGAGGTTGCTGGTTCGATCCCAGCCAGATCTCCACGATACGAGTGAATGGTGTGTGTATGAAGGGGCGGGGATGAGTCGGGTCCCCCCCCGAACCCCGTCACGATGTCCAGCAGGGGTTATGCTTCTTGATGCAATGAAAAAGAAAAATTAGCAGACTAAAAATTTGGGCCCGCCATCCCTTCCCCACCTATTAAGGTTCCCATCATTTGCTTTTTAAAGGGGTGACCCTCCAAAAAGAAAATGATGCTAACCTACATGTTTAGTGGCAAACAACAACATTCACACGTTAGAAGTCTCACCCGTCCATCAGCAGAAGTCCATCATTACAGTCAATGTCTGTCCACTCGTCCCAGAGCTCTGCTTCTGATGACTGGACGATCCAAACACATCCCGGATTCTGTAGAGGACACATAAACACAAACATTACTACATATATCTAAGTTCTAAATAACAGAATTTTAACGTTAGTCTAAATTATTGTTGATGTAAGCAGTGGAAAAAGTCAGGCCTGCTATTTTATTAAAACCTTTCTGTGGAGAGATGTAAATACATTTTACTATGGTTTATTCAGTGCTGGGTAGATTACTTACAAATGGAAATTTGTTTTAAATGAGGTTGGAGCTAAACTCTGGAAAGTGGCTCAGCCGGAGCAGGATTACGCCTCTGCTTTATTTGAGAGGCTGCTCGCTGCAGAGTCATTAGTGGAGCGTCCAGCTCCTGCTCTCTAGGTGTAATGGGTGGAGCTAGAAGGTCTAACCCCACCCATAACGCCCTCCCCATTAGATCCACAGAGGGGGAGCTGGACGTCATTTGGCTCTGCAGTGAGCAGCACTTCCTGCTGCCGCTTTTCATACAGAAATGCAGACACACTTATTGTCCACAAAGCGGCGCTGACACACTCATCTGATCTCATGCTCCTGTTACATTCAGCGGTAAAAACTGCCTTTAAATAGAATTAAATGTTTAGTCGTTATACCACTAGGTTGAGATTATTTACAACTGTCATTTTCGTACAGGCTTCACTAATCATTTGTCCAAATCTGTCCTCAATTATCAAACTTTACAATAAATGCTGCTGTGAACCGCTTAAACAGAGACACAACGACACAAACCATTGTTTAACTGGGAACAAACGTGATAAACATCACTTAAAACATAACACCATGACAAATAGACAAACTAAACATAGACTAACTAAACGAATCTCATAAGATCTTTTGATAAGATCTTTTGAACCGTGTGTTACGTGTGTTTGCTGTTTACGCTTGAGGCCTAGAACATTTGATCGGTCTTGCCCGCATCAGATGAGAGCTAATCTGGATCAGACCCTGACAAAATCATAGAGTAGTTATTTCAAATATATGAAAATTAAATTATGGCCCTCTCACCTAAGACTGGCCACAGATTCACTTGCCCAGAACACATTTAAGTAGAGCAGTTTAGCATTGCAACACTAACAGTAGAAAGACAAAACTGAAGTGCAGTTTTTCCTCCGCTCCACTAGGCGGCGTGAGCGGGTTTCACTGTCACTCCATCCTTGACAACACGCTTGATGACAGTCGCTACAACAACACGTGCAGATGAAAACTGATCATTAAACTGCACACATTCAAGCAAATAAATGGACAAACCGATTAAATGCTGGGATCGAATGTCACGCAACTCACAGGTAAGTCAATGTTTTGTGTAATTGTGTACGTGGTTTGTACGGATAGTTCTGCTGATATGTTATAAGTTAGCTCATCTGTCAGTTTATCTACATGCACGTGATTATGATGGTATCTTATCATTAATGACAGTTAATTTAATACTGTCTTAAACGTCAATCTTATTGTTTAATTTGGCACTTGTTGTTTGACATCTAAGTGAGTATGAAGGCAGTCGCATCTTCTATGAAGGTTTATCACAGACTCTGTTTACATTCTGCTCTCTTACTGAACTCACTGTCAGAGCTTTACAAGATCAAATGCATTGCTAATTGTTGCGTTACATTTGTAAGCTTTGAACGATTCGCCTACTATATTCATATTATGAACCAGAATAATAATAAGGAATGGTGTTTTTGTCTCTGTTGGTGTTGTAGTGTTACTGTACGTAATAATCTAGTGGATTAATGTTTGATATTAGAGTCAGTTGGAGTGAGAAGCTCTAATGTTCATGCTGAGTCATGCTTTAGTAGAGTCGCAGTGGTCAATATTTATCTTATATTTATGAACTATTATGTAGGCTAACTTTTAAATTCTGATGTATTAGATATAGTATGTAGTAATGTTTGTGTTTATGTGTCCTCTACAGAATACGGGATGTGTTTGGAGCGTCCAGTCATCAGAAGCAGAGCTCTGGGACGAGTGGACAGACATTGACTGTAATGATGGACTTCTGCTGATGGACGGGTGAGACTTCTAACGTGTGAATGTTGTTGTTTGCCACTAAACATGTAGGTTAGCATCATGTTCTTTTTGGAGGGTCACCCCTTTAAAAAGCAAATGATGGGAACCTAAATAGGTGGGGAAGGGACGGCGGGCCCAAATTTTTAGTCTGCTAATTTTTCTTTTTTATTGCATAAAGAAGCATAACCCCTGCTGGACATCTTGACGGGGTTCGGGGGGGGACCCGACTCATCCCCGCCCCTTCATACACACACCATTCACTCGTATCGTGGAGATCTGGCTGGGATCGAACCAGCAACCTCTGAACCCATGAGGCAGCGCTCTTACCTGTGAGCCACAGATCTCTTACTGAGACATGTGCTGGAACTTATATTTCACCTGGATGATTGTCCAATAAAGCAGTTAAAGCTTTGACAGAGTCTCTGTTGTTCGTAATCCTGCTGAGGTGGGGATTGAACCCATTCCTCCAGTGTAACCTGTCAGCCGAGAACGTGTGTTTAACCACTTGCACCACTGTGGCTTTCACACTGAGAGCTGCTGTTTTGGCGACTTTGTTTGATATAACTAATATCTATAACAATTTTATTTAAATTGCAGGGACAGCAAACTGAGGTGGGATTTGAACCTTAACTTCAACACACCCTAACCATCACAGAACGTGTGTTTAGCCACTTGCACCGCTTTGACTTTCACACTGAGATCTGGTGTTTTGGACACTTTGTTTGATATAATCACAACAATTTAACACAAGCAAGAGTGAGACTTGAACTCAAATCCTCTTGATTAAAGCCCAACGCTTTATCAGCTGAGCCACTGAGTCTGTTGAGCTGAAGGATGTTATGGATGGGTTTTTATTGAGATTGAGATGTTTTATTTGAAGAAAAAGATAAAAATAATGTTTTTTTATTTATAGGACAGCAGAGATGGGAAAGTAAGGGAGTGTGATGGAGACATGTCGGGACTCTGACACAGGTGAGTTTACAGCTCTTATATGTAACACTGCTTCATGCAGCTTTGAAACTTTTACCAATCGTTTGTTTGAATCAATGGATCAGAGCACATGTCAAACTGGCATTTGATTGCTGCAAAACAAATGCTTCTCCACTTCATACTGTTTAGAAACATGTTTCACCACTAGGTGGCGTTAAACTGGTAAACTCATGAACCAGAAGCTAATACAGAGTTTTAACTGATCTCAGGTCGCTTTTATAGTTTAGGTTCAGTTTTAGTGACAAACGTGTGTAGAGAAATGGAGAGTGAAAGATAATTGTATTTTACTGGCCTGATTAGCCAAGTCCTCTTAAAAACACAAAACAAGGCTTACAAATTAATAAAACACTTTACACTTCATATTTAATGAGATTTAATGATTTGTACATTATTTTTAATAACATATAACAATAACATTTTTAATAAACTGCAGTCAACTTAACTATTTAAAACGAAGAATTATACCGACTTTCCCACTCACTACCTTTTTTGTGTTCTCGAACAGACAGTAAAAGACATTCTCGTACGGCCGGAGTTAGAAGAGGCGATGGACAATCACCCGACACATCCTAAACTGAGAGCGGTAAGAACGTCTTGTTTCTCCACATGCTGTTTAGGCAAATAATCCTCAGTTTAAGTGACTTAAGTTCACACAGACATCAACAGAAGGTGACATGCTAAATATAGGGCCTGTCCCAATACCAACACTCGAGTCTGATGTATTTACTTACATGGTGTATTTCCTGCATTCGGCCCAAGTGTTCAAGTGTTCGTGAAGATCGTGTGTGTGTGTGGAATTGTTTATTGTTCAATGGGGCACACATACATCATAGCGTTGTAAACTCAAGTAAAGTTTTTACAGAGATTTAATAACATTTGCAATTAGCACTTTGTGATGCTTCTAGTATTAAAAAGCAGTTGCAGACGTTTAAAAAACACCAACAAAATGTGCACTTTACCAAAGCAAATTTGATGTAATATCTAATTAAAGTTTTTCTCAACATCTTGTGATTTTGGGCCATTGAGTTCCAAAACATGATGCATGATGGGATACGCTTCAAATATCGCTCTGATGTGGTATTAGAGATAATGTGGATTTAGTGTCCATTAAGGGCAATGAGCTTTGGCATTTATCAGGACAGTCTTGTGCATTTAACTTCCTGTCAAGTGGCCAAGACTGCAAGTGTGGGTATTGGGACAGGCCAATAATCAACTTCACGAGGTACAAGCGATGCTTTATCAGTGAGGATATGGTGAAGAACCACATTCCTCCACCCAGAGATGACACACTCATCCTCCTCCCATGGTTCAGTTCTCATGCAAACCTGTGTTTCTTGATCCTGCTCCAGCACTGCACATTTTTGTCTCCCTTATTTAATACATCTGATCTGATTCAAATCATCAACACCTTTTCAGTGCTGCATGAACTAAAACTGATATTAAATAAGAGAGACTAACTAAATGTGCAGCACTGTGGTTCCCAGGACTGGAGTTGAGCTCTACAAACAGTCATCACTGTAGATCCATTCCAACAGAAGTCATCTAATAAGAAATTAAGAGGTTATTTACCAGATGTTGCATTGATTTGAAAGTGCATGATCCCATAAATGCTGTATTCAGTCAGTAAAAGGACAAATCGTTTATCATGCATGACCTGTTTGCATACTACTTGTCTCCATGGCCAAACATTTCTGCAATAATTTGCATTGACCTACAAAAGTATATTCTCAATGGAAATGAAGAATTCAGGTTGTTTAACTGTTTAAATGCAGTCTAAAATCAGCTCTGGGTCATAGAGCCACATTCTCTTCCTGCAATGGCTAAATGAATCATGTTTTGAACAAATCAGTTGAATGAATGATTCTTGAGTCACTGACTTGTTTCGTTACTGAATGAATGTCACTTTATCGCCAACTACTGGCGTCTCGATGTAACCTGCAGAAAGAGTCGATGTAAAATCTCCATCAATAATCTGACAGTCTGTCTGGAACTCAGACACAAGAGTCCCAATGCTGTTGGACTGAATATCAACTTCAGAACCAACTGATGTATAGACTTCAACTTCAGAACTAACTGATGCACTGAAGGTGCCCACTTGAAGACCCTAGAGATGTCCCCTACTCGGCTCAATCCAGACGGTTGTCGTGTTGGTCCACTAGGGAGACCACACTGTAGTTGCAGCCGTCGTGTGTGCTGACGCGCCAAGTACACTGCAGCCGTTAACGCCGGACAGAAGGGGAGTCACACCCTCATATGGAAAGAAGCGTAAATGGATGGAGAAGCATAGTTTACTGTAAAGCTACGTCTTAGTGTTGCTTATCTTGGCGAAAGCCGAGTACAAATCAGCATGAAGTTTTAACATCTACTCTCGTGTAATGGAAATCTATCATTTATCTGCTGTGTAAATATATATGTCCGTGGATTTCTACCCTTAGGGGGGCAATTTAGGTACATTCCCACTTATATTAATTCTCTACTACACGATGTGAAAGCGACATAGAGCTTTTACCATGCAGGTGTTTAAAACCCATGTCCTCCTACATCTGCTGTGTTCATATATTATTGCAGACACACTTATTGTCCACAAGGAGGAGCAACTGACACTATTCTGATCTGATCTCACAACTGTGGCTTTTTAATCAGTAAATAGACACTATTACACAACATTTTACTCGTAATATCAGCCATTGAATTTATTCATAGATTTGACAGGCATTTTGATTTAAAAAATAAATAGTGATTTGTCTTGATCTAAAGTTTCAAATACTCATCATGCTTTATTATAAATACTCCTTAATTGTATATTGTTTTTGTCAATAAAAAAAAAATACTGCTTAAATTGACAACACGAGGGCATTGTTTAACTGTGAACAAACATGATGCATATTAAATAACTACAGACATTTTATGTGTTTAACGTTACACTGAGCACGTGCCTTTGAGTTCAACACATTTCATCTTTTTACCCCATCAATTGAGAGCTGATCTGGTTCATTTTATAAAACTGGTAGATCCATGTTGCTCTGCCGTGACACAATCAGTGATTTTTTCGGAAAATAGATTAAATGTATAGTTCAGCCTCACCTACAACTAGCCGCCACCTCGATCATGTCGTCGTTTCCAAACGGAAGTGCAGTTTCTTATCCGCTCCTCTAGGCGGCGTCAACGAGTTTCAGGTTCAGTCCGACAGCTTCTGATGCTTGACAACATAGACAACATGACGCCTGTTACAGTGGCCACAACACGTGCAGACCGTTTAAACTACATAAACTGCAGATTACACTATTTTAATGTCACTCAATGACACATATTTCAGCCCATAAACAAACAAATCCGACACACGCTGCGATAAAGTTCAGGAAGCAAAGATGTCACGCGAAAGACTCCACTGTAATGTAAGTAAACTACAGAGAAAGTTATTTTCTCTTGCATTCTCTTAATAAGACTTTAAGTCATTATTCTGTACTCTTATGTCATTATTTAAGCTTTTAAGTAGTTATGTGTTGTTGCTTTCTTCTGATAGTTCATAGCAGGGCTCGTGTCAGTTTATTTAGATTCATATTGTGACGATTGAATGTTGCATTTATTGTGACTAAAATTACCGAACATGAACTAAAACGCACACGTTCATTTGGTTGTGGTCTTTAACGTTAAGTCTTGTTATTTGACAGTTATGAAGGCTATGAAGGTCATCCTCTATGAAGGGTTATCTCAGACTTTGTTTACATTCTGCTCTTGTTTAACTCAATGTCAGACCTTTAGAAAAACGAATGAATCGGTTGTTTTAGCATTGCAAAATCTTTGAATGAATCGCCTTTGAATGATATTCATATTATGAAGTGAGAATTGTGTTTTTTTTTTCTGTTGTTGCAGTCTCACCTTAGGTAATAATCTATATCTATTACCTACCTTTAAATAACTATCTATGACCCGTTAACACTTAGATTTGTCATCTTAATTTTTTTTATTAATTGTTTATAGTGAATTAAACCTAATCATAACCTTAAAAGTTCCAAATAATGTAAAAACTGCATTGAACAAAAAAACATCTGTTTGTTCTTTTTTGGTCAGACTCACAACTGAGGAGGGTGTTTGTTTGTTTCTATGCAATATTCCTGTAGTTCTGTGGCCTGTAAGAGAGTAACTTAATTAAAAGAACAGTAGATGGAACCAAAATATTATTTTTTAATACAATATTATTATTGCTTCTGCTGCTGCATTCATATTAGGTATTATATATTTTACACTGTACATCTTTAGGACTTCAATTTATGTAGTCAATTACATTTAGCCTAAGTATTATATAGACTAACTTTAAGATTCTGATATTTTAGTTATTCAGTATGTAGTAATGTTTGTGTTTATGTGTCCTCTACAGAATACGGGATGTGTTTGGAGCGTCCAGTCATCAGAAGCAGAGCTCTGGGACGAGTGGACAGACATTGACTGTAATGATGGACTTCTGCTGATGGACGGGTGAGACTTCTAACGTGTGAATGTTGTTGTTGTTTGCCACTAAACATGTAGGTTAGCATCATTTTCTTTTTGGAGGGTCACCCCTTTAAAAATCAAATGATGGGAACCTAAATAGGTGGGGAAGGGACGGCGGGCCCAAATTTTTAGTCTGCTAATTTTTCTTTTTTATTGCATAAAGAAGCATAACCCCTGCTGGACATCGTGACGGGGTTCGGGGGGGGACCCGACTCATCCCCACCCCTTCATACACACACCATTCACTCGTATCGTGGAGATCTGGCTGGGATCGAACCAGCAACCTCTGAACCCGTGAGGCAGCGCTCTTACCTGTGAGCCACAGATCTCTTACTGAGACATGTGCTGGAACTTATATTTCACCTGGATGATTGTCCAATAAAGCAGTTAAAGCTTTGACAGAGTCTCTGTTGTTCGTAATCCTGCTGAGGTGGGGATTGAACCCATTCCTCCAGTGCAACCTGTCAGCCGAGAACGTGTGTTTAACCACTTGCACCACTGTGGCTTTCACACTGAGAACTGGTGTTTTGGACACTTTGTTTGATATAACATCTATCCATAACAATTTTATTTAAATTGTGGGGACAGCAAACTGAGGTGGGATTCGAACCTGAACTTCAGCGCAGCCTTACCTTCACAGAACGTGTGTTTAACCACTTACACCACTGTGGCTTTCACACTGAGAGGTGCTGGAACTTCTATTTGACTTTTCACCTGGAGGAGCCCTGTGATTTTACAATAAATCTGGCTGAAGTGGGGATTGAACCCACATTTCTATCGCAGCTTCATCACCAGAGAACGTGTGTTTAGCCAGTAGCTCCACCGTGGCTTTCACACTGAGAGCTGGTGTTTGGGACACTTTGTTGGATTTATGGACAACAATTTCACATAAGCATTAGTGGGATTTGAACTCGGGTCTCCAGGATAAAAACAAAACACTTTATCCACTGAGCCACTCAATCTTTCACATCGTTGAGGGTTTTGGACGGGGTTTTATTACCATTGTTGTAAATTATGACAAACTTAAACATTAGTGGGATTTGAACTCCAGGATAAAAACACAATGCTTTATCCACTGAGCCAGTGATGTTGCAGTCGGGTTTAGTTTTCCACTAACTTAACAAGCAATAGTGGGATTGACACTCAGTCCTCAATCATTGAAACTCTACGGTGTAGCTCCTGAGCCTACTAAATGGCCCGGTTTCACAGATAGGGCTAGCAAACATGCCTTAGAAGAAAACATTACTGGTGTGCATCTTGAGACAAAACAATGACACTGACATATTTTCAGATACATCAGTGAGGGTTGCTTTCAGTTAAAACAGCTCAAACATGCATTTTAGTCTGGGACTAGACTGAAGCCTGGTCTGTGGAACTGGGGGAATGTGTTTTTGGATAAGCTTTGTTTTATATAATATAAAAAACAACAGTGGGATTTGACATCCGTAGTAAGACATTACCCCTAAATTTAAACCAAGACTTTATACTTTCATGTTCACATAAAAACATTGAAAAGTCTTTGGACCGAGACATGATTTATATTTCAGTCTTTCACTTTCTCCACTTTTAACAGTTTTCCAGTCATCCCTCACCCTAGTTTCATGGATGAAAATGTCATACCGGTTTTTACCAACATGAGGGTGATCCAATGACAGTTTTTATTTATTTAAAGAGCTTTGTCAGTTGTTTTTAGGAGAGTTGATATCTTTAAGGCAAAGTAGGATCACCTTTTAATAATTCATTTATTTTGGGATATTGCAAATATAGTAAATGTTTTTTTATTCAACAGTTTAGCCCTAATGAAGTAAAAGTAAAAATATATTTACAATATACAAACTGCATGGAACATCCTGTCTCTAACCCAGTTTAATTACAAATCCAGCTTTAATTTGATCAGATGTAGATTTGACTAGATTGTTCAGCCCCCCAATTTGCACAAGACAGAGTTGTAAACATCTAATGACAGGATTTGAGCTGCAAATCCCACTGGAGCCTCTAAAGGTCCCGGGGCCGAAATGTGAACCAAGTTCCCCAGGTCTTTCCAATGTTGTATCACAATTTTGTACTAAATATAAAGCACAACAGAGTTTACAAATGTATATTGTGTATATGTATTTATTTATTACATACAATCCAAATTACAATGGTTGTTAACCAAAATTAAGGTTTTCACCATATCAAATAACAGTGTTCAGTAATTTAGAAAAACAAACAAGCATGATTTACAATGATTGTTGCATGTCTTTAATCAAGTGCTCTTATTCAAAATTGCTTTTCTGATCACTTAAATACAAAATAAGGAATTTATTAATTAGGAATGTACTGTAGGTGTATAAAAGCATTATGCATTACATTGCCATGGCTTATTTTTAAAAAACGAAAAAAAAAAAAAAAAACTCATTGGCATATAGGTTAAGCTGTGTACAGCATTCAGGGTGCAAAACTTGTGCACAGACATCCCAGAGTGCTACTCATCGCTAATGTGTTTGCATCTATATTATGTTTAGTCCACTAACATGGCTCCCAAAGGCAGACTGGCCTTGCCCACACAAATGGGGCTTGTAGGAAAATGAATTATCCTGATTCAAGAACTCAAGTGGGGTTCCAAAGCACCCATATAATGACAAACATTCTGCTGATTGGGACGATTCCCATGGTAACAGTTTTATAAGGCATTGCTCTGTTTATCACGTCCCACATCATGAAAGTACAAGTTGGCACAGATACACAGCAGAACGATGGAACACAGCATGTAGTAGATCAAGTTGCGAAACTTGGGCTCCAGATCTCCCTGTCTATACCAGAATATCTGAAAGAAAGAGATGGATGGGATTGCATTGATTTCATCAGGAATTGCATTAAAAACATTTATTTCTCTTTGGGAACATTGAGGGAATTAACCCGAATGCTTTCAAGTTCTTACTTACCAGAACCAACACTGACCCGCAGACTAGCATGATACAGATGGCAAAGAAAATATTCAATGGCTTGGGAGGCAGTGAAGGGAAGATGATTGAGCTTATGATGGTCACCTGAAAGAGATGGGGAAAATTAACCATTTACAATATGATTAACAGACATGTCGAGATCTTCATTAGTTGTAAAAACTTACCAGAACGAGTAAAGACGCGAGTCCACCGATCACTAAATTGATGATTCTATCCTGAAAGTGATCCAACAAAAATATATTAGTGCAGTCTAATATACATCTAGTTTTCTGTATAATATTGACAGAAAATAGGTGTATGGTACAGGTGCTCAAGGTGCTGCAGAAAATGTTATCTTTTTAATCTACATAGCACCATTATGCTGTACAAAAACAAAAAAAAGGTACCTGCGAAATAAAGTTTACAATATAAAATAAAGTTACATTCTGTGATAAAAAGTCACTCTGTGCCTGAGCTAAAACATTATGGTCTTATATACTGTTGGTCCTCTGTGTGCTGCCAAAACGGCTCTGACCCGTCAAGGGATGGACTCTACAGACCCCTGAAGGTGTCCTGTGTTTCTGCCACCAAGACTTTAGCAGCAGAGCCTTCAAGTCCTGTAAGTAGCGAGGTGGAGCCGCTGTGAATCGAACTTGTTGATCCTGCACATCCCACAGATGCTCAATTGGGGAATTGGGAGGCCAGCGCAACATCTTGAACTCTTCATCACGTCGCCTTGCCATAACAACTTGGCCCTTGTCAAAATCACTCAGATCTTTATTCCTGGCCACATCTCCTGCATCCAACACGTTGATTATGAGAACTGATTGTTTGCTTACCATCTCTTCTAACCAGACCTTAATATGTGGCCTTGTTTGGAGATGAATGATCAACGATATTTGCTTCACCTGTGACTGGTCATAATGTTTTGGCTCATCATGCGTGTATATACTATTATATTTTGATGAAATATTACCATGGCATATGTTTTATTTGGAATAACAAAAAAGGTTTCGATTTCATGTTCATTCTACAAAAACAAACCAACAGGGGAGTTACCCTGGCCGACGTCTCCCCGAACAGAGGCCTGTTGTCCATGCCACTGGTGCCATAGGTGCGTGTAGTGAAGTCATGTGTAGGAAAGTCATCCATGGCCAGAGCAGTGCACACACACACTTTCCTGATATCTTCTACCAGCAGCTGGCCCTCTGGAGAGGAGGATGGCAGTGCATGCTGCTCGCTGCTCTCTAGCTTGGGGTCGCTCCTCAGGGCAAGTGGTTTAGGAGCAGCAGATCGTCATGGTTGGGTCACCTAGAGCACAGATAAGCCACACGACATGTTCATACAAGTTAAAACATTCATTTACTTCACTCTACTGATAATTTCAAGGCACGTCAAAATGTGATATGAACTAAAAACAAACCCCAGAGCCTCAGCACTGAATGATCTGTCATGCACTTTGCTCGTTTTCCCATTAATTCAAAGACTTTTATTACAATGGTGCTTTAGAGTAACACAACAAGCTGGCCTTTCTAATAATCAGCCCAAAGGACTTGGGGGTTGATTCTGGCGGCCTGGATCATGAAACCATAAGCACAACCTTAAAAATGTGTGATCGGTCATGTGAGCGCTTGATCTTGACGTCAGTGCAGTTTATGTGGCTTGTGGCTTGTGCAGAGCCCTGGTAGTTTTTATTCAACTATATAGTCACATATAAACAATATTATGGCAATTTATTTGGGTCACAAGTACATTAGTAATGGTGTCATCGGAAAGAGACACCCTTAAAGGGAAAGTTCACCTAAAAACTCAACTTCTTCTGTCATAATTTGCTCATTACATTAAGGTTATCTTCTGTATTCTTTGGAAGTCATATAGGTTTGGAACAACATGATGGTGCATAAATAACGAGAATTTGGATGAACTGCAGTTCTACTAAAACGTTCTATAATTTTGTGTAGTGCACAACGTACAGCACATTACTTTGTGATCCGAGGCAAATCTTCATCATGATGATGGATAGATGGCTTAGAAATTGTAAATGCAGCTCATGTCAACAGATATCTGAGGACGGAAGACGGGGGGGGGGGGGATCTCCAGACTATTTTCAGCTCTGTAACCAAATAAAACAAATGCACCATTAGTGTCTAATGTTACTTAACTTTATACTATTGATTGTTCTGGTCTAGACTAGAACTTGAAATTGCTTACTGGCCATAAAACAATCGTAAATCACCTTCAGATAACAACTGTACATCACTGTTCATTTAAACAGCTTATCAGTCCAGTAAATGACTTCTTTACTTTGACTGCATCAGTGCAGGTGCATGAACTGATTTTTGTTTATATCCACACACTAACACACCGATCAAAAATATCATCCTCTAAACTGTCTTTCTTAGTCTGAACATGTATGTTAACTAAAATACAACTACAATCAGATTGCTGTTAAGTGTTCTAGATTAATATTGACATCAAAGAGCTAATAGCTAATGTGAATGAAAACAAAACGAACGGGGCAGACATCATGAGAATATAACAAACAACTAAACTTATATAACTTACCTGGATATAACAAACAAGTGGGATTTATTGATCGCACGGGCTTGCTTTCCGATCAGAGTATTATCCGCATGACTTCAAAAGAGCAGTAATAACGTCTTGCTGCATGAAACCGGAAGTGACGTGTTCTTAAAGCGATATACGGTTAGTTTTATGTTTATTTTAGTTGTTGTGGAAGGGTCCCAGGACCCAAATGTTTTGGAAAGAACTAAATAATTACTTAAAAAGAAAATCTATGCTTCTTGTTAACTTTGAAGAAGTTAATGTTATGCTAAAACCTTTTTCAATTGATGGTGATAAAAATCTTTTGTTTACATTTGATTTAATTATTATAATTGCCCGTTACTACATTTAAAATTTTTGAACAATTTAAATGTGATGTTAAAATATATTTAGAAACAATATCCAAGAAAACTAAAACTTAAAACCAAGAAAACTATACAGCTGTACAAGGTACAAGTACTTCCTTTTTTTTGTTACCCCTGACATGTATGGTTACATGTATGTAAATTATGTTTTGTTCTTATTGAAATTCAATAAAAAATATTTTTTACTTTCTTGAAAAAAAGTTTTGCGAAAGGCACAAATCTCAAATTAAGGATTGTTACAATATACATGCATTGGTTGATCTGTTATGCTTCTGTCGTATAGTTTTATGGCTGTTTTTTCTCCAATGGTGTGCTGCATAACTAAGAGTGTTTAACAAAATATAGTTCAAATAAACATGAACATTCTGTCATAATTTACTCACCATCAAGTTGTTCCAAACCTGCATGAATTAATTTCTTCTGCTGAACACAAAAGAAGATATTTTTGAAGAATATGGGTAACCAAACAGTTGATGGATCCCATTGGCTTAAATAATAGGGGGAAAAAAATACTATAGAAGTTAATTCTTCAAAATATACTGTATTCTTTTGTGTTCAGCCGAAGAAAGAAATTAATACAGGTTTTGGGTGTACTATCCCTTTAAATTTTAAATTTACATTTGTAAATGTGTACCTATACCAACCTGGTACTGGTTTTGTTCTAGCTTTAGAGCATTTAGTAAAGAGGTGAAACTCTGGCTATTGTTTGTTTACATGTAAAATGTTTATTTAGATCATTTATTAAATTCAGAAACTTACATTAAGAAAACAGCAAGACATCTCTGACCATGAGTTTTCTAAAGACAGTATTTAAAAATGAAAAAATAAATAAAAAATGAAAATGGCATAAGCGCTGATGGGGTCGGGTCAGTACGCATACACCTTCACTTTATGGACCTCTCGGTCCTCACACTCCCGCTTTCTGTTGTAGTAATAGAATGTATTATCTCGACGCTGAAGCTTCTTCACAAACCCACTGTCTGGCCAACGGTCAATCTGAAAGGACAACACAACAATATTCAGCAGGAAATCAGGACTGTGATGCCAGTATGTTACAATTCAGTACAATTCAGTACAATGTTACAATTCAGTACATACACATATATATATTAGGGCTGTTAAATGATTAATCACGATTAATCGCATCCAAAATAAAAGTTTGTGTTTACATAATAAATGTGTGTGTACTGTGTAAAATTATTTTTGAATATATAAGTACACACACATGCATTTATATATTTAAGAAAAATGTGTTATTTTTATATAAAATATTTATATTTATATATAATATAAATTATATATAAATCTATATATAGTATATACATGCAAATATTTCTTAAATATATACAAGCATGTGTATGTATTTATATATATAAAATAATTATACACAGTACACACACATTTATTATGTAAACACAAACTTTTATTTTGGATGCGATTAATCGTTTAACAGCCCTATATATATAAATATATATATTTACATCTTCAACCTTTATTCAAACATTATTCAAAATGTGTTCATTTATTAAATATTAATAACTGATCGTCAAACTTTTAAACCATCAAAAAAAAATGTTGATTATATAATGTATATAATGGAATATATTTAATTTCTCGCTTTGCGTGTATATTATAACGATTGGGTAAATATTATAGTAAGTAATAATGTGATTACTAAAATGGTAATAATGTAATAAAAGCTGTTATAAGTGACAGCTGAAAGATGTCAGTGTGTAGTGGTGTAAGTTACCTCGACTTGTTGTATCTGTCGGTACTCGAGCTCGTCTCTGTATCCCGCCTGCTGAAAGCGGTACAGGTTCTCCACCTCACCTGTCCACTGCTTCGCGCGGCTCATGGACTTAGGCTTGGCCTTGTTATCCAGTAAAACTGGGCAGGACATGATTTCTGTGTATGATAACAAAGACATTACTCACTATTCTACTTTGGAATAAATCCAGTTCGACCCAAATTCTACTTTACATAATCAACAAGTCAAAACACCGTGTCACGTGTTCAACAACAATACGCTCATCCACCGAATAATTAATGCTGGCGTTTCAAACATTAACAGCCAGCATCTAGTCTAATTTACTCAGAAGACGCATTGAACTCCGACATTAATTGATAAACTTATTATTAATAATGATTTAAATACAAACTTACATTGACGTGTGAGATAAAAAGCTGATTTGTCAACGTGTTCGTTTGGTTGAGCGATGTTGCGCATCACTGTTTCCTAGCAACTTAGCATGAGGGTAAAATGGCCAATAGAAAACATTCCCGGAATTCCACAGTTTGGTTGGCCAATCAAACCTATCCCCGGAAGTGTCCCGAAGAAACTGACAAAACTTTTCTTGGGTATGCACAATTATTTGTACAACTTTGTTCACATTTTTGTCTCAGTGTATGGTTTTAGAGTAACTTATGCCGTTTGCTGTGGCTTTTTTGCAAAGTTTTAAGGATGTAATTTTAGTCCATTAGATGTCGCTGTACAATTTACACTATATCAGGTTACCGATGTTGGTTTCCGAATCACGTGGTTTCATACCAAAGCGGTGCACTGCCAGGAGGAGGAAAGACAGATGCAGGGAACAGGGGCGCTGCTGTCTGCGACTCGAGCCCAGAAAGAGTTTGGGCAGTGATGTCCTGAGGTCTCAGGGGGATTTTGAGTTCTTCATCAGCTCAAACTCAGTGCAGAGTCAGCATGAGCTCGTTTGCTGGACGCATGAAGGAATATCCCACCATCTCCCTGGACCGATTTGACAGGGAGAATCTGCACGCCAGAGCTTATTTCCTCTCTCACTGCCATAAAGGTGCATATATCTGTATATTATGGACATCGCATCAGAACCTGCTTATGCGCTTGAATGGCTAAATTGGTTTGCTATGATTATGATCACTGTTCACTTCTGACACATCTGTTGATGCTTATGTTTAACAGATCATATGAAAGGGTTGAAAGGACCTTTCCTGAAGAGAAAACTGAAGTTTAGGTGAGTGATGGTTATTCCAAGTCATGTCCTTTTCTTATTAAACATTTGTTCATAAACATCATAGTTTATAAAAGTTTACATAAACTTTGGTTTTGTCCCTAATTTTTAAGTTAAAATGTATTGTTTATAAACTAATGTATAAACTAATATATATATATATATGATATGTGCGCGTGTCAGTTCAATTTGTTGTTTATATAATTTTTTTTCTTTTATTTAAACAAGTTTTTTTTTCCAGTTTACATACTATGATGCTGCAGTATTATACTATATGTTTTATGAACATTGTCTTGGTATATAAATATTGTGATAATTTTTGTGTGGTATTTTTATGTACAAAATGTAAGTTTATTTATTCTGCTAAAATGTAAGTTTATTTATTCTGCTGTACTTTTTCGTTATCAACGTTTAAACGACATATTTAAAAACTAATTTATTTCATAGTAACTAAAAATTAGGATCCATTTTTCATACTGTACAATATAACATTGTATTGCCAAATTCAGTCTAGTAAGGAGTTTTTAGTGTTTTAATTGATGTAAATTTTATATATATATATATATATATATATATATATATATTGCATGCATACAGTGTTGTAAAGTTTTTGAGTAAATGTAATTAGTTACTGTACTTAAGTATCTTTTTGGCTACTTTGTAATTTGACTGAGTTTTCAGGGTACTCTTATCACCACTGTATATATTTGACAAGACATTGACAAACTTATTGTCTTTGTTAGTTTAACAGTGAAGCTGTACTGCTCATTTGTCACAAAGGAGCTCCTGCTTAGTAACCCAAAATATGCATTCTGGGAAGATCACATTGTAAGTATTCATTTCAGCCATGCAATTTTCCATAAATCGTTTGGCTAACCATTAAACAGCCTGATACGAGAACATCTCCATTACAAACTAGGTGCCCCTGGAGCTGGACAGTCCAACGCACATATCTCTGATAGATGAAACCACTGGAGAGGTGGGCTTTAGCTCCTACTTTATTCTTTTGTTTAGTGTTTTTGAGTTGATCTGAATTTGTATTTATTTTTTTCTCTTCAGTCAGAGGATGTTGTTGTAACTCTGCTCACAGCGGGACACTGTCCAGGATCGGTCATGTAAGCAACCGGAACATGCATTAAGAATGTAAATAGAGTCCATTTTGATGTAATCATGGCTTGAAACTCTCAACACAGGTTTCTGTTTGAGGGTGCTCAGGGTACAGTGCTCTACACAGGGGACTTCAGACTGGCCGTCGGAGACGCTGCAAGAATGGAGTACTTGCACTCTGGAGACAGGTATATTCAGATATCAGATATTTAAATACAACACATTTTGTAGATAATAATACAGTTCAAATGTTTGTGTTGCAGGGTAAAAGACATTAAGAGTGTGTATATCGATACCACATTCTTTGATCCCAAGTACCATCAGATCCCTAGCAGGGTAAGCATTTACACATACCTGGATTATATCAAACAGACGCGAGGCGGTTGTATCTTTCCATAACTGTTTTTCCCACTGTTTTAGGAGGCTTGTTTAATAGGGATAAGACAGCTGATCCAGGACTGGATCTGTCAGAGTCCGTACCATGTGGTTTGGTTAAACTGTAAGGCAGCGTATGGTTACGAGTACCTCTTCACCAACTTGGGACAAGAGTTCAGCTCACAGGTCAATTATTATTTTGTGCTTTAAAAAAAAAAAAAAAAAAAAAAAAAATCTTTCTGCCTAGTTTTGAAACCATTAACAGTTTCTCTACTACAGATACATGTGAACAGCTTGGACATGTTCAAAAAAATGCCTGAAATTCTGTGTCACGTGACCACCAACCGGGCAACGCAGATCCACGCTTGTAGGCACCCCAAGGTAGACTCATCCTTTGCATAATGACATGAATGAGTTGTTGTAAACGGAGGACTCATCTGTGGCTTTTTCCACAGGATGAGGAGTTCTTCAGGGCGAACAGGTTACCGTGCGGCACCACGGCTCCAGATGGCATTCCTCTAAACATTATCAGCATCAAACCCTCAACAATATGGTTTGGAGAACGGACCAGAAAGACCTCTGTCATTGTCAAGTGAGTGTATGTAATGTTGAAATATGAAAATTCTGGGTGTAGATAATTATTTTCATGTTATGGCATTTACATGACCCCGTTTTCAACAAATAATGGAAAACGTTGTGTTCTGGCCGTTCATTTACACAACAACGGCATTTTGGGGGCCTAAAAACAGGTTTCAAAGTGCACGTTTTTGATAACGATACTGCTATTGTCTCCATTTAAACTACAAACATGCATATTTGTCAAACCATGCACATGCGTATTACGTGTTCAGTCTATAGCTGCGTAGTTTCTTTATAAAGCGACATGGCCTGGAAGCAGAATACAGCTTTTGTAGTTTTTGTGAATCCGTGTGAATGGGGATCATTTGACGTGTACATCGTTGTTGTGTAAACGTACACTTAAATTGTATACAATCTAAATAAAACACTAAAAAAAAATGGATATTAACTTATATACAGTAATGATTTATTTTTAAATTCTATATATAATAAAAGTTACATTAAATGTGTGTATTTATTTATATATTAAATTACATTTATTTATTGACTGTCTTTTTTTTTAGGATGGGGAGCAGTTCCTACAGAGCATGCTTTTCTTTTCATTCCTCTTACTTGGAAGTAAGAGAAATCCCACTTAGAATATTTTTCATACATGACAGCATACACAGGGTTTGGATATCATAAGCCCACTTCTATTTCCTGTGACCAGGTTAAGGACTTTCTAACCTACATTGGTCCTGTTAACATCTACCCTAATGTCATTCCATTGGGCAAGACACTGGAGGACGTCACAGATCTGTAAGGACTGATCCTTCTCTTTTTTTTTTAACCATGTTGTCATTAGATACTTACTATTAAATGATCTTTTTAAATTCAGGTTGAAGCCATTGTGTAGAAAACATACTGAAAGGGAAGAGATTGTCTACAAACCGCTTGGAAACCTTAAAAGAACTAGAACGAGATGCGTATCAGAAGGTAGAAACAGTTTACATTATTAAAACTATTCATCATTAAAACGGTTACTGTTGCTTATAAATTTCTTCCTGCCAAGGCTCCGACAGTAATGACGACTTGTTTGATGAGGTTTCCACGGCTCCGAGGTGGCGGAAGATGAGAGTGGTTGATCTGACCAAGATTGCCATTAGTGCACAACCACGTAGTCCAAATAAAGATTCTCATGATACAGACCAAATGTACTCGCTCATACAGCCCTGTCCCTCCGCACACTCATCCAATTACATGGACTGCACTGAATCAAATGATGATGATGACGACGACGACGAAGATGATCCAGAGCAATCTCCTGTACCTCCCCCATCTGGCCTTGCTCCTCCATCTTGCACAGAAATGCCATGCTCAAAACTGACTCGTTTGGACTCGTCCCAATCCGAAGCTGCTCAGCCTTGTTGGGAAAAGTTCTTTAAGGCAGAACCGGTGTTGACGGACGAGAGCGAGTTGGATAACAGTCAGAACAGCCACAACACAGCCACCGAAAACACAGCGTCCCAGTCGCCTGAGCCGTTTCAGGATGAAGATCAGGATGAGGATGACAAGAGCTCCGTTCACATGACTTCCTCTCAGTCCACTCATATATCAGATGCAGGAATGGAGAGCCTCAGTCAAATGGACACCGTTCTTGTCCAAGTGGATGAAAGTAAAGCCGTTATTAGTGAGCAGTGTAACCGAGATGGGATCGACACCGAACAGAATACGGAAGAAGCCGTGGAGCCGAAATCAGACTCTCAGGTGTCATCAGATTTTGAGCTTCCACCAACACCAGGTTCGAAAGCCCCACAGCCAGAAGACCTGAAGGAGCTGTACAGAAAGTTGGCAGCAGGGGAGGAAGTGGTCATAAGACAGATTTATTAATTTCATGTTTGTTTATTCAAGTATTATTTTTTGTTTTGTTGTACGACAGCTTACCTCATGCAGTTTTGTACCTTTATAAATGCTCAAGCAAACACGTACAATGTTTTCTGTTGTTCTAGTTAAGAAACCATAAAAAAAAAACTTGAAGGTGAAAAAATAAAACTTAAAAGAAATCGAAATAATGCCTTGGCAATTAATTGAAATTAAGTTTTAAGTACTAAAATGAATGAAACCAAAATTGAAATAAAAGTAAATTAAAGGTAAATAGAAATATTAAAAATGAACAAAAATGAAATGCTACAAAAGCACGTAAAAATTAAAAATTAAAATATAAGGCAAAATCAAAATATTACTAAATAAAAATTACAACTTGGAATTACAAGTTTTGGTTGATTTTTAAAATCTTAAATCATGTAACTGCAAATATTCCAACTTGACATGAATGAAGCAAGTATCTGTACTGCGTTCAGTGATCTTTATTGCATACTAGTTACAGATGACAGCTTTTCAAACGATCATTTTGCACCTGCTCGCTGTGACTGCACCAGATTAGCATCAGTGAGCCACACAGAGACATCTCTTCCCTGTACACCACCTGCTCAGTCTACAACGGGAAATCAGTCTGATGAGGTTGTGCATGCTTTAAATGGTATCAGAAAACTCCACAGGTTTCCTTAAATCCACCAATCATTTTGCCTGTAACATAAACCTATGACTAATCAAAGGGTGTGATGCAGGTACATAAAGGCACATGGTAAGAACAACTACAGTAAACCTGCTGGTCAGACAACAAGAGTGAACAAAATGACTGCAGGTAAAAAAAAAATTTGCAAAAGCTATAAAACTGTTTAAAAGGATAGCTCACCCATACAAGAAAATTCTGTCATTATTTACTTGCCCTCATATTCCAAACCCGAAAAGGACAAATTACTTCCTGGTCCATCCTTTTGACACTATGAATGGTTGAATTCTACTGGCATGTTCCAAAGAAAAATACCACATGAGAACAAGTAAATAATTTTCCTTTATGGGTGAGCTATTCCTTGAACTGAAGCAAACATGTTCAAGTTCTTGTTAGGTTCATCTCTAGAGGAATCTAGAGCAATGGAAAACCTCAAACAGCATGAGATGCAGGTGTTTAGGTTACTGTATGGAATTATGTTGATAGCGTGATTGAAGGTTAAGACGCTGCAGCAGCAGCTGTTTCTATGGTTATGGCCTCGGATCTGCCGCTTCCCAACTCTGTGCACGTAACGTGCAGTGAACCGTCTCTGAAAAATAAACACATCAGGAAAACAGCTTTGAGTAGTTGAGTAGGACTGGGTGATATTACTGAACTTATAGTACACACAAGCTAGAAAATATATAGATTACTCGCAATCTCAATTCAAACACCCACGCTATCTTATTCCTAAATGACAACGATCCACCTGTTTATATTAAACCTTTGATAAATACAATCACAAATAAACATTCGGATCTGTGTTGATGTTAGTTTTCATGTACAGGCATGAAACAGCTTCTCTTTTCAACCACACAATTATATCTCTGTATATCTCTTTATATATTTCTGTTACGATAATTCAAATTATCACAGAAGTGTTGGGATAAAAGTTTATAGTTCGGATATAAACACAGATGTCTACGGAAGCGATCAAAATAAAGTAAATATTTAAAATAAAGATTCATCAATTACTGATTCATTCAGTTATGAAACGAGTCTTTACGGGTGAGTCATTGAATCATTCATTCAGATGGATCTTTATTTCTATTTTTAAATAGACTACAGCAATTAATATTTTGTCAAAACCTCTAATAAGTTGCATGTTATTTTGTTTAGTTGTCTGTTCAGAATAGTGCAAGAATCAAAATCTCGATTTTAAACAATTAAAAATTGTGATTCTCAATTCATCCAGTATTAATGAAAGTATTAATTTATCACATTACCTCTTCATTGTCAGCACTGTGACAAAGTCATGAAGCTCCTCTTTAGGTTCCAGGTCTCTAAGTACAATCTAGAAAAATAAACCACAGACACATTTCAAGTTAATAAGCTTAAAGTGAAATAAGCCAAAATGTTTAGTGCACAATACAAGCTGAACATCTAATTTACAGTAATTTTAGGTTTGTACTGAAACGTCTGTTAAAAGGGGAGCCAACCTGTGTGATTGGTTGCTGTGCCTGGTACAGCTCCAGACTCACTGACGACAGACTGCCAGGACCCTGCAGCGTGTGCTGACAGCGGGCAGGGAGAGGTGTGCCAGATGGAAACAAAACTGTGAAAACCTCTGCTCCGGAGTCATCCACTTCCTGAAAGACCAAGACACAATCTACTGATCAATATTCTATTCTGTGCTAAAACATCATGAAACGAAGCACTATTAATCATTTGAAGTTCCCCACCTTAACCGTGATGTCGCTGGCACAGCAATCCACAGTGATGGAGTCTTCTCCGAGTGCCAGGCTGTCTTTTCCGACCAGGATGCCCGCCTGCATGGCAGCACCGACCGGAATCACCTCGTCCGGGGGAATGGAGTTCAGTAGCTCCACGTCGGGGAACAAATCCCTGATCATCTGTTGCAACTTCGGGATACGAGCTGATCCGCCGCACAAAACCACCTTAGAAAGAAAGCAAACTGGTTTAAACTGTATTTATACTCCATTCTCGCTACGTAAAACAACAAAATAATCTAGTAGTTGGACAGGGAATTTTGTATTATTTGCCTCTAAAATGACAAAAAAAATAAATCATGCATGAAAATCTACAGCTCTCTCTACTGGTCGTACAACTGCATTGACGTTTTTTTTTTTTTTTTTTTTTTTACATGTTCAGCTTTCTTTAGTGTGTAATGTTGCTGTTCGAGCATGAAAAAGGTCTGCAAAGTTCTAAAGCACAAAGTCCCTCCCAAGGGAGTTATTCTCGATATCACATTCAAGCATGAAAACCTATTCTAGCAGTCCCCAAAATCAAGACTTTGTACAAGAGCATAATATGACCTCTTTAAAAAAAAGAAGTTGTTTTACCTTGTTGACATCAGAGGTGGACAGGTTTACTTGCTCGAGGAGACTTTTAATTGGCTGAATGCTCTTAGTAAAGAGGCTGGAGCATATCAGCTCAAACCGGGCTCTAGGACAGAAGCATATATGACATGCAGAGATGCAACAGGGACCATTTTTCTTTGGAATACTGATTTGGTTGCAAAATAACTTCAGCTCACCTGGACACATTACACTCAAAATCCATGCCGTCATAGAGCGAGTCCACAAAGCAGTTGGCACTACTCAGGGTGGAGAGAGTGTGCTTGGCCATATCAGCGCCATTCATGAGCTTTAGCATCGCCCTGGGGTTTCCTGTCACATCCTGTTTAAAAGTCCTGGACACACACATGACAAACAAAATGAGATTGACATGAATGTAATAAAAAAAATAACAACATTAAAACATCAAATATGTTAAAAAAAATTATACAATACCATTGAATTTTGAGGTCAGTAAGATTTTTTATTTTTATTCAGCAAGTATGCATTTAATTAATTAAAAGTGACAAATCTTTTGTAACATTATAATCGTCTTTACTATTTTAAATAAATGCTGTTCTTTTGAACTTTCTATTCATCAAAGAATCCTGAAAAAATGCCTCATGGTTTCTTCAAAAATATTAAGCAGCATTACATAGATAATAAAGACATGTTTCTTAAGCAGCAAATCAGTATATTATAATGATTTCTGAAGGATCATGTGACACTGAAGACTGGAGTAATGATGCTGAAAATTCAGCTTTGATCACAGGAATGAATTTTAAAAACATTTTAAAATATATTCAAATAGAAAATTGTTATTTTAAATTGTAATAATATTTCACAATATTACTGTTTATACTGTACAAATACATTTAATGAAAATGTTTAAATATCTAACCAACCCCAAAGTTTTGAACAGTAAATATGAAATAAATATTTTATAATATAGTTATATTATAATGTTAAATATTTCTTTAATATTTACCATCTATTTTCTGATAATAAATAATTAAAATGTTTTATTAAACTTAATTAAAAGGTGCTTCATTGCATCTGAAAAACAAAATAAATAAATAAATGATAATAGCAGATTCATAAATAAAAAGTTTGGCACCAGTACTAAAAACACTGCTTTATATAAACCCAGGAGTTTAAAATAAATAAATAAATAAATAATATTAACCTAGTCATATTGCATTACTTTCTGAGCCACTTCAAAGTGTGAAATAGCCAATATAAGAAGTTATGAAGTTGCTTGGCAACCGCACCCAGTGCAGGGTCTTTCGAAACAAAACCACTTCCATTATAAGAACAATCACAAAATAACAAATGTGAAGCACTGGACTTCAACTGACTTTTTGAACTCGGCGGCGAGGTGCTGCGCCAGCTCATGTGTGAAGCTCTCTCCTCCCGTCCTGTGATCGGTCTGTGTCGTGAGGACACGGTACATTCCACTGTTCACCTCCAGGACGGTGACGCTGAGCGACGTGCCTCCGAGTTTGTACACCAGGACATGACTGTGTTTGAAAAGAGAAAGGAGAATGAGGCTTCTGAGGAGCTCAAAGAAACAGCTCAACTTGGACGACGCACAAACGCAACCTTTTTCCCAACGAAGAGTCCTGTCCGATGCCATAAGCTAGAAGGGCAGCCGAGGGTTCGTGTATCAGCCTCAGCACCTCGAACCCGGCACTTTCTGCAGCTTGCCTGCAACACACAGCACTGATTGTTATAAAACCTCTCCCCAGACACAGCTTCTGGAGTTAGATAACCTTGTTACATCATCTGAATTCATTAGCATTCGTCTGGCAACGTAAGATGCTTTACAGACACTTCAAGCACACATACCTTAGTGCATTCTTCTGCATCTCTCCAAACTCAAAAGGCACCGTTATGACAGCATCTTTCACATCCGAACCCAAGGCTGACTGAGCCGTCTCTGCAGGGAACATGAAACGATTATCAGTGGTACACGTTACACATACTGACTATGAAAGAAAATGAAGCATTCAGACAATACCTTTCATTTTATGGAAGATCAATTTAGCGACATCTTCAGGCGACACATACTTGGTTGTCTCTCCCGTGTCGATTTCATATCTTGGCATGTCACTCTTGTTGACAACCTGGGAATGAGTGAGAAAATACACACCTCTTAAATGAGAAAATGGTGCAGTTTTTATGGTTACTGTTGTGTTTTTCCCCCCATCTGTCAATAATTAAAGGGATAGTAAATAGATCGTAAATGAAAATCAAGTCATTATTTACTCAACCTAGTGTTGTTCTAATGTCGTTTGCCTTTCTTTTTCAGACCACAAAAGGAGAAAGACGCAAAGGTATCACAGAACGGTCCAGTGTGACACGTGCCGTATATACCAACTGATCTGGGAGTGTATGATAGGGTTTGATGAAAAACAAACTAAAATGTAATGTATTTAATGAAAATCCTGATCTTCTGTGCTTTCGTGAGACTATTAGCACTGCAGTCCAACCCAACTCGCCCAGAAAAAGAACACAAGCTGTGAGAAATCAAGAAAAATTCAATTGTTTTTCTTCTCTGAGGTGAATACACTCACCGGCCACTTTATTAGGTACACCTGTCCAACTGCTCCTTAACACTTAATTTCGAAGCAGCCAATCACATGGCGGCAACTCAGTGCATTTAGGCATGTAGACATGGTCAAGACAATCTCCTGCAGTTCAAACCGAGCATCAGTATGGGGAAGAAAGGTGATTTGAGTGACTTTGAACGTGGCATGATTGTTGGTGCCAGAAGGACTGGTCTGAGTATTTCAGAAACTGCTAATCTACTGGGATTTTCACGCACAACCATCTCTAGGGTTTACAGAGAATGGTCCGAAAAAGAAAAAACATCCAGTGAGCGGCAGTTCTGTGGGCGGAAATGCCTTGTTGATGCCAGAGGTCAGAGGAGAATGGCCAGACTGGTTCGAGCTGATAGAAGGGCAACAGTGACTCAAATAACCACCCGTTACAACCAAGGTGGGCAGAAGAGCATCTCTGAACGCACAGTACGTCGAACTTTGAGGCAGATGGGCTACAGCAGCAGAAGACCACACCGGGTGCCACTCCTTTCAGCTAAGAACAGGAAACTGAGGCTACAATTTGCACAAGCTCATCGAAATTGGACAATAGAAGATTGGAAAAACGTTGCCTGGTCTGATGAGTCTCGATTTCTGCTGCGACATTCGGATGGTAGGGTCAGAATTTGGCGTCTACAACATGAAAGCATGGATCCATCCTGCCTTGTATCAACGGTTCAGGCTGGTGGTGGTGGTGTCATGGTGTGGGGAATATTTTCTTGGCACTCTTTGGGCCCCTTGGTACCAATTGAGCATCGTTGCAACGCCACAGCCTACCTGAGTATTGTTGCTGACCATGTCCATCCCTTTTTGACCACAATGTACCCAACTTCTGATGGCTACTTTCAGCAGGATAATGCGCCATGTCATAAAGCTGGAATCATCTCAGACTGGTTTCTTGAACATGACAATGAGTTCTCTGTACTCAAATGGCCTCCACAGTCACCAGATCTCAATCCAATAGAGCATCTTTGGGATGTGGTGGAACGGGAGATTCGCATCATGGATGTGCAGCCGACAAATCTGCGGCAACTGTGTGATGTCAATATGGACCAAACTCCCTGAGGAATGCTTCCAGCACCTTGTTGAATCTATGCCACGAAGAATTGAGGCAGTTCTGAAGGCAAAAGGGGGTCCAACCTGTTACTAGCATGGGGTACCTAATAAAGTGGCCGGTGAGTGTATATCGGTTGTGTCCGTCGCAAGTAGAAGTTACTGTGTTCACATCTGTTAACTGTCTCATCAGTCATCTGAGTTCCGGTCTGGAGATATTCAACCCGGTGAAAAAAAAAAAAAAGGATTTCTAGTAATTGTATTACACGTCAAGTTTTTATTCATCTTGATTTCTCACAACTTGTGTGCTTTTTCTGGGCAAGCCAGAGTGAACTGCGGTGCTAATAGTCTCACAAACGCTTAATCGTGCACAGAAGTCCAATGGCCAAGGTCAGGATTTTCATGAAATAATACACTAAAGTTCAGTTTGTTTTTCACTAAACCCTATCATACACTCACAGAACAATTGGAATATATGGCACATAAGACTATTCTCTGATGCTTCTGTGTCTTTTTTTTTTTTTGCTGGTTGATATTCACAGCCATTATATGGACAATTTTTTTTTACAATTCTCCTTTTGTGGTCTGAAAAAGAAAGACTGGCATAAGGCATTAGAAAAACACCAGGGTGAGTAAATGATGACTTAATTTTCATTTTAGGGTGAACTATGCCTTTAAGAACAGCATGTACTTACAATGCATTTGCTTTCTTCTTTGTGTGCCTGAGCATCTGGGTCATCAAAGCTGTCAAATACACAAGTCCAATGAATTTATATTATTATTACTTGTTTTTTATTCAAGATATTGCTACTTTGATGGTAAAATATTCTTAATAAATGTTATGCACTAAATTATCTAAAGCATTATTGCACGTCTGTGTAAATATGAAAATAAATACCGTCTGCCAAGGATCTGCTTAACTTTGACAACTGTATTGGTGGCATTTCGGATTCGGCCCTGTTTAGCGGCAATTCCCACTATCTAGAAAAACAAATGAATGAGACAAAACCATCAGACCATCTCATGCCTGGCATCCTTGCTTCATTCATTTAGATTTGAATTAAACAAACAAACAAACAATAAAATTGATTCAAGACATCATAAATCACTTTAATATTTAACAATAATAAATAAAACAATAAATAATAAAACAAATATTTAAAATATTGAAATGGATATTACAAGTACAATAAAAACAAATACAATAAAAACTTGTCAGGCGGGATTTAGAGAAGTTTTGGGCACTTATATATATATACATATATATATAAACTGTATATAAAAAGCAGCTGGAATATATATATATATTATTTTATATTACAAATGTATCCCATTAGGGAATTATAGTGTAATATCAACCAAACAATACACTAACATAATCAAAAATGAAACACACTACGCAATACACACAACACAAATAAAATGCAGTTGGTCATACTATTCACTACACTAAACATATGTTTTGCAGTTATGCATTTAAGTTTCTATTTCACTGACAATTGTTAATCTGACATGTATTAAAGTCTCTCTGTGATTGGTGCTGATGAGAGAGCTGTATAATGATTATGATTCCATTCCCCGAAATCCTGTTAAATTACCTGTTCAGTGTCTCTGTATGCGACCACAGCTGGAGTAACTCTGTCCCCTGCATCATTGGCCACAACATCTGCTCGTCCATCCTATATGAAAACAATTAACGTTTCACCTATTATAATGGATTTGTTTTATCTGGTATGGTTTGCATGTCACACCATCATCTAACTTATTCAGCACCATTAACAACGACTATTAGATATTTGATATCATTGTCGGCATATTTGCATTTATTCAACTAATTAAAATGATTTATACTCATAACAAATTCACCTTATATACCGCAACACAGGCACATGTGTATCCAAAGTGCACCCCGATGGCAGCCATGCTTCCGAAAAATTCTACCGGAAGCCGGTAATCATATGCAAATGAGGAGGGATGGACTTTTAGGCGCCGCCAAATGACGGGCGCCGATGTTAGCCAATCAAAGCGCCTCTGATCTGACGTCAACAGGAACGTCAAGAGAGCAGCGCCTGATTTAGAAACAGCTGAGAGCGGCACCGGTGGGTGTTGTGTGCTGGGTATTGAAGTTCCCTTAATAGTGCGCACAGGCGCGTTTTAAGCGCAGAGTCATGTATTTAACAAGATCCTTTGCAACCCCGTTACTTTTGCTTTTATGTGTGGTTTTATTCTCAGTTACGGTTGCAGATGAATGCGAAGGTGAGGTTGGTTGACTTGACTTTCAATGCGCATGAACCCCTGCGTTTAAAAATAGCCACCTGGGTTATTTTTCACAAGTGCATGAGTGTTTTGACATAAATATAAGTTGTTTGTGAATATAAGAGATTTACTGCAGGAAGTCAATATTTAAGAGGCGAGTCCTGGTTTGGATTGCATTACTGACTGACAACCCTGATTATTGTAATGCCAACTATTTAAATAGTTATTTAAAAGCTCTTTAGAAAAGTTTATGGATTTTCATTTGAACTTAAATTACATTAAACTGACTTAAAAAATGTTTAACAAAAAAAAGTAAAAAATTGCTCAACATATTTTGATGAGTTAAAGCAATGTAAAACATATGTTGTCATAACTTATTGATCATATTGGAAATGGAAAAACGATTTTAACTGCTATGATTTTCTGGTGTGTTAAAATGCAACCCGCTTACAACTAGAAAACATTGCTTATGTTCTGCAGAATTATAACTAACTGTTATTACATAACTAATATCAAATGAATTTATCCCTCTAGTATGAATCTCTGTTTAATTTTTATATGTGTATCTGTTTTGCAGTGTGTGAGGAGTTTCTGGGGCGGCTTTATAACTCACTGGTGGTCAGACACACAGAGCTGTCCCCAGAGCTGGTGGAGGAGGGTCTGATCAGAGCATGCACTGAGACTACTGGGAAAGAGAATCGACTAGTAAGACCATAAAAACAAGCACAGTTTGGTTTTTATGCTTCTTTGGTTGTTGGTCCATATGAATATGTTTAGGGTATGAAATATATTGAATGCATGAGGTAATTTTTCCCTTTTCACCTCAGTGTTATTACCTAGGAGCCTCCAGTGATGCTGCGGCCAAAGTGACAGGTGAGGTGAGCCGCCCCCTCAGTGCACATGTTCCTGTCCGCAAAATCTGCCAAAAACTTCAGCGCAGGGATGGCCAGATCTGTGAGCTCAGATATGGTAGGGTGTACTCACATATAAGATCCATAAATTCAGCATGAAACGGATGTTGCGATAGTATTTTATTCCCTTTTGTGAAACCGCTTCTTGAGCAAAAAAAAAAAAAAGAGTAGGACGGGAAAAATGTAAGATGGATCGTTGGATGGTTGTGGTTTTGCTATTGCTGTGATGTCATGTGAGTGACAGGTTGACCCGCCCTCGCGCCAGTAAATCAATACGTCATCAGAGAAGAAGAGAAGAGATGTCTCTGCATGAGGAAGTTATTTTGATTCAAATTAAAAAATATATAATGATGTGCACAGATATATAATTCATAATAAATACTGCAACGTTCCATAAAAAAATATAGTCAATTTTGTTTTCATGGTGACTTTAAAGGGAAAGTTTTCCCAAAAAATGAAAATACTCTCATTACTGACCCTCATGTCATTCCAAACCAGTTAGACTTTCGTTCGTCTTCGGAACACAAATGAAGATCTTTTTGATGAAATCTGAGAGATTTCTGTCCTTCCATTGACAGCTATGCAACTACCACTTCAATCTTAATTTTTTTTTAAAAGAGATCATAAAACGAATCCATATGAATTAAGTGGATTAGTCAAAAGTTTCTAAAGAGACTCGATCACTTTATATGATGAACAGATTGAATTTAGTCTTTTATTCACATAAACATTCATCAACCCACACATCAGTTGTGGTAAATGAAAGCTTAAGCATTTTCACTTGATGTGCGTCAAGCAGGTTCAGTTGAGCTGTGTTCGCTGATCAATGTTTAAATGTCAATAAAAGCCTACATTAAATCTGGTCATCATATAAAGCAACCAAGTCTCTTCAGAAATGTTTGACTAAACCTCCCAATTCTTATGGATTAGTTTTACGATCTCTTTATGAACTTTTTCAAGCAACAAAGTGTCAGTTGTGCAGCTGTCAATAGAGGGATTTCATCAAAAAGATCCTCATCTGTGTTACAAAGATAAACGAAAGTCTTACGGGTTTTAAACAACATGAGGGTGTGAGAAAATGCTGACAGAATTTACATTTTTGGGTGAACTATCCCTTTAATTGCATTAGAGTTTGGAATATTTTGGAAATATTTGTCACAAAGTTTTTAAAATGGACATTTCTCGTTCTTCTGAAACAGAGCGTCCAGTTCTTGACTGGAGCAGGGACGCTTTGTCTAAAATGCGAGTGTTGGATCTGAAGAGAGTCTTGGCCTCGTGGGGGGAGGAGTGCAGAGCCTGTCTGGAGAAGAGTGAATTTATCGATCTCATCCAGGAGGTGGCTCCCAAACACAGCACAGCGCAGCACAGAACACACACGGAAGAGTTCTGAGGGCCTCCTCGTGCAGCTCCGTGCTGGGGAGACACAGCAGTGATGAGAGGGCCTCCTCGTGCAGCTTCATCCTGGAGACACACAGCAGTGATGGGAGGGCCTGCACGTGCAGCTGCGCTCAGGGACACTTATGATATTGCACTGAGACTCCTAACTTATAATGCTTTTCATAATATTAGTTATGAGTAGCCATGTGCAATATGTGCCACTTCCCCAGTGTCTCGTTCTCCTGTACCACTGTAAGCATTTTTCTCCGGCATACTTAGAATAAATCATTAAGCTTTATTAGTTTCAGTGATTAAGAGGAGACTCGCAGAAACAACCATTTAATTTGGAAGGGACGAGAGCTTGTGTCAGGCTCTGCTCTAAAAGCCTCCTGTCTGGATGATATTTCAATCATAAAATCAAAATAAAGGAGTAAGAAAATATATTTGCATGAATAATGAAAATTAAGCCTTTTTTAAGGACCATTATTATTTTTTCGCATTGTCGTGACATTATGCACATTCCTTCCTAGTTCTAATTAGCATAATGCAAACTAATGAAAAGAATCTCATTACTGTAATGTAAAAAAATATATACAAATAAGTTAGGGTGAAAATGTATTTGTCATGAAAATAGTCACAATGAAACCGGTCCTTATAGTTCTAAAATAGCCTTTGTGTCAAATTTTAACATCAAAATTATGAATTTATATATATTTATAACACTTCATTTCTTTTTTTTTTCTGTCGTATACTAAATTTTTTTAGTGTTACCTATTTTTAATTGCCTTTAGCTTTTTTGCAGCTCTTTTAAATATTCTTTCTGGTATGCCAAAATTCTAAATTATTATGAGGACATAAAAACTTGAAAAATTTGAGGGGGAGAATTGTGCTTAATATCTGTGTGGGGAAAAACAAAAAATTTTATGCAAAACATTAACCTGTTACATTAACCTGTGTGTGTGTGTGTGTGTGTGTGTGTGTGTGTGTGTGTGTGTGTGTGTGTGTGTGTGTCACTTTCTTAATCCAATTCAGTGTCAGTCTGTATCAAATTTGTAGATACAAGCGTGCGTATGACCTCTCGTAAGGATCGTATTGTTGTGACACTTTGTCCATACACACACGGAACAAAAGACGCACGCCCACCTAACTGTGCTGATGTTTACATCTGCCGTGTTGCCATGGCGATCACGAAACCTTTCATCCCCGGCTTCTGATGCTACAGGATTTTGCTGACAAACTTTTTATGTCATAAAACAGAACCAATCAGCCACGAGTCCATCGGCAGGGCTCTTTCTCTCTCTTCTCCTCTCCTCTCTCCCCACCTCCAGGCTTTCTCATTCACAATCCCCATTTTTTACCATCCAGTTCTTCTGTTCTCCTGTAATAGCTGTTGAGAGAGAGAGTGAGAAGAGAGAGAGACCATGAGTGAGATTCAGGCCTTGCCCACGCAAAGAAGTGGGAGACTGAACCTCTCTCTATACTCTCTCTCTCTCATGCGCACACACACACACACACACACACACACACACACACAGTCAGTGTATCATGCTTGCACTGTGTGGGCTGAGCTGAGCATTCCTGTCATACAGTAACAGTCTCTCTGCCTCCGCACTCTCTCTCTTTCCCTCTCTCCCTCTATTTCTCTCTTTCCCTTTCCCTCTATCTCTCCTCTTTTCTCCCTCTCTTCTCTTTCTCACACACATACGTTCCAAATACACACATTAGCACACTTCTATACACTTTCACAGACCAGAGACGGACACTCGCAGAGGAAGTCGAGATGGTGTGGAATGTGTGCCCTGGTTTTATTAGGTAAGTTTTATGATTTCCAGCATATCCTTGGGTGAATTGTGTGCGTGCTAGGTGTTGCTTGAATGAATTTAAGTGTGTGTTTGTTGAAAGATAAGATTAATTTGTGTCTTTTCAGGCTCTCTGTGTGTCATATTTTGTCAGCGCACCTCTGTACAGCGGCTCGATGCGGATATTTTCATTGGGCATCACTACAGGGATTACTGAACACTTTTTCCTAACAGGCAAAATGTGGCTGTGTGTGTGTGTGTGTGTGTGTATATGCGTGAGGATGTGTGAATGAGTGTTGCGCTCACTCTATATAGGTCTTCTTCAAGCAAATCTCGCTGATTGGAAACTGATTTGCGTTGAGTTGAATTTTGCAGAATACACAAGACGTCGCCCCAGCCCTCTTACCTTCTTTACCTGTCACTCTCTTACATCCTAATTTCTGTCGTGACTGAGGCCAATCTATTCAGCCCTAACGCCCACACATTAAGCCATCACACTGTCTATTTCTTCTCCTTAAATTACTCTCTCCTATTCTCCCCTTCTCAATCTCCCCTCTCTTTAAACATCTGTGTGGCGCTCGGTGCACGTGCACGAAACGCGCCTTGAGTCTTTTGCACACCCGTCAGGAGATGCAGGAGGATGCTCGCACCAGATTTACGCTTTGGCCCTTTAAAAGCAGGCAAAGTTTCCTGGTGAACCATTTTTCTGGTTGCCATAGTGATGAGCAAGGACTTGGAGAGGTGCAGTGGTACTGGGATGCAGTGACAGCTCTTAGCATGTGAATTCTCACACTGAGATATGGAGATGCACAGAGGCTCTGAACAGAGACGGCGATGAGGTGAGACGCCCACGCGCGCACACACATCATTATTGCTCACAGCACTCTTTGGATGATCATACTGTCCCTGGATCACCAAAAGAGGGAGGAAACCATGTGGGGAAGATGAGTGAGAGAGAGGGGATTTGTGCGTGTTTGCGTGTGCAACAATGAATGCTGGAGAAATTGAGTGTGTACTTGCTCTATGCAGAAGTTTTGCATTTAGGGGAATTTTTTGAGGTTTGTAATAGCGGAGAGTACACGCCTGAATTAAATGACTTGCATATGAAGAATGCATGTTAAATCAAGCATTTAAAACTTAGAAACATCACTTAAAATTGCATTCATTGCTCTGACCTCTCAGATGGTCAGTAAGATCTCAACCAAAGTCCAAGTGTATGAGATATTTAGGAAATAAGTAGTTGGCATGAAATCTGTTTTTTGGCATCTTGCATAATCATTTTTTAGACCGTTTTAATGATATTGCTGCAGTTTCTTATGATGTATAATAACTGACTACATATGTTACATAACATAAAATAAACATGTCCCGCTTTTAATGCGAGTAGAAAACATTTTTTTATGAAGTAAGCTCACTTAAAGACTTGTTTAGTTCATTTTTTTCATATGTTAATGTTAAAAAAAATCTTGTTTAATATTAACTGCTGTATTTTTTTCTGTTTGCTTGGTTGTTGTATTTATGTAACTTTGTATTTTTGTAATTCAGTTTTTGCCATGAAGATAGCCTCAGATCCTGACATTAAATAAAACTATTCTATACTATACTTTTGCACTGGTTGCATTGATTTCTGCACTGTCAGCCACTAATCAAATAAGTTAAATTTGTGACTGATCATGTGACTCTCAGATGGTCACATGCTCTTCCATTAAAGCTCAAGATGCTATTTGGATCATCTCAAATCAAGCTGAAGAACATGATCATCATGTTTGAGCTCAAGTGCTGCTGTTCTTAAAGCAAATACTAATACATTCTGAAATTCTCACTCAAGTTCATATACATTATTTGTCAAGCTACCCAAAACCACCAAATTGGTGCATTTAGTGTGTTTCAGTGGGAGATCTCTAAGGATCATTTTAAGAAGTCTGCAGCCTTATAACTTCAGTCAAGTTCTTACCCACAGATCCAGGAGTGAAGGTGTGTCTTATGTAACAGAGAAGGAGCACACTCGTGTGATTTCTGTTTGATCTGATGAAATCAAAAGGAAATGAAATCTATCAGGATTTTTTGCAGCTGTCATCTATCACAACACCTTCATATGTGATTTCAAATATTGATATATTCAGCATTAAATAACTATATAGAGACTACAGTATTGGTGCTATATCATACATTTTTGTGATTGTGTTACAGAAGCCCTCCTAGTGTGCGGTGGAAATAGAAACGTTACTGTTCTGTAACAGCGTGTGTATGAGAGATTTGTAGGAAGGAGTGTGGGTGTCGGTAGTCTTTATTTCTGTTCCACATTCATGTGTGTGAGGTGAATTTTTGTATCGCCTGAGGAAAGAGCAGAGTTATCAGAGGCGTGCAGCCTTTCCTATACTTCCTGCAAAAACATCCCGAGGAGCCTCGGCCCAAACCAGCCAGGAAGAAGGCCAGGAAGTTGGGCTGAGATCACGGGAAGTAAATTACAAAGCCAAAAAGGCCTAGGATAAAAACAGGTCCAGTGGAAGTTTTTGGAGTTTTTTGGAGCAGCCATGTTGCGTTAAAGAAATGATATTGGTGCTTCGGATGTGTGTGTGTGTGTTAGTGAGAATAAATGGGAGTTTCAGTGATCCTGTATTTAAAAATTGATGGGATTATGAAGGTTTCTATATTTCTTCATTCAGTCTGGCATCATTTTTGGTGTGACCGCAACATGCTTTGATAAATGCATTATCCAACACCATGAATAAATAAAATCTCTTATTTATCCAATCAATGCACATATAATCCCTTGTTGCTACATTTTATCCACTTCAAATTTCCAGAGGTACTTGAACAGGCTGTATTGAGTGGCATTAGGAGTGAGAGAGGTGTTGATTACAACCGGAATGAACGAATTATGTATTTAAGCGTAGCCTTACCTGTGATGTTTATAGATGAGACGTTGGTGATTGGTTGAGACATTGGAACCCTGGCTGCTTATTGGATGAGGTCCACAATCGATGCTTTTGGTTGGTTGAGATGGTTTGAGATGGTCTGGAGGAGACTTTCCTGCTGCAATTTCCTCTTTCCTGCTGGTTTTCCTGCTCGGAATATTCAGCATTAGGGTTGGGCTTAAAGTGTCCTGAAATCTCAGACCTCCGAGGGAGTGCGCCCTGCTATATTACAAACACAAAGTAAGGCATTGTGGAATACTGGCAGAAAACCATTGGAATAAAGACAGAAAGATCAGAAAAGTTTGATCGTATGGGAAGCCTCACATGGGAAGTGCAGGTCAAAGGTGAACTCCTCCTTGTTTCGTTCTTATTCAATATTTCTAGCTTGTTAGTGAGTGTTTGCTAAAGCAAGTATGAGTATTAGTATACTTACAGTTAGGGATCAACCTAAATACTAATATTTGGCATGAGACTTGTCTGTATGATAGTTGATCAGACTTATGATTTTGCCTGACAGATGATAAAATGTTTACACTGAAGGAGGGAACTTGCCAGAATATCTTGCCTAATGGGTGGGTACTGCTTGAGCCATTGAGCAATAACCCAGCACACCCTAACAACCACTTAACTTCCTAAAAACCACTTGAGAACTCGGGAATGTTTGTACATGTTTACAATTTATTTAGAAAATACACATCTGATTACTACTATTGCCTAAAAGAATCTCTGTATTATTTAATGTTTATTAAGTGGTTCTTGGTGATCGTAGACCTCTTGATATGTTAGTACTTTAAATGAAGGAGTTAAATGATGACATGCCATCTGAGATATAAGATTCTGCAGTATAACAATACTGATGCAGATTATACTTACTCTTTACAGGGATTTTCCATTTCATGCTATCTGTGACAATGTCTGTTACATAATAGAGGACTTCCCTTCTGTCTCTGTGGACAATAGTCAAGAGTGTCTGAAATGTTTTAGCTTGTGTGTGATTGCATTGGAATGAGTGAGTAGGTGGACGGCTACATGTGGCCGGCTGTGATAATAGTATGGTAAAAGAATGAGTGTGTGATACGGCATATTTCTCTGTGAGAATGTACGAAGTATTTAACCCTCTGATGCATTCAAAATGCATCTTTTTACTTCAAAACAATAATATATGGTCATTCCTAATGTTTTCAATTAATCAAAATGGTGTTCTGAGAGAGTTCTGACATCTTTCAATTCAGACATGTGGTCTTTACCCGGCAAACACAGAACTTCAACATTCAAGGAACGTTCCTTTTAAGTATTTTTTATATATATACCGGTACATATATTACCTGCTCCCTGAATGTTCCAAACTTTGCTGGGAATGTTGTCATAGGTGCGGCAATACAAACTTCTAGGGCTGAGTAAAAAATATTGAAAATCCCAAGAATAATCTTTTAGACTATATGCTGTTTTCAGTAGATGAAGGAACTACTTCCCATAGTGCCTCCCATCCAATAAATCTCAATAAGCTTTGTGCTTTGTTACTTTTGATATAATCTGAAACAAAGTCTCAGATTTCAAATTCAAACAATTAATACCGTTTTGGCGCTCTTTCATGTGGCGTGACAGATCGCTGTAACCCCTCAGATCAAGCAAAGCACATGTGAACCGATCATCTTGTCCGCTTTACTACTAGTTATAGACACAAAATAAACATGAATGAACATCAGAAGGTATGTTGAAACATACAATGCAACTTACCCAAATCAGTATCGACATGATACTGATTTTGGTAAGTTGCATTGTATGTTTCAACATACCTTCTGATGTTCATTCATGTTTATCATGTAATCGCTCAATCAGTGTTTCAACTGCGGGAAAGACGTCAATAAAACAGCCTGAGAACAACATAAATTTACCTCTGAAAACCCATTCAATGACCATAAACTTGTTAGAAAAATTAACTCTAGAGAGGAGCTTTTTGCTAAATATTGGACCATATTACATATAAATTTTTACAGTATTTAATGTTTGAATAAATCTGTCAAGTTTTTATGACAGCTCCCATTTAAATATTTATATTTCAAAAAACGAAGTAGAAACATAATTATGTAATTATAAAGTTAGTATTATAACTTTATTATTTAAAAAACTTCCTAGTGTGCAAGTAAATGTTTGTATACAATTCAGTTAATTTTAACCTTCAATATTATTGTAATGTAGTAATAACTGACTGCCTATTGTCACACACCTCATCGGCACTACATTTCCCAGCATTCCTAAGATTCCCACCAGCCATCACCTGATCACCTGCACCTTAAGTTCCTCCTTGTGTTCACTTTGTCTGGTATTGTTTGTGCATAGCACACTGTCTTGCATAGTTGGCTCTTTTGTTTGTACTTGTTTAATAAACCTAGGATTTATCTTTGTCTTCTGTGGATATCAGCGTTACACCTATGTAGTTTAATGCATTATATGGGATTTTATTTTTTCTTTCGAAAATTTGTCATGTACTCTACCGGATACATATCCAAATTAATCTATATCGAACCGAATTAAATCACAATGTGTCAATATCCAGCCCTATAAAATTCACAACATAAACAGGACAGACATAAAGAATTATGGGAGAAGGTCAAAAGTAATCGCCTATGATGGTTTGGATGCAACACGCACCCTAAATGGTTTAAAATGACATTTTGAAGTGGACATCATGCCTCAGAGGGTTAAGTATTTGAAATAGGTGTCAAGAGTTGGCCTGTTGCTTGTGATGCTGTAGAAGGAGAGACGGCGGTGAGTGAGATTTTGCACAGCTGTCTCTAAAGAGGAAGTGGTAGTGCACCAGAACAAGCAAATTGCTGAGTTGCCATGGTAACTTGGGATGCAGGGTTCCCTCAATTTCCATTATTCCCAAGTGGATCTGCTTCACAGTGTCCATGGCAACCACTCACAACCAATGGAGTCCCTATCTCTTTCTCTCTCTCTTCTCACTCTCTATTTCAAACTCTCTCATCCCATCATTTTATCTTGATTTGTGATTTGTGGTAAAATGTCATCTCCATGCTTACGTAAATACGTCATTACCTGTCACACTTTGACATTATTAGCCACAAATGCTTGGGTGTGCATATTATAAAACAGCTCTGCGTACATTACCTCCTACTAGTATACAGATACATCAAATATCAGTCAACATAAACCAGTGCATTAGAATGAGTTTGACTGAAAATGCAGGTGTATGTTGTGTTGTAGGGTTGTGAGGCCGGCGTGTTGAGCAGAACGCACACACACACTCACACACACACACACTCTCCCGGAGCATGCCTATCAGTCCACCTGCCGACGGCAAACATGAGGCTCTCGACCGGCCGCGGCAGCAACACGCCCCTACCAACGGCAACCACGGAGATGACAGCAATTGGGCCTCTCATGGGAGTCAATCTACCTCCGACCCTATGGAGGATCTCCACGGAGGCGCAGCTGTCATCCGCATCGGAATCCCTGATTTGCAGCAAACGGTGAGTACTCTGCTCTCACACACACATGCATATGCAGGCTCATTCTTGTCTTTGAAATGGCTGCACTGCAGCACAGAAGTAGAGAGTGGCAGTGATTGGTACAGACTGAGTTGTTGACTCTGCGTGGGAGTGAGGGGTGTGTGACAGAGGCTTACAGCATGTCGTCTACATGCACGCGTGTTTCTGTGCAAGCATCTACAGTCGTGTTTGCTGCAAGATGGCGATTGCATGTACAGTGCAGTCCATAAGTGGACTTTTCAACCCCAGTTTATTTCCTGAATAAATTTGCACTTTTAAATGATGTTATGTAGAACATGTTTACATAATCCTGCCAAACACATAATACCTTGCTCCTCTTTCTGAGAGTCTTTGCAGCATCCAGCGTAACTTCCTGCTTTCTGTCAAAGGTTATGTCCGACGGGGGTACTTTAAAGTTGCGTTTTGTAATGGTTCAAGAATGGTTGCCCACTGAAGCTAAGCAGGGTTAAGCCTGGTCAGTACCTGGATGGGAGACCTCCTGGGAAAACTAGGTTGCTGCTGGAAGATGTGTTAGTGAGGCCACCAGGGGCTAATGCTCACCCTGTGGTCTGTATGGGTCCTAACGCCCCAGTGTAGTGATGGCGAAACTATACTGTCCCCAGAGATCCAAGGTCCTGACTATCGTTGGTCATTAAAAACGTCCTTTGAAAAAGAGTAGGGGTATAACCCCGGTATCCTGGCCTGCCCATTGGCCTCTGTCCATCATGGCCTCCTAATCATCCCCATATACTTCTTGGCTTCATCACTGTCTCCTCTCCACCAGTAAGCTGGTGTGTGGTGGCCATTCTGGCGCAATATGGCTGCCGTCACATCATCCAGGTGGATGCTGCACATTGGTGGTGGTTGAGGAGATTTACCCTTCCATTTGTCAAGCGCTTTAAGTGCAGAGAAAAGAGCTATATAAATATAACAAATTATTATTATTCATATAATTATGGTCAGAAAGTCAATGGATTTTCACATTATAGAAACCTGCAAACATAAGCCGTTTGTAACATTTGCACTGCAAAAATGACAATTTAATGTTTTAAGTAAAAATGTTGTTGTCATGAGCACATCCATATTGATGGATGATAGATCAATATTTGTAATCAAATAGCACAGGCCTTGATCCCTAAAACGATCTTAAGTGAAGTCTAAAGCCTGGTGCATTTGGAGGAAATATTTAATGGACAGACAATCATGTTTTTTTTTTTTAAATACAAACTATTTGCTGTAGTAGTGAATCTTGTCGCATTTAAGGACACTTGATGGCAAATTGCACATGAATAATTAAACAGACCTGCTCTAGTCTTTTGAGTCTTTGGCCCTATTTACACCTGGTTTTAAGATGCATTTTGGTCGATCGAATTAGAAGTGGACAAAGCTAAATTCAGGAGTAAACAGAGTTTAAAACATTTTGTCCACTTTCGACCACTTCCAGATTTAGTCAAACGCATTTGACCGGATTGCTTTCATAGTGTAAACACTCATGTGGTCGCATGTGTTCGAACAGCAACAAAAGAGTGCCACCTGACCTGAGACCGGAAAGATGTAATCGGCAGATGCGCACTGTCTAGTGTACTTTGTTTTCAAGTGCTCAAATCACTCGCACATGCGTTATTGTACGTGCACCGCCCGCATGGACAAAAAAATTGGGCTGCACGCAACTATGTTGGTGGACGACGTGGACTGTTGCGAAAAACGGGCGACCGAAGTTTACTTTGGGCTTAAACATTATGGGAAGCGCACTGGCCAGAAGGGATTTGAACTTTATTGGTTAGAGACCCAAGTTTGGTTTGAAGATAATAAAAAAAAACATACCAAGTAAAATCGTTGTGGTCTTGCGGCTGTCATAGCAACATTTTTCTGTCGTCTCCGGTCGTGCTCATAAGTAAATTGCGTGAGCTTATTTCATCCATCAGAAAGAAATACATATACGGGCCCAAAGACCCTCCCTTTCGAAGAAATCAGGACAGAAGTGGTTGAAAGTGGACATAAGAGACAGGTTAAAACATCAGGTGTAAACGGGAACATGTCTCCCACATCTACTTGTGATCCGATCGCCCAAAAAGCATTTTTATACCAGGTGTAAACAGGGCGTTTAAGCCTTGGTGCTCATATGGTTGATGCAGGTTCGAGTCCAACATGCAACAAATCAAAATATCACCGTAGCTGATTTTCTGTCAGTCTGTATAATAAAATATGCAAAAGTCTCAAAATAAAAGCAAAAATACTTCTTGTTCATGTAGGGATTTGTAACGCGTGTATGTTTGTTTCTAGAAATGCCTGCGATTGGACCTTGAGGCTCCAGTGTGGGTTTGTAAGCAGCGAGTTCTGGTCACTCTGACACAAAGCCTGACCGATGTGCTTAACTATGGCCTCTACCTCCCTGCCTTTAATGGGCGCGCCGGAAAGTTCCTCGATGAGGAGAGATTGCTCAGGGAGTATCCTCTCCCTACGATCACACCTGTACCGTACCTAGAGGTGCACATACTCCCCCTTCTGCATCCCACGATGCTTTAGATCACTCACTTATGATATTATTGGCTCAGGTTGCTGTTATTATAATTTACCTGTTAATTCATTTGTGTGACTTCAGTTCCGTTACAAGAGGCGTGTTTACACTCAGAGCCATGTAGATGACAAGCAACTGGCCAAACTACATACCAAGGTAACGTCTAACATGCATGTACACTACCGTTAAAATGTTTGTGGTTGGTAAGAATACTTATATTCAGCAAGGATGCATTAAATTGGTCAAAAATAACAGTAAAGACAATGTTACAAAAGTTCTCAATTTCAAATAAATACTGTTCTTTTGAACGTTCTATTCAAAGAATCATGAAAAAACTGTTTTCAACATTAATAACAATAAAAATGTTTCTTGAGCAGCAAATCAGCACATTAGACTGATTTCTGAAGGATCATGTGACACTGAAGACTGGAATAATTATGCTGAAAATTCAGCTTTGATCACAGGAATAAATTGCATTTTGAAATAGAGAACATTATTGTAGTTAAAAATAACAGTTTCATGGTATTACTGTTTTTACTGTATTTTTCATCAAATAAATGCACCCTTGGTTTGCATAAGAGACTTCTTTTCAAAACATTTTAAAAAATCTTACCATCCCCAAACGTTTGAACGATAGTGTATATTTATAAATAATTCTGTTATTCTAAAAAACTGATATTTTTCCATTAAAAATCGTTATCTGGAACAAGCTGTAAGCTATTGTTTTTAGTCCTAAAAAAATAGCATGACTGTGTCTCTGTGACAGTTCTAGACTCAACTCCAAATAAGAGTCCATGCTGCTTTTTTTTAGCCAAATCAAAAAACTAGCTAGAAACACTCTCTGTCTGTGAATTCAGGTTTGCTGACAAGGATGGGTTTGGGAAAGAGGACATGTGGTTCAATTTAGCAAAATGGCAGAAGTTAGCAAACAAATTTGAATTGCTTACAGCACTTTTAAAAGGGCAATAACCAACAGTTTGACTGCATTGTTGACTGCATAAGTCCACTTGTGTTTGTCAAGGTTTCTTGCAGGACAAACTGAATTTAATTTTACATGACTGTTTTCTGACTAGAATTGTACAGACTATTTTGCTACTATATCTTTAAGATATGTGAATGAGCTATCTGTTTTGATTGGCTGATCTTTTTGCATTTGTAATGAGAAACTTCCATTCATTTTTTTTTTTTTTTTTTTTTGCATCTTATTTCTTAGTAATGCTTAAGGCAGCTTTGCATTGTGAATGTAGTATGTTGATCCCTTGTATTTTATTCATATAAAAACTGCTTTCCATTAAAGACCTTGAGTTACTCAAAACATTGTTGACTGGTTAGTAATCTAAGACTATTTTCCATTGTTGCCAGGCCAATTTAAAGAAGTTTATGGAGTATATTCAACAGAGGTGTGTGGAGAAGGTCTGCAGGTTCCTGGAGAAAGGGCTGGACCCCAATTTTCATGATACTGAGAGCGGAGGTGATTTTATTATATTTTTTAAAACGAATTCTCCATGTGCAAGTTTGAGTATATTTCACATCACTTCCTGAACCTGCCTTAACTTGGTGCAATGCATCTAAAAAGATGCCGTTTTGAACATTGGAGAAGTGCCATTTGAGAGTCTTGGCAGGAATGAGAAGATTATCATTGAACAATAGTTTACAATTTTGGTCTGTTCGGCACATAAAGCTATTACATGACTTCACAAGTCATATAACCTCCTTTTTTTAGACTTTTAGGGAGCTTTTGGTTCTTAACTCTTTCCCCGTCAACATTAAAGAAAAAGTTGCCAGCCACTGCCAACATTTTCGATAATTTTGACAAAACATTCATGGCTCCCAGAATATTTTGTTGCATGAAAATATGAACATGCAAAATATCAAAAGAAAGAACAGAACCTTTGATAAAAATTTTTTTTTTTTAAATCAACACTTGAATGTGGGCAAGTTTCATAAAAAAAAGCAAAATTTTGAACAAAAAGCTGAGAAAATCATGTTGTTGTCTTTCAGAATATGACATGCATAAGTAATGGTTTTATCGCTTCTTTCTGCTTCTTTTTCACCTGTGTTTTGATCCAGAGATTCTCTACTCTTTCAGAAGATGTGAATAGCGCATACAGCCCTACCGTATAACCGTGAAAACACGGAAAGACGGAAAATTCCGTCAGTGGCGGGGAAAGAGTTAAATGGAGCTTAGAGACATTAAATCACAATCTACTTTCGTTTTATGCAAAAGAGCAAATTCTGCCAAACATCTCATTTTGGGTTTCATAGAATACACCAAATAACACAGGGTTGGAACAACATAAGTGAAGCATGGCAATTTTCATTTGGAGTGAAGGATGGGTTAACTATTCCTTTAAAGTTTGCCTTGATTAGCATTAAGGCTACTTTAATGAATGTAAATTAAGTACAATGCTAATCAGCCAAGGACATTCGACAAAATTAACTAATTATATATTCGCTGAAATGGATTTGACATTTAGCATTTTTAATCATCTCCGCATGTGTGATGTTTCCAGAATCTCCTCTCACTCTCGGGGCCCAGCTGGACACTTGTGCTGAACTGATTAAGGTGTTGAGGAGCGGAGGAGCCCATCTGGACTTCAGAACCAGAGATGGCCTGACGGCGATGCACAAAGCGGTCCAAACGCACAACCATGTAGCATTGACTGTGAGTTGATGCACTTTCCCTCCCACACGCACAATCCAAAGAAAGACTCATCCTTATACAACTCATCGCAAGCTGTTGGGAGTCTGTGCACATATGTCCGTCATATTTCGTGTGCTATCCGCAGACATTGTTGGATCTGGGGGCGTCTCCAGACTATAAGGACAGTCGTGGGCTCACCCCCCTCTATCATAGTGCCATGGTCGGGGGAGACCCGTACTGTTGCGAGCTGCTGCTGTACGATCACGCACAGCTGGGCTACAGCGACGAGAACGGCTGGCAGGAGATCCATCAGGTAAAGCTCAGAACTCTCTTGTTAAACGTAGAGACGATCTCCTGTAACAAAGTTTCGTTCTCCAGCGAGACTAAATATAAATTTTTTATTGTTTGCTACAACTGCAGCAGTGGGTGATCGGAGTGTGTGTGTGTTTTTGTACATTAGGCTTGTCGTCATGGAAACGTGCAGCACCTTGAGCACCTGTTATTCTATGGAGCAGAGATGAGCTCTCAGAATGCCTCAGGAAACACAGCACTACACCTGTGTGCCCTCTACAACCAGGTATACACACCCACAAACACTCGCACAGATTCTTCCTTCTCAACGCCATCAGCTATGCTTTCTCCAATTATTGGGTATGTTCAGGATGGCAAACTATTTTTAAATTAAGCCCATTTACAGGTTCATAATTGTGTCTACTAGGATGACCAAGTTTTAAAAGTTATATTTTTAGGCTGCTCTGCCTCAGCGGTCAAACAGCTCTGATCAATGTCAACATGATATTGTGATGGCCAATCAAATCAAAGTAGGCGGGGCTTACTGTTCACAGAAGACTAGTGCGAATTCCAACGCAACGTTTTAGTTTTACTACTGAAAGAGTGTGTGGTGAGATGCAAGTAGCTAAACATTTAATATTTGACAACAACAATAGAAATGTTCAATGGTGACAGTAATATCCAGAGATCCAAACTACTCAACTTTATCAAATTTTTTAATGTTTTTAATTGGAAATATGCTATCATTTACATGATTCATGTCACTGAATGTGACTAGAAACATTTTGCGTTTTTGACATATTAGACATATGAATAAGAGTGAATGTGTGCATATTTCACAATAAAATATTATTGTAAATAGTTTACATTGAATATTTCATAACCATATAACTTTTTACCGCTCTTATTTCTTTTTATTTATTCTCTTAAATCACTTTAAATGACCCCCCCCCCCCCCCCAGCCATCATTACACCCTTTAAAAAAAAAAAAAAAGTAAACGTTTTACTTCATCTGAATAGTGCCGATTTTGTGCCACCGATTTCTGATGTCATCCAAATGAGTAAGTTGTTTACTTTGTTATTCATCCAACCATTTCGACCCATTCAGGACAATTTGCAGAGCGGCTGTGAACATGATTAGGCATTGATAAGGTATTGCCAATCACAGCGATGTGGAGGCACCATCTCCTCTAATGTGACATTTCACGGTTACCTTCACATTCACACTGTAAGACGTCTATGAAAACATGAACACAAGGAAGTTGATCAGAAACTTGATCAGACAGTGTTACTGTAGAAAACTACTTATATTTCTTAATACTTATTTTACTGTTACCTCCCTTGCTTCCTCAGAGGAACTCTTTCACACTCATTCTGCTTTACATGCTTTTAAAAGTATAGTTGTAGTCAGTATACATACTTCGCAGTTGGCCGAATGCTAGTATTTCACTGCAATTGTATATAGTTAAACTCAGCTGGGCATCAAATCACATGCACTTTTGCAGGGTGTTATAGCAATAATCGCTTCTGTTTCCTTTGCACTCAGATGCTTTTTCTTTGTTCCCTCTGTCATATCTATAGGAAGGCTGTGCTAGAGTTCTCCTGTTTCGAGGAGCAAATAAAGAAATCAAGAACTACAACAACCAAACAGCATTTCAGGTACCACGTCTCTCAGCTAATGTTTCGGCTCATCTCTACTTAGGGCCAGATTTACTAAACAACAGGGAAAATTGGCATGAGAGCGCAATTCCCAAAAAGCGCAGATGGAAGTGGAAAGTTCTGTGTTTTCCCTAATGACCAACACAATCTACAGTACCAGAGCAGTGCAAATTAGTGTCTGTTTTAAGGCATGCTTTTTTGGGGGTGGTAAATAATGACGCAAATACCAGTAAATTGACTAGCGCAAACCTTAGTAAACCACCTTGTATGATTCATTTAAATACTCTCCTCCCATTCATTTTGCGTCTGAAAAGGAAACTCCAAAAATAACCCTGCCCACGCCTGTACAGCGCAAATTTTTCACTGCGTCTCTTTAGTAAATCCTGACAGTAGAGTTTGCGCTGGCACAAGCTGTTAGTAAATCTGGCCCACAGTCTTTAATGGGATAGGTCCATTTACTATTCCTTAAATCAAGTGCTCTTGACATGTTAAATTATTTTTCTGGTAGGTTGCCATCATCGCAGGGAACTTTGACCTGGCAGAAATCATCAAGATCCATAAAACCTCAGATGTTGGTGAGTTGATCAGGATTCAGTTTGAACCGTTTGAAACATTAGGCCTTAAATCTTGGGTCTATTTTACTCGGCACCACAACACGACACCATCATAAATTTAGGCTGTCTAGATCAAATCCATTCAATCAAATCCAAATCCATTATTCGGTTACATTTCAGATAAAACCACAATTTATTATTTAGTCTAGTGGATGCAGCACAGTGCTCCTTTCAGAATAAAAGCAGAAATGACAACATAAGAGCATTTTATCATATGAAGCGGCACGAAACTAACTTCATCACAGAATGCGTCAAAACAATCCATAATTGCATGATATCTTTTTATTTAAAACAGTCAGTCTGAATGTGCAAGATTTTGATCTGGCTATTGTTTCTATCAGTGCTCTATACAATAAGTGATGTAAACTGTTTGTCATACTAGTATATATGGGCTAATCTCTTTATGATTTGTGTGTGTTTCTCTTTGTAAATCTCAGTCATGCTCTGTGTGATGTAATCTGTGAGTCATCTGTAATTTATGTGTAATCTAAGTGTGTTTCATGTGCTGATCTCTGTGTCCAGTCTTCATGATGTATTAACTCACCAGTGCAATCCCCACTTTGTGTGTTTTTTTTTTTGTTTTGTTTTTGTTTTTTTTACAGGTTGTGGCTCTATACACCTGCAGCTTTGATTTGACTCAATACTAAATGAGATCTGGTTTAAAGTGGTCATATCATGAGGAATCAAATTTCATTCAGTATACTAAAACGGCATCTTTCCAAACGGAAAACGTCCTTCCCAGTCCAAAAAGACCATTTAGACCATTTTACTTTTCCAGCTTTCTGATGTAAATCAGATAATACAGTTGCGTTCATATTATATAGTGGTGCAGGGATGATGTATTTTTTCATCGTCCTGAAGTCAATGGGTTTTTCTTAGCTTTTTTTTTTAAATGCCAGAGGTCTCAAGCTGAAGATATTTTAATTTTTTACTCAAAGATATAGTTCATATAGTTCATATAGTTCAAAGTTGTGTTCATTTGCGAAGATTATCACGATGAACAAACCATGAAAGATTCATAAGCTTTTGTTAAATCACAGACCATAATTTCTGCAATAATCCAAAAGCCAATGTTACGATCCTATTGTGTTTTTGTCAAGGAAACCAGGGTGATGCACTTTTCCGGGTTCAAAAATACATCACTCCTGCACCACTGTATTTGAGTTCCCAAACACAGCTGCTCAGAGCATGCAGGGAAAACAAGAACTCATGGTACCTAAATGCATTTAGGAAAAAAACTGTATAGGCAGGGAAAAACCAGAGACTTTTTCACAACTATCACTAAAGGCTATAAACAATCTTTAACAATTAAGAAGGCAGCACAAATTATTAAGAACCAATGGTGTTTAATCATAAATATTTGATGTATAATAGCATCTTCTGGGCAGTATTAAACAACAACAGCCTATAATCTATTCGGTCTTAAAAGGTACAGCACCAAAACTGCTCATTTAATTATAAGGATCAGAAAGTGGTGATGAAAACTAAATCACCGCGTATTTGATATGTATGATATGACCTCTTTAATAAATTCTGACTTAATGTATGATATTTATGTCCATAAAGTGTGAACCATCATGGCAGTCCTTTTTATACATTTTTATAAATGTACTCTGTTTCAATTGACGCATTACATATATTCTTAAACGGCAGCCTTATGCGTCTAAGCTGTGGTTCACAGATGAGGTTCTTAGGCTTTGGGCTATGATGAGTGATTCCTCTCTATCCCAGCCTGATAGAGGTTCATCTGTTCTAGTTCTTTTCTTTATGATAGTCTTGGACATATCAATTCCAGTGTCCTGGAGAGTGCTCTTGATCCATTCAACAGGCGAAAATGGGTTTTATTCACAACTGATAGGATTCTTCAGGAACCCATTACAGTGGTCATTCTGGTCTAGCGGGTCATTTGATGTTGCTGCAGTTTTTCTGTGATTTAGGCTACTACTTTCTTAACGGCACACCATATGATCCATTTGAGATGTGGCTTTTATCATGTCCTTTTCCCAAAAATTGTAAACGTCTTTTTCTATCAAAACATTGCTTGGTGTGAATGTCTGATACAACAGGATATTAGAAAATCTGGTTATTAAAAGGACTGCAATTTCCAAATGGTTCTCGGTTTAAGGATCTAAATTTGTGTGTGTGTGTATAAACAAGGCAGTAACCATTGAACATTGGGGGGGGGGGGGGCAGATTTTTTTTATTTAAGGGAATAAAGAAAAATAAGAATAGTAAAATAAGTTATTCTTGGTCTAATTGTTGTAGTTGTGAAGTAATTAATTGCAACACGCATGCACTATTATTCGTGTCATGTCAAAAACACAAAACGTTTCTTGTCTCATCATATTCAGTTATGAAAAATGTAAAATAAATGATAGCATATTTTCAATTCAAAACACCAAAATTTCCTTAAAGTACATGACTGGATATTACTGTCTGTCGCTGATTATTTCTATGGTAAAACAGTTGTCAGATATTAAATGTTAAGCTGCTTACATCTCACCACACACTCTTTCACTGTTAAAACTAAAGTGTTGCGTTGGAATTCGCACTAGTCTTCTGTGAACAGTAAGCCAAGCCTTCTTTGATTTGATTGGCCATCAAAATCACGTTGACATTGATCACAGCTGAGACAGACCACTTTTTGTCATCCTAACCCGCAATTGGGTGGTTACGGCCTTGTATGTAAATATATTGAAAAATAAAAAGTGCACTTTAATAAATTTAATATGCAGTGGTATGAGCCAAATTGTGTTAAAGTACAAAATACTTATTCTTTCATTTTCCATAATTGATTTGTGTGTTGTTAATCTTTTGTTATGTGCATGTCTGATATCTTCCACATATTTACATGGTTTTATATTATAAGCATGGAGATTTCTCAAAATATAGCAATATAGATGTGAGTAGGCTCTATGTGTTTTGAGGAAGAATGCATAACTATTTACATGCCACTGTCTTCCTGTAAAAGTGCCTTTCAGGGAGACTCCTTCTTATTCGTCCCGGCGGCGTGCGGTCTGCATATCCCCACGTCGCTCTCTAATGCGATCGGCCAGTGATAACGCTCTAGATGAGAGTCTGCCAGCTCCCTCTCCGGCCCCCTCCCTTCGCAGCCTGCCCCCCCTAGAGCCCGACGACACCGGGCCGTCCCAGCGCAGCCCCCAGACTGCTCACACACACACACGCAGCCTCAGGAGACACACCCGCTCAGGAGGACACCTCAGGTGTGGAGTCGGCTTTGATTTGTAGTGTATTAAAGAAATGTTTCTCCAAACCAATATGTTTTTTTTCTCTATTGAACACAAAATAGAGATATTTAGCTAAATGCGCACACTGCACTTTTCCATAAAATTAATGTTGATTTTAAAGGGTTAGTTCGCCCAATGAAATAAATTCTGTCACATGGATTACTTTAATGATGTCTTTACTACCTTTCTGGGGCTTGAAAGTGGTAGTTGCGTAGATGTCAATGGAGGGACTGAAAGCTCTCAGATTTCAATAAAAAGATCTTCATTTTGTGTTCCGAAGATGAATGCAAGTCTTACTGGTTTTGGAACAACATGAGGGTGAGTAAACGATGACAGAATTTTCCTTTTTGGGTGAACTAACCCTTTAATGTCACTTTCAAAATAAAAATAATGTATTTTAAAAATATATATTTCATATTATTTATATTTTGATTGATTGATTGATTGATTTTATAAGTTGAGTAAAACTGTTGCTTATCTGATCATAATTATGTAGAATTTACATTAATGTAACGTATAAATATTATAATATTAATAATTACTTTTATTAATTACCATATTATTATTTATTGTTCAATAACCTGACATAAAAGAGGATACTGACCTCAGAGCTGGTTGTTAATCACTTTTGCACATACGTTTGCATACTGCAGTCCTGGCAGTCCCGTACAGAGAGAGCCGAGTCCTCCTGCTGTGTCTCGAGGGCCCAAGCGACGGCTGTACAGTGCGGTGCCCGGCCGAACCTTCATCGCTGTCAGTTCTCATGCGCCACAGGGCGAGGGTGAGATCACACTCAACCGAGGAGAGAGGGTCAAAGGTCAGTCGTTCTGTGTGAGATGCAGCAAAAAGATCACATTTTTATGCTGAAGATTGCTATGATCTGTGACATTCTGAATAGGAGTGTTTCTTCAACTATGGGCACTTTTGGTCCGGTGGTCTTTTAGAAATTAAACAAAATTCTCAAGTCTATTGAATTTGTTTCCTCTCGATGTTGAATACAGTACATGCATTACAGGTCTTTTTTCCCTCTTGAACTATCATGAACCTTTTTGGAATAAAATGGCTGACTGTCTTGCAAAGGCTGATTTCATAACTAGCACTTTGTTTATCCCAAATAAATAATTTTACAAAATGATGCATTGGCTGGAAATGATGGACTATTACTTAATTTTGTTTTCACATCTCTCATATTTTATCTCAGGCATGTCCTTCACTGTTGTCTCCTTGGTAAAGAAGTACAAACTTTTGAGGAAAGAAACTGAGGGACAATTTTAATTTGTGTAAAAATGTATATGTCATGGTTTATAATTATTTTACTCTTCACCATATTTACTTTCACTCATAAATTATCAAAGTTACCAAATATCATTTGTTTTTTTTTTCCAGATTAGAATATGATGGGTTTGGAACAAGGGTAAAACAAAAATATTTATATATAAAGACTTTTGAAAAGTAACGAACTAAATAGTGAATGCTTTGTGATCTTCAAATAACTAAATGAAAATAAAAAAAACAATTGCAAATAACTTAGTTTTAATATCTGGGACTAAAAGTGCCTGCAGTTGAAGAAACACCCATATATGAAAGGAGAAAAATACAAAATACAACATTTTACAGTTTTTACTTGCCTCTACCAGTGCTGAGCATAGGTGAAGGAGGATTCTGGGAAGGCTCAGTTAAAGGACGAACTGGCTGGTTTCCTGCTCACTGTGTAGAGGAAGTCCAGATGAGACAGTATGACCCACGACTTGGTCAGTACAAACACCCACACCCACACACACACACACACATTTGAACACCTATCATTATGAGGACATTCCATAGGCATGATGGTTTTTATACTAAGCAAAAACATTTTCTAGCCCCTAACCTTGAACCAACCCATCACAGAAACCTTTTCTCATTATTACATTTTTAATAAAAAATTGTTTAGTGTGTGTTTTTAGCGTTTTTTTATTTTTTATTACAAAGACATCGATGTGTCCTCATAATGTAGGGGGCGTGGCCTGAAACCTGAATATACACTAGAGTATAATTACTTCTGTGTCTTCATAATGTAAGACAAACTACACAGAGAGAGAGAGAGAGAGAGAGAGAGACCTGTAGTCAGAGTATACACAAGCATGATTTTAAAGAATTCTGCATTATAATGTTCAAATAATGTTGTTGATATGGCCACTCTTCTGTTTCTCAGAGACAAGAGAGGATCGTACCAAGAGACTTTTTAGGCACTACACTGTTGGCTCCTATGACAACTATACCTCTTACAGGTATATATACACACACTACACTACACACTACACTACACTACACTACACTACACTACACTACACTACACAGTATATACTGCATATTATATAAGATGTTGTATATTGCACATTTTCCATATGCAGTACATCATCTGGGTGTTTTAAGCATGATCATACTATGGCACAGTGTACATACTGCAGAAATAGAATGAGTAGTATGGTAATATGCTTTTCCAACCAATGCCTTTCTCTCTTCTTTATCCTGATTTATTTAAACATGGTGCCAGTGTGGGGGATTATGGGTATGGGAGGAGGAATCTGTGAATTCTGGCAGGGCAGCACATATAACTATTGATTTCTGTAAATCCACAGTGATTATGTTATAGAAGAAAAAAGCGCAACGTTGCAGAAGAGAGACAGCGAAGGATTCGGCTTTGTGCTTCGGGGAGCTAAAGGTCTGAAACACACACGCACGTGAGCATGAACCAAATTCACATACAGATGCAATAATTAGCTTTCTCTTATTAGCTGAGACGCCCATAGAAGAGTTCACACCTACTCCTGCTTTTCCTGCCCTGCAATACCTGGAGTCAGTGGACCTGGAGGGGGTGGCATGGAGGGCAGGGTTAAGGACGGGGGATTTCCTCATAGAGGTATAAAATAAAACTTTGGATTTTCACACCGAAAAAGGGCTATTTCACCACCACAGAAAGAAACTTGAGAGTTTTATGTGCCGAAGCAATGAATTAACTGATTATGGTAACATTTAGTGTAATTGAATTAATGTTACTTACAGTTTACATCAGTGCATGTGAGTGTTCTTCTTATGGAAAAAGGGATGGGGACTTGGATCTATTTACTGGTTGTAGATTGGATAGAGACAGGTCTAAATGTGAAACAGAGGTCAATTGTAAGAAAGGGGTCGGATTTTAAGCTGCTTAAGGGGGCATTTACATGGCACCATTTCCAACTAAAAATGGAAAACGTATGCGTTTGGGCCATTCATTTACACGACAAGCCTGAAACGGGTTTCAAAGTGCAAGTTTCTGAAAACGATACTGTTATCATCAACAAAAATGTGAATTTGTTAAAACGGTGACATCATGCGCATGCGTACTACGTGTTCAGTCTATAGGCGATTAGTGGTTTTTTTATTACAAAGTGACATCGCCGTTATATATTACTATATAACTACTGGCCTTTCACGGATCCGTGTGAATGGTGATCATTTTGATAATGTTATCATCTGAACGCAAAGGAAAAACGTTTCTGTTTTTAGTACATTGTTGTTGTACTAAATGATTGGAGAAGTCCAGCATACGTCACCAGAGAAAAGTCTGTCAAAAAGTTTAACATATGCATGGATTAATAATGTTGTCATTTATCTGCTGGGTTTCTACAGGCTGTGTGTTACATCTCTCTCTCTCTACTTCTCCCTATATCTGTCAGGTAAATGGGGTGAGCGTAGTAAAGGTGGGACATAGGCAGGTGGTATCACTGATTCGGCAAGGTGGAAGTCGGCTAGTGATGAAGGTGGTTTCTGTCACACGCAAACCTGACACTGGAGAAGTTGTCCGCAAGAAAGGTTCTTATCCTCAACTCACTTCATATATGCCTGAATATATCCACACCATGCATTTTTCTTTTTATTTGACTGGACTTTCAAGAATTTCAAGAAAATGAGGGAATGCTGGGAAATGCTAATTTAGATATTGCATTTTCTGTTCCTCCTTATAATTAATTAGCCCCACCACCTCCCAAGAGAGACCCAAGCACCAGCCTGACCCTGCGCTCAAAAAGCATGACTGCAGAACTGGAGGAGCTGGGTAAGACAGATGCTCATACATACAAACAAGCATGGATGCACACACATCCTTGCGGTATGCTTGGTCTCAGATAAGTTAAAACAGATGCTATCATTATCTTTGAGGGCATGGCACAAGTTGGATCAAATCCTTTTTTTTTTTCAGGAACACAAATGGAGAAATGTATTCAAATTAATGTTTTTTCTTTCCGTGAAAATGATACAGCAATGAATAAGGGAGTGTGAATGATTGTGTAGTGATAGCTTTGCTCATTCATTGCTAATGAAAAGTGACCATCTAATGCACAAATCTATGAGCTAAATCAGGAACTATAGATTTGTCCTTCTTGCCCACAAGCGTCAAGGAGAAGGAGGGGAGGTAAGATATGAAACCAGTCTCACGTTGATGATGTCATTTACTGGTTCTATATGCTGATTAGCATGTGATGTCATGAATGGATTTATCTAACCTTTTTTAGCTTGTGTGTTGTTGCCTGTGACTGCAAAAAATTGTAAAGTCAAAGTGTATGTTTGTTTTTCTTTTTGTGGATTGTTGACAAACTAGCTGAGCTGTTATGTATGTGTTTTGTGATGTATTTGTGAGTGTATATTTGTTTTAGCTTTCCTTCAGTTCAGACTATGTATATTATACACATGGGATATGTGTATTTTCTGATGCAGTTGGTGATTGTGTTTGGTCTTCTGTGATTTGATCAGAGGATGGACCGGAATACTGGTCAGGAATGTGTATTAAGTGTTTCTGTATGTGTGTGCATCTGTGTGTATCCCTCACAGAGAAGTTGGATGAGATGTTGAGTTCGCCCAAAGAACAGGTTGTAGTGATGAGGCCACGGCCTGCAGATGTAGACACCAGAGCAGCAACTGTGAAACAGAGACCGATAAGTCGCCGCATCACACAGGCTGAGATCAGTGTGAGTCTAAAACACAGAAACATACACCATTTAAAAATAAACATAAATATTACAAAATAATATATAGAACCTTCTTAAAGTATTTTAATTATAATTATTAAAATACTAATATAATACTCTATAAAAACTAAATAAAACCATTAAAAAACAACATAATATACCAGAGCAAAAGCCCTTGTTATGACAATAGGTAATTTCTGACATACTATGCATTGTTTGCAACAGATGGTACACATCACCACTGTAGCACAGTAGCCAAATTGTGTCAGTAAAGATTTGGCTGCCGATCAGTTTTTGCTTATAGTGCATATTGTCTTTAGGTTAGAAAAAAATCATTTGCAGCGATGGCATTTTCTATTTATTTCTTTGATAGCTGATTAATTAGAAACTGTGATTTGTTTGTTGTTCTGACAGTAACTGCATTCTAGCCAATTTTTGACTATGTATTGTTTTTGTGTGTAGTCTCTGTTAGAGAGGCAGGGTTTAAGTGCAGTATCCTTGGCTGTGGACAAAAGTCACATGCAGCTGCCTCGGGGAATGTCAAGAACCAAGTCATTTGGTAATGTGTAGTTTGGGATGCACATACACAAATACAAACAATCGTACAAATTTTTCCTTTTCATAAATGTAAACTAATGATAATACACCAACATAAAAAGATATATATATATCAGAATTCTGATCTTTGTTCTAAACAATACAGCCACTGTCTCACCCGAGAATTGTTTTATAGGTGCTCCTGAAGATGAGAGAATCTCTGCCCTGATTGGAGAGCATCGCTTTCCAAGAAGCTCCTCAATGACCGACAGCTTTAGACAAGATAGTATTCCACCACCTCCACAGACAGCTCCTCCACCACCTCCAACTCCCTACTTTCTTGATTCAGGCCCACCTCCATCCTTTCTTCCACCTCCGCCCCCTTCTCGCGCTGCCAATCAGAGTCGTTCAAGCTTCCGTCCGGGGGCAGAGCCCAAAATCCATGGCCCAGTCACGACAGACCGCCAGCGAAAAACACGCTCCATGATCATTCTTCAGGACACTGCCCATTTACCAGTGGAGCCTGCCCCTATTGCAAGACCGCAAACGCCTACCTCTGGAGCGGTTCCCCCTGAACGTGGTCGTAGGCGTGGACCACCTGTAGAGAATCCGTACGCTAACGTAGGTCGTCTAAGTGCTGTCTATACTCCTACCAAGCCCCAGCGTAGAAAGAGCCCACTAGTCAAACAAGGCCCAGTTGAGGAGGGAGCTGCTGCTCAGACTAGTAGAGACCCTTCTCCTTTGGGAGGGTTAAGGATTCCCCACAGCAGCCGAGCGGAGCAGTTCCAACAGCAGGTTCTCTCTGAGCGAGCTAGAATCATACCTCCTGGGGCCCGACGCAGACCCAGTGTTTTCCTATCTGTAGAAGGGGGCGCGACAGAGCCACAGACAACCCCATTGCTTTCTCAGTCCCACTCAGTGGATGAGTTGGCTGAGTTGCCTCCACCGGCACCAATGCTCTCCCCTGGCCCACCACCAGGGGGCACCACTTTTATACACCCTCTAACAGGTCGCCCACTGGATCCTTCCTCACCTTTAGCGCTTGCACTGGCTGCACGAGAACGTGCCCTTAGTGGCCGGAATACCCCCACTCCCACACCTTCGCCTACACCTTCCCCCACTCAAGGCCGAGCAGTAGAAAGACCCGAGACAGAAGGAGGAGCGACACCACCTGCTCCTCTCGAGGCTCCTCCATCTAATTCCTGGAGAGACGAACCGGTCAGCATCACAGAAACAGCCAGCCAAGTGACTAGCGGTAGCCCTGGGTCTGGACGAAGCCTGGAAGAGGCACTTGCCGCACCCAGTGTGCAAGGTGTTCAACCTGCGCTGATGGATACAGAACATACCCCACCGGCAGTCCCACCCACTCTACCTTCCCCTGCCCCTACCCTCTCAAATCTGACTGGTCGGAGTCTGACAATGAGCTCAGAGGAGGAAGCAGAGCCATACACGGTGACACTTCCACCTGCGTTGCTCTCATCCAGTGATGAGGAAACCAGAGAGGAGCTCCGGAAGATAGGCCTCGTGCCACCCCCTCAACCCTTTGCTAATGGCCTTCTAATTAAAGAAACACCCAAAGCCACTCTAAGCATTTCACCTAGCGGATCACGGCCATCCATTGCCAAGACCTCCTCTGGGAAAGCAAGCGATTCGACAGCAGACTCTGGGGTTGAAGACCCACATATGGAGACCACCAGTACTGTTTCTACAGTCTCCAGCATGTCCACTTTGTCTTCAGAGAGCACAGACTCCGCTCATGCAAGCAAACCACGTTGTGGGGTGGGGCGTGGTCGCCCCGCCCATCTCAGGGACCCACTGCTTAAACAGTCATCAGACAGTGAGTTGCTTCCTCACCCACCCAGCACAGGCCCGAGCCGTCCACGCTACCTATTCCAAAGACGCTCCAAACTCTGGGGGGAGGAGCCCCGGGCCCAGATGAGTGGGTCTGATGAAAGTCGGCCTGCTGCTATGGGAGCAGAGTTGTTAGGCAAAGACTCTCATTCACTGGGGGAGGAGCCACCAATGGGAGCACCACTTGACCCTGGCAGGAGATCACCTGTGGGAGGTGCCAGGTAGGAAAGACCTGTTCAAATTTTTACCAACATAACAACAGCAGCACATTCTGCACACCTGCATGAAACACAGCACAACTTTCAATATAATTTAGCAATACACCCACTTGATTTTTGACACCCTTAGACACACACCTGGTTAGACTGCCTTTCCATAACACACATGTGTGTGTGTGTGTCTGTATGTCCTTGCAGATGTGAGGAGATTGGAGGAGAGAGTAAATCGTAGGTTTTTAGCTCTGTGGGTAAAAACAACTCCTTGTCTAACTAACTTTCACTAAACCCCTTACTGCAGCCGTTAATGAAGCTGCAAATGCTACTATGGGCTTGTCTTAAAGGCTTATGGTAGTTCATTATGCAGTAACTGAGGCATTTCAGCTTCTGTCTGTCTTTGCGCAACGAAACTGGAATTTTCAGTGTACCACTGAGGGGCAATCAAATTGCTTTTTAATAAAAAGTTAATTAAACTAATGTTAAATCTACATTTAGTTTATATTGCTGCATTGGTTGTGGTAAGTTTATTGCAGCAAGTTTTGGATGTTTACAAAATGAATACCAAAAGCATGCTGTGGTGGAAATACTGTGATATGCTAATGCACCAATTCTTTATACCCTTTCTGAGGACTCCAGTTTTATATTAACTGCTCTAACTGTCATTTTATTGCATTAAGTTCTCACTGCATGCTCTGCACTATTTAAATTTTCACAAACCCCAAATGCTTACAGCATTGGATCCACTTTCCTTTTCTCTCACATTAGCATCCCAGTAGTTTCCCCAAAAGTACTGCAGTTAAAACTCTTCCTTTTGTTTACTTTTTTGCTTCCGCTACATCTTCCTCTCTCTTATTTGTCTTCATTTTTTCGCTCTCTCTCTCTTAGACTCTTTAGTAGTTTAGGGGAGCTTCACACCATCTCTCAGAGGAGTTACGGCACCACCTTCACAATCCGGCCTGGCAGCCGATACCCAGTGACCCGTAGGACTCCAAGCCCTGGAGCCACCCCTGAACGGAGTGAACCATTGGGGCCTGTCCGTACATTCGGCCCTCATCACCACCATCACACTATACTCAAGTCTTCTAGCCTAAGTTTGCCCCAGGAGCCCAAGGAGGTGCGTTTTGTCATGAGGAGCGCCAGCGCTCGAGCCCGGAGCCGTTCTCCATCCCCCTCACCATGCGCCTCCCCCTGCCCCTCACCGGTACTGGGAGCCCCTCTCCTTGCCCTGCGACCATTCAGACAGCGCCCCCTAGCACTGTGGAGTAAGTATGATGTGGGAGAGTGGCTAGAGAGCGTGGGATTAGGGGAACATCGTGCCCGCTTTTTGGAGCACGAGATTGAAGGCGCCCACCTGCCTGCCCTGACCAAGGACGATCTGGCCGAATTAGGGGTGACGCGTGTGGGACACCGAATGAACATCGAACGTGCACTGAAGCAGTTGTTAGAGAGTTGAAGAGAGTCAAAATGCAGGATATAGTTCCATCATAAAATAATTTAATAATTTTACTTGTTTCAGTCTAAAACCATAGATTCCAACCCAGATTTTTGTTGCATTGCACAGCCCTTAAATAATATAGATTTTACCCCTGATTTAACACACACAAATCTAACATGTTTATTCACTAGTTTGCCACCTACTAAGAGTAAATAAAAACATGCTGGGAAGGAGTGTGGACCTACTGCGCAATATCTACTATTTTCAGCTACTGGCCATATTTCAAATGGGTCTTCTGCACAATAACAAATGATATAGCCAGCTAGCAGCCATTTCTCATGCCGTGTTTTACAGTCAAATGATGATGAGGAAGGTGTGGCAAACCCCGCTGACTGCTCTCACAGTAACAGAGGAAGTTTAGGAATATCTTCACCATCTGCAATTGTGTGCATTTCCTGCTTCCAGGAGAGACTTCTGAATTTTAGAAAGCAGTGTCAACTTGGGTATAAAAGAAAATAGAAGAGTTTAAACCTCTCCTGTAAACAATACCAATGCTTCCAAGTGCCCGGAATGTACAGTATGTTCACAGACCATTTTACATCTCAACAGTAGATAGCCATGTTAATGGTGATTGTAAGATGCATTGCAGCAATTGGACTTGGCATGTGAATGCAACATGTCCAAGTAAGAAAGGATCTGACAATCTGCCCTAAACCAGGAGGGAAAAAAAACTTCTCCCAATACAATACAAGTGTGGCCTTGAGGTAATACTGCCGCCATCTAAAATTTGTTAAAGATAGATATTTTCAATCAGTACATTCAATTTTATATGTATATGATATATATGGAGTTATATACAGTATATATTCAAAAAAGAATGTATGAGAATAAGGTGAGATATACTTGTCTTATACCCTGTGAGATTGTGTCATATTTGGTCTTACTTTATATTTGTTATTTTATTTGTCAATTATCAACCAATACCCTAACACAAACACAGTTACTCTTTTTTCCCCATGGTATAACTTGTGATTTGTGAGTTATAAACATAATCTTTGGACTAGTTAATGGTCAGTTATTTAAGAACTTCATAATTACGGGCGGACCATTTTTTGTCTATTATGAATAAATGCTTGGTAAGTCTGTATGTAGAATAACTGTTTTGTTTAAACAGAGAATTTGAAATACCAGGGGATTTAGGTATACATGTATTTGTTACCTTTTGTATATGATAACTAATAATAATCAGTTTATCATTTCATACTGATCAATTTGTGAATTTAAGACGTAACAACATTTCTTTGACATGGTCTATTTGGTTACATATTGTGGAATTACTCATTTGGGATTTAATTCTTATCAAGGCTTTCAGTTTAGAACATTACGAGCAAAATTTGCTACCTAAGGGCTTTTAACAGACAAATTAAACAGTGTTATCAAAAATCTGTTTCATGCAGACTGCTAAACTGGTGAATTTGTCTGATCCCCAGTTATAGGAAAACTTAAAGTAATAACGTGGCACATGCAAAGCTTATGCTTACGGGCCTTAAACAGCAGTGTGGCCCTGACCCTAATGACCCCATTTGTGCAAACACACATTTTTGTTTCTAGTAAAAAAAAGTATGTGACCAAATTACTAAAAGTAATCTGACTACAAGCATATCTACTGTGAATATAGAATTATTTTTCTCAATCCCCAAGATTGTCATATAATCAAGCAAATGTTGAGATTATATTGTGTCAAAATTATCTGGTAACTAGCTTGACTGGTTTATTGTGTTTGATACGCTGGAACAGTAGGCGTTGCTATGGTTTACACATTTAACTAGTTAAACTCTGCCAACAGAGGGGAAAAATCCTCACACTTGTCTCTCCTCCGGTTGGTCAATTTGCACAAAGATGTGGGTGCTACTGTTTATAAGCCATCTGCATAAAATATTACTGTACTTCCCTCATCTGTCCCTGTCCTTCTCCCTCTCTTCCGATCCTCACTCATATACACTCTCAAAGACAATTATGTAATTAATTACTGCAGCCATGTTCTTTTAGTTTACTACTTTTAGGAGCTCTCTCTTCTATTGTTGACACCTTTTTTGTATTCTTTGTTGGATGAAGTGATTTGAGGATCAAGTTTTGGACATGTTTGCTTTAAAATGAGAAAATGTACACAAAAAATATAATTTGACTTGTCTGTTATTAAAGATCATCTCTCAGGCTGTGGGGATTAATCAAATAATACATCATTCTTCTGTGGAGCAAAAGAAGAGGGTCGGATTTTTTCCTCTATACATTTTTAGAACTTTAGAATGTATACAAACACATTTTCCATTTTTTTCAAATAATTTTTTTTGTGAGCCAAATTGAATGTATAAAAATGGAAAATTGGCCTATTATAAGAACAGAGGACTACTTTCTACTAATTAATTCTAAACATTTTCTATGTTGAATACCAATCAAGAGATGAAAGAAAATGCCAGTTTCTGTAATAGTGCTCATAAATATACTTATAAAATATACTTTAAATACAACCCAAGTGCTGAGAGTACATTAAATCCAATATGTTTATACTGCAGATACAGCAAAGGTTAAAACGTTACATAATTGCGAAATCAGAGTAAATATACAAAATTAAAGAGCTACATGGAAAGATGTAATTATTAATATTCAGCAACAGTCCAGCCTGCATGTCTTAAATGATTATAGGGCTGGATATTGACACACGATTCGATTCGATTTCAATTCACAAGCCTGATTTCATTTCATTTCAATATAAATTATTTACAGTAGGCCTATCCGGTACTGTAGCCTACATGGCTACATAAAGTTATGATGTAGGCTAAACTACACAGGGAGTCAGTTGGTACTACATTATTATTGTGTAATATTCAATCTTGAAATTAATGGATTTGTATAAAAACACTTAAATTACACACAGGGCAGTTTTTATAATAATAAAGTTAACTTTATAATTATATAATTATGTTTCTACTCCAATTCATTTTTTGGAATAACATTTAAATGGGAGCCTTCATAAAAACTTGATGGATTTATTTAAAACACAGGCTATAAATGTTGAAGAACAATAAATATATGTGTGTGTGTGTGTGTGTGTGTGTGTGTGTGTGTGTGTGTGTGTGTGTGTGTGTGTGTGTAGCTAATAAGGATGACAATTTTGGCAAAAATCTCCATCTTCAATTTTCTAGCTGACTAATGAGTTTGGTCATCAAATCGGTTTTCTGAGGTAAATTTACGTTGTTCTCAGGCTGTTTTATTAACGTATTTCCCGCTGTTGAACCACCAATTGAGCGATTACATGAGACATGATACGGATTTCGGTAAGTTTTTCTGTATCTTTCAACATACCTTCTGATGTTCATTCATGTTTATTTTGTGCTGTAACTAGTAAAGCGGAAGAGACGATCAGTTCACGGGGCTTCGCTTGATATGATCTGAGGCGTTACAGGGATCTGTCACTCTACATGATAGAGCGCCAAAACGGTATTTATTGTTTGAATTGTGTAATAAAATGGACAGAATTTTAAATCTGTGACTTTATTTCATATCAAAAGTAACAACACTTATTGCAATTTATTGTATGAGAGGCGCTAAATGTTCTTTTCATTCGTTGGTATTTATCGGTTCATAAAAATGAAAATTGATTCAAATCGAGAAATATAGGCCTATATATATATATATATATATATATATATATATAGGCTATATATATATATATATTTTACCCAGCCCTAATTATATGCTTTATTGGCTGCAGAAAAGTCTCTTGAACTACACACAGCATTAGCATTTTCCAATTTTTCAATGATATAACCTACGTTGTCACTATGGCATAGCCTACTGCTAAGTAGCTAAAAATAAATCCCAACATGTCTGTTTTCAAAATGTAGGCTATTATGGGATATTCAATGACATTTTAGTAACAACTAGTCTATAAAACAGCATAATTCAAGAAACAGCAAAACAATGCCTAATTTAGCCGTTTTGAACCATTTGAGGCCACCAATATAAGTGCAAAGGAATGCAAGCATGCAATTGGACTTTTGACTCAAAACCTTCAGTTGACCGGTTGTGACAACTTTTCCATGTGGCAAGTTCTGTTCCATAAAAAAGCAGATCAGTAACTCATACATTAAATTATCAATAAAAGATATAAGATCAATTAAAGTATACTAAAGTTAGTTATGTAACATTATGGACACATTGCTCATACCAAAGCTGTTTATATAACATTAGCAATTATTCTCATTCATGAAAGTTTTTATGAAGCATTACCAAAAATTTATATTACATAAGATATTGTATCATTATTAAACAAAAGGTCTACTGGATTTCATTGGGAGCTAATGCTGTAATTTCACATTATAGCCTCGTGTGCACAGATGGAAGCAAGTGTCTACTCTAGATCGATTGACAATACATGCACGTTCATGACGCAGACTGACATTCAGAAGAGACTGGTTAATGTGTCACTGACACGTGATCTGAGAGAGCGCAGTTATTCTAGCGCTATTTCTCGGCAGTAAGAGACGGTAAGTGTTTGCTTTGCTATCAGATGTTGAGCTTGAATATAAAACATTATGAATTTTTCATACACTGTTCTATGATGTCGGAGTTTTGCCACTTTCACTTTCAGTCTTGAATTTACAAAAGCGTTTTTTGTTATTTAGCCTACAATGTTCTGTTTGCATGTGTTTTATAGCCTAGATCATTTATTTATAACTGCAGCGAACTCCTCTAATTTTATTTACAGTACATTGATTTCTATAAATATAGGTTATATTATTTCCATGAATATATCTATTGTTTTATCATTAAAAGAATAATAATCTCAAAACCTAATTTCAGCATCTCATTTCAGAAAAAAAGTTTTTATATAATTCTTAAACTTTAGTTATTAAATTGTGTATCCTTTTTATTTTGATCTGTATACTGTGTAAACAGATAACTTCAATAAACTGCAATATTTAGGCTATGAGCTGGACAAGGGTCATTATAAAATGAAATCAACTTTGGCACAACCAGAGTAAAATCTAACCATTATTTCGAAATATTTCCTCTGTACAAAGTTCCTGTTTTATGCCTCACAAAGCTCTTGACTGGAGAAGGCATATAATCCGAAGTAAAGATGTCTAATGACAACACAATTAGTTTCCCTGAGCTTATAAAGCTGAAACGAGATGGTGACCAACTCAGCCCGGCAGAGATACGCACATTTGTGCAAGGAGTCACATCAGGAGCCATCCAGGACAGTCAAATAGGTAAGACCATGATCACCTAAATTCACTGTACAGTTAAAGGTAGGGTAGGCAATTTCAGGGAGGCTAGCAATAGCAAGCTAGTGATCCATAGTGATGCTATTCTTTTACTGTCTATGATTTAAAGCGGCTCCAAAGCCACACCTCCTCCAAAACACATGAATGCACACAAAAGAGTCTGCAAAGCGTCACGAGATGAGAGACGCTGTTAAATTACCTGTCTCATGCCTGAATAAAACAAATTGCCTACCCATACCTTTAAGAAGACAAGCAAAGAAAACTTTTGGGTGGAATTTTACAAAAACAGTTGTGTTGTAACGGCACAGGCGCTATGCTAATGGCCATATGGCAGAAAAACATGACTGATGAAGAGACTCTGGCATTGACGAGAGAGATGATGAACTCTGGGGATACGTTAGAATGGCCAAAGGAATGGCGTGTGGTAGACAAACACTCAACCGGTGGGGTTGGAGATAAAGTCAGTCTTCCACTCGCTCCTGCTCTGGCTGCGTGTGGCTGTAAGGTATGGGAAACACGCTGACCAATTGCCCAAATCCTAATATTAAAAGGTCAAAGTCTCAAACCACATTCAACAACATAAAAACAAAATAATCTTTAGTCATTTTATGAATGAATTTGTTAACAACATGTGTGATCTTAAACTCCAATGCACAGTGAAACAGCTGTCGGCAGAGGGTGTAGGCTATTTTAATATATGAAATTAAAATTCTAACAAAACTATGGAATTTAAAGATATGGAACAATCTTCCACTATGTCTAGGGCATATTTTCATTTCAGTTACATATTGCCACCGCCACCCTGAATTTATTTTTAAATGAATGCAACTAGTTACTCTAGACATGTATGTTTTTTTTTCTTTCTAGGTGCCCATGATAAGTGGACGAGGACTGGCACATACAGGCGGCACCCTGGACAAGCTGGAATCTATCCCTGGGTTTAATGTCTACCAATCCGTTCAACAGGTAATGTGGGAACAAGTGGGATTTCTTTACACCTGAACTGATGATCAGTTTGATTTTGACAAAAATCAAGGGATCAATGTTGGTCTGTTTGACTGTAGTAAATACAATCCCTCAGGTTCTATTATTAAAAATTTGCATTATATAATACCTATAAATAAATATTGTTAAAGGGCCCCTATTATGGATTTTTGAAAATTACCTTTCATGTAGTGTGTAACATCTCTAAGTGAATGAAAACATCCTGCTAAGTTTTAAATCTGAAAGTGCACCGTATATAAAGTTATTGTCTTTCAAAAGTAAGAGTCAGTTAAATGAATCGTTTTTCAAACGAGTCATAAGCCGTTTCGTTGTGCCGTCAAGACGAAACATTAGTATATTGCCCGCCCACGTATTGCACGCGCAGACACCAGGGAAACTTGAACCTCAAACCGGAGCTGATTCCTGTACTGGATAGATCATGTCGAGAAGACGGCGCTGTGCATAATCTGAAGGTAAAGCCAGTTATTTTTCACTCCCCAAGGATGAGCATGTGAAGAATCAGTGGTTGAATTCATCTGATCGTTACCAAGATATCACAATCCTAAACTTTTGCGGTGTTCCCTTTATTTTACTGACGACTGCTTCTCAAATCTCGGAGTTCAATGCAGGATTCACAAACAGCTTGCTCTTGAAAGATGATGTTCAAAAAACGTAGTTTTGAGTTTTATATTGTCTAGGTCTCCAGTTAACTGGCTAACTCACATTATTACTGTCTTACTGAAATACTTCTGCTGATCAGCTGTGGGCCACTATTACCTAAAACTGTGTCTATTAATGCTGATTATCTGTCGTTCTCACTACTTTGAGGAAATATTTGTTTTATCAACGTTTATGTTACAGCAGATCATTCACTCTAGAGCTCGGCTAATGTACATTGCATACATGCACTGTTATTGATACAGCTGACGTTGTTATGGCAATGGGCGTTTTTGTTTTCGACACGGTAGGCCAATCAACAACAGCCTGAGCTGTCTGGCCAATCAGAACAGAGTAACTTACGGAAAGGAGGGATTTAGACCTAATACTCCTATTCATTTGACGAGTCGTTTGAGAATCATTGAAAATGTGATGATGTGCAAATGTATATTATGAGGAAATTTAACAGTTTTTTTTTACCTTTGATGCGTGTAAATATGTTGTAGGAGACTCTACAACAAAATTAGGAAACTTTAAAATAGCATAATAGGGGCCCTTTAATTATTAATGGCATTTAAAATAAGTTACATTGAACACATTCAAAAAAGCAAATTTCAGAGACCATCTACAACTTCATATTCTATGTTGCAACATGCTGAACAGGATCCTTTTGTTATGAGGATAGTTTGTCACTATATGAGCCAGGTTGTTAAAAACAATTTGAAGGGTAATAAGTCAAGGGTTTTAAAAAATATTTTACTCTAATAAATAGCTGTCAACCTTTTTATATTGAATTTCGAAATCATCAATGAATCATGATTTAGAGAAAATGACTAATACTGAGATCATCCACCCGGGCTAAATTCCTCCTAACCATGTCTTCCATGCTCTGTTCAAATGTTTACTTGAATATGGGCATCATCAAATCCATTTTTACCATTGACACTAATCCTTCTAATGAAATGTATGTAAATTAATGTAGCCCATGTACTGATTCATTATAGAATGCTGTCTCACCCAAAACCAAAGATTTAGCATACACAATATTTTACAAATCAAACACACATTTCTTAGTGGCCAAAGTTATAACTCAATAAAAGGTTACTACAATGGTACTCTTACTTCAGTATTTCTGTTCTATAGACCTTATGAGAAACAAGCTCACAGCCATCTTTAGAATATTGTATATGAACTTCTGTTTTTGCGGTAGATCTGTATATTTCTATGGCCTCGCTGTCGAAGAGTAATTAGCTGGTGAAGTGGATTTATTTGTTGTAGAGTTCTCAAAAGTTATCACAAGCATTGTAATGTTTGAAGCGGATGTCATAAATGTCAGTAGAACGGGAAGAGTTCAAAACAAGCGGTTCATTCATAAATCCGGATTTTTACAATAAAAAGATTAAAATGCAATATTATATTATATTATTCTTCTAGGTGAAGCAAATCCTAGAGGATGTGGGCTGTTGCATTGTGGGGCAGACAAAGAGTCTGGTGCCAGCAGATCGTGTTCTCTATGCCTTTAGAGATGCCACATCAACTGTTGATAGTCTTCCTCTTATCACTGGTAAGATTACCCTGGACAGTTTCTCATCACAATGTTAACCCTAATTCTCCTGATCATTTTGTCCATGTTCTGTACAGGCTCCATCATTTCTAAGAAAGGAGCTGAAGGTCTGAGTGCTCTTATGTTAGATGTGAAGTTTGGGAGGGCTGCTCTGTATAAAGATCTGGATAGTGCTCGCGAACTTGCTCAGTCACTGGTAAGAGAGCTTTTTCCATTTGCGTGCACGCCATTAGAATTAAACAATCTGTCTATTCAGTGGCATCTTGCAGACAGTTTTGAAGGGGCTCCAGTAGCAGTCCTGGCCCACACGCTCAAGAAGGTTGAGGAACTCGTTAGACTGACCACATTCAGACATGTAACTGTGTGTTTTTCATGGTTTCATTAAAAAAAATAAAAATTAAAAAAAATTAAAAAAAATAATTATATGTACATTTAGAGCACTATACTTTACTGAGCCGCTGAAGGGATATGGCGATAAAAGAATACACTATAGGAGTTTCCTATATATATATATATATTCCTCCTAAATATATTTCAATGCTTTTGAAGAAACTTTGTGTTTTCTTGCAAAACCTTTGCATTCCTTTGTTGTCCTTTCTCAAAGTAATAATTTTCCCTCAGATTTTTGTCTGCATGTCATGTGGGGGATTCTGCATTTCGAAAACTATTGTGGATTTTTTTTTCTTTTGCTATTGGTGCAAATGAGAACAAGTATATTTGTTGTAGTTTCCATTGACCATTATATGTACGCTTCTGAGAACCCTGGGAACGTTACAAAGGTCCATTCAAAGAATTTACACTAAATTCAAATTTCTATAGTTGCCATTTCAAACATATTTATCCATCTCTCTAGTTCTCGCTGTACATAAAGCCTTTAAATGTTCAAACTTCAAGACTTTGTCAAAACGCTTAAACAATGTTTTAAGCTATTTTATTTCCAATTCAAATTGCAATTCTGCATCTTCTTTGCAAGCTTAACTCAAATTCAAATCATGTGCCAATAGGTCACTGCAGGCAACAGGCTGGGTGTGAAGACCGGGGCGGTGCTTAGCCGAATGGACGCTCCTATTGGCCAGAGTGTAGGAAATGCTGTTGAAGTGTGTGAAGCCCTTGAGTGTCTTAAAGGACGAGGGCCAGATGATCTCACAGAACTGGTTACAATTTTAGGCAAGGAAAATAACCATTTTTAAACATCCCACTGTAAGGGTGTGTTCACACTTGTACTTTGGTTATCTTGGTTCTTTTGGTTCAGACGGCAGCGTTCACATCTTATTCAAATGAACTGCACTGACAGAGTAATCGCACCAGAGTTCATTTTAATCGAACTAAACCTGCCAAGTGTGAACTGTGAACACACCCAAAGATGACATAATGGAACCAAATGTCCAATTGTGATGTTCTTCAAGACAAATTGTCCACAAATGTCTGCGATAAGGATGCATAAAAGTGTCATCATATTTAGGTGGACATCTCCTGTCGATGTGTGGCCCCCGCTATACTCTAGAGAGTGGGAAAAAGGAAATCGCTCTAAAGCTGAAGAATGGAGAAGCCTTGGAAAAGTTCCAGGCGATGCTGGAGGCTCAGGGTGTGTCTGCAGATGTGGCACGTTCCCTGTGCTCAGACGAGGCCGACTACTTTCGGCACATGAGGCGTGCAGAACATCAGACTGAGCTTAAGGTGCTAGATGATGGTAATTATGTTCCATGTTCTCGTTTGAGAATCAAATATGTTAATTATTTTACATAACACTAACAGCACAGGCATGATTATAAACAGATCGCACAGAGCTCGCTATTAATATTCACTGTTATTCATCTGCATGCAATCATCACGTCCATTATCTCAGCAGCAGCCATTGTGTGTGTATGTGTGAACCGTTTGATTGACAGGAGCCGTTTTGGACATTGATGGTTTGGCCCTGGCTGAAGTGCTGCACAAGTTAGGGGCGGGACGTACTAAATCGGGAGAGAAAATAGATCATAGTGTGGGAGCAGAGATCTTGGTTAAGATGGGACAGCAGGTACAGAAAGGTTAGTCTCGATCTATCTCGATTATTGTGTATGGAACAAAAAAAACTAACATACTGCATACTAAATAGCATACAGACTACTACTAAAAATTGTATATGAAAAAGTATTCAGTATGCAACAATAAACATTTAAAAATGTCACATGACGTTACCACATTGCATGTTTACTTCAGAAATGCTGTTATTATTAACTGTAGTTAATTTTAAGTGTAATTTGTAACTTTTGCATAAGACTTTTAGCACTCCTAATTCAGAGTCAAAATAGAAATAAAATAGAGTCAATTTTGCTCCTGGTTCATTTATCACACTGGAAATGGAAGGACAATTTACAATGTGGGAAACATCCCCCACAATGATGTGCTATGGTTGTATGTACTATAAACATTTTCACAAATATGAAAAACATTTTATAGAACATTTGTATGCTGTGCACAGTATTTGCAGCAAAAAAAAAAATTTAGTTGTACAGGATTTCAAACACAGCCTAAATCTCTGTAGAGTTGTAAGACGAATCTGTGTTGATACCATATTGATTCAATTGGCAGGTGAATCATGGATCAGGGTTCATCACAATAGGCCAGATCTGAGTACACACTGTTCTGTCCTGCACAAAGCATTGGTCATTGGCAGCATCAACAAATACAAGGCAGTGTCGTGTGTGGCAGAATTCATCTGCCCAAACAATCCCAACATGCCTTAAAGCTTGTAAAGTATGTTTCATTCTGAATGTACTGATCCTTAGAAACAATGTTCTTTACTTGAAGCACTAGGGAGGTGTCGTAGAAATTATAATAGATAGGATTAATTATGTTAACTAACCATAAAGTTCTGATTTTATATTTTTATCATGTGATAAAATCTATCACAATTCCCACTTTTCTGTCTAAGGATGACTAACTTTCCATTCTAGATCCAACAATAAAACTTGGTTCCTTTTATTTAGGATGTAACCATTAGACGAACTTTCAATATGAACTAACCATCTTACAACTTTTGACTCAATGTAACCTCGGTCAATGTACCTTTGAAAATGAACTGAACGTTCTGTTCTTTTATTGTTTCAAAACATGATTGACTGAAATCTTAACCCCTTACAAATTGTGTTTAAGGATACAGGATATTTTTGCTGATGTCACTAACAAAGAATAATGAGGGGAGGGAGCTTGCTTAAAACAACGTAACCAATCACATTGATGGAGTGTGACAATGATCAATCATAAAGAGATAATTAGTCATGATGATTCTATTTTTATGTGTCTGCCATTATCATATAAAACATGTTGCACTTTTTCTTTAGAGTTGAGATTCTCTGAGGATTGCTCGAGAACTCCCAGCTGAAATAAAGAGCATTTTGAAGGACATTTACTGAAGTCTGTCTGTCATTTAAGCTGCGCAGCAAAGAAGTTAGGATAATAGAACTCGAAGCTAGTTGTCGACTTGTAGACGCTATGAGAGCTTGAGTAGACTAGGGTAAGGAAAACTCAAAGCTAGTTGTCGATGTGTAGACGCGAGAGCTTGAGTAGAGTAGGAGAACTCAGCGGTTGTCGCCAGTAGACGCAGAGAGCTGGAGTATGAGAAGTAGCCATTTGTAGAAAGCGGATAGTCAGGGTTAGAAAGATCCATTACAGAGGTTTCACAAGTAGAGCATGACAGACAAAGACCGACACTGACCTTTGAGCTCTGCATCTGGAAAATCTTTTAACATACTTGCTTATTTGAAATATTACTATATCCCAGGTCTGCTCAATCCTGTCCTGGAGATCTGCCTTCCTGCGAAGTTTAGATGCAGCTCTAATCCACCTAAGACTGAACCTGTAGATTACAGGCAGGTGTGTTGGATCAGGAGCTGGAAGGTGGATCTCCTGGAGCAGGATTGAGTACACTGGTACAGTTGATGACTGCTGCCACCACTGACTAGAATATGAACTACGGCCACAAACATATATGATCAGTAAGTCACATTAACAAACACCAATTTGCCTTTTCGGGCATTTGTTGCCAATTTCGGGGTTCTGCTCTCGTTCTTCTTGTAAGCATCCATGATGACACTAAGATATTTATCTGTCAGAAGGTAAAAGGAATCTGATTCCACAAAGTGAATTCTATTTGGGTTTTTCAAAATGATTGTGCTGACTTTTTCAAATTTTTTGCACTTCAAAACACCCATAAAGCATAACCCTGGTGCTTCATTTATGTCTTCTCTGTGTATTTAATCAGACCAACTAATAGTGATTTTTTTTTTCTATTTCTTTGTAATAAGAAAAAATGAGGTTGTATAGATAGATAGATGGTAAGGTGTTCTTTGCTGCCATATAGTGGTACAAATCATGTCCAACATGACAGCATAGTGTAAATCCCTTATGTAATGTGCAGATTCTCTAAATACCTGGTTTTGGATATTTGAAAACATATATAGGCCATAGTAGTTATTATATATATATATATATATATATATATATATATATATAAATTATAATATTATGAAAAATATCATATTTCATATATATATTTTTTCAAATATATATATATTTTTTTTATTTGTCATATAAAAAACAATACCTTTATATGAATAAAAACATTTTAACCCTAAAAATTTGCTTGCTTTTCTTTATAACTTTGGTGTGAAATATAACCTGGATATTTCTTTGAGAGATTCATATTAGGTTTATATTTATGACAGTCTTGCTAAAGTTAAATTTTTTACAGGAATCAGATACTTACATCAGTCTTCATCACCTCGTTTTTTCGCCTCCATCAGAAATAAAGAAATATTTAAATCAAATAATTTCCACTTTTTTATTTCAACAAACGTAAAAAAGGATATGCACTCAGTCGATTTTCTTCAAGATTAAAAATAGCAAATAATATAGCTGCTTTTCGATGCCTGCAGATTCCTAGGGTAAGAGATGGGGAGTTTCATCTAAATGTGGCTTTTTCTGTCCTTGTTTGGGAGGCATCAGTGCACCACAGAGTTCAGCGGTTCTGCTCTTATGTTTCCAAGATCCAGCGCAGAATCTGTTTCTTCATCGATTTCACCAATTACAGCCCTTAAACAAATAAACATGCAAGTCTGTTACTATTACAGCTTCAAAAATCCAATGAAGTCTTGCACTATGTAAACAAATATGAGAAATACTAAGAGCATAATACTTACACATTATCGCCTCTGACAATATACAGTCCCAGAACCACCTGCTCCACTCCCTGGGAAGAGCTGAACACCCGCTCGTGGCTTTCATCCAGGATGAGGTTGATGGTCTGATCGAAACCCTTTAGCGTCCCCTAAGATCAAGACAATAATTGTCATAAGCAGGCTGCTTTATTAATGCACACAAACAATGTTTACTTAAGAACATGAGGAAAAACTCACCACAATCATCCTGCCATCTGATGTGACGATGGCAACCGTCCCTTGAAATATGTCAGTTCAGGCTTATAAAGACATCAGTAAAGCTACATATCACATATCTCTAACACACACACACACACACACTACAATATTACTTAGGCAGTTCACATATAAATATTAAATTAACGTATATAACCTAGTACACAGAACGAACATAGTTAAATGGCACATTAGGTATGCTTAAATAGCATATCTATATTCATCATTCATATTACATGCATTCTTATATAGTGCACATTGTACAAATACATAACCAGACACAATTTATCCATGTATTATGCATATAACATAACATGCACACTAAAACGCGATGAAGGCTTTATCACATTCATTACATGCTAAATCACTTGCTCGCGCGCCACATCTCGCGTCCATTGAAACATGAACACTGCCATTAAAACAACAAAATGCCAACATTCATTGAGCTACAACACTGTCACTGTGCTCATCAGGAAATGCTTCAAAGGATACGGTTAATGTAACTCTCGAGAGCGGTAGACATCTCTGTTGGTGCGTGTTTAAATCCACCTGGGCTCGAGTGCAACTACAACGAAACACATTCGTTCAGCTGCGACCTGAGCCGGAAATGAAAACGGAGAGACTTGAGTAGCCAATGACCTATCAAGCTCAACTACAGGCAGTACTTGTCGAGTTGGAGCAATAGAACATATGGTAATTTATGTATTTGTCCAGCAGATGGCGCAGGCTATAGGTTTCTTCCAACAAGTAGGTCTTTAATAGGGTTTCTAAGGAGCAACTTTTGAGATTATAATCAGTTCTTGTTGAAAAGGCAAATTATTTCAATGGAAGTACTGATGATGATGATGACGATGCCACTAACACAAAAGTGTTGTAGCGGTATGGTACCGTGATGATATCAGATGCTACTTTGATTCCTATTAAATGATTATCATGCTAATTATATTTACATGGAATTCCAAGGTATTGTATCTATTGTATCTATTATTTTATTATTATCAGGATATACAAGTCCAAACTAGTTACCATTATGTATTTCCAAAATAGTGTTGGCAATGGTTCCATTTCCAAAAGCCATAGTTCAAACCATGGTACTTGTTGCTACCTTTTTATTTATGAATGAAACTGGTGAAACAAAAAAACTAAACAAACCATTGCACAATATAGAAAAAGGAAATAAGATAATAATTTTGCACATTCTGAACCCTGTCAAAACACTGGGCACATGCGGGTGTAAAAGCACAACACAAGTGATTGTTAAAGTTAATAATTTATGTTGTTATGAGGAAGTGAACTTTAAGCCTGAGATGCATAACAAGGATCTCCAGGAAACCATTGTGTTACCAGATGGTATATGAAATACACATACTTGAACCACAGAAGAAAAATGGATGTATAACGTAAAAACTTCAGACAGTTTAGACTCTAACCATTCCAAATCGGACAAATAACAAGGAAAACTGGTTTAGCAATACAGGTAATTCAAACCTTTTAAAGTGAATTCCTGTGGCATTTAAAGCAATGGACAGGTAGTTTTGATGTGTTAATCAGTATTTAGTTTTTTATTTCTTTGTGAAAGCTATTCATCAAGGAATAAGGTCTTTTTGTAACTTATATTTGTGTTGTCTGTTTCCGAACAACCTCTTTTAGGTTTCATGTGAAGCTGTAACAGTTTGTTAAAGGCAACATGAAAGCAGACGACAAACTTCAGATCCTGAAATTCTTTCTAATGCTTGTCAATTCCTTCTTTGTGGTAAGATTAAATATAGGAACCATAGATCTGTATGATATTGGCAAGGATTTTAGAGACATTTTGTGTTTATTCGTTACAAAGAGCTTCTTGGACAGTAATTAGATATATGAATCATACAGGGGACATTGACATTCAGCCCATAATGTGATGTGCTCGTTTTCTGCCAGCAGTAGCCTATATAAAGACATAGACTTCTGTATGAGGAACTTCTAATTAAACATCTAAATTCGTGCATGACATGTACAAACAAGTAACAGATGAAATAATCTCGACAGATTCTTGGCATCAGCATTTTTGCATGTTCTGCTTGGATTTTGTTTGACAAAGACAGTTTTGTAAGTGTTCTCAGCTCCGGTAAGTTTTCTTGTTTGTGATATTCTTTCATTATGTTTCAACTCAAAATATGAGTTATCTTACACAATACATGTTTATTGCAATTTGCACCATAGTACCTATAATAATGTTTTAGGGCAAGATGTTGTCTTTCATTAAAAAGACTCAGAGTCTATACCATCCATAACCAATTTAGAGTGAGCGTTTGTCCTCATATCTGATTTTGTGGTGTTAATAAAGCGAAACGTGTGGTCTCTCAGGACAGGACGTAAAGCTGGTGGCTGGCGGGCTCTTTTTCATCGGACTTGTTGTGGTTGGTGTGTCTTTGCTGGGTTGTGCTGGTGCCTATTTTGAAAGCAGATGTTTCATCATATTTGTAAGCATGACTGTACATTCATGCACAGTTCACAAAGACACTGATAATAACGTTTACGCTGTTATAAAAGCTTGCTGTTAACATTTCATCTTTTCTGTTTTTTTTTTTCTTTCAGTATCTGTGCTTCTTAATCGTCATCATACTGGGTCAGATTTTCATCACCGTAGTGCTATTAATACAAAGGCAGAAGGCAAGTCTTTGCTTTATTAATACAGTACGGAAAATCACAGCTCACTTCAAATTCACTTCGAGACATTCGCTAAGAAGTAACTGCTTGATATAACAATTAAACAAATTGTCTAACCTAACGCATACGTCGAATGTTTCCAGATTTGGCAATATTTGAGGGAAAATGTGGACGGCATCATTAGGCAGTATGGAGGAAATGAAACCCAAACGTCCTGGAAACTTCTAGACAGTGTGCAGACTGCTGTATGTGCATGATTTACACATTTACTGATCAGAAATGCAACAGTCTTTTCTGTCAATCAGCGTTAGCAAGGTGATTTGACAGAGGTACTTTTTCTTTTATCTTTGCTGTAGGCAGAATGCTGTGGTAGACTGACCTCAAATGAATGGAGGAATAACACAGTTATTGAATCCCTGGAACAGGCTGACATCTACCCGTGCTCCTGTTTCAATGGTACCTGCCCAATTCTGGATGGGACACAGAGCTTTGGAAAAGGTTCAGACATCTATAAAACGGTAACATGTGTTGTGTTTTTCCATCATCCCAACCTTTACTTAATCTTTCCCCTGTTGATTTAATTTGCACACTAAAACCGTGTTTTTTTTTTGTTTTTGTTTTTGGTGATAGGGCTGTGAGAAGGTTCTTGGTGACTGGCTAGAGATGAATATAACCGTAATACTTGGAATGGAGGTTGGCCTTCTTTTGGTTCAGGTAAAGAGAGAGCAAATAACTAAATGATTTTTCACACAACATGTAACCAATTAAAATAGTATTCTGGGTTATGTACAAGTTGACATCTTGGACTTATACAGCTAAAATAAAATAAAATAAAATAAAAAAACTTGTATTTTCTCTCTTGTAAGTAACAATAAAAAATAAGCATTTTTGACTCGTACAGCAGAAATAAAATAAAATAAAATTACTTTATGTGTAAAAGTAAATGTACTTTATATTTCTCCCTGGTAAGTGCATAATGCAATGCACTTTTAGTGATTGAGTTTAAATTGTAATAAACCTGGAATATTTTTAAACTGCTTTAAACTGAAATTTTGGTGGCACTTTACCATAAGATACCATTAGTTTAATGTTAGCTAATGTGTTAAATACCTAGTTCAGTCTTGAAACTCTAGAGGGCACAGGCTGATTGGTCTTTACATGCAATCTACAAGCAATTACATCATTGTCCTGCAGCCAATGAGATTGTCAATGAGCCAAAAATTAAAAAACATTGAAATTGTCTGGTTCAGTGTTTGCTAAGTCCTGCAGCGCGTTATCAGAGCTCCTCTGAAACCCTCCACCTCCCCCAGCTCCACCTGCCTAGATCTGCTACAGGATTTATGGATGTAATAGACACACAGAGACGATGTTATGAGCATGTAAAATATGTGTATATCAATCTGTGTATCTATTAGCAGTAGCAGGGGAGGATTTAGTGATTTAGAAGCCCCTGGCAAAATATAAGAATGGGGCCCTATATATTTGCACACATTTACCTGGATCAACCTTGCGGTTTCTTTCTTTGTTGTGATGCTTGCTGCTGCACGACGATGTCCCATAGTTGTTTCCAATTTTTCATGTACATATTATAATGTAATTAAATATAAATCTGGATTATTGTGGTACATACAAGCGCTACGAAATCGTAAATTTTAATGGACAAACTGAATCTAATTGAATCCTCCATATAATGATTTATGTGCTTGGATTATTTCTAATTATTAAACAATAGATCAAAACATGACATGGTTTGAAGTAGGCTACTGATTATTGATGTCCATCCATCCGTCTTCCATGCCACCATGCATACTATATAGGATGTGGCAGTGCTGATGGTTTTCTGAGGTACAGCAGGGTAAATTATATCAGAGTAAAGAGGTTAGGGGAACTTGGTTCCGAGAACTTAATGTGAACATTCTGAGAATGTACAAACGTTCTCCAAACCAACAGGAAACATTCTATTTATGTGAAGAAAACATTCCTGGCTAACTAACAGAGAACGTTAGTATATCTGTTCTGGGGATGTTCTGGGAACCAAACGTTGTTAGCTGGGATGTTAATTAATGTGTTACAAATAGAACCTTATTGTAAAGTCTTACCAGTATTTTAGTATATAAAAAAAAACTTGCACAGATCTAATGCATTTGGATTGTTTTGTCTCATAATGCCCAGATTCTACAGTTTATCTTTGGCATCCAAACCTACAAATGCATTGGCCGCAAGATGAAGCAACTGCATCCCAATAATCTGCTGAACGCCATGGAGGAGAATCCTGCAGCAGAGCCTGAACACCAGCAGTACAGTACAGAAAACCACCAGTTTGAAATTCAAACCCCTAACCCTCAAATGGACAGTGGCAACTATCCTCACAGGAAATATGCTGATGAGAATTATGATCAATATAACAATCCTGTATTTTACGAACAGGGCAACAGTCAAATGTACAATACTACTAGCCCTCATAATTTGCGACACCAACCGAGCTATAATGGCAGTTATGATCAGGGGTATATGCATGACCAGAACTACCATCAGAGCTACACTCATGATGATTACTAAAGTCAGATTTCTTCTCTGGAGTAACGTGATCAGATTGGGATAGGCTAATTTGCTGTTTTTAAAAATAACATGCTATAGAAAGAGCAAGCTGTGGTCTATGTCTGACCAAAGACACTTAAAACCTTCTCTTAAGACTATTCTTTTGTTTCACTAAGTTCAGGTTTGTGCCTGTTCCCAGGGGTATCATTTGTCATTTTAAAGACAACCAGCATCGCCTTCTCACAAAATTCATTCCAGACCTCTCAGGTCAAAAGCTTTTTAACAGCAACTCTGTTTTTTTTTGTCTTTTTTTGCTGTAGAAGTCTGTTTTGGGTTCGATGACAGACAATTTACTCATTTTTTGAAAGATTTTATCTTAAGCTTCCATTTTATTAGAATGCCCCCTGACAAGTTTACAGGTATTGCATAACTAGAAGTGTTATGCAAAGTGTAATTATATAAAAATACTGACCTGAAATCATAACCGATACAATATGAGATCATCCACACAATATAATTTGCAAGAATATTATTATTCAGTTTTACAACACTGTTGTATGGTAAAAAATATGAATGAATATAAAATAAAAAATTGTTACTCTTTTTAAATAAAGAATACAAAATCTACCTGTTTTCTACTTAAACTATACAATTAAAAATAAACATGTTTTATATTCAACAGCTATATTTACATTATTTTGATTATTACTAATCAATAGGGAACAACAAAACACACAAACTGTATTTAAAATGCGCATAAACCATTTGTCATCCTTTCGTGCCACAGAGATTGCTCTGTGACTTTCAGATGATTCGTGGAGTTGTTTAGTAAATCATTGCACACTTCAGACCTGCTTTATGAGTCAAGACTTAATGTTAATGACACTGGGGGTCGTTCAGTGTGTGAATGTATCTGTGTGTGTCGGAAGCTGAGTCGGCGAGTCAAGAGTGGGCTTTGACTGAGCTTTGATGGACGACACTCACTATAGACCATAAAGAGCGGCGTTTCTGTCCGCATGAGAGGGCCCTTTGTTACGGTCGCTCTGTGGTTGATGATAGCCAGGCTGACATTATCGACCTCGTGCGGTTATGAGTTGGCAGTCATGCTTTATGACAACAGTTGACAGCGCACGCATTGATGGAGACAAAAGAGAAAGTTACATGGAGAGGAGCTTGAGATTTCCACTGCCAGTACCTGATTCCGCTCTGGAAGAATGACAGAGTGATGCACAATGAGTCAATGGGGGATTTTCAGGACTATCTTGGGTGCGCGAAAAAACATAAACTCTTCGAAAATAGCATAAAAGGGTTGTTTTAGGTCATATTTTAAAGAAATTTAAGTTTAAAAACAAAAATGCACCCTCACGGTTTGTGGAGCACAAAATGAGACGTTTTGAAGAATGTTCATGCTGCTCTTGTATTGTAACAGTGGCCTGTTAAGCTCTAAAAATAAAAAGCACCAAAACAACCTTTCGAAATGTCATCCATATGACTCATGGACAATATTCTGGAGTCAAATGTCAGCTTTGTGCACAATAAACTGAAATTTAAAGGGGCTATATGTAAGAATTTTCATGTATTCATTTACAGCTTGAAATTAAACTTCACTGAATTCCGAGGTTGTCTATGAAAGCCTGTAAACTGATTTTTATGTGAAGAACTCTGGATGTTTTTGCCCGGAAAAAAAGATGTGACGTTTAAGCGTCCTCCTGAGAGCCTCTCTTCCGTTCATTGACACATGAGCAAAAGCTTATACAGTGTTCAGGATAATGCCGTAAGAGCCAGTGTAAACAGTGTAATTTTAATTTTATTATATTCACATCGCTATGATCAGATGCTTTCTTAACCGCCACTTTCTCCACGCTGTCATTTTGTTGTGTGTTTGGTTTGTTATTTAGAGGAAAGCATTTCCTACAAAGGTATTTTCAAATATTTACTTATAAACGAAGAACAAAAAAGAACTTTGCTGTGAGTATATCCGGGCCTTGAATCACGTTCAGTCTCTTGTACGTTACCTGAGGATGAATGCAAGCACAAGTTGCTGGCTGCAGTTTACTTAATGCCCACCATTGTCACTAATAACAAGACTTTCTGAATTCCACATATAGCTCATTTAAGTCAATATTTACAGAGGTTTTTCACAAATCTCATAGCACTTCAAAATCCCTTTAGAAAATGTATTTGGACACTGAAGTCGCATATAATGTTTGAATTAAATTGCATTAGATACAAAATGTCAAACCAAGTGGCATCAACAAACCAAGTGTAAAAAGCAAACCCAATTTTTGCACAAATTTCACTTCTTTTAACTAACTGGTGTTGAATGAAGTCAGTTCACAAACGTGTCTTAGAACAGGTGTAGTTCACATTAACAAGTAGTGTAGTGTAGGTGTAGTTTTGCTTAAAGTATGTTTGTGCTTAATATCTTCAAAATAAACTAAATTAGTTTGATTGGTTTTGGGGCTTTTCTTGTATGGAAATAAGCAGCATGAACATTTGTCAAAACCTCTCCTTTTGTGTTCTATGGAAAAGAGTAAGTAAATACGATTTCATGATGAGTAAATGATTTTAAATTTTCGGTGAACTACCCCTTTAAATACAAAATAGAATTCTATTCTAAATGCTGTTCTAATCACACAAAAAAAAATCTATTCTAATCTACTCAATTGGCCTTAATCTCATGACATAAATGTTATTTAGCTACTGTGAGAAGAAAAACAGACACCGGAAGAGAATGAGCGAGAGATTCTATAGCAAGTGAGATTAAATTATGGGACATGAGTCATGTTGATGTTACATCTTTATCATGTGAGCTCTTTTCTCATGCTCTCTGGGTTTCCCCATATTGTCTCGAAAACAATCAGCTCTTGTTGTGCCGCCAGAGTGTGTGAGCATGTGTACACGGCCAAGCTAGTTAATTCAACGCAATCGGACCAATGACCTGGCTTACAGACCCTCTCAAGATGGACAGAGACGTTGGATTCTTCCAGCTGGAGTGTGTTTGTGTGAGAGAGACAGAGTTTGGACATGTGAAAGCCAAAGTGGATGAAACGAGGGTGCGATGTCTGATACCTCCCTCTACAGAAGAACCGGATCTTGTGAGGATCCAGTGTTCACAGGCACGCATCAAGATCCCCTCCATCAGTATCCATCAGAGTAGTAAAACGCCAAAAATCTTAGCACTGTTGTCCACGCTCTAAATCAAACGTGTTTCTAGACAAGCCCATGCTCTGTTCCAGAGACGTTTTCTGGTGCAGCATTAACCACCGTCCTCATGCAATGGGGCGCTGGCACAAAAAAGCCATTTATCCTCTGCACAGAGGCCTGCAGGACCAGTAGCGTTCCTCAAAACCAATGAGCTGCCGCGGGCATTGCAGCCGACCAGCCAACGAGCCCATCAAAGAGATACACTTCCTGCCGGATGATATCATAAAGGTTTTTCCATGGCTGTATTTAGGATGCCATCCCGGAATCTCATTGATTGGTTAATGGACCCGACACAAGTTGCGATTTGTCTCTTCAGCCTAATGTTTTTTTGCGGCGAGCAGGTACGGCTTGATGAGTAAATCTAGAAACATCTGATGCACCCCTCCTGTCACCGCCAAAACATTCCCTTCATTGTCCGCTTCATGAATCCGGTGATTTCGACCACAAAAATACTGTTTCCGTTGGTTTCCCTCATGCACTTTTGATTAAACCTCTGTGTCTGCACACCCTAAAGAATCCAGCCACGCCCTGTGAGGATGCCACATGGTGATGGAAAAATGGGCTTTGTTAGGTCTTGTTTACTAACTGGTAAATAGACAAAGACTTGTTGCAACTAACAGACTGCTACCTGTCCTGTTGACTGCTGGAGCTGGAACCAGAATCCCCTCGCGCAGCTCCGCTGTGGGGCTCGGTTCTGCTTTCTTCAGCTCCGTCTTGGGGCTCAGGCAAACTGAGAGCAACTTCATGCATTCTTTGTGGACAACAGCTTCCTTTTGTAAATACCTGCAGATTGAGATAAACTATTTTCTATCATAATTGACCTTAGTGAGACATGCAAGATACGGGTGTTCTCGAAGCATGTCAATGCAAAAATGCCAGAAATTTCATTGAACGCCTTCAGGGCTTCCTCGCTATTGTGACGCAGGAAAAAGCTACTTCTGCTGGTAAACATAGTTATTATTGTGTAATATATAAGGGTACTAACTTACCATCCTGACAGAGAGAACGAGAAGCGCCATGCAGGGGATGATGAGCACCGCCAGGAGCCCGTGAATCGCTCCGTTCACACCATTCTTCTGTCTGCTTTGGCCTGCCAGAACATAAAAGCACATTCCCTTTTTAGTTCTTGCGTGTACACTACACTATATAGCATGAAGTATGTGGACATTTGAACACCACACCCATTTGTGTTTGCTGAACATTTAATTTCAAAAGCATTGGCATTTATAAAGAGCTCATCCTCACTAGCGTCTTCCATTCTTCTGAAAAGGCTTTCAATATGCTGGGAAATTTGCTTCCATTCAAACACAAGAGCATCAGTGAGCCAGTGTTGATCTCCTCAATGAAATTACATATATGTTTTAATTTTGGGTACGATTTTTTTATGCTGTGGGTCAAATGGACCCTAATTGGATTCAGGCAAAATCAGGTAAATACAGTAAATACTTATTACAAATATTAATACTTGAACAAATTATTTAAAAAACTTTTTTGTGTTGTTTCCTGGAGCTCAAACAGAAGAGCATGACACTAGCATTGCCGAAATCATGCATTCCAAATACTTTAATTGATAAAAGTGTATGCCTTCAATGCAGTGTACATTTTTTGGGGATAAAAGTGTCTGCCAAATGCATGAATGTAATTTTAAATACTCTCAGAGGGTAGTTGAGAAACTGACATTTTTTCTTATTATCTTGGGTATGTGCAGATGCGGTTAACCATGAAATTGCAGGACCCGTGAACATCAAAATCGTCAGAAACGTTGTACACACATTCCACAACACCTCATAGTGTCAAACCTTTGCAAGCATGCGCATGACCCTAAATGAGAACCTGTCACAAAAAAAAAAAAATATATATATATCCTTGTTTTTTTCAGCCAAACTCCTTATTTAAAAAAATATTTAAAGTAGCCCCTGAGATCTTAAGTTAATATTTCAATAATTTAATAACACATGCACAATTTCACAGTTCTCTGATGTCAGTTAATAGTCACATGAGGTAAACAAATAAAATAATGAAATTTTGTTATAAATGCTTTATTTTAAAATTATTTATTTTAATTTTATATTTGCATGATTTTTTTAATCAAATAAAAAAAAAATCCTGCAGTTCCCTCACAAACCCCAAGAGTTTAAGAAACTCGAAGCATTGTAATTTTAGCAGGATTTATCCATTTAATCAGCACAAGCTGAAACTAATGATTATTGGTCAAATGAAACGCATCTTGTACATATGAGATCAACCATTTATAAAAGTTACGTGCTAATCAAAATTCATGTTGTGAATACGGTCTTTTCATAACAATGCACTAAAACACAGACAATGAATAAAATGCATAAATAATTCATAATACTGTATTACAATATTTTAGGAGCTCACGTTCTCACAACAAGGACATAATTCATCTTGTATTGAAATGATTTAATATTTAATTGAGCACTTTCTGTCAACTAAAACTCAACATTATATTGAGAATACTTAAAGAATATATTTTTCACATTTACATTTTTAAAGAACAAGACAAAAGTCTAAGTTAAAAACAGGTCTGGGTAGAGGCCTGTCAAGTTCTGCCATACCAGACTCAGTAAATCATATCTTTATGGAGCTCAAGGACATTCTTATGCTGGACCCTCCGAAAAACGCTTTCATTTCTCGAGAATGCCGCTGCATGTTTGGTTAACACTACACTCCTGCTTTACAAACAGCAAGACTACTGATCTACCTGCTATAGTGTGTTTTGCACACATATGCTCAAATTTTGCATGCATGTACTCAAGTTTGAACAAACTCATGATGGAATCTGCCGAAATTGGAACCCTGAAAAACATCAACAGTTTTCCACAGAATTGGAAATTTTACATATCCCCTGCTTTATTATCTTTCCATCCATTCTGCAGATTCTCCATTCTCCAAAAACCTCAGATTCCATCTACTCCTCCTCATGCATCAAATACATAACAAAACAATATTCTGTGCATTCACCTGGTGTGAAAGGAGGGGCTGCGGGGGTCTGGCAGGGGGGAGGTGTGCAGTGACGAAACTCGCCGAGAGTGGACCCGGCCACTGCAAGAACCTCTTTAACATGGTTGAAGTAACGTCTAGTTGGCCACTTTACCCTTTTGTAGTGACATTCGAATGTTTGCATCGTCACCTCCTGAAGACAAACAAACCAGAGTGAGCCGACAGCCATGACAACGTTTCAAAGAATACGAATGAAAAGTAGAGGGATTTACCAGCTCCTCTCCCTCCAGAGTGAAACGAAAACCCTGCAGCATTGTTATAAAAATAGTGATGTTGGCTTTATTGGTGGACAGGTTGCCAAACTTGAGGGCCAATGTTCTTAAACTGCTTTCAACTTTATACAGGTTTACATATAGCCAGCAAGCTCCACCCTTAAATATCAGAAAAGGAAAATGTTTAGGTGTCACTCTTGGAACCGTCACAAACCACAACAACTCTGATCCCCATGTGAAACATAATGTTTTATCTGCTGATGGCCTCAAAATGTATTTGGACACGTGTCAAACCAAATATCAAAATTTCAAACCAAGGGCTATTTAGAGACATTTTCAAGACATTTCCAGATAAAAAAAGTTTGTTTGGTTTACATGATGAAACAGATCAATTGAATTTTTTATGAATACCAAAAATGATTGTTGAGAGGAAAGCTTTGCATGATTTGTTTGCCATGTGGTTTGATATTTTATCCTCTAATGCAATTAAATTCATACATTAAGCGCAGCTCAATTGTCCAAATACGATTTTGGGCCACTGCAGATGCATCCGTATAATCAAATATTATCATGTATCACACTAACCACATCCTTGGTGATGAAGTCGATAGGAATTCTGTAGTCACTGGGAATGTTCTCACTCTGATGGGTTGAAAAACAAGAATTGGTTGGCTGTATAAAATATACTATTTCAATTGGTCAAGTGGAAAAAAAAGAAGAAAAAAAAGGAAAGAAAAAAAATTAATCCTGACTAGTGTAGAAAAATTGTACAAATGTCATTGATTTCCCTGCTGGAAAATCAGCCTAAGATGGTTTGTTGATCTTAGTTTCCAAGCAGGCTAAGCTGGTCTTCAACTGGTCCTTCAGCGTGACCAGAGAGAAACAGCTCAAAATCCCTCTAAAAACCAGCCTTCAGGCCAGCCTGAATAAAAACTCTGTTGAAGATCTTACCAATGTATCCAACGTGGCCACATCATCAGTTAAAGGGCTTCCAAAAACACCTGAGCACGTCACAAGCCCAGAAAAAAGCAACACTAATACACAAATGCTTTCTCCGATCTGTAACGAAAAAGTCTCAATGTAGTTACAGTATTAGAGACAGTAATAACGCCTATCCAGTCTGAACATGATCACAGAGAATCATTAATCATAATCATTTTACAAGACAACCCCAAATAAATATTGAAAAGTAATCAACGATTGCATAGAAAGTGAGTTAGGTTACGCTGTGTGCGTGCGCGTCCCCAAAAGTGCGTGTACTCACCTTAATCTCCCTCATGTGGAACATGGGATTATTAAAAACAAATCTGCCGTACGTCTCCTTACTTTCTTCGCTTTCCCTGACAGCGGAATGCAGGCATGTTTCCGCCTGCTCATCTGAATGGAGATAATCACAGGACGGGATGGGGATCAGTGGTTGTGGCGTGTCTTTCTCCTACGGTCCCGATGGAGAGCATGGCGTGCTGAGCGCGCGACGCCTGTGCGTAATTTCGCCCTGAAGCGCTTCTGTGAATTGAATGGGGGCGGATGGACTTGTCCTCTGTGTTTAAGAGGTAGGGCGCTTTGACTCACTTTTATGTGTAAAATAGAGAAAAACTATTCAAAGGAGGTTCTGTGACTCATCCAGACCTCAATCACAAGTGACACGGGAGGTTGGTGTGTGCCCTTAATTAAAAAAGAAAAGAAAAAAAGCAACTTAAACCCTAAGAAGGTTTGCTGGTCTTTGCTGATTTGAGCTGGCCACCCAACTGCTCCAAAGCTAATACCAACTACACCAAAAAATAAAAACCTCAATGCCTTTACAACCAGCCTAACAAGCTGAGAAGTGGCCAAAACTCTTCCTAAAACCAACGTGACCAGATGAAAAGTGCCTCAAACTCCTTAAAACTAACCTGAACAGCCTGAAAAACAGTCGATACAACAGATTAACCAACTGAAAAGTACCCAAATTCCCTCTAAAATCAGGCTGACAAGCTGGAAGTACCCAAAAACCCTGACCAGGTTAGCAGAGCAGCTCAGGATATAAAGATAAGACGTTCACACATAATATGTGACTAAACTAAAATGGTTTGCTGGTGTTTCTGCCTGATCACTTGGTTTTAAAGTGGTTTCATGCATTTTCCAGCAAGGTCATTCTGGGAGACCAGCTCAAGACAACTTAAACCAACTACGGGTTTAAATGTTCTCTTTTTTCTTTTAAACACGGTAATAACAGTATGCAAGATTACAAGATGATCTGCAAAATAATTGCACCATTACATGTAATCCATCATTATTATTAAATAATGACCAGTGTAAACAAAGAAATACACTGTAATATGAACCCTAAAATGAGGTTTAAAATTAATAAACACTTATATTATATATATACACACACATACATATTTGTGTGTATAATTAATATATATTAATGATTAATTAAATCGTTTAATAATATAATTCAAATCATTGTTCAAATAAAAAGTTTCTATATGTTAACTTTAAGGCATTAGATATTTGTTCATAATGCTTTAATGTCAACATACTCAAACTTTTTTTATTCTAACTAAATGCAATCTGCATACTGTATATTCTGCTACATTATAATGAAACATTTGGCCTCACAATTAAACATGACCCATTTGAATATTTAAAATCCTGCCTAGCTTGTATATTTTTGTTTTGGAAGTAAATTTCACTCCATTAACAGTCAACATAAACCCAAGTGTGCAGTGATGATGTGAACACTGCCATCTAGTGCTGACTGACAACTGGTTAACAATTTGTAACTATGAAATGTATGATTGACAGTAGGATTAAGTTTTGACAGAACGGGTACATCCTCTAGTTGAGAAACAATATAGGGTGAAGTTTTAAATTAAAATATCTCGTCCATGAAACATTCCACCCATGTCATTATAAAGAGGCACCTTTTCAACATTCAATCTTCAAGGTGAAACATTTTTTGGATGTTGATTTTAGTAGCTGAACAACATACATTAAAGATTAGAAAACCAACTAAAGAACAATATTTATTAACAACCATTTAATGAGTTACATAGCATGAAAAAGTTGCATTGTGCTTTTGTTGTAATCTTTGGGATGTCCACTGTGTATAAAGAAGGGTGTAGATGACAGCTTAAAAATGGACTCGGTTAATGTTCAAAGCCAATTACACCAAGTACCATGTGTACTGTGCATTTGACATCTGAGTGGTTTTGACACAAATAGATAAAATGGTGTAGTGGTAAACACAAATCTGAGGTGTGTGACAGGCAGGAAATCAAAAGACTCGATCCTAGAAAGAAAAAAAAAGTACACCTGAGAAAGAATCATTTGTCATTGCATCTGGCCAAACATAAGGCACAAAGTGACAGCAAGAGCTCATTTCCTCTTGCGGGGACTCTTTTCTGAATCCACCTTTCTTTCTTCAGAGTCCTTCTTGCCGCCCCGAGTGAACAGAGAAGCCGCGTGGCTTTTCTCCGCGGTCTCAGAGGGCTCTTTGGGTTTCTTAGTTTTGTGATCAGCTGAAGCTGGTCTGGGTTTTTTGCCTCCTGAAGCCCAGGAAAAGATGGCTTTGATGAGGAAAATGCCGACCAAAGTAGCTAACAGTGTTGAAAGCACCAGGGACCCCGAGAGGCCTTTGACGTGGCCCCGAATGTGGCTCAGGATTTGGGATATAGGTGTGTCTGAGCTGGGCTGATTTGGGAATTTCTCCTGCACGCAAACAAACATGTTTCAGCGTTAATTTGTAGTCAACGTGAAATCACAACTTAATCCATTTCTTTTCCCAATGCATATTACTGTGAAAGATTCACGTTTGTCTTCTAATTTACCTTTAGTCCAGACTCATCTAGCAGTTTCTCAAACGCCGGATCACCAAGGGTCACAATGGGAAAAAACTCCTCTTTGTACTTCCGCCTCCACCAGGCCTGCATATGGGTCCTTCCAAAACAAACAGTACAGTAAACCTGAGAGCGGATTCAGGCAGGTATGCGGCTTTATAAATGTTTATTATTATTTTCACAAAAATCTAGCACTAATCTGAAACCACAATATAATTATGCCCAATATCTAAATGCGAATGGGTGTTAAATAGAAAGGAATGGAGCTCACTTGTCTTTGGCAGGGTCTGTGAAGTGGTAGCTGTGAAGCTTGGCTTTGATTAGGGCTGGTGGTTTCTGACTGAAGGGGTACTGCGCTTCATCTACCTGAAGCAGACTAACCACTACAGGAAGGAAAAACAGGTTAACAACTCAAATAAACAGCTGATAAGTACAGTGACCCCTGCTATGGTCGCTCACCCTCTGGTTTGCCCTGTAGGAGGCGCTGTATGAGGCCTGTTAACCAGGGGCTTTGATCGTTCCCCTCTTGAGCCGCCTGCCACATCAGCCACTCCAGCCGGGGCTGGTAAGGTCCTACTATGGGTGGGGCGGTGTTCACATTTCCTGGTTTATACATGGGGTTCATCTCCTGCAACAGGATAAGAATATAAGAATACAGTCCACTGAGGATAAACTTTAACCTTTCCGTTGAATGAATACTTCATGGAAACAATGGCTGCCTGGATCATTACTCGGAGAGTAAAAAAAGATTTGGATTGTTGTTGCATGGCATCCTTCCCCATGTCTTTCTCACCGTCCATGTCAGGCCATCATAGCTTCCCTCTAAAACGATCTCAGGCCTGCCCTCAGTGGAGATTATTCTGTGCTGGATCCCGTATGCCCCGACCAGCTGATACCGCTCTACGGTGCTGTACGTCTCTCGCACTTCAGGTAATACTGACATGCCAGTCATGGCTGTGTATGGAACCTGAGAGGAAACACCAACACACATGTACTTGTATACAAAGGCAGGTAAAAATGTTAAATTGTACCAGTTCAGTGTATAACAGCGCTTCTTAATCTTTCTGACTCGGAGTCCACCCATTGTCAAAGACAATAATTGAAGGCCACCCTAGATCGCTGTTGTAAAGGAAAAAGTTGCTCATTTTCAAAGCTTATTTACAGAAACTAGCAGTGGCTATATATAAATTAATTTAATTAAAAACTTAAATATTGATGTTAATATATATTTTTTTAAACAACATTTAATTAAAATGAATTAAAATTTAAATCCATAAATTACAGAAGCAGTTCAATAACTGAATGTTTATTTACAAGGTTAATAATTAATTTACATGACTTGCGTCATTTGTGATTTTTTTTAAGATAATTTTTTTACTCACAAATAGTCCTTTCTCAGCTATTTCTACCTGATAAAATATTTTAAAAATGTATATTTGTTATAGAAATGTCCTATAGCTTTAGCTTATTTTAAAGCATATTTTCTCTTATTTCAAATCATTTTATGCCATCTTGAGGAACTGTACAGAGACCCACGGTTGAGAATCACTGATCTATAAAGATCATGTTTTATGGTTATGGACAGCAGAGGGCACTGTATTGCTTGTGTGTAATAAAAACTGGAACAATTAAAAGGAAACAAAAATTATATATACAAATGTTAACAATAATATAGGTTTATCTTTACAGGAAATGCAAACAAAGTCACTAGTACAGCTCTGTGGCATTTGAGACTCAATAGCATAGCATGCTATTATGCATAGCACTGTCAATATGACTGGATGAGACGCAAAGCCTCCTAAATCACATAAAACGCACATCAGTTGTTACTTTGCATATGTAGGACATGTAGCTCACCACACTGAGGGCAAATATGGCCACAGCAGCCGCCGTGATGACGGCCCACTGGATGAGGGACCACACCTTGCTGACCAAGCCTCGTGTGCACACACACCTGACAAAGGAAACAGATGCAAGATTTCTTGGCTTGCCTCCTGTAACAATGGACTTTGGCAAAATCACAAGCTGAAATTCTAAATTTTTACTTTTTGTACAAACACACACACACATTGGCTTTCCATGTTTTATGGGGACTTTCCATGGACTATGATTTTTTTATATTGTACAAACTGTATTACTGTCCCCTAAAACCTACACAGGAAACTTTATGCATTTTTTTTGTATGATTTTTAAGCCGTTTTCCCTCATGTTGACCAAAAATGTTCACACAAGGTCAAAGATTTCTGCCATTGCCATCCTTGTGGGTACACGATGGTTTACCAGGACCACACACGAAAAATAATCAGATTCTCATAAGCATTCCTGATGGGGCTTACATTAGCATGGCGGCCACCGCTTCCCAGGTGAACGACAGCACACCAACCCAGACAGTGGGGCCCTGAAAATACTTCAGAAATTCATCAAATTCCTTTTGAGAGAAATCTGAAAGAAAGAACCAATTAATAGATTAACAAATAATACAATTAACTGGATGCATCTGTTGATGGTATTTTGCCTTGTTGACATAGTAGAATAAGTTTCATATAACAAAACAACAACAAATCAGTTCATGTCAAGGCAGGTTAATGGGTGACTCTCACAAGATGTGCCAAAAACATGTCTGGCTCATATTTCACCTCACGATCAAAAGAAAAACTACAATCTTGCATACAGAAAATTATTTTATTGCTATTTTTTAGCACTGTAGCATTTTCATGGCGCAAAAAGAAGCCTCCATAAATAAAGAAAATACATATTTTTAGCATGTTCTCGCTAAATCCTTTCCTAACTCTCACTAATGTAATACAAAATAAATGACAATTTAAAAAAAATATATATTTTGTTGAATTTTTTTTTCCCCACATGAAAATGTCACTGGAAACAATTTATTTCTGAAAAATATACTACATTTGCTAGTTCTGATTTTGGAGTTAGGGTTAGATTCGTCCTAACATTTTGCAAAACAATTCAATTCTCAGTTTGTATTCACACATTTATAAATCTGTTACCAAACTAAAAGGAAGCATCAGATACATTTATGCACATCACACTTGAAGACTCACTGGTTTTGGATGTCAGAGTTTTGTTTTCCCAGTTGATCTGCAGCTTGAAGAGAATAACTGTGCTGATCAGGATGAACAGGTAGACGGCCAACTCCACCAGCACAGCCAAAACACAGAGCAAAGTCTGTGCGCAGGCTGAAAAACACAGGCATACACTCAAATTAAAGCTCATAAGAGTGTTGGGATCTTCACACATTGAACACTAGTTCGGAAACAGCAGAAAAAAAAGATTTAATTAAAATCTCCTTCGATTAATTTTTATTGAGATTGCATTAATGAGCCCCTTAATCAGATCATTAGTGCAAACTCTGCTACACCCCCACCAGATATGACTGCATAAAACAGAAGTTAGAGATATGCTCATACCCCTGGACTTTTTTTCCTGGCCCTTCTTCTTCTTCAGAATAGCACTGGAGTTGAAGTGTTCGTCATCCAGCAACGAGACGCTCAGTGCGATGCTCAGCAGGTTCAGAAGGCCACAGTTACCAGTGAGGATGTGGCAGAGCTGAAGAAACAGCTGACAAAAAGGTAGAAAAAGAGGTATAAGTGGGAAAAAAAGACTTGCAGTAGAACGAACACACGATGATATATATATAAAACAAACCTGAACATAAAAGCTGAACAGTCTCAAGCGGCGAATGGGAGCAAAGAACGTCATGAGAGGAATGGTGATCTCGCACTGCAACACAGCCATTGCTCCTAATCTCAGCAACCAATCAGGGAGCCGATGGACGAACCAGGCCAAAGGAGTGGGACTCATCTGGTTCTCAAAATGATGACTCAGTGCTGCAAAAGAGATGCTTGAGTGTTCAAAGCACTGTAATCTACAGATGAGTCAGTTTGTCCCACACAGATGTGCTGTCTGCCTCACAGTTCTTGGCTATTTTTACCATTACTTCATGCAAAATCAAAAATTAATTCATTCATAGACACTTCATTTTTCCAAGTATTTAAGTCACTAGATTTTCAAAGTCATATACCAATGGCTGTTTTATATAACAAATCATTTGGCGAGTTAATTTCCAGCAAAGTGACATAAGATTTCCTTGTGAATAAGAGTGGGCGGCATGACAAGCACAAATTAACTGATCTCAACCAATACAGAATGAATATATACCTGACAGGCCGTACCACGCAGGGTCGCCACTGGCCAGCTTACTCGCACCCGTGCAGAAGGTCAGCCGGAAGAACAGCCAGCGGGTCAACCAAAAGGTCACAGAGTCGTGGAACTTGTGAGAGGAGCCACAGCGCAGCAAACCCAGCGGAGCTACAAGCACAGCCAGAAACCCAGCCTCCAACAGCAGCATATCCCTAGGAGACGATAACAACGAATCAGAAACGGTCACACGGAAATATAAACACGACTAGATTTATATAATTGCTTAACGGATTAGTTCACTTAAAAATGCAAATTCTGTCATCATTTACTCACCCTCAAGTTGTTTCAAACCTGTATGAGTGTCTTTCTTCTGTTTAACACAAAGGAAGATATTTTGAAGAATGTCGGTAACCAAACAGTTAATGGACCCCATTGACTTCCATAGTATTTTCTTTTCCTACTATGGAAGTCAATGGGGTCCATCAACTGTCTGGTTACCGACATTCTTCAAAATATCTTCCTTTGTGTTCAACAGAACACAGACACTCATACAGGTAGAAGGTTACAGAATTTGCATTTTTAAGTGAACAATAACTTTAAGAAATATGTCCTATATTCTTGTTCCTAGATATGGCTTGGTTCTTCAAATATGAGTCAGAGCACAGCGTCATTTAGTGGACTGCAATCACATTCAATTTAATGGGCAAGCACATAATACACAGTAATGTTTGTGGCCAGTTTTCTCTCATAAACACAATTTTTCTGCTGCAGAGAATCTGACTTGCAAATGCCCCAATTATGAGACTCAGCAGCAATGAAGAAATAACAAGCGGTTATGCCAGTGTCGGTTATACCAAACAATACATACAAGGTCAACCTGTAAGTTATATGACAACTTGAGGAACTCACCATTCAGACTGGAGGAAGTCTCCCCCAACCTATAAAAAAAAAAAAACATATCATTTCTCACAGAGGCCACAATCGCAAAATCCTTTTAAATAGGCATCTGACATAATGCACAATAAACTTAAATAGCTTTTAATACTCTGACAGGAGGCATATACTAACATTATACAGTGAGAGGTAAAGGGCCCACAGGCAGAGGTAGATCAGACTGTCTCTCAGGGGCCCGAGCAGCACAGCGCCCAGGCTCAGCACCACTCCAAGCAGGCAGATGAGCTCCAGGGCCTGCTGGGGCCCCAGACCCAGAGACGGCCCCAACCACAGCAGGGACGGGGAGGCCTCCAGCTGCTCCAGCAGGGGCCGCTGCACTTTCGGCATCTGCAGGCGCACAGGAACAATACCGTCATCTCCATACAACCCTGTCAAGAGACACACAAACAGAGGCATGCTTTATGTCAATGTGATCGCTCTTGCTGTGCATGATTTTACTGTGAACATTACTCAACAGAACGCAATACCTTAAACCGACTCAGGAACAACTTTCCTTTTAAACAAAGAGACGGAAAGCCATACACGCATAACCAATGTAGTCCGATTCACAAATGAATGAGATGGTTCTTTTAAAGGGTTAGTTCACCCAAAAATGAAAAGAAGTAATCATTTACTCACCCTCATGTCATTCAAAACCTGTAAGACTTTCGTGCTTCTTCAAAACACAAATTAAGATATTTTAATGACATCTGAGAGCTTTCTGTCCGTCCATTGACAGTCTAACTGAAACTTTGACGGTTCTTGATCTTACGGTTTGGAACTACACAAGGGCAATTAAATGACAACTTTTTTCATTTGTGGGTGAACTAACACTTTAATGAACTGTCAAAAGGACTATTTTAGAACTACATTTTATTATAACCATACTTACATTTATTTATAAAACTAGACTCCTGTTAACAAATGAAAAAAAATGTTTAAAAAAATTTAAAAATAATCCCCAGCCCATTTTACTTCTATAATGTGAGAAATGTCAAATTCAGGAAGTAAAATAGGTTGTGAATGTCATTTCATTTTGACCTTAAAGACATATTGATGAGTGAGGTATAAAAGGTGGCAATATGAAAAAACCCAGGTCATATTTCATCAGGGAATGTGCGGATTAGAAACATTGGTGGTGGTGACAGACTGCCCTCATGTTCCACACACAATAATACAGCATGTTGTGTTTGTTTGCTCAGTGGTAGTAAAAGCACAAAGCATCAAGCTGTGTGTAAACATTCATTCAACAAAACACAGACACACACTGCCATGACAATGAGCAAAACACAAACCCGTCCTGTGAGTTTTTAATGCCTCTAAACAAGCACAGACACCCCAGATGTTCCAGCAGTGTTAAACACTGGATGCAAACAGGTGCACTGTAAAATACTGCTTTAGGCAACTTGCTAAGTTACAATAAACTGACTGACATTCATTACAGAGAGATCAGGAAATACTACTTTACTTTGTTGCAGAACTTTGACAAATGGAGCTAGTTTTTAATGTGCCTGAAGTCTTTCTTAAGGTGGATGACGGTTAGCAGAGGGGCAGAGTTGCATGGTCACATTTTTGGCATGCAAGCCACAGCAAGAGTGCGCGTATAGCAGGCTGGTTTGAGTTAGAGAACAGGCCGTGGATTGTGCCCGTGCCAACGTATGACTCACGGTTTCTCTTTGAAGACCCAGTTCTGCCTCAAAAGGCTCCTCCAGACACACTGCCTTCCTTGAGGAGCTCATGCCATGTGGGGAGATTCCACGTGCTTTTCCCAAAAGTATCAACCGTAAAACCCTTGCCACCAACTAAGCTCACGCTGCTTTTAGAAAAAAATGCAGCCCTGGAGTTTAGCCCTGACTGGAATATATATATATATTCAAAAAAACAAACTGTGAAAATGCCTCCTTTTGTTGAGTTGTAAACATGCGGCTGGGCCACCAACAGCCCAACTCAAATGATCAACTGGGAATAGAGCTATTATTAAGTACATATGATTTACCTTATCTGTGGGAAACACAGTCTTCTGGTGGCCAGATTTGGCAGCCTACACCCTACAATACAAGGATAGACGTGGACACTGCTCTTTTAATTCTTTCAAATAAATAATATAAAAGTGCATAAGTTAATCTTGAACTGACTAAAGTATTTAAAGGGAGAATGTTTTCGTTAAATCCGCTGTTGTTATATAGAATTGTAATATAGTCTATACAGCATTTAATTAGATTACTTATAAACTATACACTAAAAAAAACCAGAGTAATCCCTTTACTTTTTCAAGGGAAATTACAGTAATTACTTTGGGGTAATGCATTACACCCAACTCTAATATGGATTCAGATTAGAGACAGCTTGCATAATACTGCACTAGGCAATACATTGCAAAAGCATGAGTCACAATGGTAAATAGATGAAAGCTTGTTAAAAAGAACTTTGCTGTTGCATGGGATCATAAGGGCTTATTGACACTGTTAAAGGTATTGGTACATGCCGTAAAATTAGTTGGGCGAAAAAGAGCCTTCATTATGAATACGCCATGTCACATGGCATATGCATAGAGCATTTTAGGGACAAAAAGCTCACAGGCCCCTGAGTGATGACGGGTCACTACAGTGCGCACTCAGCACTAACTGGCGGGGTTCCTAAAATTAGCACTTGCAGGAACTGAAGCAATGCTGGTTTATTCATACGGGCATTGTGTCCAGTTATTTTCAAATTCTGAAATCCTGTTTAAAATATGAAATAGACAAATCAGCTAGAACGCGTCGTTCTGCATGGAGATGCGGTTTGTGCACGAGGTCCTTCAAAAGTTTGAACTGAAACTGGTCCCCCGTGACAGGAGAACGAACGGTTAGCGCTAATGAATGAATGAATGAATGACCAAAAGGAATCCCGTTTTGTTTTCGCCGACATTCCGCAACAGTTCAAGTTCAAGTGTATGCGCAACCATTCATTAATGCCGCACCCAAAATCCACCATAACCGCCAAACATCCTCCTTCAAAAAAGGAGAAACTTCCCTACCTGGTATTTGAACGTAGATGGATGAAAAAGCACACACGTATATAAGTGCAATGCTGATCAAGAACATTCGTCTGGGAGTTTTTACTTCCCCCATCTTGGCGGCTTGCTGCAAGGATGAGGTGTCACTTTGTTTCGGGTGATTCGAGAGCTGATGCTCATTGGAAAAATGAAGTGGAATAGCAGGGGTGGAGTTTGAATTAGTGATGGGAAGTCCGACTCACTTCTGCGAATCGGTTCTTTTGAACTGTTCATTCAGTTCTTTTACGTCATGACGTAATCACAGCACGTGGTCCCTGAGATTCAAACGAGACGTTCCAAAAGATCATTACGTAGCACATAGCAACTTAGAACCTAACTATAGTTTGCATTTTTGACCACTCTAAAATTAATTTACAGTTACTGATATTGACATGTTTATTAAACCAACTCTGAGAATGCGAGGTAATAAAACCAAAAAGCGAGTGTGACTTGTTTACCGCTTAATTTTTTTTTTTATTCAAGCAAGGTACATTTTGTATAAATACGAGTATCAAACATTATACATTAATTTAAAAAATAAGCTGCTCGCACCGGTAAATCTTTTTAAATAGGAAACCGAATACTTTTAATCAACCGGTTCAATTGATTCATTGAAAGATTCGACTCAAATGAATGATTCATTCACTAACTTGAATTTGTGAAACGCTTCAATAGCATTTCGAAAGCAGAACAAGGCAACAGTGTATATTTTATACAATTACATTCAGCCAAGCGTCACATGATCAATTTCTATTATTAAAGCAAGTCTTCCCTAGCAAATGATTCATGCAACTTCAAAATAACTAACATTTTGATTTGATTATTTTAAAATTGATAATTTTTTGTTTATAGATAAAAATGACCATAAAAGAAATATATTACTTTGCCAAAAAAAGAAGGAGATTCAGTATTTCAACAAGCTTTATTAAAAGGTATTAGGCATTTTTTATAAAATTTTGTATCCACGAGTGATGGGCAGACACTCGAGTGAACACAGCTGGTTTCTGAGGTTCACATTTCTTCCCGCCCCCTGTCGTTAGTCCTACAAGGTAATAGACGCCATTTTTTGCACACATAAGGGGTGCGCCCGAGTCCCCCTATAAGAGAAAGAATTTAGGGGACCCAGACATGTGCATGTGAATCATAGGAGTTTCAACATCTGTATTGAAGAATCATAAGACTGTACCAAGCAGGAGGTAGAAGCTGCTGCATCCGTACACAGGAGGAACCCCATGCTGAAACTGTCACCCCAGCCGGTCTCGCAGGCTTTTTCAGAAAGAGGCTTAACCCTGGCCATATGCATTATATCAGCATGCAGATCCACTATTATGAGAAGAGAAAACGTCACTACTCCCCAGAAATGTGCTTGAGGAAGCAGATACAAAGTAGCCATGGATCATAAATAAAATAAAAGTTACACAGAAAATTGTGGCGTTTCCTTTTGTTTCTTGATAAAATATACCATTATCCATTTTCTGATGTAAAGTCACCATGAAATCAAGGTTAATCTAACTTTCTTCTTAAAACATGTTTTTGGTCTTCTTGTGCATGATGTCACAATACCTGTTACTCCAATAAATCAAATAACTAAGAGCATAAATAAAAAACATCCATCCATGCAACCAAGGCTCCAGCATTCCTGTGGCTCTACATAGGACAAGCAGTTTAGAGAATGGAGAGATGGAAACTAAAAAAAGATAAATCAAATAAGTAGTTAGGAGAATGGATGGACGGAAAATATTAGCTCTAGGATTCTGATATGCAACAGGAATGGTTCACGATTCATTTAGTTATTGACGGATAAAATCAGTCGCGCTCTACATTTCATTGAATTTATGTTCTTCATTTCTTGAATTTATGAATTTCACCTGGACTACATCAAATTACAAAAGTAAGCGGTTATGAACGCCATTTCATGTTGATTTTAACATCCAACCCAGTTAGTAAGCCAGTTGACTCACATGTAGATTTTCTTGTCCCCCATCCAGTTGTCACACAAGACGAGTTGTCCTCATTCACCATTTCATCATCTTTATCCGTTAGACACACAGGAAATATCATCGACCCTGGATGGAGCACACGTTAACTTGTACAACTACGACTGTGGAACAGGATCTCGTGAAAAACACCGATAAGGGTCATATGATCCTATACCTATTCGAGCTGGGACAGACAAGCGGATGATGGAGAGATCGGAGACCGGTGGGAATGTGCCGTCGTGAGCCAAACTCTGCACGCTTTCCACAGCTGCAGTCTGACCCGACATGAAGTTGAGGTCATGAGCTCCCAAGATCACAACATCTCCAGCCCTGTGGGACAAGCTGTCAGAACACCACTGAGGAACAACAGATGATCAAACCCATATCTTACTTGGCGAAGCAGTGGCGTGGCGCCAGCACCCAGCTCGGGTGAATGAGGACGCCGCTACAGTAATGCGTGTCGTGGTTCTGCAGGCTGACGTGCCATGGCCAGGAGTTTGGGCACGCCTCACTTACGTTCTCCACCTTGAATGTGCCATCCTCCGTGGACACCAGATGGGCCAAGCCACTGGGCAGCTGGCAGGGACCCATCTTGGACTGACCACACTGGGCTGAAGCCATAACATGGAAATGAACGATGAATAAAGCAATTGAAAAGGTACACGACTGATACTGAAAGCATGAAAAGAGAATCTCACCAGTTGAATCTGCTCCAAAGTCAACAGAAACGAGGTCACCTATAGAATACAAGAGGTAAAGAAGATACAGCAGTTTTAGATCAGCCACTGATATGCACCTGGATCACTGAAATCTGAAAGTTCTACCATGCATTGAAGAATCGATCCATTGTTTGTAGTGGGACAGCATGGTGTAGACCCCTGGCCTTTGGGCTCGACCACATCCGACCCCCCAGCTGACCACCCCGGCGAGCTCGTACCTCTCGCCTGTGAAACACGACAGGGGACCGCCAGAGTCGCCCTGAACACACACGTCAAAAACTAAAGGGTTTCCACAATGGGTGAAATTATTCTACAACCTGAACTAACATTGCCTTATCATAAGTCAATTGGTTTGCGACATAAAAATGAGGATGATTAATCACGTTTTTTTATTAATATGATTTAATTTCATATTAACAATATTATATCCTCTGTGTGATGTTCTCCTGGATGTTTGTCACACTTTGATAATTAAAAAATTTTTTTATATATAAATACACAAACATACGCGTACCCTACTGGTAACCATCATAAAAAAAATGCAAATGTATACCTGACAATTATTTTAGCATTAGCTGATTTTTTGTTTGTTTATTTATTTATACACACACGCAAATAAAATATTAGATATGAATTATTCATTTTATATGATATATTAGGATTAAGCTAAATTACTTGTACGGTTTTCTTTTCAAATATTTTTATTAAATCAATCATTTATATACATATTTTTCTAAGATTTTTGTTGTTGTTGAATACATTAACCAACTGGGTCCATGTGAAGACATCAAGAATTTTTTCCCCCCCAAAATTCCTCATGGTATGTGTCAGAATCAAAGCTAAATTGCCAATGTTTACCTGACATGCATCCATTCCACCAGCTTCCGCCCCGGCACACATCATAAACTCATAGACTTTCCCTCCATAAAAATTGCGACATGTTTGTGGATCAAAAACAGTAACATTGACCTCTTGAAGTTTGGAGGCACGGGGACCATCTATACAGAGACAAATACCATCTAAATCACATAACCAGCACTTTTACACAGGTTTAACAGCACATGGTTAAAGGCCGTACTCTCTCTGATGGCGCCCCAGCCCGTGACGGTGCAGTTTTCCCGAGGACCCAGCTCATTGTTCCAGATGCTAATAGGCCTCACACACTCATCAAACAGCAGTGGACTCCGCAGTTTCAGCAGGGCGATATCGTTCTCATTTGTCTTTTGGTTGTATTCATTGTGGGAGATGATTTTTTCCACCGTTACGGTCTTCAAATAAAATACACAAGAGTTAAAATAGCAAAAATCAATGATCATACACTAAAGATCACATAAGGTAGTGAGATAAGGTAGTGAGATATAGAACGCAGACACTCACTTGATGACAGGATTCATTCGCATTCTCCAAATCGTGCAGTCCAACCACTGCGTTCCACATTGACACCTTTTTATAACTGCTCACAACAGGAACTTTGGTTTAGACACACAGACTGCACTCAGAGGGTTTATACACTGATGGGCTCACCGTTTGAAGCAGTGGCCGGCGGTGATGACCCACCACAGGTCGAGGATGGCCCCCCCGCAGGCTGGCAGGTCGGAGTACTGCAGGGACACCTGCCAAGGCCACGAATGTGCCCAGGCCTCCTGCCCACCTATAATCCGACTCTCCTCCTCATCCTGCTCCGGGATGAAGGCGCGTACGCCAGCCTGGCCTGAAAAACATGGTGCAAGGAAACACATTAGCGAGCAATCCAGCAGACATTGGAGGAGCGCGTGTAAGGCTGGGAGAGGCTTCTCTTGCCCACACACATGAGACTAGAGAGAGAAAATTCTACGCAAATCGCTGCTTATTGCTTTTTTTAGAAGGAAAGTTATGAGCAGCTTTTCTCCGTAATAAAAATATTTGGCAAACGATCCAGTGCTTATCTGTGTTTGCGCTCTGAAGAACGTCAAAGGTTTCTATTGACAATGTGATTGGCTACACTAATGCTGCAAAAACACTAACACATCTCTTGATTTCTTGAATGCAATGGCCAATCAGAGGTGATTAAGTAAGCACTGAACAAAAACTCCAGTGAGTATAATGTTCAGAGTTATGCATGCTTGCAAATCGCCATTATAACAAACAATTATGTAAACAAGAGATTCATTGTGCGGTCAGCTTCATGGAGTATGACAGAACTTTGTGAGATTACAATGAACTAAGATGAGTGACAAATTTTTAGTGATCCCAAAAGGAGGGCTCTTTGCGCCCTTTCTACCAAGCCAAATCCCATATTTCATATATATATATATATATATATATATATATATATATACACACACATACATATATACACACACACTTCTCAATTAGCATATTGTGATAAAGTTCATTATTTTCCATAATGTAATGATAAAAATTAAACTTTCATATATTTTAGATTAATTGCACACCAACTGAAATATTTCAGGTCTTTTGTTTTAATACTGATGATTTTGGCATACAGCTCATGAAAACCCAAAATAGGCATATTTATGATATCTCAAAATTAGCATATTTCATCCGACCAATAAAAGAAGTGTTTTTAATACAAAAAAAGTCAACCTTCAAATAATTATGTTCAGTTATGCACTCAATACTTGGTCGGGAATCCTTTTGCAGAAATGACTGCTTCAATGCGGTGTGGCATGGAGGCAATCAGCCTGTGGCACTGCTGAGGTGTTATGGAGGCCCAGGATGCTTCGATAGCGGCCTTAAGCTCATCCAGAGTGTTGGGTCTTGCGTCTCTCAACTTTCTCTTCACAATATCCTACAGATTCTCTATGGGGTTCAGGTCAGGAGAGTTGGCAGGCCAATTGAGCACAGTAAACCATTTACCAGTGGTTTTGGCACTGTGAGCAGGTGCCACGTCGTGCTGAAAAAGGAAATCTTCATCTCCATAAAGCTTTTCAGCAGATGGAAGCATGAAGTGCTCCAAAATCTCCTGATAGCTTGCTGCATTGACCCTGCCCTTGATAAAACACAGTGGCCCAACACCAGCAGCTGACATGGCACCCCAGACCATCACTGACTGTGGGTACTTGACACTGGACTTCAGGCATTTTGGCATTTCCTTCTCCCCAGTCTTCCTCCAGACTCTGGCACCTTGATTTCCGAATGACATGCAAAATTTGCTTTCATCCGAAAAAAGTACTTCGGACCACTGAGCAACAGTCCAGTGCTGCTTCTCTGTAGCCCAGGTCAGGCGCTTCTGCTGCTGTTTCTGGTTCAAAAGTGGCTTGACCTGGGGAATGCGGCACCTGTAGCCCATTTCCTGCACACACCTGTGCACGGTGGCTCTGGATGTTTCTACTCCAGACTCAGTCCACTGCTTCCGCAGGTCCCCCAAGGTCTGGAATCGGTCCTTCTCCACAATCTTCCTCAGGGTCCGGTCACCTCTTCTCGTTGTGCAGCGTTTTTTGCCACACTTTTTCCTTCCCACAGAGGTGCCTTGATACAGCACTCTGGGAACAGCCTATTTGTTCAGAGATTTCTTTCTGTGTCTTACCCTCTTGCTTGAGGGTGTCAATGATAGCCTTCTGGACAGCAGTCAGGTCGCCAGTCTTACCCATGATTGCGGTTTTGAGTAATGAAACAGGCTGGGAGTTTTTAAAAGCCTCAGGAATCTTTTGCAGGTGTTTAGAGTTAATTAGTTGATTCAGATGATTAGGTTAATAGCTCGTTTAGAGAACCTTTTCATGATATGCTAATTTTTTTAGATTTTTTGAGGGTTTTCATGAGCTGTATGCCAAAATCATCAGTATTAAAACAATAAAAGACCTGAAATATTTCAGTTGGTGTGCAATGAATCTAAAATATAGGAAAGTTTAATTTTTATCATTACATTATGGAAAATAATGAACTATCACAATATGCTAATTTTTTTAGAAGGAGATCTATAGTAGCCTATGATTGCTTTTCTGTTAAAAAGAATAATATGTAGAAGCTTTAATAAATAGTTTATCGGAAGCGTTTATGCTGGGATGTTTAGCACCACATAACTTGAAACTAAGGAAATCTATTTAAATATTTTAAAGGGGAAGTGCATCTCCTTACCCTGGAGTTGATTCAACCTCTGCATATGCCAGAAGATTAATGATTGAAATGGAAAACTTCTCAATATTCTCCGTAAACCACATTACAACCATTAATTTGTAATTGCTGCCTAACACATTGTTGCCACATGCCTGAATATATGGCATTAACTATAACATAACATGGCTGTATCCATAACACTGAACGGCTCCCAGCAAACAAATAATGTTCCCCTAACGTAATTATTTTGTTCTCATTTCCAGTAAATAACGTCAGAAGAACGTTCTTTTTATTTTAAACATAAAATAGCATTCCCATACCGTTGCATGGAGGATATTTTTTTTAATAACATACACAACGTTATTTTTAGGTTATTATTTTGCACCATAAAATAACGTCCCCAGAACGTTGCAGGGTGGTTATTTTTTAGAACGTTAGAATAACATTAAAGGCAACGTTCTCCAAAACCAAATCTAACGTTCTATTTGCATTAAGAAAACGTTCCTGACTAACCAAAAACAAACCTGAAAAAAAAGAACGTTGTAGCAACCAAAAATTATCTACGATCGAACAGGCCTACTTCCTAAATTGTAACATCGAAACACGCTTTTTATTTGATACAATATGTATTGTGAAAGGTGTTACGCCTAATACAAATAAACTTGAAGTTGATAAAGGCAGCATTAAGAACTCTTACCATAACATCCCTGGCCAAAGATGCAGTTTGTCTCAGCTGAATCACTCGCATTGGGATTCTTTTCTGCATCTTAAAATAAATATTGCGATGATTGAAATAAATCACATAAACCACATCATTCAAATCTTACAAAGCTATCAAAACATGATCAAAATCCGCTCACCAGGGTCAGCCTTAGTCCAATTAAGAGAGAGTATTAAAATAAATACATATTTTTTACACATTTTTTTCACAAATCTGTTATTTAAAATGACCGGAGAAACATAACACAAAATACAAAAGACTATACAGGTAAACAACGCGCAAAGCAAACAAATATAACCCCTGTGACACCTGTGAGGCGCAATCAGCGCTTAATTAAGCGAGTGTGGAGTGGCAGGTTCACCACTAGAGGTCAGCAGAGATCCATGCGCGAACACCAGAACTACACGCATTACAGATGCTTTGCACGATTTTCCATCCTTGTGAAAAATCTATTGTTATAAAATATAAAAAAGACCAATTACAGTCGAGAATACGTACAGAAATTCAGTAGAGTCACTCCAGGGTTGTAAATGTTTTATTTCATCATAATTAACGACCCTTATTAAACAATGTTTTATTTATTACAAACGTCAATTGTTTGACTAAGAAATGTTTTTCATATAGAGAAGCCTACCATATGCTTATCATATCATTCAAGCAGACTGCATCATATATTTTATAAACAAATATTATCATTAGCCTATATTAGTGCTGTCAAATCGATTAATCATGATGATTAATCACATCGAACATAAATGTTTATTTATATAATGTGTGTGTATATATTATTTTATGTATTATATATGTGTGCGTCTGTGTTGGATATATAGTCATACACACACATATATATAAACCTAAAAAAACATATCTTATGGTTTTATATATATATTGTATAAATATGATATATATATATATACATATTTAAACCATTTCATTTTTTTGTGCATTCTCAATAAATGTTAACAAAATGGTTTCAGAATGCTGATAAAAGATTTAGATTTGTAACAAAGGGTTCAAATACGAAAATGCAGTTTGTCTTGTTCAAGATAATGCAGCAACCATTCAACGTCTGTGATTAAAAATATTGTTAGGTTAGATGAAATCAAATGAGAATCTTGAATCATATTGCAAATTCAGTAGAAGGAGAAAGTGTTACTAAATCTGTTTCTATATCTGATCTGTCAGCTTTGTGTGCATTTTAATGGTCATGTTAAAACAGTGGGATGTAAACACAATTAGAATTCAATGCAACGGTTGATTTGGGTAATTTAACAACCTGGCCTGGGATTTTGATAAAAAGCGATTGCACACATAATTGGCCACAAAGAGCAATGTCAACACCTCCAAACACAAGAGCACATTCATAAGCATTGGATAATATTTATTAAATAATCATACATTACTTCACATTGGTTTCTGCTATGACATGTTTAGCACGGCTGCTGCTCAATTCAAGAAATGTTCTTGATAACAGTTCCTATGGCAACGAAACGTAAGTGCAAAGATTACGGTGTAATCAAGAGTACTGTATGACAAACTCTGGCCAGCGAAAATACGACTCCGATCCATTTACTGTCACGGTGACCCAGTTCAAGGATGCGTCGTTATGGATCATATTCGCAATTCCAATTCAAAGAGACTTATAGCTTATGAGGAGAAAAATATGATATGTAATTCACTGCACAGGTCAAAACGCCTTTAGTCAAAGATACATTCCACAATATCGATGCATGTACACGATAAAAGATCAAATTAAAGCACATGATGAACGACCCTGTCATTTTTTGTCCTTCATTTAAATCACTAAATCAGATCTGCCGTGTTCATGGAACACAGAAGATGCCCAGTCATATTTTGAAAACTTGCAGCATTTGTCTGAAACGCTAGTTCAGAGGCTTAGCAATCATGGAAGCAGAACGGAGCCGCCGCGGTCGAGTGGAACGGATTCACATCCGGAAAAAATCCCTCTCAGTCTCAGAGACGGCACCTCTGCTTCCATGTCTGATGGTGAGGAATAAAACAAGAACACACGCTCAGTTTGTGCCGGCCTGAGCACTTTAAAGTAGTCGTCGAGTGCTTTTAGAGACAGGAACAATGATGAAAACTTGTGAAGTGTGTTGTTTCTGAGCTCAATGGTATCTGTGTGCTCCAGCTCTGAATGCAGAGGCTACAAATGGTCAGTCTTTTGGATTATTTCAATCCTCTGTAAACTCTGGAGGTCAAAACTGTGTTTTGCATGTCTTCGTCCGCTCCCTCTCTTCACCCTTCTGTCTCTTGGTTACTGCTCCTGTTATTTGGCCGATGGTTCAGGTCTCGCTGTTCCTCTAGGCCCCTTGTAGTTTTTTCTCGAGTCTGTCCAGCTTGGCCAGGTTTTCCTTCAGCAGTTTGGATCCGGGTGAGAGGAGAAGAGCTCTTTGGTAGTACATCCGTGCTGCTGCATAGTCTCCCTGAAAAACACACAAGAGCTTGGATCAGTCTCATGAGGAAACATCCAGCTCATATTCACCTAATCAAAAGGATTCATATATTTTTTTAAATATTAATGAGCATTATGATTTTGTGCCTTTTCTTAAAGCACATTTCCCTCAAAATTATTACTTTAAAATAATCTCTCATTATCATTGTAATGCTGTCATTAAAATGATTTTTTTTCTTAAAAAATGTGAAACATTTTTCTTTATTGTTTTTTTATGGTTAACGGAATGTGACTAAGTTATAATATTTGCATTATTTTTAATGCTTGAAAAAAAAAATATATAATTAACTGAAAAGAAGACACATTTTTTATGCAGTTTTGTATTAAGTAAATCTATTTAGAAATGTTGAACGTAAAATAAAACCAATTTTATACAATGTTGTTCTCACACACACACACACACACACACACACACACACACACACACACACATCATGTTTGACTTTTAATTATTGTTATAATTATTAGATTTTTTTGCATATTTAATTTGTATTATTAATTATAATATCTATTCTATCCACTATAGATTTTATTCATATTTATATATTTAAATAATATATCATTATTTATTCTTCACATGACAGTAATAAGAATTTTCTAATAAGTTACTGAGTTAGGCTAATAAGTTATTTAAATTATCATAAAAATAATGTCAGAAATATTTAATATTTAAATTTTCTTAATGCAAACAATTTCTTTGTTTCTGCTAAATATATTTTTCCTTTTGGTTTTAGTGGTGAAATTTTTCTCAAATTATGTCTCAGCCAAATTACCTTGATATGCTGAATGCCGCCCATATTCATCCAGGCCTGTGATTGGTCAGGTTTGAGCTCGACAGCAAGCTTGTAGCTCTAGAAACATTAGATCAACACATGACATATTATATATGGTATAAACATGATATGTAGCCAATGATGAATGAATTCAACAGCATTAAACCACCGGCGAGATTCAACCTTTTATAACAGTTTTGGTCTGTGTAAGAAACATGATCCATTTAAGAAAAGAAAGAAAAAAAACACTGGAGGACAATTTAACGGTCTGACTCTACCGCAGATGTGGTGTTGAAATACCGCAAACGGCCTTTTTGTTTAAGCCTTTATTATTGAGCTTTGAACTGGATATCAGCATTATGTGAACCTGAGACCAGCCTGTTCTCATCTGTCCCTTTGTGGTCAAAATAAAAGCAGAACTACAGGCCAAATATTAGCAGGAGACCTGGAATGAGTCCAGGAACAAAGAATGAAACCATAACAGTTCTTGTGTTAACCAGACATTCTGCCCAAGAAACTTCATTTAAGTCCTTTTAAGGCAGAGAAAAGCCAAGGTTAAGAAGAAAGCTTCCAGCACGAGACCAAGCCTGGACTGTTTATATGTGGAGATGAAAGGATGCGGCTGATGTTCCTGTGACAGTATCAGGGCACCGGCGAGAAACAGAGTGAAGGTGATAGAAGCAGCAGAGAACACAATACTCCACATTTAGCCAGACTTTACCATTGCTTGAACAGGAAGTGTCCTGACTGACATGTCATGTTGTTATTGCTATTTAAATAATACACTATTCAATTATCTCTGTTTTAACACCCTCATAATCGGAAGTCTCATAAAAACAGAATGGTGGCCAAATGGTAAAAAAATAAAATAATAATTGAATCACTGCAATATTCATGACTATATTCATCATGACAGGAATGTTGATTTCTGAAATTTATAATCACCAGAAAATGATCACAAATATATTGGTAATATTTAATATATCACTTAATTAGTATTACTCTTAAATATATTTAAGAAAATGTATGCCATGAACCTGGTAAATGTTGGCAAATCTAGCATTTAGTTCTTCCTCAGAAGCGCTTGTAAATGGGTCAATGACAAATATCTAAGATGATAAAAAACGAAATCTTGAAAATTTCTTTGACTTTGTGCCACACAAAAATATCTAAATGAATCTTAATTCATAAACGGAAAGCGGGCTCATCATAGAAGATGAAGAATTCAAGTGACTGTCAATATGAATTGCATTTATGTATATTTATGTGCATTCATGTTTTAATGCAGTGATGAAAATTGTGTCGAAAATTCAGAATTTAATTTAACATAAGTAAATATATCCATTTTAAAAGGACGTTTTCATATTTTATTTCATATTAATTATGACATGGCATTCATTTTCAAATTTGAAATTTGTTTTATTTTTTTTCTTTCACAATACAGTAACCAGAATTGCTTTTTCTAAAAAGCTAGGGAGAATATATAGTCATGAATATTATTTATGATCCTAAAAGGCTTCGTTTCTTTATGAAAAGTATTTCTTCCTCTATGAAAAAATACTATTTCAAGTTATTTTCAGTATGAATTGCATATTTCAATTTTGCAAGTTTCATGCTTAGAGGACTGATAAAACCCAGTTAATCTTGACTTAGATTTTGCATAAAATCAGCCAGTCAAATTAGAGATTTCCATTTAAAGCTCTTGCCGTTTTTATGCATCAAATGGTCTGTGAACTGTCTGTAGGCAAACAACAACCTAGTAAACAAGAACGTGTTGAAAGGGAATATTTGAAGAGCTTTTCTCTCAGTCTGACAGCTGCAGGTGAAGTTACCTGGAAGGCTTGATCAAGCTCGTTCATCTCTCGGAGCTGGTTACCCATGGAGAAGTGCAGCTCTGCCTTCACCACAGGCTCTGCCGGCTCCTGCTGCAGTGCGGTCTTCAACGCGTCCAACGCCTGAAACACACACACACACACACACGCTCAATACTAGTGATGAACTTCTTCATCTGCAAGAGCGCTCTCAGGAGCGCTGAGATTTCTCTTTGAGCCGCAGAATTGCTAAACTCAAGTAATAAAGTAATGAGTAAAGGCGTGTGTGATGAAAAGAAATTACACAGAAAAAGTTCTAGTCTCAGGCGCCTCACTGAGATTCAATAAAACGTTCTTTTGAATTGCCGACCTCAGCGACGAAATTAGACCGAAGGCAAAATTAAGCTCCTGCATGAACTGATTCACAGAGCACCAAATTAAGGGGAACAATCTTGTGCTTGTGTGTTTTCCGTTTCCGTACAATAAACAAACGCCATCGCACACCTGCAGGCGATAGGTGCGTAGGAAAGGAAGATCAAGAACGGTCGACAATCTACAATTAGGAACTCCCGCACACTGTCAGTACTTGCAAATAAAACTTTAATTTAGCGGCCTTACGACCTTCATCAGGCATATATAAATTTTCACAAACAAATCCTATTTAAAATACACACGACCAATCAAAACAGCTCCATCTGTGATCACTTAAGCTCATTGATAATCTCTGATTGACAACACGTCATCAACAGTTACAGCCCGTAATTGTACACAGTTACAACCATACTTGAAACCATTATAAAAAAAAAAAGTTTTGATTGGTCATGTGTGTATTTTAAATAGGATTTATTTGTGAAAATTTGTATATGCCTGATGAAGGTTGTAAGGCCGCTATATTAAAGTTTTATTTGCAAGTACTGATAGTGTGCGGGAGTTCCTAATTGTAGATTGTCGACCGTTTCTGTACAAGGAAGAGCTCCACGATTCGGGATAAAATGAAAACAATCACGATTTTTTCAAATAGAGATCACGATTCTGAACAGACAACTACATAAAGTAACAGAGGTTACTTCAAAATATAATATTCAGAGGTTATGACAAAATATTATTCGCTGCAGTCTATTTAAAAAGATACTTAGTTCATTTCATTTTTGATCAGCGTTTTTTAATGTATCTCTTGAATGAATGATTCAATGACTCGCTCAAATTTTTTTATGCCATTCCCTCGCTAACTTCCTTCCGTCTCGTTCACTTTTATCACAGTACTTCTGTGATGATCTTGAATATTTGTAACAGAAATAATGATACTGTGTGGTTGAAAAAGCTGTTTGTGAAGCTGTTTAATACCTAAACATGAGAACGGCTCTCTCTGGGTCAGATTTGAATGGTCCGGTTTGTCAAAGGTTTAATAGACACAGTTGAATCGCTGTCATTTAGGAATAAGATCGCGACGGTGTTTGAATCGAGATTGCGATCTTTTAATGATTAACCGTGCAGCTCTAATTCAGGGCAATAAAAGGCAGCACACACATAGACACATACCTCAGTGTGGTTGCCTTGTTTGCTGTAGATGGCAGACAATAAGCGGAAACATTCAATGCAGTTGCTGGTCTTTGAAATGATGCCCAGGGTCATTTTCTCTGCCTCTGTAGAACGACCTGCCATGGCTAAAACCTGCGCCTGTGGAGACAACGAGATGGGAACAGACAAAACAAGTTAAAAAAAGGAAAGAGGGAATGAAAGAGCGGCCAGAAAGGAACCCGAGAGGTTGCGGCCTTAGTTTCTCTAGGCGGTGATGTGAATCACAGGGATGGTTCTGTGGACGCTTAATTAAGCTGACGTTTTACGCTCTAAAACTCTTCAAGCAAACTATTTTCAAGGATGCTGACTGTTATAACATCAAACCTAACTGGTCGGATTGGAAAAAAAGGCATTGAGCATTTTTTGGGCTAAAAAGTGACTGTGATCTCACCAGGGCGAGCCAGATATCAGTGCTGTCGGGCTGCAGTGTGACTGCCTCTCTGTAAACCTCCAGTGCCTCCTCGTATCTACCCGTGTTGTAGTATAAAGCCCCAAGAGGGGTCAGGATATCCACTTTACGAACCACTTGCAGGGCCCTGTGTGAGACGCACACACACACACATACATAGACACAGCGCCTGTGATTTAGTTTACAGTTGTGTAAGCTGGATACACTGTTTAAACTATAGAGTTTCATTTGATCTCATCTTACCTTTTATACCATAGCTCCGCCTCTTTATTTTCATTGGACGAGCGAAGAAGACGGCCCAGATTCACCATGGCAACATAGTGAGTTGGCTTGAGACGCACCGCTTCCTGGTAATGAAAGGCTGCACGATCCCCATGACCTAAAAGGGACACAGACAATATGTAGGTGTGTAAAATGTGGTTGATATGTGTCATATATGTATTAATCACTAGAGATTTGGGGCACTAAAACCCTCAAGTAACAATCATCTAGCAATGCAACCATTTAAAGACACTAGTTTCAATCATTTAAAGTGAAAAAAGTTTCTTACCCGTGTCCACCAGGAACACACCGTAGTTGTTATGGAGGTCAGAACTGTCGGGACAGTTCTCAATACCCTTGGTGTAAATTTCATTAGCTTCTTTTGAATGTCCCTACACACACACAAAAAAAGTTGCAAAAAACGTCTAACAAGAACTGAAAAGACCACTCTGTATGTCGAGAGAGCGAGAGCAAGACCTGGTCAGCATATAGAGAGGCGAGGCTGGAGAACGCATCAGCGAAATGGGGACCGAACCGAATCGATTCCTTCAACATCCTCTCCGCCTCTTCCTCCTTCCCCTGAGACCTGGAAAACAATATCACCATCATCCTCTTCCTCATATACACAGAGCCTGTGTCTGAAACCAAAGGCAGCGGACACAAGTAATATGCAATATGTGTTTACTTCAGAAGATTGCCCAGGTTGAAGAGAGCTCGGTTGTGCTGAGGGTTAATGTCCAGTGCTCTCCTGTAATAAACTTCAGCCTCCTCAGCCTGATGAGTCAGGGTACCCAGATTATTCAGAGCACTGGCATGTCGGGGGTACAGTCTACACAAACAAAGAGGACACTATTAGGATTTACATTACCAACCAAAGTGCTAATACAGTATTAAATCAATCAAAAATGTTTCAAACAAATTTGACAAAAAAAAAAAAAAAGAAGAAAAATCTGGTATAAATAATTATGATCACACTTAAGATTAGGGTTCACACACACACACACACACACACACACACACACACACACACACACACACACACACACACACACACACACTACCTGAGGGCTGTTTTATAGTGGTAAATGGCTTCTTGGTTTCGCCCTCTGTCCTTCAGGAAGTTGGCATAGTTGTAATGAACTTTAGCATTGTGAGGTAAAGTCTGAATGCCAGACCTGATGGAGGTGGAAGAAATGGATAGTTCAGCAACCATAAGTCATAGAGAAAGAAAACATTTCGCATTCACTATTTAGGAGGAAAATCCAAAGAATGCAAAACTCAATCCATTTCATGCTAATTGCAAGGCTGGGCAACTGTGGCCTTCGAGATCCAGTGTCCTGAAGAATCATCCTTGATCAAACTCATCTGCCTTCTAGTAATCCTGAAAACCCTGCTTAGCTTGTTCAGGTGTTTATTAAGGGTTGGAGGTGGAGCTAAACTCTGCAGGAAAATGGATCTCGAGGGCAACAATCGCCCACCCCTGTGATAGATTACGAATTTTGTGTTAGGTTACGAATTTATTACGCTATTTTACAAATATCTATACTGGTTTAGATGGCACACTACAAGCTAGATCAAGATGGTCTAAAGGCCACAATATACCTCAAGCGAGATCGAAGAACGCATTTGTGTGATGTCATTTCGAACAAAATCAAGCCACAGCAAAGTTCGTCTGGTGTTCATTTTGGGAGTTTGAAACAGCTTGCGATCTTTCCAAACCAAAGTGAACTTTCTGAAAATTTTTGCTCCAGCTGGTAAACACCTTCGAACTACCATTGGTCTGTTGCGATTACGTAATAATAGGTAGGTGGGGTCAGTGTCTCCACTGTTTTTTATGTTTATTACTGTAAAGCTGCTGCTTTAAAGCAATCTTTTGTATAAAGTAGTATATAATTAAACATGACGTGACTTGACTGGAGTGATAAATTGCAGAACTTGTGCAAACATATCCACGTTGCTATGATCAGATGCTTTCTTAGCTGCGGTTTTCTCTGTTGTTGTGTTTATTTAGTTATTGGGAGGAAAGCACGCAGCACATATTTACATAATTCCCTAAGCGCCCCTCTCAGCAGCGTGGGCAGTGTCGGGATGTTCGCTAACAGTGTACCACTGCTCACGTAGTTACAACTTCTTTTTACCCCAAAGCGAAGAATGAAAGGAACTTGGCCTTGAGTATATCGGGGCCTTAATAGCTCAGCCAGGTCCTCTTCGGTTAATAATCCAACTAAACCAGCATTAACCAGCTAGAAACCAGCAATTGTGTTGCAAAACCCAGCGATCACCTTAACTGGTTTATTGTGGATAAACACACCTGAACAGGGCTTCTCTGGAGAGCCAGATCTCATTCTGTTGGACGGTCTTCCAGGAGAAGAGGAGGAGGACAACCAGCATGGACACAGTTAAAGCGGCCGCTCCCCACCGACTGACCACTGAATACAGTCTGTTCAGTCCGTGCACCACCAGAACACAGTAACCCATACTGGACACACACACACACACACACAGAGCGTTATTATAGAAAAAGCTTTGTAATGTGAGCAACAAGACAACATTTTATGTCATTTTTTTTGCAGTATTATTATCAAACATTATTGTGTAAGACCCTGGTAATATTCACTGTTCACTATCTAGCAAGATACAAACACAAAAGCACGTCCAAAGTCTCTCCAGCACATCTGTGAATGTGCATATTTAAAGGTAATCATTAGAAGGACACAACCCTCACTTCTTTAGCCACAGGAAAGGGGCGGATCCGATTTCGCATCTCACAATGCTTATCCTCAGACGGTCAAAAACGGCTCAAGTCAAACACAATTACGTCAATCTCTCACAGAGTCGACGCAAAGAGCAAGTTTAAAATGGGAATGTCTGGTTCATGTTTTTTGTTGTTACTTATTCAATGCTGGAGTGTTTTTAGGGCTGAATTTGGACTCAATATCCGGTAACACTTTAGGGTCCAGTTCTCACTAATAACTTTGCTTATTAGCATGCATGTTTATTAGTACTTATAAAGCCTGTAGTCCTACCTAGTACCTAAACTTAACAACTAGCTTACTAACTATTAAGAAGCAGTAATTAATTAGGCAAAAAAAAAAAAAAAACTGGACCCTAATCTAAAGTGTGACCCAATATCCTTCCAGGTTCATTTTCTTTCTTTGTTTCTGCTTTGCTGCACAGGAAATGTATATTTGGAAGGAGACACCTCCCTTTCCCCGTCAACACCCACTCCTCACAAACAGAACATATGAGGATTCCTGCGGCTTCACACACACTTTCACTGCTTCCCACACACACACGCACACACACACACACACACACACACACACACACTCACACACGGTACATTCACAGTTTAAATGAATTTAATTCTGTTTTGAAGATAAACCAATTGCACTAGATTTTTACTGAAGAAGATATGAGTGCTGTGATATTTTGGGTTTAGGTCCTTATCCTACATCCTATATAAGTTTATAGGATTGTTTTTGCATATTTTACCATGAATAGGGAAAAATTCACCCAATCCACTTTCTTAAAGCATTTTACTGATCTTGTGAAAGATTCATGTGTATGCTTTTTTTTTTTATGACTAGGGGTGGGACAAAATATCGAAAGGGCAATATATCCTTGTGGATACGAGAATCGATACGCTGGCGCCAAACATTGATATATTAATTAAAATAAGGCGCTCAAAATAGATTTCCCTGCTCCCAGCATCGCTACTTCATGGCTCCTCGAGGTGGTGCTCAACACACTAATGTGGGAAATGTGAACATAAGTTAAAAGAGTTTTTTAACGGGATGTGTGTAAAATAATAGATGCCCCAGCCACGTTTAAGTCCAAAGTCTGGAAAACCTGCACTTAACATTTTCACAGGCATTTTGTTTCAATAGTTAGACAGATATTGTGAAGTATCATTATAGGATTGTCTAGTAATTGATTATCACAGAATTGCTGTATCGTGATATTATCGGTGTCGTGAGCCCGATATGTAACTGTCAATCGTGATGTAATTCCAACTCCTATTTATGACCTTGTTATTCTTAAAGTTTCCTAACTTGATCATCTGGCGAAACGACAGATTTCATCGCTTTCTTATAATCAACTGTCGTATTCAGATCTGCCTACATCTAATCAACAACTGACGCATAGAACAAAATCTCTGTCCTACGTTTTTTCTTTTTTGATAATCTGTGTCACTCTAATGTAATGTAATGTAATGTAATCATAATAGGGAGGAAAAGAACTGTAGCTACTCCCATTTCATTGCAACTTTAAAGGGGCCATGACATGATTTTTTTAAAATTATTTTAATATGTCCCTTGAGCCTTACATATAATTTTAATAAAGTTTTTTGCATTAAAAAAAACATGTAGAAAAATGAATATTTTCAACCTTTATTATGAGCCTCTGTCTGTCTTTAAGGCTTAGTAAACAGCCACTAATCTCAGCCTCAACACTTCAGGATTTTCGAAGATCTCATCTGGTTGAACTCTACAGGATGTCTGGGAGACATGTGTGTCACGTTCTTTGAAGGAGAACTCCGGTCAATTTTAACATTGAGCTCCTTTTTTTTTACATTTGGAGTGATGTCAATACAGAGAACAAATCGGCATTGTTATCGTCTTTTTAAAATTTGCTCCCTGTTGACTTCAATGGGGCAAGTTTTAAACCTGCTTTTAGCCTCTTAACATCCTTGATATGTCATTACAAGTGCACAGCCATGTGAGTGGTGTTATTAAGAGTGAACACGGTCAATCTGACTGCAGTAGATGTGAAAGATATGAATAAAAATGATGTTAATTCAGCCAGCTCACATGCCTGCTAAAAGCAGGTTTAAAACTTGCCCCATTGAAGTCAACAGGGAGCAAATTTTAAAAAGACGAGAATACGGTGTAGGCTACACCGATTTTTGTCGTTGTTCTCTGTGTTGACATCACTCCAAATGTACAAAAAAAGGAGCTCAATGTTAAAATTGACCGGAGTTCTCCTTTAATTGTCCACCTGGAAATAAAGATGCAGTGAAGCCAAACCCCCTCATGGAAGAATAAAGTCGCCTTGCTTTACAACTGTGACAATGAGCGCTTATCAGGATCAACTAAATGCTGGATTTTCAAAAGTATGAGAAGTATGTAAAGTTCGCTCCATATACGCTTTAAAATCTCCATAGACAAGTGAATCAGAACCTGAGAGTTCCTCACATTCCTCATAGCTGTGTGCTGATGTGTGTGTGAGTGTGTCTGAGACTGTGAGTGTAAATGGTTGGCCGCCCTCACATGTCTGATCACTATTGCTGTTGGCGCTAACAAAGACAGTGCTACTAATATTTACCCAGCATGCATAGAGAATGGGTGCCTAAATGCCAAGATAAGTGCCCATCTGATCCTAACACAGGCCCTTAAATTCACTGAGCAGAAACCGCTCATTACTCATAACTAAGTGTACTCAAGGATGTAATGCTGTGTGTACGTGTATTTATGTGTGTATGTGGGCGTTTGTCGGGTCACAGCTACACTCCGAGCTAATAAGATAATTTTTTAACATCCTCTATTAAATACCTCGCCTCATTGTCTGTTAATCTCTACAGTTCACACACACACACACGATCAGTGGTGCATTATGGGAAGCAGCGCTAAAGACAGATTATGTACCGTTATCAGTGGTGTGTGATTCCCACAGCGAGATGGAGAACGAGGGAGAGAAAAATGGGGCTTGAATTTGTAAAGCTCTAAAAAAAAAAAAAAGTATTTTGCAGAGCAAGGAATGTTTTTAAAGGACATTTTCTCTGGCTGTCACAATATATTTTTACAGGCGCACACACAAACCTGGGCATGTAGAGAACTCTTTCCGCCACCACAAATCCCACACGGAAGAACAGATTACTGGCTGGGATGAAGGGAAAGACCAGGAACAGCACACCCACCAACACCTCCTTCCCTTTTATCCTCTACACAAAGAAAGAGAGACAGAGAAAAAATGAGAAACCAGAGTGGAGATAGAAACCAGAGTTTTCTTTGCAATTAGAGAAACAAGAACGAAACAAAACCAAACGTTTTCTACATTTCCTCCAGAAATGCCAGTGGCGCTTGCCCATGCAAAACTCACAGGCACAATATTAGGGCATTGCTACTTTGTTGCTAAGGTGTTGTTATGAAGATGCTGTGTTTTTTTTCACGTATTACTATGTGGTTGATATGGTATTCTGAGTGGTTTTCAACTGCGTTGCTAAGGTGTTGCTATGAAGTTACTAAGGCATTCGGATTGTATTTAGCACGTTGCTACGATGTCACTATGGTATTCTGAGGGGTTAACTGAGTTGCTAAGAGGTTGCTAGGGTGTTGCCTAGGTTTTAGGGTCAAGTTGCTAAAGTATTCTTTTTAGCATGTTGGTGTGGTATTCGGAGTGTTTTTTTTAACTGTGTTGCTTAGGTTGTTGCTATGGTAATCTGGTATTCTGAGTATGTTTTTTGAGTAAATGTTTTTTGCACCCATTTTTCCATCTGCCAAGTGAAAATCATAATATGAAAGTATAAGCATAGGAAACGCATAGCAGAATAGCCTTTTATGCTCCACTACAAAGCTTTCATATCTTTATTAGTGTTATTTGAGTGAGTATACTTAGCTAGCATCGTTTTTTATCGATGTACAAGTTCATTAAATATGACAGTTGAGGATTGATGGGTCAATACAGAGATATGAATTAGATATGAAATCTAAGCTAGAGTGAGAGAGGTGGTGGTGTGGGTTAAAATCATAACTGTTTCACACTCGGTTTACTTTACATAGGCCGATACGCTCATAAACAATATTACCGCAGCTATTGCCTGGAGTCTCATTCTCATTTCCACAGACAATATATGAATGTTTTAATATTGATTCATGCCTTCCAGTCCATCAAAAACATTAATTAACTTCAGGTTCAGCAACAAATAAGCAGACATTCTGACATGCAACAACTGTACCAAGAAATATACAAAATGTGCTGATGACATTCATTCACGGTCACAAATCAGTAAAATCGACCCACTCTCGGGCCTGCGTGTGTGTCTGTGTGTTTTGCATGAGACAATTAGCCTAGTAAACATTCCTGCAGAGACAGATTGGAAAGTCATTAGGGTGAATCGTTGGCACGGCTGATCGGAGGACGTGCATGATAGAGGCGTGGCCAAGGATGGTCATGTGACAATGGGATTATTTCAGTGAAAGGGGAAGCTATCATGATATAAATTTTTCTGATATTGTATAGGTCATATTCTATACTTTGTTGGCTTTGTTTCCCACTAAAGTCCACTTGTTTTATTTTAGTATTATTTTTATTGTATTATAGTATTTATTAATATACTGAATTAGCTTTTATATTTTCCATTTTCATTTTAATGTGAATTAAATCAGCTGAATCACCCATACCTTCACATTATCATAGTGACAAAGGCCCAGCTGTACTTTGAGAAGTGATAAAAGGTTAATGTCACATACCTGAATTGCTTGACTTAATCTTTTTCGAATCTCATCATCAGTTTATATACTATTGGACCTAAATTAAACATTGAATACATTTGTATCCCTTCAACATGAAGTGTGCCATTTGGGACAGGGCCTAAGCCTCAAAGACTTCATGCACTGAGATCAAAGACAAGACCATACTAGATAATAGCTAATTAATATGCGCACGCCACCAACTGCTAAAAAAAACTCAGTCAATAGCGGAAAATATTTGGTTAACGTTACCACTTATATATAATTGTGGAAAAAGAGCAAACAAATCCATATGCCCCATTATAAACAGTTAAATACAAACAGGAATCGAAAGCAACGCAAAGCAAAACCAGACAACACAGAGCCTACAAGCTTATGTCTTCTGGGAAATATTAGAGGGCTAAAGATGGGTCATGATGATGGCTTTGGCATTATCCTTTTCGCCAGTTGCCATCTGTTGTCATGGCAGCATAAACAGAGGTCATCCGCAGTCTGTCCCAAAATGTCACTGGGCCAAAATTCATTCAGTGTCCTTCAATAGACCAACACCTCTCTCTCAGCTCTGCTCTTTCCTGCTGGTTCTTCCCCTCAGCCAGCGCTTAATTAGTAAATGAATCATTTCCGGATCAAAATTAAAAGTCGCTGTGACCCGACACTGACCATACAACTTAAGTTTTCCCGGAACATACAAGGATGTCTCTAAACAGTGAAGTCATAACTGTAAGAGCTTCATTCACAAGTTCACAAGGTTCTGCACAGGTGTTATTCTGTCACCTACAATATACTGTACGTTGAGACCAAAAATGATTCAGTTGATCAGTGATATTCTCTCACGTTGTCGTTGCCTTTTCCATTACATCGCTTTCTGATTCTGACTGATCTAACTCCCGTGCTCGTGTCTCCCGCTATCCTAATTATTAGCCGTTACATATTTGAGATCGCTTTTGATCAGAAACACCATCAGCTTTACTCGTGGATATGGAAAATTAAAACATGCTTGACTGTCTTTTTGACATTTTGGCGATATTGGTGAATAATTTATTAGGTATATACACTCTATCAAAACTCTCCAAACATTAGCCTTTACTGGGCGCAAAACAATATGAAGTAAGCACCAACCAATGAGAGTGACTTTGAACTTAAGAAAGCTGATCAAAAATATACATGTTCACCCATGTTCACTCTGTCTCTCTCTCAAAAGTCACCATGTAATTGCACTTGTTTATGCCGGATCGCTAAAAAACAAATGCTGAAATCTAAAATCTGACATTTTCCGGGAAAGGAAATGATCCGGCTCAAATCAAGCACTTCCCTCAGCCCTTCCGTTATTCTCTTTCAACTAGACTTTTTTCAGTTCTTCAATTCTTTCCTATCATCTTTCCCCTTCCTGAGGCAAGAAGGATAGTTGTGTGATAATAGCATTACAATTTGAGTGAAAATGTGTATCATGTGTCTAGGATGATTTGAGAATGATTCAAAGAGCTTCAATATAAACAAGTAAATCTGATAGTCGTTACAGAGGAGTCTGTACAAAGTTTACTTGATCATTTTGATTAATGACCAGTGTTGTCGTATTTATAAATATTTTGAATTAGCTTATATTTTCAGATTAGTTTGAAATAGTTTGAGTTTACAATAACAACACTGATACTCGCATACAAATAGTGCACACAATTGTCATAATGTTTCTTTGTTTTAAAATGTTTTAAATCCTAAAATTGCCAGGTTTAAATTAAATTTGAAATCCCAGATTTTCAACGGGGCCTCAGACCTTGAAAGGTACATGACAGTTTGAACTGATCCTCCAGTCCACTTGTGAAACATTTATAGAATATGAAATCTGAGATGGTTGTCTCTATAAAAGGAATGAGAAAACCAGGTTTTTTCACTCTTCAGCATTCGCACACATCCACACACCTCTCGATCAGTAAAAGGAGCAGGCAGTTTACTGACATTGGTCTGTCAGCTTGTCTCAGACACACACTATGAATTATTCAGTCAGTAGATATGAGATCTGCTGAACAGGGACTGGAATATTCTCTCTCTCTTTCTCTTTCATTCTCCCTTCCCCAAGTCTCATTATTTGGAGTCGGATCAGCCCTTCTAGAAACGGGAAAACGCACTGCCAATTTCTTTCCACAAACTCAAGGACCTGTGTAGAGAAATGTGAACATTACTAACAGATCCCCCAGGGACACCGCCAACACAGCGGCAAACAACTAATAAACCGTTCTGTGGGTCGACAAAACCTGACTGACATCCTCTCGCAGTTTCAGAAAATGTTTTTAGAAAATGGACCTGTAAATGTTTTATTGCTGGCTGGAGCTCTCAAGGTCTCATAAAACCTTGAATGCTTTGCTGTTATCTGTTTTATTCTAATTCATAGGCTTTTTTTGAGCCCGTTCAGTGCATAGAAATCTGTAGAAAAACTGAAAATAGATTTGAACCTGCATATATCATAAGCACACTACCCACTGTTAACTTTTTCCATGCATAACCAACAAAAAAAATTGGTGTCTTTGATGCTAACAAACAAACAAACACCCCTTGCACAGCAAGCAGGAGCATAAAGTTAACTATAAAGTTATAGTTATTGTCCTTGGTGTGAACAGGCTTTAAGACAGCTAGGAACCGTGACATTTTGGTCATTCAGGCATTTTAAAGTTAAAAAGATGAAACAAAGGTCTTTGACTGCAACAGAAAATGTTTTGGGTTGATTTTAAAATTCTCATGCTTATTTATAAGGCTTTGCATGGTCTGGCTCCACAATATTTGTCAGATCTTTAATCCCGTACATCCCAATGCATGATCTCCGCTCCTCTGAAGCTGTCCCGACAACTCGTTTACAATCCGTGGGTGACAGGGCTTTCTCTTCGTTTGCTATTGAACTCTCTGCCCTCTGAGATTAGGCAAGCAGAATCTCTGAGTGTTTTTAAAGCTTCCCTCAAAACATACTTTTTTAGGGTAGCTTTTATTTGATTTATTTTATTATTTTGACTTTCTTTTCTAAACCATTTACTTATGAAACTTTTGATAATATTTTATATTTGTATTGTATATTTTGAATGTACTTCTCTTAAATTCTACTCTGCTTGTATTTCTCTTGTATTATTTCTTACTTTTGTGAAGCGCTTTGAGATTTAACTTTAGAAAATAAAGTTTATTATTATAAATACCTGAAGATGTTCTTTGTCTGAAACTAATGGTGCTAATAAAGATTTTCAAGCAGTTTTGATGTACTGCTAAATTTTTCCAGGGTCTGTGAAGCTAAAAGTACATTTATATGGCATATGAAAATTATAATATGAATTTTGCCGCCAGCATATGTGCCTCACAAAATTTGCAAGATTGAGATGAGCAGAAATCCCCTGGAGAACTGAATAACCTGATAAATAAACATCTAACTTCATGCGCAACCTGCGTGAGGAACGTGTGCATTAGCTCACGGGCAAACATCTGCTTCACGTGATGTGAGCGTTTGGACTCATTTACACAGTTTCTGCTATTTTTCACGAGTTGCTATGGCGATGAGTTGTGGAGAATTGCGTTCGGAGTGCATGGCAGGAAGGAATGACAGAACAGCGGGATGCGAGACAGCATGAGTGAAGGCTTTCATATGATCGAAGTGTGTTTTTCTTAAATTATGACAGAACGAGTCTGTGGAGATGCGGCCTCAGCGGTTGTCTTGACATGAGAAAATGTGTGTGTGTGCTCACCTGTAGTCGTGTAACACAGTTCAGGCTCAGCGCCAGCATGACGAGAGCCAAAGTCAGTGAAGCAATATTCCGCCCATCCCACAGAGACTCCACTAAAGGAATGCTTCCCACCTGTCAATCACAACTCATGCAACCATCAAACGTTTACTAGAATGTAGTTTTTGCAGTGTGTTTCTGTTGATGCCCTTTACCTGCCAATCGTAGCAAAGCACTATGGGAGCCAGTAAGAGCCAGGCGTTGAAGGCGAGCAGATAGCAGTATGAAAGAAACCTAAAAAGACAGCGAAGATTTGCTAAATTAATACATGTAAAGTTAAAATAGTCGTAAAACGATTATCACGTTTTCTGTCATAATACCATGGATATTTTAAGATTTTTTATGCATTCACAGAAAATATTAAAGGTGCCCTAGAATGGTTTTTATTTTTATTGTATAATGTTTTCTGGGTTGCCCTTATAATGTTAGTATGTTTTTTAGATCAAAAATAGTCATAATTTAGAAATAAAAGGCATTTTTCCTAGCCTGATTTTAGCCTCTGATGTGAACGCTCTGTTTGAAGGGGCGTGTCTGCTGTGTGTAACCGGCCTCTGCTGTGATTGGCTGACATGCTTGCATATGAAATAGCTACGTATTACATGTGAAACTCTCTCGAATACTTTTACTACAGATATTATACGTTTTTACTATTACAGCTATCGAGATTAACGAATCGTGAGATGTTTTTAAAGTATTTAGATCTATTCCCACCACATAAAATGTTGCCGTGATGAGCATTGAGCAAACAGATGACAGATGGTTGATCTGCGAGAATAAAGATCTTATCATTGCAACGCAGTTTCTGCACTCTCATGCTTTCACCAATGCAAACACGATGATGTAAATACAGTATTGAACGATTTTGAGAGAAAGATTACCTGTCTGAACTTGAACAATAACACATCGGAAAGTGTTGCTTGGTAGCTCGATCGATTTATTTTCAGACGTTCGAGGCCAGCTCTGTATTGGCCCAAGTTGAGGAAACAGTCTCGTCGGTGAAATGTTCGGAAATTTCCAGAGAAAATAAAATTAACCCATTGTTTCTTCAGAGGCTCGGATGAAGGAACTAAATACTTTTGTGTTCATTTGTACATCCAAACACTGATCGAATGCCATGCTTCGGCTGCACAGTTCCGCCTGTCATTGAACATGGGCTGGCATATACAAATTTTTGGAGTCGTACATATTAATGATCCCGACTATTGCGTCACAGTCTGTGTTTATGTGGAGATTCGCCTATTTTTCAGGGGTGTTTTTCAAAAACAAGATTTAAGTAAGAAGGAGAAAACAATGGTGTTTGAGACTCACTGTATGTCATGTCCATGTACTCAACTCTTGTTATTTAACTATGCCAAAATAAATTCAATTTCACATTCTAGGGCACCTTTAATGGTTTCTAGTAGATAAAATCATGCAACAAAACAACAATTCTTCATCTGATTATTTATGTATGGGAGGAAATGGCAAGGTTTTCCAGCTTTTGTGTACGTTCTAAACCACATCAGACCCCTCGCTGAATTTGAATGCTGTTATGGTCCATATATTCTTCAGTGGATGAGGACATATTTCTCATGACGCAGGAGATTCAGAGAGAACTCAGGAGAACCCCGCCACATATAACATTGAAGACACAGAGCAATCAACTGAGGAAACTAAAGTCTTAAAGGGGTCATGACATGGTTTTTGTTTTTTGTTTTATTATGTTCCCTTAGGTTTAATTGTAGTATTACTATAGTTTTTTTGGACAAAAACCTTTTAAAATGTAGTGATTTATGACCTTTTTCCACCCTGTTTCTCATCCTCTGCTTCAAAAAGTCTGTTTTGGGGGTGTTTCCCCTTTAAGAGTTCAGTGTTAACGCCCATTGTTATGATTGGCTAACGTCAGTGCTTATGCATAAAAAGTTTTAAGATGAAATACATTACTTACAGTTTGCGGCAGCATTGTTGGGCCCAGAATAGTGGGCATGGCCTGATCTTTAAGCAACGGTTTTGCATCATGCAAAGCCAGCATCATACTGCAATTTGTTCTCAAAATAGTCATCCTTGAAATGTAGAGAGCACACGCGTATATTAACACTGCCGTGACTGGGACGTCCACAAAAAATATACTGCGCTCCATTTTTCCCTGCCGTCAGCGTATTCAAACATGTTGTTTGTCCACAGGCAGGAACAGCACATCTGCGTGGCATCGCAATCTCTTGTAAACAGACCCATTCGCTGCACGTCGACTGAACACCTGTGGGCACGAGCCGCGCGACAACGATGCGATGATGCGAAATGAGGCGTAGTTGTCCTGCGTTTGAGGCGGTCATATGCAAACGACTGGTACGTCACTTCGTACCGTGACGTCACTTCATACCATGGATCCACAACGAGCTGTATTTAGAGCTTGATTAAATAAATTGTTCGTTTATAATGGGGAGGACGTCTTAAGCTATGAAACTTGCAGGAAGTTTTAATGGTACAAAGACCTCTTAAATACCAAAAGATCAAGGCAAATTTGGTTTCTCATGTCATAACCCCTTTAAGTTCAAGGAAGAGCTAATGAACTGAGCAGAAACAGGTGCGCGATTCATTTGAAACCACGGAAACTAATAAGCAAATGGAGTATGAGGATGTGATTTTGGACGCAGCCAATCAAACAAAACTATAAAGAACATAACTGTAACAGAGTGATGACAGTCAGACCGACCTGGTGAGCAGATATGGAGAGAAGGATGCTGGATTGTCTTGCTCTGAGAACAGTGGCATGGATCCACCCATCAACCATAAGCGGAAAGACATGATGAATGTAACCTGCAGAAAAACACAGTATAGACTTGTGAAATAGTTACAAATGAGCACAGGTTCAACAAAAATGACAAGATTCATCAATATTCCTGAAGAAGAAAGACCCTTGATCCATTAAGAGTCTATTTTCCCAGCTTTTAGTAGGTTGCTATTATATAAATGCTCAAAGATCAAAGCTCACAGACATGAACTAAAAGCCACAAAACATTGATTATGATTTCATGGGGTTCAAAATCGAAGTATAATCCAGCCCAAATCTTTAACCACTAGGGTTGCGAAGGGGCAGAAAATGTTGGGAATTTTGGAAATATTCCAAGTTGGAAACTTAATGGGAATTATGGAAATTAAAGGGAATTCACTGAAATTTTGGGGCAATTTATACAAACTGTATCATAAACATAATTATAATCATTTTGTTTGGTCATAAGACATGCATGCAAACTAAATCCGAGTCTTTCATTGAACAACAAAAAAGCATGAATGTTGAATAAAATAAACATTTCCCTTATCACACCCAAAAAGCATTGCAATATTTGGCAGTCAAAATTTAGCTACTTACATGCAACGAGATGACGCAAGCACGTTTGACAAACGGGCAGGAAATTCTGACAAGCTCCTTCAACCTGGAGCTCGACAGATGCCTGGAACGAAAGCATAACCAGATGTGACAGTCGTTTACAGACTCCATAACTCAATCAGCTGATGAACTCATTTTCATTCATTACCGACTTAATCAAACCATCAGTGAATTACTTTAGGGGTATATTCATCCATTTACCGTTGCTCTCAATTAATTACATCTACATCTTGGAAAACAGTTGCAAGAAATCGAGTGAACACACACATGAAGACAAACACTCTCACGGCCCTCTTTATAAGACTTTAAAATGCCGCTCTAAACTGGAACGCCATCATCCTTCTTTAAGAGTGCCGGGATGTACAGTGAATTTTAATTCAGCGTGACATGACACCATGACAGCTGTGACTGGAAATGTGGGGTGAGATGAATGAAAGAAAAGAAGAGGCGAGAGAAGGAGGTGGGGGAGGAATGGAGCTCAGGCAGTACATCGCACTTCTGCTGATTGATTCAGTAAAGAGTTGGAGAGAGCTCAGCTTAATGACTATGTGCGTGAATGTGTGTGTGCGCATCAGTGCTTTTCAGAGCGTATTGTACTCCAGGGATCGTAACCGTGCTCAAAGACAGCACAGAATTTTAAAAAATGCAAGCCTCCCGTCTCTATCCTTGCCCTTCGTCGCTACTTCCATTTTTCTGCAGTTTTTTTTTTCCGGTAAAAGAAAATGAGAATAGGTTTTACTCAGAACAAAGAATGTTTAAAAATTTGTTGCTTCTATTTACTTTATTAATTTACATTCTTGTTCTTACTGTGATCAATTCCTCAGTGCATGTTATTCAAAAGAAATACAAATAGTTCAATACTTCATAATTTTTCATCAAAATCTCAGCCTCTGAACCAACTTTTCTGACGACAAATGATGCCACCAAGTTTCAATCAAGTTCCCAGTCTTATTACGAACGATTCATTTGTGCATGTTATTCCAAAGAAATTAAATTATTAAATGTAGATTTCATTAAAATACAAACACTTTCTCAGCCTCTGAAACAACTTTCCTTTTCAAATGACATCACCAACGCCACCAAGTTTCAGCCAATGGGGACTGATCGTGCTTCAGAAGGGGAGGAGTCCTACACAAAATGCAAACTGGCACGCTAATTAAATTATTCCCATCCCCCCCAGATAAACAATCCTTTTAATGGAATTGGGAGCACTACTTAGTTAATGTCAGCCGTTTGTGAGTTAGTAACTGATACTCTTATGAATATTGCACTGGTGTAGAGTTACAGGAGAGAAAACAAGTGTCAGCTTATGCATTTAATAATAACAAAGGCCACAGGAGACACTCCACCCCTCACTGCAAACACAAACTCACCAAAACTGCGAGACAGCGTGTCTGCAGGCATTATGATGACTATCAGTCACAATCACACACTCACACACTCCACACTGTGTGTGTGTGAGAGGGTTTGTGTCTCGTGTCCTCCCCAGGGTCACGGGTAGCAGCAAAGGTTTATGGGCACTTTTGAAAATCAAATAAAGCTACAGAGCCCTCATTCCCCAGAGGGAGACGCAGACGGAGAGAGAGAGACCTTTCCTTTGCTGTTCTTCAAGGCTGAGGCGAGTTACCCACAGCCCACGCCACTCTGTTCGTAGAAATGACACAGATGTGCTTTTCTGCCGTCACTGAAGCTGTGTCTCTTAACTTCCGAATCAGCTTAAAATTTTCCTTAAATCTAATAATCTACCTAAAAAAATATACATGGCATGCTCACTGAAAAGGGAAAAAAATTCTAAATCTTTAAATTAATCTAAAAATGACACATTTTCAACAAATGGTTAGTGAAATAAGGTGCTCAATCGCTGGAAAAATTTAGCTCATCAACCCGAGGAGGTCAAACTTATTATTTTTATTTTTTTAATTTAAAACAACTCACATAAGTTTGTAAGTTTTGAAACACTGTTACCAAAATTTGGGACATGTTTACATGAAATACATGACTTTTTTTTTTTACAAAGTGGATAAAAAGTAATTTTTTTATAGGACAATTTAATGCAGTGCCTTAAATAGGGTTATGTACTAAAAATGTTGAAAACCAAATAATTTGTTAAAGCTAAATATTACATATTAGTATTAACTAAAAAACATATTAATTGCATGTATAACTGAGAACCTAAAAAAACGTTAAGATGTTAAAAAAAAACAATTAAAGGGGGATACAGTCATATGATTTATTTAAACCTACTTTACATGCCGGTTAATTTGATTTTAAATAATAAATTATTTAACATATCCAACAGCTTTTACAACAGAGTCTATTGCTTTACAAGAAATAGATAAAAGTATCCCAGGTTTGTGGAATATGGCACATGCTCATACATAACCACAAATAAACACTACAAACATCATATCATCAATACAAAGTCTTAATAATGGATTAAAAGTGCTTTTGCTACTGGATGTTTGATTTCATGTTTATCTCTGAGGTTATGCGCTCTGTGACTAATGCGGAGGAATAGATGAATGTCTAGTGTTTTTGATCTCTGCAGAACACATGGGAGCGTTGAGAGACTCAAATGCACAAACATAGCTGGCACTGAACATAATTTAACCGAATGGTGCTGTAGCAATATGTGTTAGACAACATCATGCATTACTGCAAAGTGATAAATACAGGGATGCAAGATGTATCACAGATGTTCGGTTGGCCACACAACTTTCCCTATTATTTGCAAACGTGTTCTGAGTGGTTTCTAGGGCATTAGAAGTGGTTCAAATGCTGTTAGGACTGTCATAATTAAACCATGCATTGACAACTACTACACCTCACAACCACGAGTATTAGTTAGAAAATAAATGTTGTCCTCTTCTAAATACCCATAAGTTTCTCTGTAAGCCCTAATGGATAAAATAGGGGTTTCATTACACTATCAAAACTGCAAAGATGGTCCAGCAACTTGTTAGCCTGGGGGAGAGGGATGATCATGAGATTGTGTTGCAATGTGTGTACAGGGGTGTAATGTTTGCACACAGGCCTCAAGGATCAGTCTGGCATCTCAGTCGTGTGTCTCCTTCAGTAATGAGAACCCAAGGGCCAGTCAAGGGGTCCCTCTCTGTTTCCCACTCACTGATGAGCCCCTTTGTTCAGTTTTTCACATTCTCGAGGAGTGCAGACCCACTGGACACAGAGCACATTTTAAGTAGCTGAGACTGTAATTGAAGCAAATGAGGTTCACACTATGAGAGAGAGAGAATGAGAGAGTCTGAGAGTGCGATTGCTGTTTGTCTCGCCTGATTGACTCTCTTTGAATGGCAATTACCGCCACAGCTGAACGAAAGTGCAGAGCTGTAATTGGGAGATTGCTTTGTGTATTATCCATCGCAGATCTGTGCTGATCTTTGGCTAGATTGTCTGCTCGTACAATTTGTTTGGTACCAGTTAAACATGAAGTCATCCTTTAAATGATTAAAGAAGCAAAAAACTAATTAGCTGATAAAAAGAGTGGCCAATAAATAGACAAACATGATGCAAATTTTGTAATTTGTGCTCATGATGCAACATAAGGCGGATGATTTAGCTATATTATATTATTTTATTTTTTTTACTTTTTGTTTTATATATATATTGTATTGTTTTGTATTATTTTATATATATATACACACACAAAGTATATTTTCAAACTTTTATGTCAGATGAGATTAATCATGATTAATCAATTTGACAAAACTAATGTACATAAATAAATAAATAAATATATATACTGAATATATATATATTTACTAATACATTTTAATATATGAAAAATGCTATATGCTACAATGCTAGAGATGCAAATGATACAAGTTATTATAAGTGAATTTATTAAAACTGATATTTTGCACTGATTTATAGAAATGAACTGAACCTACCACCGCGTTTTTGAACGTGAAAGTAACCTAATGGCATGCATTTTAGAAATGGCTAAAAAGAAAACGCATTAAATCATTGCAATATTCATGAAGTGAATATTTCTAATACAGGCAACAAAATCCTTGTCAATATATTGGGAATATTCGATAGCAGTTTCTTAAAAGTACAACACCCAAGGTCACACTGTGCTTCGGCATGCATTTACATGTTTTGATGAGCTAAGCTAATTTTCAGACAGTACATGCAACCCGTCAATGTCTGTCTAGGGACCGTCGATCGTTAACCGCCTCCTAATGAATTTAATGAGTGTCTGTGCTGTGTGACGAGTGTGTATTGGTCACTTATGGCACTGTCTCAGCCTTGGGTTGAAGATTGAAAGCACATGGCCGCTCCGATGCCCTGGCCACAATGGAATTCTCCATAAACATTCCATGGAAGATTCCGTTACAGACAGACACAGACGGCCTTCTCCGAGCTCTGTACATGCCACTTCTATACACAGCACAACAGATATAATAGAAATGATTGCCATTTCAGATCTAAGTGAAAAAGTTGACCTTACAACTCGATCGACAAATCAAAGACAATTAAGATGTGAGAACATACGTCTAAAAGTGATTCAATTTGATATAAATAACGTCATACTGTCATACTTGTTTAATGTAAAAATATCAACACAATGACACCCAGTGTCCCCCGAAGCAATGCCAGCCAACAATTAACATCTGCAAATAATCTAGTATAGTGAGGATACAAACACTTACAAGATGAGCGGCTTGCGGCAGAGCACCAGGAAATCATAGAGGACGCACACACCAAACACCGTGATGCCCGTCTCTTTCACCAGCATGGCACAGGTGCCCAACAACAGACTGAGAGCCAGTGACAAGACTGACACTGTAGTGGGAAACTCGTCCGCCGTTCTGCTCGCCGACACACTCCTGAGAGAAATAAAGAAGTCATATTACGCTACAATTGAAGGTCAGTTTGTTTTTAAAGAAATTAATACTTTTATTCAGCAAGGATGTAGCAGTAAAGACATTTATAACGTTACAAAAGATTTGTATTTCAAAGAAATGTTGCTCTTTTTAACTTTCAATTCATCAAAGAATCCTGGGAAAAACTGATCAGAGTTTCCACAAAACAAAGCAGCTGTTTTCGACAAGGATAATAATATGAAAAGTTTCTTGAGCATCAAATCATCATTTCAAAATTCAGCTTTGCAAAACAGAAATAATGACATTTTAAAATATATTAAATGGAGAACAATTATTTTAAATTGTAATGATATTTCTCAATAATACTGTTTTACTTATTTACTTATAAGTAAATGCAGCTTTGGTGAGCATCAGAGAAAACGCTACTGTACTCTGACAGTATTTAAATATGTTTCCTCAGAGACCAACAAACTATTTAGAAAGATGTTATTATGGCAGAAAAAAAAACGTAGTCTGGCAATGTCACACAATACATAATAATCAAATCAAAAAGATTATATCCTTTTGATCTGATTTATAATCATTTTCAATACTAACAATTTGGTAAACAATTGCAATCGAACACATCAAGTCTAATATTTTGTCAAGGTTCGGTTTGATAAGATTAAACAAATTGTATTTTGGATACAAATTAATCTATAATAATTATTGTGATTTATTATTAGATGCATTACATGTTCGATACAGATCTGTATTTTACACCATAATGGAAAATACTCAGCTGTTACCTAATATAGGAGAGAAAGGCCAGGAGGAACAACATGCTGGCTAACACATCTGCTCTCCCAACGATCCCAGACACCTGTAACACACAAGCATGACACATTTATAATCCATCATGCTAATGTAACAAAACCATCATATTATTAACATAAAGACTTTCAAATTTGATCTTTATTACAGCAACTGTCTGGCACTAGGTTTGCAGATTCAGTCCAGGTCCACTAGCCAGATATTTATGGGGCCATTTACATAACACCGTTTTCAACTAAAAACAGAACATTTTTATGCGTTTTAGCCATTCATTTACACGAAAATGGCATTTTGGGGCCTGAAAAGCACAAATTTATGAAACCGGTTTTCAAAGTGCACGTTTTTTTATTTTTTATTATACCGTTATACCGTCTCCATGTAAACTACAAAAACACACATTTTTGAAACCAGTGATGTCATGCGAATGCGTATAGAGCTGGTAAGTCCCGCCCATCCATAAAACTCCAAGTGGACCTCTAGGTTGAAAAAGCGTCAATGCAAGTGAATGAGAGAAAATAATTATTTTCTGATCCCGTTTAAATTGTGTCATGAATGTGAACATATGTTGTCTGTGAATTTTTTATATAATTTCTCATGTAATGAGTTTGACAGTATACTGTATGATTCTTTGGCTAGCAGTTGTGGAATAGACATAACGAGAAAGACTACACGTCGCATATGTGACGTCGCCGCATAACACATTTTCCCTCCACAAATCACGGTGCGATAATCTAAGGAATTAGATCGAGATGTCTGTGTGTTTTGTACCCAAATGTCACCATTCAAACAAAACAGGCTGTTCTTTCTTCAGATTCCCGTCTGGCATGTTTAGCGGGATCCGTGTGCTAGTGGTGGTGACGTATATCAAACGCGTCGAAAGCAGCGAAGAGTTGTAGTCCACAAAGTGCTCTCACACAAAGTCTAACCGTATGAAAATTCTACCCGCTAAATTGTAGCATTCTTTACACGAAAAATTATATAAAAAATTCACAGACAACATATGTTTACATTCATTGCAAAATTCAAACGGGATTAGAAAATAATTATTTTCTCTCATTCACTTGCATTGACGATTTTTCAACCTAGAGGTCCAGCGGGGTTAGCGGAAGGGGCGGGACTTACCAGCTCTATAGAGTGCCGAAGTTATGACGCCACTTTGTAGGCCAAAACGTGGAAGTGAGTTAGCATTTTAGCACTTCCGGTTCCCTCGCCCATGGGTTTTTTTTAATGGGTTTTTTGCTAAATCGCCTGAAATAAGGTCTGTGGTTAACAAAGCCTCTAAATATTTTTACCGTTATCATTGTATATCTAACGGCTTTATTTAGGCTTCAAAATGTATACATTTTGAATTAACTTGTAAAGATTATCTTGATAGACAAAACGTGTAAGGGTCACAACTCTTTGTTGAACACAGATCTTATTTTTTGCGATTTTCCAAAAATCTATGGGGAAAATGCATAGCTTTTCGATCGAGGGAACCCATGCGCCGCTAGCTTCCGAGTTGTCCTACAAAATGACGTCATAACTTCGGCACTCTATTACATGTTCAGTCTAAAGATGCGTAGTGTTTCTTTACAAAGTGACATCGCCATCTACTGGCCTGGTAGCAGAATACAGCGTTTTTAGTCTTTTTTTCCCCCGGATCAGTGTGAACAGGGATCGTTTTAACAATGTTGTCATCTGTACATGAAAAACGCAAAGGAAAAACTTTTTAGTTTTTAGTAAATCGTTGTTGTGTAAATGTACCCTATATCTACATATATATTCAGCCCAAAAATGCAGCAGCGCCACACACATCTCGAAAACGGACCTATCAGAAAACCTAGTGCCAGACTTTCAGTTGCTGTAATAAAGCATTGCTTACAATGTCAATGTCATTGAGCCTCCCTTCTCCAAAAACGGTTTGAGTAGTGATGCCCATTACTGAAGCTTTCCTACATTCTCATTAAATTCTCTTCCATAGTGGCAGCTTTGCCATTGAGGGTGATGTAAAAGAGTGGATTGTATGAGGAAAGGGTGGATAAATCTATGTGTGTGTTTGTTTGCAATGAGGCAGAGACATTTAATGATCACATCTTTATAGGACAAATGGTCTCACAAAACTCAAATGAGGGGGAAGAAAGAGCAGGAAGGAGAAAACGAAAACGTGAGGGCAAGAGGAAGAGAGATTTATTTCCCTGGCGCTGTCTGCTCCCTCCTTTTATCGTCCCATCCCCCTAAATACGCACACCATCCTTAACATCCGCCTATCCTCTCCAATCTGTTTGTATCTATTTTTCCTCCTTGTTTTTGCCAGAGGCACGAATGTTAAAATGATCCCACACTTCACATCTGGAGGGTTTCTGAAGCCCATCCCCCCCAGAGGCAGAATTCCATGGAATTATACACACACTTTCAGAAGACACACCCCGGAGCAACAGACCATACATGCACCACTGGTGAGGGACAGGGAGTGTGTGTGTGTTTTTGCACTGCTCCGAGACATCTTCGATGTAAACATATAAGAATCCCACTGGCCCTTACTGCGACTCAGCGTCTGTGTGGTATTACGGCCCGGCTGCTGTGTTTATGGGCTGAATACAGATGTAAATGTCTGGCTAGTGGACCTATCAGCAAATCTAGCGCCAGACTTTCACAGTTGCTGAAATAAAGCAGTCATCCATTAAACGCATGTCTAAATGCTGCCTCTGGGTCATATTGAAATAATAGTATTTATGAGATAAGCGCACATGAACGCCACCCTAATGTCGTAATGGATGCAGCAACTAGGGAATGCGCTTTTCATTTAGAGTATTGCTTGTATTATCCATTATAAAAACATCAAAAAGATAAACGTGGAATTTCTGCACCTCTAGCATGATCATAAAATACATTTAAATTATAAATATATTTAATGAGAGAATATAGTGGAAGCAATCAAATTCTCTATTTCGTCACAATTGCAAATTGAGCATTTTTTACTATCAAAATAAATTTATGCGCATCACATAATTACCAATGTATGTGATTGTAACTAGGAACTTCCTAGATGGACTTGCTAGAGTTAACAAACACAGAAGGAAAAAAGTAAAAATCACCTGACCGTGCATAATGCTATTGTCCAAACAGTAGTAATTAAAAACTTGTGTAAAAAAGTTTGAATGAGCCTATTATTATCCATCACTCCACTGAACCTTTATATTATTTGTCACCTGTCCTCCTACACATTTGTTTCAACAGGCAATTACCATCACCAACAAACTGTTATCATGACTCAAATGGAAAATGTCACCCTGACACTTGCAGAGAGAACCTACATGAACAGTGTATTGTTTACACTGAAGTAATTGTATTACTCACTGTGTGTCCTTATAATGTTACTGTAATTTTTGTCAAATGCACTGCAAACCTAGTTAAACATTTCATTCGACGGTATATACTGCTGGAATGACAAATAACTCCAATCTAATCTAATCTAATCTAAAATGACCGCATTCCTGATCTATTGTTTTAAGACATTTGGGCCTGAAAGTAGATCCATTAATCTCTAGGGCACCTTCCAAAGGAGTGGACTCAATTGCGACTTCTCCTAAGATTGGCGTTTAAATGCGCGTACACACACACACACACACACACACACACACACACACACACACACACACACACACACACACACACACACACTTGTAAATCAAGCTGGAGATCTGAAACGCTGCACTTCTCAGAAAGACCCACAGCTATACCTCATTTCAGCCAATTGCCTAATTCGACAGGAATTCCTCAGAAACAGCTGCAGCCGGGCCCTGCCCTGCCAACTTCCCACTGCTGCAAAACCAAATCTATCAAGTTTTTCCACTCGCACACCTTTCAAAAACCCTTATAAGGGACAGATAGTGTGGAGAGATTGACACAAATACACTTTATCGCACATGCACAGCCAAAAGACGATTTTTAACAAAGAGAATGCAGTGCACGAGAGCGCTAGAAAAGTTAAGATCAGCAAAATATGTGTCAAGCTTCCAAACTGTATTTTTCAATTACAAGACACCATGGTCAGTGTCCAGCGTGAGGTGCTGGTGGAAGTCCGTGAAGGGTCCGACAGATGGTCGGCAGGTTGGCGGCGGGCTTCAGTACAGTCTCCAGGGAGAGACAGAATGCCAGTGAACGGAGGCCTTTCATCCTCCATCGGGAGCCTGCTGATGCCTGACAAGTGATGCTCCTCTCGACTAACAACTAGCCAACGGCCGGCCGGCAGTCCCGGACTCCCTGCTGTGAGGACAAACCTGCGGTGACAAGCTGGGTGACGCACATCTCTAGAATGAGCCGAAGAGAGGATCTGATGTAACCTGACGCTGGATATCGTTTACTATGATATTGACTGGACTCAACCCAGCTTCACTGACACGAGCATCACAGTACACACACACTACCACCGCTCAACGTTTGGAAGAATGTTTTCTGAAAGAAAGCTCAGCAAGGCTGCATTTATTTGCTCAAAAATACAGTAAAAAGAGTAACATTGAGAAATATTATTACAATTTAAAATAACAGTTTTTTATTCATCTATTTTAATATATTTTAAAATGTAGTGTATTCCTGTGATGGTAAAGCTGAATTTTCACTAGCCATTACAGCAATCTTCAGTGTTTCAATTTAACAATATTAATGTTTTACTGTATTTTTGATCAAATAAATCCAGCCTGCCTGAGCATAAGATAAATTTGAGCGGTAGTGCATATTTTTGTGTGTGTGTATGCACACTCATATATAATATATATATATATATATATATATATATATATATATTAGTATAATATATACACACATACAGTATATTATAAAAACAAAAACTTTTGTTAGATGCAATTAATCACGATGATTTGACAGCATTTTGACACACACACACACACACACACACACACACACACACACACACACACACACACACACACACACACACACACTCTTTATATATATAGAGAGTATGCACGTGCCATGAGCACAGTATAACGTCTGACAGGACAGGGAGGTTTTTTTCCAAGGTAAGAGACTTTTTATTTCGTTATGAAACTAACGTTAGAAAAATGACACTGACAGCCTGACAACATCTCATCTGACAGCAGACACTGAATCAGGACAACACGTTTTTCTCAGACACTTTTACATAAACCGCGTCTGACAGAAGAATCAACAGCAGTGTTGCCAAGTCCACGGTTTTTCACGGTTACTTTTACACTGTTGCCACGGTTTGCCAACCCACCGGTTGAGAAACACTTATATAAATTATTTAAATATATTGGTTTGTATGAAAGTGATTAAATAATTTTTTTTTAATGCTGATTATTTGAATCAGATTCAAAATGTTTAACGTATAATAAAATAAATAAAAATTGTTTTTTTTTCTTCCTGAAACGACATATATACACATATACATAACTTGCCTGACCTTATGAAAGTGGCAATAAATAAAAGGAAAATTGCACACACACACAAAGAGTTGGGTACAGATCGTCTTCTTTGTCTTTCTCATATTTATCCAGAGACTAATTATATTTCTGCTTGATCAGTCACAACTCGAAGACCAGCACCTCCCGTGCTGTGTGTGTGTGTGTGTGTGTGTCTCATTAATGCTGGTGGGGTGCAGTGCAGCTGTTGATGTATGGTGTTTACACAGAGCTGATGATCAGACTCTGGCTCAGTGGCATGGACTCACTCCAACTGAACCAGCAAACGCTCTACTGTAAACAAACTCTGCAGTTCACTCGGAAACTCAGAGGTAAACCTTCAATACACAGTCCGCATTTCCACAAAACCTAAAGAAAAACCTTTCACTAAACATAGGCATCCTGAATATACTATTAAAATATATTAAGATGGATGGATGGAACGATTGATAGAACAACAGATAGATAGAACGACAGATAGATAGACAGAAAAATAGATAGATCGATTTTTTGTTATTAGCATCGCCTAGCCCTTTCCATATAAAAACAGACTCACTGACAATGGAAATGATTAGAAATGCAACACGTCATGCATGTAGACTCACAGCTTCGGTGTGAATGGGGTGGACAGAGAAAAGCAGAGCGGTGAGGAAAGAGAAGTTGCTGTCTTCAAACACACACTGTTCACAGGTGTGCATGAGCAGCGCCGTCACCGTGCAGTGCAGGAACACGTTCACCAGGTGGAAGGAGAATGGAGTCATGCCGCCCAACAAAATGTTCATCCTGCAGTGAGAGTGAAAGAGAGAGAAACAGTGTCATTAACAAGACACAAGGAATACCATGCAGTGACAAGAGATAAAACCTATTCCAAAGACATCTTAGCATTACTCCTAACCAGCCGTGACCTGAAACAAGCAACAGGACAATTTAGTTGGCTTCTACTTTTGCTGCATTTGCTGGATATCTGTATTCTCAGAATCAGATGTGTTCTGATTGGCTGCATGTTCTTTATTTTACTATGCAGAGACAAATTACTTTGCTGAGGAAAGTTGCAGTATCACACCAGAAAGTTGACTTCAAGTCTGTCTCAGCATGGCAAACCAAAAGGACCTGGACGTGGACAAACCTCTGATGTTCAGTAAATACATTTGCTTGACCTTGCGATATGGTAGCACAGGAGGAAGCCCTTAAAGAAAAAGAGAGCAAGGGATCGAGCGAGATTAGAGAAGGGAACAATTAGCCTAAAGCAATGCAACATTAATGAGATTCCATGGTCACCTTGACTTGCAGGAGAGATTGCATTAAAATTTAGCAAGAGCACCAGAGGCAGAACACGGCATGGAACAAGATGAACAAACTCATTTCACAATACACTTTGAGATATAAAACCATCAGGTTTTATAAGGCTTAAAATTATCAGTTTTTTTTTTTTTTAAATGGTTGTAGGAAAATAAAAGACATTATAGTTAGGGCTGCACGATATTGGAAAAAAACTGATTTTGTGATATTTTGTTTTTCTGCATTATACATTCCAGTTTCACCAGATTATTTATATACTATTATAGTACTTTTTAATATTTTCGTAAGTTTTAGTAATTTAGTTGAACTTTAGTTTTTCAAAATTTGTATTTAAATTTAAATGTATTTATTTAGTCATTTTAGTACTTCCACTTATTTTATTTCAACATTTCTCATTTTTGTTTATGTTTCTCTTCTAATATGTGTATTTATCATTTATTTCAATTAACAACAGCTATTTTGAATAGTTTTTAGTTAACAATAACAACTGTGATCTTAATATTTGGGGTTTTCATATTTTCATATATGGAATTCATATTTTCAAATGATTCATTCTAAGAGAATTACACATCTGTAGTGGTCACCATGCATCAGAGGGTTAATTATTAGTTTTTCTTCACATAAAATTAAATTATATTCTCATAATTTATGAAATGAAAATTCTCTCATTATGTATTCTTTGTCATGTCACTCCAAACCCTTCCGCTGTTATATGTTATTAACATTCACTCATTCATTCCTCTAAACCTATAAGTATGAACACCATTAACATTGATGCCAGTAACTAAAATCAAATTAATATCAAAATCAAAAGATTCTTTAATCATAAGATGTTGTTTGTTTTACTGAAATTAGAGATGATTTTAGAGGGACTTTTGAGTGCTGCCCCATTTGGACTGTAAAACAAACAAGTTCTAAGACTTGTCAGGATAAATTCCAGATCACAGTATTTGAAGACCTATACTTGGACGGCATACTTTGTTATGCAAGCATAAAAAGTTCTACACGAGTCACTTAATATTTAGCTCCGATCAACAAGAGGAGAACGAGAGGAAACTGAATGAGAGCGAAAGGGTGACAGTTAATGAAATGATGGAAGAAAAAGGATAATGACTGTGAAACAGTTTGTACATCTGCAGGCAATAATAAGCCTGTGTTTGTTTAACCACCACTGATTAATGTGACAGCGAGGCGTGAGTGTGTGTGCAATACAGTCTCTGCAGGAGAACAAGAAAATGTCTTCAAGCCTCATCAGAGATGAAGATAAAAATCTAGCCATCCATACTGAGTGTGCAGTCTTTAGTTTCCCTCCAACAGCATTATATTCTGCAATCATAGAGCCATGGAAAGCTCTTGGTCACAGCTAACATCAGCTAATTGCAATTCTCTCAGAGAGCAGGGCAGCTAGTCCAATTTATTTGGGGAAAATAATGTGAAAGGAATAGTTGAATTACTGACATTCTACAACATGGAACACAAAAGTAGAAATAATGGAGGCTGTGAAGCTCCAACAACCTCCAAAAAGCACCATAAATGTATCATGACAGCAGGGCTTTTCTGCTCGACCAATCAAGAACTTACCATTTTTACCCTTGCTGCCAACTATTGTACAGGCCCTTCTACAGAAGAACAATAAATTGTTATTATTAAGTTTTTTTTTTAATTATATTCTTTTTTGTTTTTGTATTAGCAATGTATTTTTATATTTTCAAGAAATTATTTAGTTGATTATCTTTTTAAATTCTATATTACATATTTTAAATTAAATGTATTTTTATTTTTCCAGTATATACAAAATATATTTTGTGCAAAAAACATTATTAATATTATAGGTAAACCTCAAGGGACATACTAAAATAATAAAATTGGTCCCTGTCATAACCCCTAAATGTGCAGTAAGCGATTTCTGATAAAACACTATTGAAAGTGGATAAGGCTGAGCACCAATACTCACTTGTAGCCAATCAGCAGTAAGGGGCGTGTCCACTCATGAAGGGGGAGGGGCCTGTGCTGTATAGTTTGTGAATTTGTGTGGGGCTATCAAGATAGGGGTGTGATCCTTTTAGGTAGAGGTGTGTTTATGTTGGTGATTTCAAATATCGTAATAGCGTTTCTCAGAAATTGCTAACTGCAGCTTTAAAATTTAGCAGCCATGGTAATAACTACGATCTCTTGTGATATACCAAGAACTGCGCATCAATTCTTCAGAATCATCTACTTTTGTACTCCAGGGAAGAAAACAACTTACGAGTGAGTAAATAGTGGCGGAAATTTCATTTTTGTGTAACTATCCTCCAAATTTGGAGGCAGCTCTAGCTATCTGCTGGCGTTGTGTAAAAGGCTCTGCTCTAAGCTCCAACTATCTGTGCACGTCTGGGAAAGACAGCTGAAGTTTTTCAAGAGCCTGTCAAGACAGCATCAAAGAGCAGATAAAAGACACAAGGATCATGCTGAGATACAAGAGCAGCCTGCAAGCTCACAGCTCTCTCTTGCTCTCACACATATACGCCTCTGGGCTCAAGGGTATTCTTTTTATCTCTTTTTCACTCGTACACACACACAGTGGGGAACGAGCAGCACCCATTCGCTCTCTCATGATGTGATAACACAACTGATACGTTTGAAGACTGATGGCTGCCAAAATACAAGGGTTACCTTTCGCAAAACTTTCTAAAAGACTAAGTATTAAACTTTGTCTCTGAATGCAATACATTTATCACTCTAAAACAAGACCATATTCTTTTGTCGTATAGGGTTGGGCCAGTAAGTAACCACCTAGCAGCAATGCACTATTATCCCTCAGAACACCTTACTAACTGCATAGCAACACCCTGGAAACCATTTATTATATGGCACCACTCCAATTTTTTCTCAGAAAATCTAGTCTTTCCAATTGCATATAATTAATGCATTATGAATATTCAAAAGGTCTTTTGGCGCTGAAACAAGACAGAGCTAAAATTACTGCCTATACATTAACAGAAAGACAGATCCCTATCCTGGGCAAAAGAGAAAGCAGGAAGTGTCTGGCTGCTCCAAAAATAAAGGAGATAAAATATGAGGCGCAGAGTAGGCTGTTAATTGCCTTCCTTCCTATAAATACACAACGACTATAAAGGAACAAGTCCTCCTCCGTTCTCTTTGTGTTAACACTGGTGTGTGAATGTGGATCGCTCGCAATGTTGCAGAGCTGTCAGACGCGCGCGCCATATGGACTATGACATCATCCAAACGAAAGAAACGCCCCTCGTTCTGAATCTGGAGTAAAAAACAGACACGAGCTTATCTCGGACTGTCTGACCGTCTGCAACTCATACACTCGTACTAGTCTGTTTAATTTCACGATTTACGAGCACTTTTTTGTAATGACTGTTGTGCTTGGTGCACTTCGAGAAAAAAAAGTAACTTTAAACAGCTCTCTATATAAACTGCGCAACAAGTGTTGACTGGCATTGAGTGTAGGCTAAACAACTGCGTAATGTCAAAGACTGAACGTGATCGTGAACTTAAAGTATTTTCACATCTTTAAATGCGCGTTTACGCACAACATGTTCTTGCGTTCTGTCTGCGTTTCCCCCCACATGCAAAGCACGTATAACGCCTTAAGTACGCTTTCTCAATTACATGAGATAAAAGTTATTGTTAAATAATAAACAACGACCCAGTTAATTTTTTTTTTTTTTACACATGCATTTTCTTTAAGTTTAAAAGAGTATATTTTAAGTGAGAAAAAATGTATTTACTAACACTGGGAAAAGGAATGATATAATCCTTTTTACTTTTACTTAATAAAACAATGCTTTGAAATCTACTAATCATTTTAGTCAGTTTTGTGCAAAATAAGACTCATTAATACACCAAATATGGTATCTGTACTGTGACATGTCTTATGACATGAGAGATATAATCTTTTAGATACTCTAAATGGAATTAAACAGCTCTTGTCATGTGACTCCAGCAATGTAAGTCTTCTCATGAAAGTTTGCATAAAAGAGATACAAAACTCTTTTTAGACCCTTCAAACTCAAACCTGCACGTCATGCGATGAAAAGCAACTTCTGTGGAAAGTAGCATAAACTGCTAAGACTGGTCTTACAAGTTAGTCATATTAAGACTTTTAAAAACTTTTTAAAAGTCAGTTACATAAAAACATAGATTGGTCTAATTTAATACCCAAAAGTTAGACTGATGAACGTTATCCCTAACTAACTAGTTGGTCATACTAATTCCTAAGACACAGTCTTAACATAATGGCTATGTTTACGCAACTGGCTTCAGGTCTCATCATTGCACGAGATGATGATGGACTTACTTGAAAGTGAGGATGCAGAGCGGACGGTAGGATTTGTGGCTGGTGTTATCAGCCATCCGTTTGCCCCAAAAGTCATTGGTGAAGATGCTCCGGAGACTGGAGCCCGGTCTGACATCTGGATTGTTGGAGATGGCCCATATATCATCATGAACAAACTCCCCCCAGAGAGAGTTACTGTAGCAGAGCGCGCACACCGCCACCAGCGCGGCGTACCGGAGCAGCCGGACTCCAGCAACCGCTCCCGGCCTCGGCACGGACAGCCAGCGCTGCACACGGGGAGGAGCGGCTTTGGTCCCTCGGCTGTTCGCTGTCATGTCGGTCCCCGTCTCGCATGCTGCTCGTGGAAGTGAAAGAGAGGAGATGCGTCCCGTTCCATAGCCCGTGTGCTGCACTGAAGCCCGGGCAGCGTATCAGCTCGGAATGCGTAATATTAGCGAGTGTGTGTGAATGTGTATAAGGTGTTGAAATCCATGTAACCCGCCTACCAGCGCATGCGCAGCGGCAGAAGAGAGAGAGAGAGAGAGAGAGAGAGAGAGAGAGAGAGAGAGAGAGAGATATGCAAATTAGAAAGAATGAGCATGTGAGGAAAAACAGATGGAACAAGAGAGATAAATGGAAATATTATGGAGATAGAGAGTAAAAAATCTATTTGAAAATATTAGTTGAATTTTTCACTTTCCCATTTATTCAATAGTTTCATTTACCTTACATTTTAGCGCATTATTTTATAATTTTTTTTTTTGTGATTACAGGATAAATAGAATTTAAAGCTGAGAATAGCTGGTCTAACATCGTCGTCTGAAAACGATGTATTATATAGCTATCTTGCTTACTATTGTTTATTATATTATTTGGTACTTAATGTTCAATGATTGGGGTTTCATGCAATGAAAACTATATACAGCTGTTTGTGTTGATATTAATGGTGTAGTTTGAAGAATATGTTTCTTTTTGCTCCTTTTCAAATTTTTGTCAAAATAGTACACAATTATTCTTGTATGACAGTGAAATTGAGTTGGGTAAAAAGCGTATGCTACTGATTACATTTTTAATTTGTATAAATTTTGGTAATTAAAATGAGATCTGAAAGCGTCTTTGTTTATACAAGACTTCATAATTTGTTATGGTTACAGTAGATATTTTGACAGAAACTATGGCCACCAATGTGAAATTTTGGAGGAGAAATTGAGAACGTGAGAGGGATAAATGCAAATTAAGCAGAGAATGAGAGAGAGAGCGCAGGCAGGAAATCAATAAAGAGCTGTGGGATATTTCACACAATGATTGCTCTGCCTTGACCGTGACCTGTGCTTCCACGCAGAAGCAGCCATAAGCAAATCGCTCTGGGTTTGGACTTGCTAATTGAACAGGAAGACAGGGATAATGAATCATGATGATAAATGCACTTTTGAAAATTCACTGACGGGTGAACATCTGGCTAAGCATGACTTTATGCAAGAAATGTTAAAATTATTATATTATCATGGGGGTTGTTTAAATATATCTGGTGGCTCCCTACAGTCAAATCACTCTTGCAACCAGATTGAAAAGCAAAACTGACTGCTGACGGTGCTGTTTTGCAGTGTGGAATTATTTTCATGAGAATTATTCCTCTCCACCAACAGTCAATAGCAATAGCAATGAATAACAATAAATTATATTACTTGTTGTAAAGGGCATAATATTTGTGGTATCTGAAGTACTGAATTAACATGCATTATATTAACATGCTACATTTTAATTTTCTTACATATAAAATGTAAAACAAATAATATATATATAAATTTGATTTTGCTGTGAAATATGATCCGCCTCAAAAAAATATACACAAATAGATCAGATTATCACATGTCTTCCTAGTAATACCAAAATGATGCAAAAAACAACAACAACAACAACAACCTGCAAATGATTAGTGTTATATTAACTTTTATGATTTAAGTTAAATCTGAAAACGGACTGTTACAAAAACAAACTCTGAAACATACAAACATATGACAACTATAAACATCACCCTTCGACATCTAGCCAGTGCACATTTAATCTGTTTGGGCAGAAATATGCCTACGCATCTCTGAAGGCACTGACCAACACGGCAACTCTGGCTTGTCTTGACACGTCTCACCTGGTTGAGTTTCTTACGGACTCGTTGCAAATGGAGGAGAGACTGAGAGAAACAGAAAATATAACATTCAATCACACACACACACACACACACACACACACACACACACACACACACACACACACACACACACACACACACACACACACACACACGGCTTCAGGGAAAGGGTGACCCAGAGTAACCTCTTCAGCCTCATTGAGGCCTCTCTGAACAGTTTTAAAGATCAGTTTCAGAGTTCCTGTAATGAGTCTTGGATCTAAAGAGCTTGCTTTGGGTCCCGGGTTAATAATTCCACCCATCCTGACGAGATGTCTCTAGTATCCAAAATTCAGGATTTTTTTTCGTTTTCCAAATGCTTTACAGATTCAAATCCAAAGTGTCAGGTCTCTCTGAACTGCCTCAGGACAACTGGAACGTCTCTATGGGGAGAGAAATATTGAATTATCTCAAGAGTTTAAACTAACAACAGCAGTCTTCAGACGGATAAATAATGTAATGTAAATGTGCTTATGAATTATGGTTTTCAATACTTCATCGGTGACTCCAAGCACTCTCTTAATGGTGCCGTTTTTAATTTCAAACCCTGTCAATCATGTACATCACCATTTCAATTACTGCCCCGCCATGTATAGAAGCAGAACTTCTCATGCAGTGGTGTTGTATGATGTCAATAACATTTCGATTTCAAAATAAATGCTGTGCTTTTGAACTTTCTATTCATCAAAGAATCCTGAAAAAGTATTACGTTTCTACAGGAATATTAAGCAGCACAACTGTTTTCAACATTGATAATAATAAGATATGTTTCTTGAGCAGCAAATCAGCATATTAGAATGATTTCTGGATTATGTGGTAGAACAGTTATTTTAAATTGTAATAATATTTCACAACATTACAGTTGTTACTGTATTTGTGATCAAATAAATACAGCCTTGATGAGCATAAAAGACTTTTCTTTTCAAAAACAGTGTTTTGTACAGATTATGGCCACGTTCACACAGCAACAGAATACGGTTCTCAGTCCTGGATTTGAGTTCTTAATATTGTTACATTCACACACAGTTCAGTTATTTACAGTAGTGACAAATGCATTCTATAACCAAACTCATACCTGTACGTTATTCAGGACTCGCAACCGCGTTCTCAGAAACCGCTTGCTGTGTGAACAGAACCGGACTGGAAAACTAGTTGTCTGTTACTGATACAGTGCGAGAGCCGCTCTGTGCTGCACAAGCGTCACGTGTGTCTACCGTGTGTTTTCATGTGTGGTTTCGGTTACAGTGGCAGAGAGATGAGCGGAGGCCGCATTGTGGCCGTGCTTCCTGTGGGGTCTCAGAGCAGTCACCGCTGATCCATGTCTTTGAAAAGGTCACTAACACACTTACCACAGTCCTTTGACTCCTGCGCTCCTCCTCTGTTGGGCTAGGCTGTAGATCTCCTGCAGTTGTTTCCTCTGGTCTTCGCTCAGTGGAGACGTGAGGGACTGATACCAGCCTGCATCTGAACTCTGAACACCTGCAGCAGGAAACGTTTCCAATGATTAGGGTTACACTTGTGGACCAGAGTTCCAGAATTTATTTTGATGTACAAATATAAATAAATAAACCCAACATTAAAAAAAAATACATTTTGCTAATAAAAAAAATCACAGCAAGGTGCTTTGCATCATGCTATATGCAGACTTTAAATAATTAATTAAATAATGAATAAATTATAAATAATTACACATGCAATTTTAATGATTTAATTATGTGACTTAATTAAGAAAATACATGGAATATTATCAATTTAAAAATAATTAATTTGCCACACCACAGGACCATTTCAAATGAACCAGTGTTGTAAGCAAAATGATATAAAAGATGACCAGAAAAAATAAATGTTTATCTGAACATCAAAATAAAGAGTCTTCAAAAATTTATATATATATATATATATATATATATATATATATATAGAGAGAGAGAGAGAGAGAGAGAGAGAGAGAGAGTTCAAATCAATATTAAATATTGAGCAAAGGAAGAAAAAAGAAAAGAAAAATCACAGTAACAATACATATTGGAGTTGACATGCTATACCAAATCTTGAATTATTAATTAATTATTTATTTAATAGTAAATTAAGAAACTGTGTTTTTAAAAACTATTTCAAATAAACTAGTGGAATCAACAACAAAAAAAGATAAGAAATTAATTCAACTACCCATTTATTTAATATTCATCAATATGGAGTAGGATTTTGGACAGATGAGATTTCACTGTGGGTGTGGCTGCCCTATGCAAATATGGCATAGTGTGACATATCTTATATATTATAAATGTATTATGTATATGTGTGGGGTATATTATGGAATAGAAAAATGTGCATACGGAGCAGGGAGGCGGTGAAGAACTGATATTCGTCCTCTCCGTTGTCGTAGTCCAGTGGCGTACTGTACTCCTCTAATGGGGTCCCCTCAAGAGCATCATCATCCCAGTATTCATCATCGTCCTCATCATCTTCATCTTCATTGTCGTTCCCAGTGGGAGCGCCGGACGACTGCAGGGCCACCCCTTTCTCCCCGACCTCATCCTCATCGCTAGGAATCTCCTCTGGAAAACAGACATTATGACGAATTTCTAAAATCAAATTCCAGTGCAGCAAACGGGAGGGGTTTGGTGATGAAGTCTGGATCTTGTTGAAGTAAAGGTCACTTCTAAATATAGAGATTTCCAGAGTATGAATCTACCGGTCCCACAAGTATGAAGCCAAAAAAGCTCATTGTACACGATCTAAGTCAGAGGTTTACATATTTTACAATTGAACAATAGCTGCATGCAAATTTGCATATTATTCAAAGTATACATTATGCAAAATTAGGGTTATTAGTGTGTCACGAATCAAAGTGAAACCTGTAAAAAAAAACAATGATGTTAATCAGTATTTTTCCCATGTTTTCCAATAAAAATATAAATCATATTGTATATTAATAAGCAAAACCACATAAGATATTAAGGTTTGTTTTCAGGGAATATCTCTTGAATTAAGTAAATTTTTCCCGCTTTAAACAAACTTCTCGCTAAATTTGGCTAGATTTATGCTTAAATATAATACTGCATAGCAGTTGGTCTCTCCAACACAAACTAAGTACAGACATTAAGAGTGTACCAGAAGTATGCAAACTGGCATGCAGCTGATCTCTGTCTCACAGGAACCAGAATCATAGTATCAATAAATCCATAACTCCAACAGTATGATGCTGTCAGAATTCAGGTCAGGGGTGTAGTGTCGTGAAGATCAATTTAATTCGTTTGAGCCAAGTGCCTCATGCCCAAAGGTTCAGAATCATGTTAAACTAACACGCAGTCGTTCCTCCATTTCCCATGTCTCCGGGGCCCTGTTAGAGAGATGCAATCAGTTCTCAGTCGTCCGTAAAGCCTGATGACTAAAGACCAACCTCAAGCTATATATGCCAGAAATAGTACTTCCTGAGCAGGGATTAAGTTTACCTGAGGTGAAGTGAGATTGGACTTGATGAAGCTGTGAGATTAATAGAAGCACACAGACCACCAAAAGCAACAACAAACAGAACATCGGACTTGACAGGTATTAATTACATTCTATTTGCTGTGATCTTCTGTTTAAGTGGCCAATTTATACACTTTGTTTTAAGTCATTTATTGCAGCAGTCAAGCTTTTTAAAAGACAATTTTCCACTCTCTCACGTGACCCTTAGAATTAAAGTAATTGCTATGGTACCTTTAAGGGTTCTATATGTAAATTAGGTAATTTGCATATAGAAGTCTTAAAGATAGATGCTAAAACACTTGAAAGCCAAATGCTTAAAGGGTAGTTCACCCAAACATTTTAATTCTGTCATTAATTACTCATCCTGGTGTCGTTCCAAACCCATAAGTCTTTTATCTTCGGAACACAAAATGAAGATCTTTTTAATGAAATCTGAGAGATTTCTGTCCCTCCGCTGCCTATGCAACTACCTCTTTCAAGCACCAGAAAGGTAGAAAATACATCTTTAAAGTTATCCATGTGACTCCAGTGGAGTTTGTTTACGAAATAAAAAGATTAATATTTTTTGTATTGGATTTCATTAAAAATATCTTCATTTGTGTTCCGAAGATGAATGAAAGTCTTACGGGTTTGTAACTACATAAGGGTGAGTTACTAATGACAGAATTTATATTTTTGGGTGAACTATCCCTTTAAGAATGTCTCTCCCATAACATGTCACACAAAATCTCACCATTCTCCTCCTCCTCTGAGCCTTGAGCTCTGGCGAGCTGCTCTGGTTTGTTGAGCACTCGGGAGGCGTAAATGTGCTTTAATCCCAGGAAGAGGAGGAGGATGGAGGGGACGATCTGACCCGCTACTTCCTCCAGCACCGCAGGGCGGCTAGGCAGCTCCATCAGAACACTGAGACCAATGATGCACATCTTACGGTCATGTAGTCTGTGGATGACAACAACAAGCAATCGTATAATTATAAACCTTAAATACGTAATTTGATCAAATACACTTAAATTTTAAAGGGATAGTTTACTCAAAACTTTTAATTCTGTCATCATTTACTCACCCTCAAGTTGTTCCAAACCCGTATGAATTTGTTTATTCTGTTGAACACAAAAGAAGATAATTTGAAGAATGTATGTTGATGGGCACCATTGACTTCCATAGCAGGAAAAAAAAATACTATGGAAGTCAATGGGGACCAGAAACTGTTTGGTTACCGACATTCTTCAAAATATCTTCTTTTGTGTTAAACGGAAGAAAAAAACTCATGCAGGTTTGGAACAACTTGAGGGTGAGTAAATAATGACAGAATTGTCATTTTTGGGTGAACTAACACTCTTTAAGGATTGATGATTGAAGATTTCTGAAAGAACTAAAAAGATGATAATGAAACTCATAAACCAGAACTGGGAAATTCAAAATGTCAAAATCTATGAATCAGAACTGAATTGTAATCTGAATTCGAACGTTCCTGGAAATACTCCATATAATTAACCATATAATTAATGCATGATAACATGTTGATGAGTAATTCATACTGAAAAACAACAGCAGACATTATTTAAAGCTAGATTTTAAGCTGTTAGGGTTCATATAAATTTATATGACCTTCAAAATTCAATTCAATTCAGTTTACTACCTCAATTAAAATTCCAGAATTTAACAGGAATTAAAAAAAATCAGCAGGAACAGCAGCCACATCAGCACAAATACAGAAAAAGGCATTTAATCTAAATCAATCTCCGTTAATAAAGTGCATGTGACCTTCTGAACGAAACGAAAGGCAAACAGCCTCACCCTACGAAGAACTCGGTGTCGTTCATCCATTGGTTGATGAACTGTGCTGTGATTGGCTCCGGGTTGTGTGGGAAGCGGATGTTCTCTAGTGTGTGCATCAGCAGGGTGGGGTTGTAGTACAGAGCTGCAATTACCACCTGCAGACACATGGTGCGCAGCTCGCTGGACTTCACACCACGTGTTAACCGTTCCAACACGGCCTCCACGAACAGAGGGATACACTAAAATACACACACACACAGGCACAAAATGTGACAACACATTAAGGTCGGCATGAAAAAGAAGCTGTGATAGTCTGTACAAGTCTTTTATTCCCTATTGTGACATATCCGAGTGAAACAGCTTCTTGAAAAAGAAAAAAATTAAGGCTGAGACTTGCTTATGTCCATTGGTCATTGATTAGATGGTTGTGGTTTGCTTTTGCTGTGATGTCATGTGAATAAATGTCATCAGAGAAGAGATGTTCAGATGTTCAGATGTTCAGATGTTCAAATGTCTCAGAGAGAAGAGGGAGCGGAAGTTATTCTGGCCTTGTTTACACCTGGTATTTAGATGCATTTCTAAACCGTTTTGAGCTTGTCCACTTTCGACCACTTCCAGAGCTTGTTGAAAACGCATTCGATTGAAATGCTTTTGTAATGTAAATGCTTGTGTGGTTGAATGCGTTCAAACAGTCGTAAAAAAGCGTCTACTCTCCGCCTACTGAACTAATGCGTAAACATTACGGGAAGAGCGCAAGCCAGACGGGGTTTAAACGTTGTTGGCTGGAGACCCAAGTTTGGTTTGAAGATGAAAAACATACCAAGAACATATATTGGTATATAAATAATACTAAAATAACACTGGTTCTGACACACTAAACTAACATAATATGACCAAAAACACAAAAAAAAAATGCATGTTTGTCAACCCACAGACATGACTGACCTGGTCAATGCCACGTCCACGGCACTGTAATATAATGGCCTCAAGAAGTTTGGCAGCATGGCATTCTGGGTCCTCTCCAGAATCACTAGTTAGGACCTGAGGGGATGAAAGGTCAAATTTTCAAATTCATATGGAAGAATTCAATAAAGTTGAAATGGAAGAATTAAATAGAGGAAATGCATGTTGAGACCTTTTTGCACATGGTGTAAATGACCTCCAGGTACTTGGGGTCTGACAGCAGCGTATTTGTGTCCACGGTAACGTAATTGTGCAAGAGGGGCATCATATCTGCATCAACAGGGTAATATATGACATCATTAAGCGAGCCCTCAATATCACCACAATCATTTTCAAATGACTTAAGTAAATACGGACATCCATCAACTTAATGACTCTTTCAACCTAGTTCAATCGTGACATGAGTTATAGTTCAAGGTGGAGCGGAGAGATCAAGTCTGGGCTTGGCTTTCGGCTGCGTTTTATGTGCTAGGTGTGGGATATGAGCTACATGTGTGTCTGAGACCTGTGAAGTAGTCAAAGCAGTCGTGCTGGAAGACGTCGTACAGGACCCCCAACAGCTGCCACATCTGAGGGGAGATGGAATAACAGGTGAGTCCAAACGCCAGCGACAAGATCTCCTCATAAAACTCTGAAAAAGACAGAGGGAATGTGACTGATCGCTCCTGAAACAGAGACAGGAAGTTTTGAGGACGATTAAAAAAAATATAACATATAGTATATAGTATAGTATATAACATCATTAAAAATCAGAAGAACATTGTTTTGGGTTGTGCTTCGGCTCTTTTTCAAATCTATGAAAAATGTTTTGAACTAGAAAATAGTGTCACACACACACCTGCCATACCTATGATGGGTTTCTGGAGGACGAGACCAATCACCTGCAGGCATATTCCCTCCAGCTGTTGACTTATCTAAGACAGAAAGAGAGAGATAAAGAAAAATAGAGAGAGAGAGCGAGAAAGGGGAAATATATTAACCTGTTCAATATTTGATGCAATTTAAAGAGACAGTTCACCCAAACATGATCATTCTGATCAGGCCAATTTGCAACCAAATCATCATTACTCCAGTCTTCAGTGTCACATGATCCTTCAGAAATCATTCTAAAATGCTGATTTGCTGCTTAAGAAACTTAGTCGAGACTAAGAATGCCTTATAAATGCCTGTATAAGCGAAGTGGACTGTCTTTATAAAATATCTTCTTATTAAACTGTCTGTACACTTACAACGTTCTCAATGCTTCGGTATGCAGGTAGGGACCCTCATTATGCTACCGTGTTAGTGTGGGGCTATTTTGAGCCTTAGTAGTGGTATTAACTAGCGATTTTTATTTTCATTACTCTATGCCCAATATACTAGTGTTATAAGCTAAACAGTTTTTAGAGATAAAACTCTTTACATTCGATAATCATGAAAACAAATCTCAGAGAACGGTTGACTATGTACCAATGTGTAATTAGACCAAAGGTTCATTTTGCGCCGGAGTTGTACTATAAGACCTGCACGTAGGCTACCCAATGGAACACATTCGATTTATTTTTACAAACGGTTTACATTCACAGACATACTTGACTGTGTTTACGTGAATACTCGCCAGGCCGTTCATTTTTACCTAGAATTTTGATTATTCAATCCTAATAATCCGCGAAAGAGAACTGAAGTCGTGATCGCATGCTGTGTGAAAGGCGTGTGCGTGCGCTTCAGGTCCCGCGCTTTATTTTCTCATGCATGCATGTTCCGCTCTGCGTATATATATATATATATATTACTGTTCTGCTTCCGTTGTTTAGTGAACGAAAATCTGCACACACATCGTGACTCCGGCTGTCACACATCGACGCAAAATAAAGAAATACTGCTCTTATTATTTAGAGTGCTGTTACTCTTAAAGTACCGGTACTAATAAAATTTCATATCGTATCGATTTTAATAGCTGGGTATCGCAATGCCTTTCTAGTACCGGTATATCGTGCAACACTACATTGGATACATTGTGATTCTCAATGTATCCTGAATCGTGCAGCTCTAGTCTCAAGCATGTGTCCAAACCTCTTTTCGGTCGCCCATGACCGTGAGGATGGTGTCTATGGTGCTGAGGATGCCGAGGGCCATCACAGTCTTATCTTCACTTTCCTCGTATTCTTCACTCTGCAGAATTCTGCTGAAGATCTCAGCCTGTGCACAAGAACCTATTTTAGGATGAAGCTGTATGTTTTAACCAACGACAAAGCGAGAAGACGACGAGTGCAGTACCAGGTTCTGTGTCATATCCACAGCGATGACGGCCACTTCCTCACTGTATTCACAGATCATTTTCTGAATGACACCGGTGAGGTCGTCGTTCTCGGTTTCTTTGATGATGTGCAGCAGCTCCTGCATCACAGGCCTGATGAAGGGCCGGATGTAAACCTTAGCTGAAGAAGGACGAGTTTTGTAAGTACTGGAGGTGCAGAGCAGCCTTTCGTTGAATTAGTTTATTCCACATCTCTCTTGAACTAATTACAGAGAGTAAACCAATTCAATTTAGCAAAATTAATTTGATGCATATTAAGTGCTCTGCACTTTGACAAATTTAAACTTCCAATCAAGGCCTTGTCAAACACATATAAAGTTTGTCTTGCAGAACTTTTCTATTCCGTCTCACTGTACGTGTGTGTGTGTGTGTGTGTGTGTGTATGTGTAAATGTGTGTGTGTGTGTGTGTGAGAGAGAGATCAAACCTTGTTCCTGGTTCCTGACCAGCGTCTGCAGTGCAATGGCTGCCTCCACTTTGACAGGCATCTCCTTGTCCTCCAGCAGGTTCTGTTTGACCAGCTCCACAGCGTTCCTCAGGACCAGCTCGTTGTGGAACTTCAGAGGACTGAACGTGTGCAAAACCCAGCACGACTGCAGAGACCGCCACACACACCACAATTACATCTCCATGGAAATGAGCAAAATGTACTTTCAAATTAAATTAGTCATGGGTTGTATGAGGGACTAGTTGGTGATGTCCACCAGAAACCACTCAGATAGTTTATATATGGACTATGAGCACAGACAAATAAAAGGCAATTAAAGAAAACTTTTATAGTCCTAAAAAAAAAACGAGACATGCAGTACCAATTACGCATAATAACAGGAAAAATTCTGACAGGAGGCGATTTGAAATTTGACAGTAATTGTCTTGCGCTTTGATGGCTGTAGCGGCGGCACTTTAAAAGGATGAATTTAGAAACACAACTTCTCTGAGAGCGTTTTATCGTGCTGATGGTTCGTCTAATAGCTTGTTAGACTTGCATCTCTAAATTTGAACTAAAAACATATTAAATTTAAAAGAAAAATGTAAAAGATGTGGCAGTTAAAAGGCTGACTGTGAACACTCACTCACCCGGGCCCTCAAGTAGCCTAGATTAGAGTTGAGCAGAGGAAACACATAGTTTTGCAACATGAGCTCCATCTGGTCCCTGTACACCCGCTTCTGAAGACAGAGAAGGACACGTGAAACACAAATGTAGGAACCTTGTAATGAAACTGGGATCACATAGAAGTTCTTGCTAATTAAATCTAACCTTTAGCAAGGGTTGAGCCAAAGTGCCGATCACATGCAGCGCCCCATCCTTCTTGCGGGGGTCAGCGCTGGGATCCATGAGGATGTGATGGCAAAACTCCATCATTTGGGGCAAGACCTGAGAAGGACATTGATAGGCTAAAGACGCCGATATACCTCAAGCGGAATTGAAGAATGAACTCATTTCAACATCCTATGATTTGGGACACACGAATTCTAATTTCAAATGCTATTTAGGACGGATAGTAGGTGAATTGGGACGCAGCAATGAACACTGGAGAGCTGCTTTATAGTAGAAATTGAAGTTGGAATTCCATTTAAAAGAATGACATTGTTGACACTGACATTGTTTTTTGTGGTTTAGTACTGTAAAGCTGCTTGATTTCAACCATTCTATTGTATAAAGTGATTTAAATAAACGTGATGTGTCTTGACTGGAGTGCTGAATTGCAGAGCGTGTGCAAACATCCAACTCGCTACAATTAGATGCTTCCTTAACTGCTGTTTTCTCGCATCCGTTATTTTTGTTGTGTGCTTATTTTGTTATTGGAGAGGAAAGCGCGCATCACATATTTATATATTCATCTCAACGTCACTCTCAGCAGTGTGTTCGCTAACGCTTTTCACCCAAGCGATGAACAAAAAAAAACTTTGCCATGAGTATATCAGGGCCTTAAGAGTACAAACCCACAGGCATTGATTGAACCTATTTAGGGGGCTTCAGTACCATTTGTTAATCACTTACCCCATAACAATGTGGAGTTAACTTCCAAAATCATATGTGAATGTGTCAGAACCTCAGCAGAAAACAACATTTGAGGTTATTTCACTCCTTCTCTTGCTGTTAATAAAAACTCCTTGTATCTCTAGCAAGTAATTTAGATGAAATCTAAATACGTTCAGAGTGTTCCTTTGGAATGTGAATGTAAACAGCAGTTCTGGAGTTAAAGAGCGGTCTGAGGGTGGACTCACCTCCTTCCTCTTCCTGGCTGCTGTACACAACAGAGTCTGAGCAGCCGTGGCAGGGGACACATGATCGTCATACACATCTACAGCAGCACACACACACACACACACACACACAGATCAGTCAATAATATCATAACACAATCAAAAGCAACATGATCCTTTCCTAAATTCACTGACAGAGGAAATTAGTCTCTGTTGGCAAGTAGGCCTGGGGATATAGCTAACCATATATATCTCAATATATTTTTCAGCCTTTTGGTTCAAGACATATCAGAGGAACCATAATCAACCAAACAGTAATTGTAGTCAATTAGATTAAACATGGTAAATGCAAGTTAAACAGAGTGGAAAATAAATACATTTAATAAAGTATATTTTACTTTTTTATTAGTGTTGTCAAATTGATTAATCGCGATTAATTGCACCTGACATAAAAGTTTGTATATAAACAGTGTATATGTGTGTATATATACATATATTACACACACATATATTATTTACAAACCTTTACATTAGATACAGTTTAAAAAAAATATATATATCTATATATATAAAAAAACGAACTAAATCAATAAATACATTATTTATTTAATTTAAATTAAGACAATGTACGAAAAAAGGTATACATATTTTTTTGAGTGATGATCTAAATTCGATCAATAAATTTAAAATTGATGCAATTATTATAATGGTGCAACTATAATGTGATCTTTAGGAAACTTAATGGCCAAAAAAGCACATTAAGCAAGCTTTACAAAGTGCCAAAGAGAGAAAAAAAAATTATAACTAAGCACACTGACTGAATTTCATGCGGATGTACTCATATGGATCTTCCTGCCATAGTCTTTCGTCTTCATCTTTATAGCACATCAGAGGAAACACCACCTCCTGAGTTATAGTCTGCAGAGACACAGATATTAAGATATTATGAAAGTTATCATCAGTCTTGCTGTTCCTCAGCCTCTCCTCACCTGCATGTGTGGCTTCATCTGTCTCCACGTGAGTGAGTGTGAGACGCCCTGAGTCATGTAGCTCAGCGCCTGCTGGAGGACACGAGGACTCACGTACTGCCGCTGTCTGTGCTGGTCCATCACTTTTAACATGACCTGCACACACAAACAAAACGTATGGTTTCGTCATGTTGTTTGGAATGCACCATGAAAATACCATCACTGTACCATGGTACCACAACAATATGTTCTTAATGTCAGGACTACAAAAGCTGTTCATACCTGCTGGATCCCCACAGCATAAGTCTTCAAGAAAAAGTCAGCGAACTCAACATATTCCTTTGTGACATTTCCTGGACTCCCATATCTGGAAGTAAATATAAAAATCAGTATGAATCAATATAATCAAAAGTTATTGTGACAGAAATGTATGCAATTAATCATATAAAATACTTAATTATTTTACATAATGTAATACTCCAAATTATTTTGATAAAATTGTATGCAATTAATTATACAAAAACAATGTAACGTAATATAATACAATATAATAAAATGTAACAAAATATAATATATATAATATAATATTCCAAGATATTTTGATAAATAATTAAATGAATGTAATTATACAAAACTATATTCAATTAATATACAAAAAATATAATATAATACAATATTATTTAAGAAAGTTATTAAGAAAAAAAATTTATTTGGTGCTGCTCTGTTTTTAGTAGTAGTAGTAGTAGATGTTTATTGTCATTGCCCAAGAGATGGACAACGAAAATTTAGCAGCAATTCATCTAGTACACATAAATATAACTTTAAAAGGCAAAGCAAGAATGTACTTCGTAAAAATAAAATCAAAATAAAGATGATAACACACAAGACAAAATAAAACATTTTGTACACTAAAATGTAAACATTTTCCACAAATTATTCTGCCTTTGTGAAAAGTGAATTTCCTATCAGAGGATCAATATAGTTCTTTCTATTACAAATGACCACATTGTGGTCTGGCTTGTTTAATCACCTCTCGAACATCCTCGTGATGATGTGTAGAGCCCATTTCTTGCATTTCCACCAGATCAGTTCGGGTCGATCGTCCTCATCAGCTTCCAGAGTTTCCTGAGAATCATTCAGCAGAGAGTTGTAATATTATATCTGCCCATAATATCTTAACTCATAACTGTTTGGCAAACTTACTGCTGGGACGTCCCGATTCACAACTGTCCGCAGGATCTCCATCCAGTGGGTGATGACTGTGTTATTGATCAGCTGAAGGGGGAGGGAATACTACACACACACACACACACACACAGGCTCAGCAATGACACATTAGGACTAATCAGGTAAACAAATGAAACAAACGTCCACACACACACCTGTACAAGCGCATGGAAAATCTTTAGGATTTGCTTCTGGATGAGAACTGAGATGAATGTGGCATCAGACAGAAGCTGAGTGATGAGTTGCTGGATCCGCGGCAGGAAGATCTGCATCGCAGCCAACAGCGGGTCCCGTTCCTCGGCCTTCTTAAACCTGCCCAACACAGAACGGATCAGCTTTCAAACATATTTCATTTAATCTTTCATAAACCTCTGATTTAACCGGAATCTATCTGATTGGATGGTGACAATTATGAGATGAGAAAATGGACTATCCCAGGTAAATTCACCATGAAATCAAAATTGACAATTATTTTTTTGTTATGGAATATTGCAGCATTTATTATAAAATGATTTATCTGTGCTAATTAAAATAATAAATGAACATTCCCTCCTAATCCTTAATCAAATTAACTTCACAACCATCCGAACATCCAATCAATTCGCGCCCTACATTTTTCCTTGTTGTCGTTTCACACGTATATACATCACAATAGGGAAGAAAAGACTATCACAGCTTCTGTTTCACGTCACAGAAAATGTATGGTTCACTCACTCATAGTTTTTGACGAGTTGGTAAAGAGCGAGCAAACTCCCGTACCAGCTCCCACTGTTCTGGGACTGCAGGTACATGTTAATCTTGTCCACTACGCCCGTCCACCGTCCAGGAAAGTCGTGTTTTATTATGGCACGCAAGCATACTGTCAGCTGAGCCCTGTCAACCAAACAACGAAAAATTAGTTTCGAGTTATAACACTTGTAATTCTTAAGCAATGTCTTAGTCGCCCAACGGACCCACCTTATGGACTCTGGACAGCGAATAATGGCCTCCACCATGTTTTCTCGGATCTGTCCACGGTCGTTTTCATGGATGTTGAAGGGAAACAGCACTTCCCCCAGTGTGGGCTCTCGGTCCTGCCAGTACTGGCTCACCATGTTCTTCAGGTAGATGGCAGCTAGAGGAAGAATATGATGTCACTGGCTATTTCATCCAATCAGAATGGACAAAATCTAAAGTGAAAAACCTCATCTGTCAGAACGATCTGACTGAATCAGACTCACTCAGTTTGATTGATCAGTATTCTTCTTCTGGTTTAAAAAGCATCACAACACTAAGGGAAAAGAGAGGCTCTTACCTGCCTGTCGCACAGGAAACTCCACCTGGTCCGACACAATGATCTGCAGCAGAGTTGGGGCGAAGTTGATGATCTTGTAGGACTGAAAACAAAATAATATCTATTATATATAAAATCAATCTGCAATCCTGACTGTTGGTGTTCTCGGTGGTTCTCAGCTGAAAACAGCAAGTCACGACCATCAAAATTGATGGTTTCATGCTACCAGTATCTAATCATTCAAGTCAGAACCACTGAAATAGCTCACAGAGCACAGATCATTAACCTGTTAACGGTCAACCCCCTTTTTAAGCAGAGATCTGAACTTGATGGTTGTAATTCATTCTTTGGAATAAGGATAGTCTCTTTTTGAAGAAGCTACTTAGCAGATTAATGATGTGAAAGAAGCTTAAAAAAATAAGTGTGAAAAAGACAGAAGTTTATGTTTACTGTAAAGCAAATGTACTGAACTAAACATTTTATTTTATACAAAATATATACATTTTATTTTATACAAAATATATATATATATATATATTAAATTGAGCAAGCTGGCAGCAGTGTGTGTGGCATGCCGTCTGCTGCAATCACATTTAGCTTTAGAGGTAATTTCAGTCTGGTTTTAAAGCCCTTCATTGTACAGAAACAGCACTTTTTTGCACAAGTTTTTAATGCTCTCTTATTAGTCACAGCTACAGAGTAGATTCTGTCATTCTTATGCTTTTAGACCTCAAGGCTGCATTTGACACCACTGATCACAATATCCTGATCTCTCTGTTGGACCTCTGTGTTGGCATCAAAGGCATTGCTCTGGAGTGGTTTAGGTCCTATCTGACTAGTTTTCTGTCTGCCTTGGAGACTTTGTGTCCCTGTCAGCATCCCTTTCTTGTGGAGAACCTCAAGGCTATAGTCTTGGGCCAATACTGTTGTTTGGATGGTTGTGGTTTGCTATTGGTCGATCTTATGTGAGTGACAGGTTGTCCCGCCCTCACGCCAGTAAACATGTCAACAGAGAAGGCTCTATTACTTTCTATAACAAATATAACGAAGAACTGTTAGGGTGTCAAATGTGATGAAATTAGACTATTTAGATTGAATAAAAAAAAAAAATCAGCTCTCTCAAACACACATACAAGTTAATCTGAAGAGAACTGACTTTATAAAGAACGCTTTCAGACTGTGAATTGCACAGAATTGCATCAGTGATCTGTAGCCTAGCAATGGTGATTTACATGCAGCAGAATCAGGACACAATAAAAAAAATGTCATATCGCCTTACAACATCAGACCTATAACATCTGTAGTGCACATTCCACATCATTGACAGGGGTATTATGGGACTACTACTCTTTTGCATAAAAACAGATTAGATATTTTTTTATTTTTTTATAAAGCACATGACACAAATATCTCTACAATTTAGTCCATAAAGACTTGTCAGAAGAGGAATCTCTATTGTTGCACACTGATGCCATCGAAGAAGCATTGCAAGTAGTTTGCAACCCAATACATACTAAATCAATCATCTAAATAGTCAGCAAAGAATAAATAGTGACTCAATCAGACAGATTAAGCATCATCCTGTCGTATGCATTAAAATCAGGCCCGACAACCGCATTTTCACTAAAGGCATCTCTGGTCTTTTGGTGCTTCTGCTTCCCAAAGAAACTTCTCCAGATGGTTCACTGACCTGGTTGAGTTCATTCTCAGCCGCTAGCCTGAGATTCGGGTCTATGGTGCCCTTCAGAGCCTGTATGATTCGATTGGGATCCATTAGGCCCGATTCGATTGATTAATTTGAATAAACTTTGAACTATCGGACAGATGCGCGGACGATCAGACGTCTCGGATCTTACAGGCAGGCAGCCCTGCCCCAGTCTGCCGTCAAGCGACTGTCATCGTCGCAAAGAACAAAGCCGAAGCAAAACGTTTACGGCAGAGGCTGGCATGACAACCTATGATGACAACCGCTGATTACCTTCACACGAAAAATGAAAGGGACCTCACTCATACCTAAACCATGACTGTGAAATTATATGAATAAATAAAATATATGTCAAATGAAAATTTGTAGAGTTTGTGGAGTAAAAACGAACATTTAAAATGGGAGAGAATGTGCCACTATTCACTATTATATATATATATACACACATATACATACGTACGTACATACACGTTTATAAATATAAGTTTAAATTCTCTGAATCGTCTGAATAGTCTTTGCAATATAATAAGGTTTAATGGACGGATATAGATATATAAAAATATGTTAAAAAAAAAATTATATTTAAACAAAATGCAATTTTAAATAGCTGATTTATCTGCTTTTATATGGTTCGCGTTTCATATAGAGACGAATTGGCCTCCTTTGGCTTGCCGTAGTGTTGTCATTGAAAAGTGTCATGGTGGCATTTAGCACTAAGAATGTGCGTTTTACCTGCAGAAAACGATCTGGGTCATTCAAACTCGTTGGTGTGGTTTGTTATGGTCTTTTCTAGCGACCGCGCACGTCGAACAGTTTTAGCGTTCATTAAATAACGCTGTCGCGTGAATGTGCAGCAGCTGCGAGCGCAAGTGCGCTGATTTGTCCCTGTCATCATGTGTGACACGCAGCGCGATGAGGAACTGCGGCCGGTTCCTAAAGAGAGAGCCGTGCTCGAGAGCTTCTTCACACAGCTCGGGATGTTCTGGTTTGACAGGGCGAAGGATTATGTGGAGAAGGAAAAGGACGCCAGTAAGAGTGCAGGAGCCATCTGGGGGTCTCTGCTGGCCGCTCTCGCCCACCTGGCAGCCGCAGAGAAAGCCTACCACAACATGACCTTCCTCGGTCAGAAACTAGGTATGAGAGAAGCACTTCTGATACTGTATCCTTATTCCTTACCAAAAAACAACAACTCTGTTTGTTCCCGGGGGTGGGGTGGGTCAGGGGTTCTGGGAGACCATTTCCGCCACACAAGAAGAAAAAAAACAAAACATGCTTTGGTATTTTAATCATGACAAAATTATTGATAAAAAGTCAAAATGATAGTGACATTATGACAAAGGAAATTATGAGATTATAATCAAAATTGAAATAAAAAATACAAAATATGAGATTGGGAAGTCTTAGTTACCTTATTATTGTTATTATAAAAGGTCTAAAATATGTTACAAAAGTTATGGTAAAAAAATCAAAATTATTAGATAAAAAGTGACATTGACAAATTAAATTATTAAATTAAAAAAAGAAATAGAGATAAAATCGACATTGACATTAAAAAAGTAGAAATGACAAGATTCCATTAATTATGAGATTAATCTGTAATTTTGACATTAAAAATCAAAATTGAGATTAAAAAGTCCTAGTTACCTAATTATTATTATAAAAAGTCTTAAATAAGACAGAAGTTATAATAAAAAGTCTGAATTATTAGAATTCATAATTATGAGATAAAAAGTAACATTATGACAAATTAAAGAAATCACAATTTAGATAACATCGAAGTTGACATTAAAAAGTTGAAATAAGAGATGAAATTAAAAAATCTAAATTATGAGTCTTAATTACTTTTAAAATTATTAAGAAAAAATCAAAAGTCAAAATTGAGATAAAATGTCAGTTATGACAGACGTAAAAATTACGTTGTCAATTGACAGTCGAGATTATGACCGTTGTAATTATAAAAAAAAGTTATAATTGTGAAAAGAAATTTGACTTTTTCATTTCAAATTTGAATTATAATTGTGTCATGATTTGTCAACTATGGGTTTTTGTCTCATAATAATGACTTAATATCTAATCATTTCCACATTTTATCTCATTATAATGAGATTATACCTCATAATTTTTTTTGACATTACTTTTTGTCATAATTTTGATTTACCAAATAATTTTTATGTGGAGGAAATCTGCTTCCACATGTATCAGATTTTAGCACTACACACTTTTATTATGCTAATCATTCAGTAACATCATAGTAATGTCATATTTTTGGACCTGTTCCAGGGTAACACCATGCTTTTTGTCTTCAACATGCCAAATAACATGGCTTTTTAGACATAGTATTATCCTAGTACATGTAACCATGGTAATGTCATGGTTTTAAATATGCCAAACATGTGGTATTACCCCAGTACATGTTTAAAAAAAAAAAAAAATCCATGTATCAGGCTATTCCAATATTCTTTTGGACATGTCAAAACAAAAGGTGTATGAGAGAGCAGTATCATTTAAATACAGCAGATGGCGCCATGTGGCCATACATAATACATAACCGTCTGTTATTGGCTTCATATTCAAGCTGAAACACTCCAATAATGCCAACATATTACTGTATGCATGTCATCCAGGTGGTCAGTCATTCTTCAGCCGTAAGGATTCCATCAGAACCATCTATACGTCTCTGCAGAACGAACTGAAGAAGGTGGTCTCCATGGGCCGCCACACACCCGGAGGCTCGTCTCCCAACCTGGAGGACCTCCTGTCTCATCTGTCCGAGCAGCTGTGTCACTTCACGCAGGCCAGGATGGAGATCGCAGACTTCTACGAGAAGATGCACTCTCTGGGTAGCCAGAAGACCGTGAACTCTGAGGAGCTCGTGAGCACGCTGGAGACCATTTTGCAGAAGTACAGTTCCAGGTGAGAAACGGAGAGTAGTGTATGGCGTTGTAGATTCTTCATTATGACATTGTTTTAGTTTCATTATTCTGAGAAACTATTATTAAATCAATGTGTATTTGATATATTACCAAAATTATTTGAGAAACATTTACTTTTAGATTGAGGATTGGTGTGTGTGTGTGTGTGTGTGTGCGTGTGTGTGTGTATGTGTGTGTGTGCACGCATGGGACTGTGTTGTAGTGTGTCTATACCCCAGGGGGAGTCTTGGCTTGCCTTGCTTACATTCACCTTTTATTTATTAGCGAAACATAATGGTTTTACACTACATAGATCTTATGTAGCCCCGCACCTTTTCAGTTCCCTTTCAAGGCGGTCACTTCGACATTACGTCACTGACGTATATGGGAACTCCCTCCTTCTCCGTTTTCACTGAAATCTTATAGGCTAACGCCAGCTGGAGACAGCTGGCCAATTGACGCAAAACATGCAAATGCTGACCGGACCGCGGGCAGTATAAATAGCATGTGCGCGCCAATTACGTCAGAATCTCTTTCTTCACGCTAGAAGTCTTATCTGAAGTCATCGTGGAAGTTGCAATAGAGGTTAACGTTACTCACCATGTTTCCTCCCCGCATCCGATGGCTGCTACATCACATGCCAGATATGTGCGGGTCCTATTGACTCGCTCTACCCTACAGGATCAACCGAGGCCGCACTCACGGACGACAGGCAATGTGCCGGACAGTGCGTGCCCTCAGGGGAAAAAACCCGGGCATCAGCGGGGATGAGGCCCACTGCCGCCAGCAGGCCGCTGGTGGGCCCTCTCCTGCCCAAAGACGAGTTAGAGCGCGGCCCGTCGCCACTCCGGTCCTTTTCGCGGGCTCGCTAGAAGGACTCGACGCGATAGGCTCTGTGGAATAGGATACTTAGGCCAGTATCTACTTCAAGAAAGACTCCGTCTTCGACGACGTCCTATGGTAGTCGTGCGCAAGACGCGCGTCTAGAGGGACGAGGCAAAGGCGCAATTCGGTGAGTGTTTACCCCCCTTCTTGACTACGGGGTTGCGCAGTCGTTACCGCTTATGCCGTTATATTGCCCTGTATCCTTCAGTGCAACTGGCCATGCGGATTTAACTACATATTCACAGTCGTTGTCGCTACGCCACTGACGCTGTGTTTATGTACACACTGCACACTGATTATGTGCTATGATTGTGCCGTTACATTGCCCTGTATCCTTCAGTGCAACTGGCCATGCGGATTTAACTACGTATTCACAGTTGTTGTCGCTACGCCACTGACGCTGTGTTTATGTACACACTGTACACTGATATGTGCTATGATTTATGCCGTTATATTGCCCTGTATCCTTCAGTGCAAATGGCTATTCTGATTACCACGTATTCACAGTTTTTTGCGCAGCGCAAATGACGCTGTGTTTACGTACACACCGCACTCTGTCATGCGTTCATGATTTAAGCCGCTATAAATTGCCCTGTATCCTTCAGTGCAATGGCTATTCTGATTACTACGCAGTACGTATTCACAGTTGTCGCGCGATGCAACTGACGCTGTGTTTACGTACACACTATATGTGTATGAATTTTGCCGTGTATATTGCCTTGTATCCTTCAGTGCAATTGCTATTCTGATTTAACTATGTATTCACAGTTGTTGTGTGATGCCACTGACGCTGTGTTTATGTACACTGATATGTGTGTGTGTTATGCTTATGCCACGATATTGCCCTGTTTCCTTCAGTGCTACTGGCTATTCTGATTTAACTACGTATTCACAGTTGTTGTCGCTACGCCACTGACGCTGTGTTTATGTACACACTGCACACTGATATGTGCTATGATTTGTGCCGTTATATTGCCCTGTATCCTTCAGTGCAAATGGCTATTCTGATTCAACTACGTATTCACAGTTTTTGTGCAGCGCAAATGACGCTGTGTTTACGTACACACTACACACTGATATGTGTATGAATTTTGCCGTTGTATATTGCCCTGTATCCTTCAGTGCAATGGCTATTCTGATTACTACGCAGTATGTTGTCGTGCGATGCAACTGATGCTGTGTTTACGTACACACTACACACTGATATGCGTATGGTTTTTGCCATGTTTATTGCCCTGTATCCTTCAGTGCAATGGCTATTCTGATTGCTACGCAGTGCGTATTCACAGTTGCTGAAGCGATGCAACTGACGCTGTTTACGTACACACTACACACTGATATGTGTATGGATTTTGCCGTGTATATTGCCCTGTATCCTTCAGTGCAATGGCTATTCTGATTGCTACGCAGTACGTATTCACAGTTGTTGCGCAATGCAACTGACGCTGTGTTTACGTACACACTGATATGTGTATGATTTTTGCCGTTGTATATTGCCCTGTTTCCTTCAGCGCAAATGGCTATTCTGATTACTACGTATTCACAGTTGTTGCGTGATGCAACTACGCTGTGTTTACGTACACACTACACACTGATATGTGTATGAATTTTGCTGTTGTATATTGCCCTGTATCCTTCAGTGCAATGGCTATTCTGACTACTACGCAGTACGTATTCACAGTTGTTGCGCGATGCAACTGACGCTGTGTTTACGTACACACTGATATGTGTATGATTTTTGCCGTTGTATATTGCCCTGTATCCTTCAGCGCAATGGCTATTCTGATTACTACGCAGTACGTATTCACAGTTGGTGCGCGATGCAACCGATGCTGTGTTACGTACACACCGCACTCTGTTATGTGTAATGATTTATGCCATTATATATTGCCCTGTGTCATTCAGTGCAAATGGCTATTCTGATTACTACGCAGTGCGTATTCATAGTTGTCGTGCGATGCAACTGACGCTATGTTTGTGCACACTACACATTCATATGTGTTATGATTTATGCCGTCATATATTGCCCTCTTCCTTCAGTGCAATGGCTATTCTGATCACTACGTATTTCAGTTGTTGTGCGATGCAACTGACACTGTGTACACACTACGCATATATGTGTAACGATTACGCCGCTATATATTGCCCTGTATCCTTCAGGGCAACTGGCTACTCTGATTACTGTGTATTCACAGTTGTTGTGCGATGCCACTAACGCTGTGTTTGTACATTGACATGCGTCTATGATTTATGCCGTTATATATTGCCCTGTATCCTCAGTGCAACCGGCTATTCTGATTAACTACGTATTCACAGTCGATGTCGCTATGCCTCTGACGCTGTGTTTTTTGTACACGAAAATATAACTATGCTTGTGCATAGTCTCAGTCGTTGCTACGGCGACTTGCGCTGCATCTGTGTACATATTGAAGCGTTATGCTGTTATGTTGCCCTTCAACGTAATGGACCATTGTGTTTGAACTGCGCATATGCATGCAGTTTCGGTCGCTTCAGCGGCTTGCGCTGCATTATACACACTGATGTTTAAAATGTGCCCACTGATGTGTTATGCTGTTATGTTGCCCTCTGTCCTTCAGTGCAACAACCAGCTATCCTATCTAACTGTGCATATTCACAGTTCTGTCGCGACAGCGACTACTCTGCACTTATGTACGTGTTGTTGCTATTTTGTTGCCCTGCTTCCTTCAGTGCAAAACTAGCTATCTTAATCTAACCGTGCATATTCACAGTTTCAGGATGTATGTACGTACACGGATGTGTTATGCTGTAATGCTGCCCCGTTTCCTTCGGTGCAGCTAGCCATCCTGATCTAACTGTACATCTCAATTTCTGTCTCTACACAGTTTCTGTCACTACGACGACTTACACTGTGCTATGTACATACATGGATGTGCTACAGCGACCTATGCTGTTGCGTACATGTACTACGCTGTTATGTTGCCCTGTTTCCTTCAGTGCAACTGGCTATTCTGTGCTACCCGTTTACTCACAGTTGTAGCTACGGCTACGACTGTGTTTGTTTGCTTACTGAGGTGCTATGCTATTATGGGGCTATTATCTAACTGCCTATATTCACAGTTGTTGTTGCTACGGCCACTAGCACTGTGTTTATGTACATTCAGTTATGTGTGCACTTCTGTACATCAATAGAGCGGAAGGAAGCTCACTGTAGAGGTACCCATGGTGGGTGTTCGTCACTCGTCTATTCACCTCGGGGAAGGTCTGAGACAAGAGCCAAATGCTGTCCTCGCAGGACATCATCTGAAGGGATGAGCGAGCGCACAGAAAACACGGGTCACAGCGCGGTGTTCTCACACGAGACGTTGATAAATGCGCACGTTACAGCAAATCAACTGATGCGATCCCCGCTGACATGGAAACACTCGCGGCTGGCGAATGAGTTCAATGTGTGAGCTAGCACAAGCTGCTAGAACCCAATTCAGACTACTCTCCCTCTGCTTTAAAAAAAAAAAAAAAAAAAAAAAAAAAAAAAATGCTATAGAAAATTGGCTATGTTCTACAAAGGAGTGTCAGTTCCTCGTGACCCCCTTACTGCCCTATCATCCCCAAGCTGTGGAACCCACTTGTGTGTCCGCTGCCGGGTCCATAGTTGAGCAAGAACTTTACACAAACAAGTGTTTTGAGAGCTCTCCTTGAGATGGCCTTATCCACCTGCTCTCGCCCCAGCGAAGCTCTTGGGGACCTTGCTCATTCTAAGTGAATGAGGTTGCATTGTCTCAGACCTCGTGACTGCAGCGCCACTCTCCGTCCGATACCTAGCTGCGTTCCGAAGTCGCTTACACCGTTCAGAGCACAGATTGATCCCTGCCCGCTTTATCTGTTGAGCCGTCAGCCTCGCATGATGCTGATGCTCGGAGTGCTGTTGGCCCTGTAAGGGCTTTGCGGATGTACGTGGATCACTAGGCAGCAGTCTGACCAGCTGTTTGTGTGCTTGGTGGATGGTACTAGGGACGTGCTGTTTTATACTGAGACTTTCTCACTGAATTCGACGCTTTTCAATGTTGGTTTAATGCCTACGGGATTTAGGTATGCTGGCTGTCTTCTCAGAACACGTTCGCCAGGGTTTCAAGTTTGGTGCACTGCCTATAGCGTCGTGGGTTCGGTGAGTTTTATTAATGTACTCATGAGCTGTTAACTCTGTGTATGGCTATAAGGTTATGCAGCTGTCACCGCTATTGCCGTCGACACTGTGTTAACTCTTGTGCTCGAGTGCTTATGGTGTTGGGCTGCCCTGTCCAGTGCAGTCTTCGCTTCATTGCATTGGATATGCAACTTTGGTAAGGTCGGAGCAGACGTTTCTTGGTCTAGTTTCGCCTATCAGTCCGAGTGCTCCTGCGGCGCTGCTGGCTTAGAACTGTTGTCTCTCGTGGGAGTGTAGCTTGACCCCGTTCAGGGCTTATCTTCACTGCGCTCACGGCGGGATTCTATACAGTTCCCATATACGTCAGTGACGTAATGTCGAAGTGACCGCCTTGAAAGGGAACGTCTCCGGTTACTATCGTAACCTCGGTTCCCTGAGAGGCGGGAACGAGACATTACGTCAGCCGCCGTGCTCGCCGTTTGATCAGCTGTGCTAGCGTTCAGTCTTGATTCTGACGTAATTGGCGCGCACATGCTATTTATACTGCCCGCGGTCCGGTCAGCATTTGCATGTTTTGCGTCAATTGGCCAGCTGTCTCCAGCTGGCGTTAGCCTATAAGATTTCAGTGAAAACGGAGAAGGAGGGAGTTCCCATATACGTCAGTGACGTAATGTCTCGTTCCCGCCTCTCAGGGAACCGAGGTTACGATAGTAACCGGAGACGTTCTGTGCTCGTTGTGTTTTGTCTTGCTGTTCGTATTTCCACAGCACGAAGGGAAGATATTACTGATTTATGAATAAACTCTTCCCTGTCTAGTCTACTGATGTTTGATATGACATCCGTTTCAAACATTACAATGCTCATGATAACTTTTGTTAACTCTACAACAAATAAATTCTCCTCACCAGTTAATTACTCTTCGACAGCCATGCCATAGAAATATACAGATCTACCGCAAATACAGAGGATCAAACATAATATTGTAAAGATGACTGTGCGCTTGTTTCTCTGTCGTATAAGGTCTATACTAGCCTAGAAATCTAGACTCCACCTAGCGGCTGCAAAAATTATTTCGCAGCCAGTGTAGTCTAGCAACTCTCCGTTGACTTTCGAGCTGGAAAAACCAAACTCAGGTCAGGCCAATCACATCGCGTATAGAGTCGGCGGGCGGGCTTAACATAATGACGACAGAGTTGCGACGGTTCACTGCTACTTGAAAACAAAGAATGGCTGGCGAACAGCTGTCTTTCGATTCGGCTTTGGCCGCGAATCTGGAGGATTTTAAGTTAAACTTTTCTTTAAAACATGAACAAAGAACGGCACTTGAGTCATTTTGAAAAAAGGAAGATATAAAAGACGTCACCTTCTTCGTTGCTCTGGTTGGTTGTAGCGCTATCCTGTTGCGTGCAGAGGGAATTTGAAAGACAACCGTTTATCCCGCCCCTTGGATTGAGCCCTGTCAATGGAGAGTTCCCAGACCTAACATCTTGATGTAGGTCTGGCATGCCAGGCTAGGTCTATACATGTGTAATAGAAAAACTATGAAAGCCCATTATTTCCACCTCAAGGTAAAATAAATAAAGATCATTTAAAATAAACTTTCAAAGAAAACTTAAATGATGAAGTCATTAAACCAATGCCAAAAATGCAATATTGAAAATGTGCTAGATGTAATGGTGCATTTAAAATATTTTTTTGATAAAAGCATCTGCCAAATAAATGAAAAATGTATATATAATTAAGTTTTGGACTATGATGACATCCAAAGAAATATAATACATGTGTGTCCTCATAAACCATATATGCAACACACACACACACACACACACACACACACGTGTGTGTTCTTGTATATATGGTTTATGTTCCTGTGTCCTCGTAAACCCCAATGGCTTAAAAAAACATACTAAATGTTTTTTTATATATATTTAAAAAATGCAGAATGTTTTCTGTAATGGGTAGGTTTAGTGTTAATGGATAGAATATACACTCACTGGCCACTTTATTAGGTACCCCATGCTAGTAACGGGTTGGACCCCCTTTTGCCTTCAGAACTGCCTCAATTCTTCGTGGCATAGATTCAACAAGGTGCTGGAAGCATTCCTCAGGGAGTTTGGTCCATATTGACATGATGGCATCACACAGTTGCCGCAGATTTGTCGGCTGCACATCCATGATGCGAATCTCCCGTTCCACCACATCCCAAAGATGCTCTATTGGATTGAGATCTGGTGACTGTGGAGGCCATTTGAGTACAGCGAACTCATTGTCATGTTCAAGAAACCAGTCTGAGATGATTCCAGCTTTATGACATGGCGCATTATCCTGCTGAAAGTAGCCATCAGAAGTTGGGTACATTGTGGTCATAAAGGGATGGACATGGTCAGCAACAATACTCAGGTAGGCTGTGGCGTTGCAACGATGCTCAATTGGTACCAAGGGGCCCAAAGAGTGCCAAGAAAATATTCCCCACACCATGACACCACCACCACCAGCCTGAACCGTTGATACAAGGCAGGATGGATCCATGCTTTCATGTTGTAGACGCCAAATTCTGACCCTACCATCCGAATGTCGCAGCAGAAATCGAGACTCATCAGACCAGGCAACGTTTTTCCAATCTTCTATTGTCCAATTTCGATGAGCTTGTGCAAATTGTAGCCTCAGTTTCCTGTTCTTAGCTGAAAGGAGTGGCACCCGGTGTGGTCTTCTGCTGCTGTAGCCCATCTGCCTCAAAGTTCGACGTACTGTGCGATCAGAGATGCTCTTCTGCCCACCTTGGTTGTAACGGGTGGTTATTTGAGTCACTGTTGCCCTTCTATCAGCTCGAACCAGTCTGGCCATTCTCCTCTGACCTCTGGCATCAACAAGGCATTTCCGCCCACAGAACTGCCGCTCACTGGATGTTTTTTCTTTTTCGGACCATTCTCTGTAAACCCTAGAGATGGTTGTGCGTGAAAATCCCAGTAGATTAGCAGTTTCTGAAATACTCAGACCAGCCCTTCTGGCACCAACAATCATGCCACGTTCAAAGTCACTCAAATCACCTTTCTTCCCCATACTGATGCTCGGTTTGAACTGCAGGAGATTGTCTTGACCATGTCTACATGCCTAAATGCACTGAGTTGCCGCCATGTGATTGGCTGCTTAGAAATTAAGTGTTAAGGAGCAGTTGGACAGGTGTACCTAATAAAGTGGCCGGTGAGTGTACAGTAAAGTTTGTGCAGTATAAAAAAACATTGTGTCTATAGAGAGTCCCCGTAAACCACATATACGTGTGTGTGTGTGATCTCTCTCTCTATATATATATATACATACACTTTTTTCACCCATGATTTCTTTTAAAGTGGAAAAACGACTTAAATGCACCTTTAAATACCCATATTGTTGTATCAGAAAGGATGTTTGATAAAGCCGTACGTGACCAGCACCTGGATAATGACATCTGAAGCTGAGCGCGCTCCCACTGACTGCTCAAGGTGAACTCTGCACTTCACGGAGAGAAGGATGCCAAATGTTGAGTCATCGCCGGAGTAGAAGAGACAAGATCTCCCAAATGTTATCTGATCAATGAATCCGCCATCCGACGGCTCAGCAGAGATCCAGCTCTTGGCTGACCTTGACAAATCAGCTTTCAACCGCTGGCCTAGAAAGAAAAAGCATTATATGTGAATTCATGTTTGCAAAAGTGATGTTTCCTCAAACATTCCCGATCTTCCATTGAATGGCCAAATCAATAGACCCGCCCCAAACTCACACCATTGGTTGCCGTGTTGGGCTGGTCAGGATTTTTTACTAGCACCAGGGTTTACAAATGGCTCGTCTCTGGATTAAACTGAAATAGAAAAGTATTCTTCTGTGAGCTTTTTTACATTTTCTTTCTCCCCCTCTGTCATTTCCTCATGCTCTCTTTCTGGCTGCCTGCTAAGACATGTAATTAATGATCAGTCAGGGGTGAAGAATTTTCACGCTGCTGCTGAATGCAGGAGATGTAATGAGCAATGCCACCCTGCAGTATTCATGACTTTCTCCAGAGCTAATGAGCAAAGAGAACAAGCTGGCACAGCGTCGATAGCTCAAACACAAACGGGACACACAGATTGCAGGATTACAGAGATGTTGACAATCGTCCACCATCTTACATCGTCTCATATTCATCATTGAGTTCCATTACACATAGAGCTGTACAATATTGGAAAATCTGACAATCCGATATTTCGTGTTTCTGATATATTTTGCGGTATGAAAAAATACAGAATTCTCAAGATGACTTAATTGGCTATTTCTGAAATTTATTTCATTCTTAAATGAGTTAGTTTTGTGGAGGAGTGCATTTGAATTCAAAATTATTGTAAAAACAAAACAAACTTTAGTCTGAAGACTTTTTATGAGTGCAAACCGTCCTTTTATGGTTGAACAATTTGGGAAATACTTGAAAAATGTGGGCGTGTGAAAATACTTTCCATGTGTTTTCATAAGCCACATTCACACAGTTTTTGACCCATTCAATGTCTATAAAATTATAATTTTTTTATTAATTAAAATATAAAAAATAAGAAATAAATTACAATAAAACAACTGTACTGTAAAAAAAAGTATTTAATAAATAAAAAATAGCATTTTGAGTAAATTTTTATAGCACACTGTAAAATTAAAATACTAATATTTCTGTCTTAGTTTCATATTTCAAATGTTAAAAAATTGCGCTTTTATTTTGTTGGTTTGCCGGCAAATATATGCACTGCCAGTTTCAGAGTGAAGCGTGGCACTGCTTATGATTGTTTCAACGTGTACTGAAAAAAAGATTTTCAACAAGTAACACTGAATTAAACATAACATTTTTAAGGAGAAAGACTGAAATAAGGTGATTGAAGAACTCATAATTACACTTGTAAGCTCTGACTTGCACGTGACCACTGCAGATTCACTTTGCAGTTGATAGTGTTGCTATATAGACCTAATGTGCCAGAGAAACAAGCGCACAGCCATCTTTAGAAGTTTGTGTTTGAACTTCTGTTTTTGCAGTAGATCTGTATATTTCTATGGCATCGCTGTTGAAGAGTAATTAACTGGTGAAGTGGATTTACATATTGTAGAGCCAAGGAAAGTTATCATGTGCATTGTAATGTTTGAAGCGGATGTCATATCAAACGTCAGTAGAGTTTAAAACAAGTTGTTAATTCATAAATCCGTTAGATCTTACCTTCATACTGTGGAAATACAAATACTGTGGAAATATGCAGCGTATGGCTACATAAGGCCTATAGAAACGCAAAATTCCATGTCTTAGGATGTGAACAGCACACGGGTTGTCATCTCGTAATTATGGTTATTACGACATGGCATGAACCCAGTTTTTTCTTGTAAAACACTTATTCACAAAAATACTTTTTTTTTTTTTACAGTGTATTAAATGAACACAGTGCAACGCTTCTCTCTTAAACTGGCAACAAATTAGTTGCCCTTTGCAATTTCCCAAATCGTCTTAAAGGTGATTGTTCACCCCAAAATTTTAATTTTCAAACCTGTATGAGTTTCTTTCTTCTGTTGAACACAAGATATTTTAAAGAATGTTGGAAACCTTGACGGTAGCCATTGATCAAGTCAACGGGTGCTCGACTGACTAGTTACCAACATATTACCAGTGGTATTGATTTTATTTCAAAATATATTGCACCGCCTTATAATTCACGGGAGGATACATCTATAATCCCTGATGGCCATTTAATTTCTTTCAGATTCCACCATCCAATCCTGAGCCGTCTGGAGAACAGCTTCCAGGTGGAGGTGGACGTGTTGACTCAGCTCCTGCGATGCCAGGCACAGATCTCGGAGTGGCGTTTCCTTCCGTCTCTGCTGAACCTGCACGGCGCCCAGTCCAAACTGCAGGCGTGGGGGCAGGTGTTCGAACGCCAACGAGAGACCAGGAAACACCTCTTCGGAGGCCAATCCCAGAAGGCCGTGCAGCCGCCGCACCTCTACCTGTGGCTGCAGCGCCTTCAAGCGACACTCCTGGCCAAGTTTAGTTTCTACTTCCATGAGGCTCTCAGCCGGCAGACGTCACAGTCCGAAATGAAAACCCTGACGGCTCGCACCTCCCTCGATTACTTCGGCAAGATCTCTGGCTTTATCCGCAAGCACGACGCTTCGAACGTCTCCTTGGTCTTCGACAACCGTGGCTCCGAGAGCTTCCAGGGACACGGATACCACCATCCGCACTCGTACCGCGAAGCCCCCAAAGGCGTGGACCAGTTTCCGGCCGTCGTGTCGCTTCCCGGCGGAGAGAGGCCGGTCACGCACTGGCCCAACGTCATCATGATCATGAGCGACCGCGCCACGGAGCTCAACGCTCTGGATAAGGTGGTCCACTTTTACGACGATAAAGTCCAGAGCACTTACTTCCTCACGCGACCTGAGCCGCACTTCACCGTGGTGGTGATCTTCGACGGGAGGAAGTCAGAGAGGGACTCGCACATCGTGTCATTCCTGCAGGAGCTGACGGGATCGCTGAGGAACTCCAAACCCTTCACTACACTCAAACCTGGCTCCAAGGGCTGAACTTCATCATGTACTGTTTTCAACCCAAATATAGTTTATTTTAAAAGGATGTTTCAGGTCAATATCAGTTGCTGATGCTCTTTTATTCACTGTGCTGCTGAAACCATTTTTATCCTTTTCCCTTTTGAACAATTATTAAAGAGGTCCAAACGCTTCATGATTCAAACACTTTCAGACCAAAGGCGAATATCACAACTGTGAACATTTGTCTTTTTTTTACCTGCTCACAAATGAGTGTTCCGGCTTATTATGAAAGGGACCTATTGCAAAAGATTTTGATTTCCCTTTTAATGTTAATTTGCTATGTGTAACACATTTTAATAGCTAAACCTTTGGTTTTAATGTTTTGACTGTTTTCTCCTCCTTTTGTGTACATTTTCACCTCTGAAATAAAGTTTAGAAATGTGTATCATACTAACTATTACTGACTTCTTCCTCTCAGGGAATAAAATTACTTGTGAATCTTCACCGACACTTTTGACTTTTTTTTATTTTTTTTTACCATTCCTGGTTGATTTTTAATGTATTTACGGTCATTGTCCTGCTGGAAAATTCATTATTTTCCTGTTATGGTTCACTGCAAACCCAATGAAATGCATAGGTCACAGCTACACATATGAGAGTTGATGTCTGTGCTCAAGGACAGCAGAAAGGATGTACCACCTTGCATTTGAAAAATGAAGATTAATATAAATCAAAACATTAAAGATTGATAGCCGTATACCCATAACACAAGACAGAGAAAACAGGCCGTCACAAATCGGAAACCATAGTGGGGTCCAAAAGTCTGAGACTGGACCAGAAAATCTGGACTCAAAATCAAATTTAAAATTAACTAAGAAATGTTGTTATCTGATTAGTGTCTTGTTGCTGAAATATTTCTTATTCATTTACATAAGCACATTTTGTGACCTTCATATGACTGGTTAGACAGATTGTTCCACTGAAGCACAAGATGCTCGGATCATTAGGTTTGAGAACACAATCATTAGATTTTACACAAAATTGTGGAGTTCATGCAGCTAAAGCAAAAAAAGATAAACCAAAAACATAATGATATTCACATTAAATAGTAGTAGTATTAATAATGTAAAACAACTTTTTCACTAGTGATCTCTGACTTTTGGATCCCATTATATTATCATTTTACCTCCACTTCAGCATCAGCCAAGTTAAGGTGCATGATGGGAAATGATTCCTTGCTAAAAGGCAGAGACTGTGTCCACCACTTGTGTACTTCTGCGTGAGCCATAAAAGGATCCTCGAATCTTCCTACATTTTTAACAGCAAGACTGAAATAAAAGCATAGGTTATTATTAGTGCACATGTGTAAAGGACATGGAATCTTGCAGATGGATTCCAACATTCCAAGGAAAATTGAGGGACATTAAAAGTATAGTACACTCAAAACATTTTTACATGACATTTTTTACATTTACAGCCATTTCAAAATTCTACTTCAGACGTTCTTACTAACTAAGTAACTTTGCAACTACATGTCAACCAATCATTGATTAGAGTAGTAGACTGTCTGCTAAATATCTGCTAACACTTTATTTTGATGTTATTCATATCCAATAGACAGTTTACTGATTACAGGCAGTGTGGAAAGTTATTTTTTAAAGTAATGCATTACAATATTGCATTACTCCCTAAAAAGGTCACTAATTTCAATACTTAGTTACTTTTTATGGAAAGTAATGCATTGCGTTACTTTTGCGTTATCTGCGCTGGCCTTGCTTATTTATTTTTTAATAACTACAACAGCAAAAATTCTATTTTTGGCAAATGTAAATGCAAATGTAAAGGCGGTAATCTGATTACATAACTCCCAACAAGGATTATAGGTAACTTTGCAAGGACAAGTCAACTTATTCTATTAACCCTAACTTGTTTACTAATACTTTAATAAGCATGAGTTGACATGTAGTTTGAAAAAATTGAGATGTATTTGACGCAAAGTTATAGTTAGAATGTCTAAAGTGAACCATCAAAATAAAGTTTAACCAAAATTCACAATTCATTTGGTATAAGAATTATATTTTTGTGTGCACTATCCCTTTAAATATTGTAATATCACATGCACAGTGCTTTACTCACCATTACGTTTTAGTATATCATTCCAGCACTGCAAACTGAATTATATCAACAACAACAAAAAAAGTACAACGCCATTTTTGCGACATATCAACTTTCCTTTATTTCAAAGACATTCAGTTTCGACACATTTTAAAATGCACTGGAACATGATTTAATGCTACATGCCAATACAGTCCTATACATGAAAGTGCGACATCACAATGGATTAAATGTACATATTTATTATTCATTTAGGTTATTAAATATCTGGAAAGAGCTCTAGCGTTATTATTGTTATTATTTAACTTAGGGAACGACTCTTCAGAGAGCGACGGGAGCACACACCCTTGGCAGACCAGGCTCCTGCATTCAACATGCATCCTGAAAGGCACTTTCATGTGAACACAGTTTGTGTGTGTTTGTGTGTGTGTGTGTGTGTGTGTGTGTGTGTGTGTGTGTGTGTGTGTGTGTGTGTGTGTGTGTGTGTGTGTGTGTGTGTGTGTGTGTGTGTGTGTGTGTGTGTGTGCGTGTGTGCTTGTGTGTGTGTGTGGGAGGGTGGGGCGATGGCCTCAGATATGCACATCGCTTGTAAAAGGATAAAAGGTGGGCGTTGGATACGGCGACAAGTGGACGTGGTCGTATGAAAGAGCACCAGTAAGAAATAAATCCTCGTAGGTAAAAAATTAGAACAGGTAGAAAAACGTAAGAGCAGCAGTCAAAAAAAGTGGAAAAACAATCATTGTTAGTGTATAAAAAGTGAACCAAGGCCATTCATTTCGTAAAACAACTCACCTCACCTTCATGCATATTTACACACCAGACTAAACACCCTCGTTCACACACACGCGCACACGCATTTATATCTTGTCTACAAGTGCAGTGCACTCTTTCTAACTCTCTTTTCACTCACACAAACACACACACACACACACACACACTTAAGTTGCCATGTACAAGCATGAATTATCCATCATCTAGTACTCTGCACTACTCTAACCGCGATTCATCATGCAAAACCCCCCACATACACACACACACAGGAGAGCCATGTATGGTTAGTGTGCTCCAAAGAGTCTGCCGTTGACGATGTCGTACAAACACAAGTACACTGGAAGCACAGGGGACGTTGAAAATCGAGGATCGAACACCATTATGGTCCGTCAGAGGAGCAGCAGTGGAAATTGTACTCGGATGAACTGAGGGAGGGCAAGACCTGGCGAAAGAAGTCGCCGCAATCCTCCCCGGATACAATCAAATCTCTTTTGCATGTTCCGCAGGATATTTCATTAAAGCTTAGTTCACGTTTGCCCTCGGAATGTTACCAGTTCCGTCCCTCCCACGTCGTCCAATCAGGCTTCAGGGTTTGGTTTCCACGGTAAAGGGGGAGGTTTATCTGGTGATCAAGGCTTAGTGTGGTATTTTTCGAGTGAAAAAAGAAACAAAAGTGGAACATTCATGGAATACATTCTGTGTTCTTCAGTCGCCTCGTTCCTTGCGGGAAAGGCTAGGTGCGTGATGGCTCGAAAAACAGAACAAAAAACCTAAATTACATTCCCCATCAACTTCCAACAAATGAAATAACCATTTTCCCAAGAGGCACCGAATCGAAGCATCAAAGGAAGCAGCAGCAACTTATAAAAATGGCGTTCTCGACGGAGCGAACACATCCCTCTTGTGACGGTACATAAGGCCGAACAAATCAAAGCACTCAAAATGCATTGCACCAACTCAATGGAACGACATTTCCCCAAAAAACAACAACGGTACTTCCTGTACAGCCAGTCTCTCTCCGCTGTCTCTGAACGGGTTCCTCATAAATGTATCTACACACAGACACGATAAAGTCCTATTCACTTTGAGAATACACACACACACACACACACACACACACCACCCTGACAACACATTTCTGAATATAATATCATAGACTAACGCTATCAGACCGTTCTGCATGTAAACTAGCTATCGGCCGTACAATCATGTCATTATTAAGAGATTAACCCTGTTTACGTTCTTCAAGCAATCGTCAAGTCTTAAACCCTGTTTCCTTCGGTTGGACCCATTGACTCACATAGTTCCGGATTTGTCGCCGCCGAGGCTCGGAGGCGCATTCTGGGGCTGCTGGGAAGGCGGAGGGTTGGCTTTGGGGAGAATGGGCGGTTTGGGGCGTAGGGCGGGTGGGCGCAGCGTCACACCCATGCGGGGCGAGGCGATGGGCTTGAAGGAGGCCACGGGGTCGTTGGAGCGGCGGGACGAAGGGCCGGGCAGGGGAGGGAGAGGTGGAAGGGGGCTGATAGGGCTGAGGGGGCTCGGGGAATCTGACGGGCTGGATAGGCTGGAGGGGGTGGAGCCGGACGGGCAGGACGGGCTGCTCTTCACCTGCTCCAGGGTGTCCAGCACCAGGTCAGGAGCCGCGGTTTTCCCGTTCTGCCTTTCCAGCTCACGCAGCTCGTTCAAGGCCAGACTCATAGTTTCCTCTATATCCTGGAGAGAGAGAGCGTTAACTGTACGGGTATTACTATAACGGCACGTTGGGTCAATTGAGCGGGCGTGAGTGTGGATTTGGGTGAATCTCATGAAACGTGTCGTGGACATATCCGGGTCATAATTTAAATCCAAGGGAAACAACAAGTAAGAAATAGATTTAAATAAATCCTATTTTTAGGATCATTGTTTTTTTTTTTTTTCTCCAATAAATGCTATAGAAATTAATATCTAATATATTGTAATATATACAAATATTTTGTAACATTATTATATTGTCACTTCACTGATTAGTAATTTTATTATTTAATATAAATTGATTATACATTTGATACACAAATAATGAAATTGAAACAATTTATATATAGATATTATAATATCTAATAATTTATCATAATTTATATGACAGTAAATTAATTTGCAGATTAATTGTATTAATCAAATTTTTAGCAAATTATATAAATAAAATGTATATTATAATATCTATACATAATATTTATATTTTATATCCAATAGGCCTATATATCTAATATAATTTATCATAATGTATTATTGTCACTGATTATTCATTTTAGTAATCAAATATTTAAAAATCTAATCTTTTCCCAAAATGAATTTATAAATTGATATATGATTTAATAATTACATTTTAAGAATTTAAGTGGAAATTGTAAAAAATAATGTCAATGCAATAAATCTTTAGCCTGGTTAAAACCAGACCATTCTCAGTTGTAACTGAATTAGGGTCTGGCAAAGCGTCATAGAGAACCCATTTCCAGAGGGGCGTCACCAACGGACGTCGCTCAAATGCCTCTGGATAGACCTAAAACCAATCAGAGCGATGAAGGAGATGACGTATGCAGAGCGACAGAGAAACATCTCCCGAGTGTTGTTCTTTGCTCCGGTTTTAATGGAACACTCCACCGTTTTTTCATAATTACTAAACTATGTTATTCCCTTAACTAAGACGAGTTGATACATACCTCTCTCGTCTCAGTGCGTGCACTCAATCGCTCTGGCGTTTAATTTTGTCACCATACTTGATTGTGTAACTACTCGTGTAACTGTATTTAAATAGAAAAAATGTGGAGGTGTTTGATCGCTTCTAATTTCATCTCTGTTTGGATCATAATGAACTAGCTGGGCTATCAGTATCAAAGTGTCGCGGCGCGCCAGAGCGATTGAGTGCACGCACTGAGACGAGAGAGGAATGTATCAACTCGTCTTAGTTAAGGGAATAACATAGTTTAATATGAAAAAACGGTGGAGTGTTCCTTTAACAAAAAGGAAACGTTCAAATCGCTTAAAACAGAGGCGATAGCTGATTCGAATGAGTGATGTTCCACGGCGGATCATCCATCTTTGTAATGTACAAATCTGCTTAACAGTTGCTGCACTGTCGTCATCATGTAAAGCCCGCCCCAACGTTTCTGATTGGTGCCGTGATTTCGGCGGATTGGAAATGGGCTTGAATGAGCTCTTTGCCAGACTAACTTGAAGAGCAAATCTAAATTTGCCGGAAGTTGTCTGGGTTTTCCCAGGCTAATAAATCTTAATTTTTTACAAAAATTCTACAAAGAGGTATCAATTTTAACATACAAAATAGCATATTTTTTTTCCGTTTTAATTTTGATAAATGGCATGTTTTTGTGAGATTCACCCATTTTCATGACTGTTCATAAACAAACCTGTGCCATCGTGTGTGGGTTCAGCGTCTGGGAGCGTTGAATAGGTATCCCACAATGCAGCGCGGAGGGTGACTGGCGTATTGGAGGACTCTCTCGTTCTCTCTCCCTGCGCAGAGACTCGTGTCTGCTGATGCTGGCAGTGACGTTGCCGTTGGAGTTGGCGTTGTGTCCTGTGCGTCTGTGGTGCTCAGGGCTGTCCAGGGCGCAGCTGTTCCCGCGTAACAGCTCCCGCGGGCTGAAATGCCCCGTTACGGTCACCGTTACAGGGGGCGAGCTGCGTTCCAGCCCATTGCCGTGGCAGTGACCGTCGCTTAGCCGACCAGGGACGCGGCGCAGGAGGGCTTCCGTCCGCTTCCGGTGTCTGAAGAGAGAAAAGAGGAAGTAATAAAGTGAAATACAAGGAGAAAAGTGACTGGGAGACAGAGGGCCAGTGTGTGAGTGTGTGCTCACCGGCTGATGAAGCTCTCAGGAATTCTTGGTTCAGTAGGGGACGTCAGTGATCGCCTGGAGCTCACTTCATCTGACGGTGTGGTGCTGAGCTCACTGTCTGCTTTCTGGCTCAGAGTGTCTGACATGGCCTCATCCCTGAAATATTTTTGTAAGGAATGTTATATACATATATAAAAAATGATACATTTATGATGGATTTTCCAGATTTTTTTGTACAGTGTGAACTCACTCCTGCAGCGTGACGTATTGGTGTGGGATGAGTCCGTCAGTGCCGTTGTGACGTCCCTCCCACCAGTCCTCAGACGCTCTCTGGAACAGCAGCAGAGTGGACCCTTTTTTAAAGGTGAGTTCCCGTCCAGAGCGTCCCACATAGTCAAACTTGGCTATCGCCTCCACAGGCTCCCCCTCTGAAAGGCAGACATTTTGAAAAAAAATGAGCATTTTTGGGAATAAGAAAAAATAAGCGATGATAAGCATTTTAATTACCCTCCTCACTCGTCTGTGTTTCCGTCCCTCCATCCTGCTCCCCTTCCTCAAACGCTCCAGGTTCACTGTATGGACTCTCACTTTGAGGATAAAGGACGCAAAAATATTATCAACATGCTGGAATACACTTTCAACCATGTCAGTTTCAGTTAAGCACTCACCAGTACTCAGTATTGCTCATGCATTTCTCATAAACGGGTCCCTCGAGCTCTTTGGTGTCAGGGAAGATGGTTTCATGGTGAATGATGATGGTCTTGATGATCTCGTTGACATGCGCCTGACATGAAACCTGGTCCAGAAGGTCCGGGGTCGGCATCAAAGTCGGGCCGAAGCAAATGGCCAGGTTTCCAGGGTCCATCATGTTCTCGTCACTATACTGGGACAAGCTGTGATGGGAAATAAACCCAAGCTGCATTGTGTTGTCTCCTGAGTGCATTGCTATAATTATGCATTCTCAATCAGATTGAGTCATAAATTCCATATCGCACCTTTTGTCTTTGCACCTTTACAACACGCTCCCACCCTCCCTCTGTCTGTCTCTCACGGCATGGAGGTGTGGGAGAGCTTTTAATTTCCGGTGTGAAAATGGATGCTTAGTTTAGCTGCATTTCTCCTATTCAGCGAGACACTTGAGCTTTGCAGCTGAGCGAGTTGTGTTCGTGCGCGGGTACAAATACTGATGAATATTTCATACTAAGTATATAGATGGAAACTGTGCATGCGGGTTTACTTAGCTACACTTTAGGGACAAAACTGTAAACACAAGTCTAAATCTGGCAAAACATTCCTTTGAGGACATCTGAAGACATCCTAAAAATAAAAAAATGATTCAGAGTAGATATAAGTGTAAAATGTATTTTTCCCCCTTTTTTAATGGTAGTATTTTCACTGGCAAATGAAATCACATTTTAAACAGTTATTACACATTCAAAAGCTGCTTGTGAATTAAATTTAATTCATTTTTTTCACATCACATTTTCACTTTTAGCATTAGTGTTTAATTTATAAATAAATATAATAAATAAAATGACCTAATATATAAAGTTATTATCTCGTAATTCTTTTTCCACAGAATCTTCAGAGATAGGAGTTATAATCTCAGAATTGCAAGAAACAAAATTACCTTTTTTATTTTTTATTCCGTGACAGAAACAAGCTTCCATAAGAGCATGTCCTCAATTGGAGAGATACAGAAATGTGTGCAGGAATACTCACTGGTTGAGGAATGCAAACAGGTATCTCATGACCACTAGAGTTGGCCGCGGTGTTATGGTCAAGATCTTACGGATGGAGAGGGCACGCTCGTACAAACTCTCAGTTCCTGTTGAAGGCACATAAACAAGGAAAATCAGATGTCCCATGTGCTCAAAACAGGCAGGGACTCTTTTATAGATGCATGAAAAGACACCAGCTGTCCAAACTCCCCAGGAAACCCCAATACTTAGCACCCTGTCATTTCCCGAATGCTTGTGCCACCATTTCTCACACACACCTTTCCTTCCTCCATCCTGCTTCATTCACATACATGCACATGAACGCTGGGGAAAACATGCACTCACGGACACAGGCGATGAGATCGTTGAACTTCTCCTTGGGGAAAAGCGGGTTGTCCAGGTTGCGGAAGTACATTTTCAACACGCCCGCTACTGAGTTAATGTCATGGTTATTCTCCTCGTCAGTCAAGGGGTCGTTGCCTGGGAAACAGTCACTAAGATGAGAGTGTATCCATGGTGTGTGTATGTGTATATGTTATAGATGATCTGATGACTGTGTTCACAAACCTCGTTCGAAAGAGTTCTTGATGTCATTGACTTCCACCTGTGACCCTGAAACCCTGAAAATACCCTGGTGTTGCAGCCCTGAAAAAAAAAAATAATAATAATAATCACAACATGGATGCATACAGTATATGTGTGTTTGATGTATTCCGTTTTTGCATTATTCATCAGATTATACACATTCCTCACCGTATAGATTAATAAAGCGAATGCAGCTTTCTACAATCAGAGGGATGGCCTTCCCAGAATCCTGTGCAGATAAAAACATCCCAAAAATCACAAAGAAGCCCATGGAAGTTAATGTGAAACATGCGTGCTGGTAAAAGGCTGTTACCTGGTGCCTACTGTGGGAGTTTCGTCGGCGGCTGAGTGGAAAAAAAAAAAAGAGTGAGAGACAACTGAAACCAGTTTTAGCATTCAAAAAGGTCATGAGAACCTTTAGAAATATCACGAGGACCTTGTGATTCAGAGCAGTAGATGTAAAAAGGGCATTAAAAAGAAGGTCAGACTCATAGATGATGAGATATACCTGGTTGTCATGATGTCTGATCGGTATCCTGCGGACATAGATATTATATTAGACGACATTTCACTTATCACAAACTGAACACCTTTAAATTCTCAAATAATGGCACTTTCTCTTCATGATGTTATTTAAAATGGTGAACCGATTATTTATTTATGGTTTTATTCAGATGGATCCTTTTTATATAAATCTGAGTAGTGTGAATGGTAAAACAATACACATTTTATGGCAAATGTTAAATCGATACAATTTATTTCTATGACTTGCTATTTCGACATGTAAAACTGCATATACTGTACTCTTTAAATACATATTTAGTGCTGGGTAGATTATTTACAATTTGTAGTCAGTTACTGATTCCAAATTACATGCCAAAAATTGAAGTTAGCAACATAATCCATTACATTACACATTTAAGGTAATGTAACCAGACTTAATTAGGGCAGTGGTTCCCAAACTGGGGTACGTGAGGTGACAGAAGGGACATGCAAACATAATTCTGAGATTTGCGTTCATTTCATTCCACCATGCCTTAAAATAAAATGCCAAATATAAAAACAGGAAATGGTAGTGCCGCAAAAGGTCAAATACATGACATCCATTCAATTACCTCATCTTTTGAGGTCTAAACTGACTGTATCCACACAAGCAGCGTGCATATGATAGGTTATTATATTGTCAGTATTGACAAACAAAATAATAAAAAGCCACAGCAGAACTTAGTGAACGAATCTGCGGCTTTGAAAGAATCGGGAGAGTCAATGATTCAATGACACATTCATGAATACAGCCACTTGCTTCATTACTGAATGAATGAATGAATGAATGAAGTCTAATTGGAAGAGACGCAGAATGATGTTAAATGCCTCATGGGATATGCCATTCTAAAGAAATTTGGGAACCACTGAATTGAACTGAAACCCTATTGTTTTTTTTTTAGGATTTTTATTATTATTATTCTGCCATTAAACTGATCAGGCAGACCTAACCGTAAGGCCTAGAGACTTGAATCTTGGTCAGATGGTAATGGTCTAGCTCGATACTCAGATACAAGGACTCGGACAAATCGGTCAATAAAGGGCGCTACAGCGATCAAAAACTCAAATAAGTGTCTTACATCATTGGAATCATTGGCTTAAAGGAACACTCCGACTTTTTGGGACTTTAGCCTATTCACCTTATCCCCCAGAGTTAGATAAGTCCATACATACCTTTTTCATCTACGTGCGTGCTATAAGTCTGTTTGACGCACCCACCGCTAGCCTAGCTTAGCACAAAGACTGGATGTAAATGGTTACAGCTAGCATACTAATCCAAATAAGTGACAAAATAACGCAAACATTTTCCTATTTACATGTTGTGATTTGTATAGTCACAGAGTGTACAAAAAACAAAGTCACATGAGACACAGACATATTTTAACCATATAAATACTGGGAACTATATTCTCTGAAGGCGAAGCACTGCTACTTGGGCGGAGTGATAACCGCAGCACCTGAGACGCGCCGTTCTGTCAACAAAACCAACGTGACTAGCTAGTAGCGAACGTGATTCGTGATCATGGCTGACTTTGAGGAATTGTCAGAGGATTTTTATTTGGTATCAAACCAAGATCCAGAACCATATCGTTTTGAGTCAGAATACACAGATGAGGAGTTACAAACTTTGGAAGCTGGTAGTAGACAAGATGCTGAACAGACTGAGGTCGAGGAGAGAATCAGAACGAACACAGACTGGTGGTGTAAATGTGGAACATGCCAACCGATGCCGATAGAAACCGAGTGCCTTTGTTGTAGTGAATGGGACCGGGTATTGCCATCGATGTCAAGGCTTGATGACAATATAAATCTTTGCGTCATTACCACAGAAGATTTCTCTGCCCTACTACACCCGGCAGTTGTCGATTTTCTTTCCTGTTGTGACAAGATCAACTGGAAGAAACGCCCCATCCCGAGTGAACATAATGGACAGCTGTCCACCAAGTAAGTGATTTTGTAATAATCATAATGCATAGTTCAACGTAATTGTAGTATAGCCATACCATACAGTTTGTCAATACAGGAAATATGCACACATGCCAATTGACATAGCATCCTTGTAATAGCCTTTCATGATCACCTGTTTACTTGTAGCCTAGCTATTCATACAAAGTTTTCTGTGCTCTTAGTCACAATACAGCGAACACCCATGATTATAAACTTTGCATTTATTAGTAATCGCTGACTCTATTACTCCAACTCAGAGCGAACTGTCTGCTCCTCAGAACGGCGCGTCTCAGGTGCTGCGGTTATCACTCCGCCCAAGTAGCAGTGCTTCGCCTTCAGAGAATATAGTTCCCAGTATTTATACGGTTAAAATATGTCTGTGTCTCATGTGACTTTGTTTTTTGTACACTCTGTGACAATACAAATCACAACATGTAAATAGGAAAATGTTTGCGTTATTTTGTCACTTATTTGGATTAGTATGCTAGCTGTAACCATTTACATCCAGTCTTTGTGCTAAGCTAGGCTAGCGGTGGGTGCGTCAAACAGACTTATAGCACGCACGGAGATGAAAAAGGTATGTATGGACTTATCTAACTCTGGGGGATAAGGTGAATAGGCTAAAGTCCCAAAAAGTCGGAGTGTTCCTTTAAAGGGTTAGTTCACCCAAAAATGAAAATTCCAACCCTGTAATACTTTCGTTCATCTTCAGAACACGAATTAAGATATTTTTGATTAAATCTGAGAGCTGGATTCTAAGGGATTGAAACTTGTTCCCCCGAAAAGTTATTAAAGACATCGTTAAAATAGTCCAAGTGACTACAGTGGCTCAATCTTAAGTTTGAGAATATGAGAATACTTTTTGTGCACAAAAAAAACTAAAATATCTACTTTATTCAACTATTCATTCCCTTCCCGGTCGGCCTCTCGTAGTAAAACTGCGTACCGCTTCTGTGGTGGACGTCACACGCATCACACACATGACCAGCGTCGGCCAATAGGGACCCTACGTGTGACGTAGCCCTACGCTATCACACTACGTTAACGGACTAGAGGCCAACAGAGATGGAAACGAAAAGTTTACATAAAGTCGTTATTTTTGTTTGTTTTTGCGCACAAAAAGTATTCTCGTCGCTTAATATACTGAAGATTGAGACACTGTAGTCACTTGGACTATTTTAACGATGTCTTTAATAACTTTTCAGGGGAAACAAGTTTCAATCCCTTATAAGCCTATGGCTATCCCTTATAAAAAATATCTTCATTCGTGATCCGAAGATGAACAAAAGTATTACGGAGTTGGAACAACATGAGGGTGAGTAATTACTGACAGAATTTTCATTTTTGGGTGAACTAACCCTTTAAGATGAACAATAAAAATAATAATAATAATTACTATTATTATTATTACTACTAGTAGTAATATTATACAATAATAAATAAAATGATATAATAATACATTGAGGAAAGTGCTCACCTTCAGCTATGCTTCTCTTCAGCATGTCGTGTTTGGCTTGTAGTTTAGCGATAAGATTACTGCCTTCCAGATACTCCTTCAGCTTCTGCAGCCAAACAAATGCACACAGTCAATAATAATCCAGTTACAGTGGAAATTAATGATCTAATTAGTCCTGGTCATCCTTCAGTAGCCATAAACTAAGTTTAAAGATACTGGCGTTGCTTCAGGCTAAAACAATGCTAGAAAACTACAGTGTGAACAGATCATTGACTGTAAAGTGTGAAGGAACGAGGATAACTGTGTCTGATATGAGTATATCTCTTATTAAACACTATCCCCGGTTTCACAGACAAGGTTTAAGTCTAGTCCTAGATTAAAATGCATGTTTGAGTTGTTTTAACTGGATGTAACTTGCACTGGCAGAAGCACACCAGTAATATTTTTTTCTAAGACACGTTTATAAAAGCTACTTAAATGCCCTAATTAAACTAAGGCCTAATCCTGGCTTAATCTAAGCCAGACAGGGATATTTCCAAAACAGGCTCTGTCTGAAGGATTGTGTGTGAGCCAGCATTTACTGTGAAATAGAAGAGCTCTGTTTCCTGCTGGTTGGCGCGTCTCTTGGCCAGGCTGGGTTTGCTGAGGTAAGTGTCTGATACACTGGATTTGACCGACTCAGTGGAGCGACTGTGCTGGAAGCTCTCGGACACGTCGTAGTCCTCCATATTCACCATGTCCTGGATCGTGCTGAGAGTGGCCTCCGACGTCTTTTTCACCTTCAGAGGGAACATAGAGAGTTGTATAAGTGTTGGCGCCATATATACTAATGTATTGAATGAGTAGCACATTTTAATCCAACACCTTATTTTTAGGTTTCATATTTCACAAGTGGTAAAAATACAGGTGTAAATGGGGTCCAAAACATTTTCCATACTCTATAAGGAGCATTTTCCTGCCTGATCACACCCTTCAGTTTATGTAAGCTGTATGTTGACTTGGTGTTGTTATTAACTTGTTAAATCATTTTAAGAGTTAATTTAGATGATACCAAATTTAGGATTGCTTTTTTCAGAGAATATCTCAAATAATTTGCAGTGAGATTCAAATTTGTAAATCTATTTAGAAGCAATAATGTTTTCCCCACACAGTGACATTCTATATTTTTTATTTTTTGAAATAAATTAATGTTTTTTTTATTCGACAAGGCTGTAGTCAATTGATCAAATGTAACAAAATATTTTTATTTCAAATAAATGCTGTTCTTTTGAACCTTTTATTCATCAAAGAATCCTGAGAAAAAGTATCATGGTTTCCACAAACATATGAAGCCGCACAACTGTTTTCAGCATTGATAATAATAACAAATGTTTCTTGAACAGCAAATCTGCATATCAGAATGATTTCAGAAGGATCATGTGACACTGAAGACTAGTCAAATTCAGCTTTGCACCACAGGAATAAATTAAAATATATTAAAACAGAAAACAGTTATTTTAAATTGTAATAATTACTGTAATATTTGGTCAAATAAATTAGGATTATCATGTCCAACCAACCAAGCTAATAGTACAATAGTTGTGCTTCTTGTTTTGTGACAATCTCACACTGTAATCAGGAATTGGTCCATAGCCATCTAGAGAAGCAGGGACAGAGGAATATCACACACACACACACACACACACACACACACACGTCTCTACAGTCGAAACTCTCTGCAGTAATACAGCGTTCATCAGCACTTCTGCTCTGTCCTTCACATGCTGAGAGCTGCAGGAAACAGCTGGCCTGCCAACAACCAGCGATAAACAACCACGCACTCCAACAGAGATGGAGAAGATGGAAACAATATGTATGAATGTGCCTGTAGTTGTGAAGGAGTGTGCTGGTATGCATATATAGTGCCTGACGACAAAGAGAGAATGAACGAGAGAGGGGAAAGGAGAAATGGAGAAGGTGTGCACGCCTGTCATCTCATTCTTTATCCTCAGTGGGGGAACCGCAGCTGCTGAGGTGCTCATTCGAGAGGAAGTGATGTGTGTGTGTGTGTGTGTGTGTGTGTGTGTGTGTGTGTGTGTGTGTGTGTGTGTGTGTGTGTGTGTGTGTGTGTGTGTCTCACCTCCTCGTTTTCGATCTTCAGTGTAGAGAGGCGCGACTGCAGCTGCTGGAACCGGAGAAGGAGTTCGGCTTGCACCTGCGGCAGTGCTGTGATTTGACTCACCTGAAATATCAACATGCATAAATACACACATTACAGAAACCGCTCGACAAACAAATCATTTAATCTTTTTATAAATATTATTTTGCCCTTGTGGAAATTTTCAAGGACATGGATGGTAAAGAAAGTACAGAAAACGATAGGAAGAAGAAGATGGCGCAGGAAAAAAAAGTCGACCATGATCATGAATTTTGTGCTGAAGATTAATTGTCATACAAATAACTGCGATTAGCGAATTCATTCTGTTTTTTTTTTCACGTCACTTTCATGTGATTTTTTTTTTATAAAATAAAAATATGACTTATGAACCCATATGATTTATGAAAATAATAATATGATATATTACATAATAATAATAATATTAATATAATGTATTATATATAATATAATATAATATAATATAATATAATATAATATAATATAATATAATATAATATAATATAATATAATATAATATAATAATTGAATGTATAATTTTTTCTCTCTTCCCATTTAGATAAAACCGCAGTTTATGATCCAATCAATCACAGGACAGTCAAAATCTATTTGAATTAACAATTATATGTTTGTAGATAAAATCCTTTTTTTTTTGTTCAGCCAAATTATGAAGATATAAAAGGACAGTAAGAGTCACTGCAACAGCAACCCTTCACTCCTTTCCTACACAGAAGAGTATAGCCTAATGATTTTTTTTGTGAATGCAAATATGCAGTGGACACTAGGTGGCGTGTGACCTGGTCTCCCATGTGTGGCTGAAAGTTGAAGCGTGTAGGAGGGGTGAACGCTGTGGGGTGAGTCTCCATAAAGCGTTGCCGGTCACTACCGGGGTCCAGCCCCTCCACAGCCCCCTCCAAAATATCCAGGCCCTCGTGCCGAGAGGTTTCCATGCTGTATTCTGCCGACAAGTAGGTCCTCAACGCCCGGCTCAGGCCAGCATGATAGCCGAGGTCACAACACTGTTAAAACACAGATACATGCAATCGATTTTCATAGAGAAAAGAACATGAAAAGTGTGGATTTGTGCAGAGCTGTCACTCAAAACCGATTATGATGGAGAAAACATTACCTTAAAATGCTTATCTAGAAATTATCCTCCACGGCTTCTGTTCTCAGGGTTAATTTGAAGGGTTTTCATACAGGCTTTTACCGTATCGCGCTTACCACCCCCACACACAATCTCTCTCTCTTTTAGCCACCCACGGACACAGATTCTCCTGCTGTCTTTATCTCAGTGTGTGCAGGTTTGACCTCTGTGAAGGTCAGTGAGACGCAGCGCTCCGATCGGCCAGATACTGCTGACCACGATCAGCCTGCTGCAAACTCTAATGAGCAAAACAACACACACAGCAAACCGAGGAGCAGGGACGGCCCGCGCGAGAAACGGCTCCTCTCTGTCACTGTGCACTAGATTGAGTGTGCAAGACACTCAATAGTATCCTATAGATTAGTATGCATTAGGTGTATAGTTTGCAGATTTTCTGATGAACTTCTACAGTTGCGGAAATAATCAGTATACAACTAGAGCACATTACATGGGACACTCTATCCCACAATGCAATGCACACAAATTGACCTTCCATTTTCAGAGTGATGAATTAATCGAAAAATCAACTGGAATATAATGTATATCTCAGTGTATACTGCAGAATATACTGTGCATATTTGGCATAATAATACCATGTGTGTGTTCTATAAAACAAACGATAGATAGATAGATAGATCAAATGCATGAATCCATAGAACAATATATAGATAGAACGAGAGATAGATTGATAGAATGACAAAACAATAGATAGAATGACGGAATGATGGATGGACAATACAGTATATAATATGGCATAAACTGTGTGTATAAATAGTGTGTTGTATATTAAATGGTGCATACTATGTGTACAGTGTGATATACATTATGTGCTAAGGTCATGTGACAATGTAGCGTACTGTTTAACATGTTTATCACTGCATACTACATTTAAAATAATTTCAGGACATTATATAGGCCAATTCACACCGCACCGACAGACCGACAGATCAGTGTGTTGCCCCTGTCCGAGCTTGTTTTCATCTGAATGTCTGAGAAGTGACGTGTTGTGATCAGGTGACTGTGGCGTTGGTCTGCGTCTGTCAGTACAGTGTGAATTGTCCTTATACTGTGCAGAAAGCAGTAACTAGCATGCTAGTAAACCCTTTCAAACGTGGCCTGTTACAGAATGTGTGTTTGTATGTGTTTGTAATTAAAGGCTTAATCTCCATCCCATCCTGCCTGTTACAGGGTGCGTTTGTCTCTAATTAAAGACAGTAGAGGCTGCCTTAATTAGTGATTATTAATCAGGACTATAATTCATTGCTTGGTAAAAAAGCAAATAAACGCAACCATAACACTATGCCCTTCATGCAGTGGCAATTTCCTGCCCTGGATTCACAGTCTGCACAAGCGGCGATACATAATCAGATACTCACGTCAATCAAATGCGACAGGTCGTGGATGTAATATTTAAACAGAGAAGCGTTCGTGGCCTCCAGAGTCAGGAGATACTCGTTCCGAGCTTTCATAACCTTCAGTTTGTTCTCTGAATACTTGGCTTGGCGCTGGGGGGAAAAAAAAGAGAAAGACAGAGAGGTTAAGGAGAAAGAGAAGGACAAAGTGTTGAGTAAGTGCTATATCTCCATCAAGGAAAGAAGATAAAATGTTTTTATTGACGGAGGGCCTATCGACTAACTTGTTTCTAGTGCCGGTGTGTTCACCGTGAGGCTTGGCTTACGTCTGCTTCTCTGTGAATGTAATTGCTCCTTTAATTAAAGTCCCTGACTGTCGGTAAAACCCACAGATCTTTTAAAGCAACATTATCATTAATTCAAGCAAGGATCCTGAACATTCAAGTACTTTATCAACAGTACAGAGCTACAGTGTCAATATAGTAGCGATTTAAAATATCATGTTGAATTTGCATTCAATTTAAATTTGGGGTGTGTTTCGGGCCCCCAAAATGTGTATGAACATAATCATACATTTATGATATATGCGAACCAAACGGTTTTATGCTCCTGCTATGCCTCGGAAATATGCTTGCCGTTCACTGTTGACTCTGTCCATCGGGATATCCTGTCCGCCTATTCTGTCCGATCCTGTAACCATTGCTCATTCTAACCTCTCTTCCTCATGAAATAAGAGAAAAATGAATGCAGTATCAAACTGTAGTGAATGTACAGTGGCCATGAGGGAAGTATGTGCTGGAAAATTAATGGTCTGAAGAGAGACTCCTGCTCTATTTACACAATCTGACATTATAGTCACCTGTGTAGTTTACTGTATACTGATGTGGAAACCGTAAAATAACCATTTTGTGCCCTAAACATGGGTTTCAAATACAGAATGGTTTGCAAAATGGCCGTTCTCCTTTGCTTTTTTTTTTTCTCTCCCCAGTGAACATTTCTATAAATATGTTCCGCTTGCATATGCAGCTACTGGTTTGATATAAAAATTACAGATTAAAGCATTGGCATTAAAATGTATTTCAGCTCAACCACATTAAAATATATTAAGAGAGCATTAAATAAACCAAGCAATCCTCAGTAAATCTTCAGAAGCAACATTATAATGAAGCATAAAATCACCTGAACCACTAAGACAAACAAAATAGGGTCATTTTTCGGTTGGTTGTCCATAAATCAGAAATGATTCCCTCATAATGTCCCCCAAATTACTCCAGAATTCCAGTTCACAGTATTTCATCAAGACAAATGAACTTTGCTCTCTATTTCTGGAAACACATCTGGCACATTAAAATTCAAGGAATCTCATTTGCATAGTGGATAATACACTCTTAGATTGCAAACAACAAAACTCGGTTTCAATTTATTGTGATGGTCCCAAACACATTCTGTTGACTATAAGTAAAATTGCACTTACATGTCTATAACTCTCTCATTAGAGTGTTAGAATTAGTAGAGTATTAGTAGACTGGTAGGGTTAGGGTTAGAATAAATTGACATTAGTTATTATTAGTTACTTAGTCAGTAGAATGTCTGTTGGACGACCATCACAATAAAGAGTTAGCAGATATTAAGCAGACAGTCTACTAATACTCTAATAAGAGTTAGTTGACATGTAATCAGAAAACAGAAAGTTCAAAAGGGACCAACAAAATAAAGTGTTACGAAAATCTCATCCAAGGTATAACAAATAAAGACCCCTTGAACAGAAAAATGCAAAAAGCCAAAGATTTGGAACACACCTTCTCTTTCATCTTCTGAATCTTGCGAGCAGCGTTACGCCGTTGGTGGCGATCTTCGGTGCGCAGACTGAAGACGGCCTCTCCGCCTCGGCCTTGTCGTTCGCCCTGCCTCTCTGCCTCCTTCAGCTTATTCTCTGCACTTAGAGTCTCAGTGTGATACATGTGATATGTCTTCATCACCTGCAGGGGGCAGAGCAGCCAGGGAACTACATTACCCACAATCCCTCAGAAGAATGCAACCCTTCCTAGAACGCAACAGTCAGATTCCGGAAGTAAAAACATTCATTTTCTCCATAGGGAAAATGATTTTTAACTTGGAGAGACAGACTTGTTTTTTTATGGCACTTGCTTCTGTTAAAGCAGTTAGCCCACATTATTTCAACTTATTTTTTTAAATAATCATGTATAACAGCAGAAATCATGGTGAAAAACTACATTACCCATGATGCTGTACAGAAAAGTCATGACAAGCAAAATGCTCCAAAAGAGCTCTTTAGCTCCGCCCACTCCCATAAAACCAACTAAAATACTTAAATATTTGTATGTATATTTTGCAACTAGCTTAAAATATATTGTTTATATATAATCAATATTTTTAAATGAGTAGTTTTATATCTCTCCATCGTTTTTAATTCGAATATGTAGTTTGCAATGCTTCATGGGATTGTAGTTCTTTCCCTCACTAAAGCCGTTAAGTACAAAGTCTTGTCCAATTTTCAAATACTTTTTTGTTTTGAATAAAAATGTGTGATGTTATGATGATTCACATAGCTGGTTGATTTGGTTTATGGATTATAACACTTCAATAAAGACTTAAAATCCCTATTGGCGAAATTAATGGAAAAATACTCCCGGTGTACTCCCCCAACACAGTGTTGCACTCTATTGAGCTAATCTGATTCATAAATGTCTGTCATGCATGTTTGTAATGGAGTGACCGCAATCTGACAGGATTTTGTATTTATGTTTGTTGTCTTTCCAGTAATTTCACAAATTGCATCTTTCTTTTATTCTGACTGCTAATAGTCTAAACACTGTGTTAACATTTAGGGGAATTCATGCAGACATGCAATTGTATTTTGGGCCGTGGTGGATCAAAATTATTTTTGCAGAAAATGCCAAGACTGTCAAATAAACAAAAAAAATAATAAAAAAAAAACACTCCTTGCTACATGCTAAATCATGCAACATGCTCCCTGCTCCACTATCGTATTCTGATGTAAATCCATCTCAACAAGGACGCAAAACTGCTTACATGAGGGTTGCAGTGGGGTGGAAACTTCCTGAACTCGGAGTACTTTGGTTCAGAGAATTCATCTCATTTTTAGTGTGCGTTCCTCATGTTAGCGGTAAGCTCAGCTGACAGACCTAATGTGTGCTGCATGTTTTTGTTTTATCAAGGTTATTTATGCAAGAGCTTCTGGCTTTTAAGACTTCAAGCCTGTCAGACAAGCTTATATTCAGGTCAAATATTCACATCTGCACATAAAAACAATTACAGACAAGTCAAATTTCTATTTTAGGTGCTGGTTAACATGGAAACTGCCCACATATGTATTTTTTATATTTTTCCATACGATATTTTCTAATTGCATCTTATTAATCTTACTGTGAATTATTAATCAAAGCATTTTATTAATTACATTTTGAACTTTCTTTGGTGTGTAATGTTGCTTTTTGAACATGAAAAAGGTCTGCAAAGTTACAGTCACTCTGTTATTCTCTATATCAGTGCGCACCGTTTCTGAACTCCCTGAAAAGCCTCAATTATAGTCTTGAGTTTTCTTCCAGGTATGAACACGTAACAATATTACACATTTAAATAATTCCCGCCCAAGGAATAGCTACACAAAAAAGGGGCGGGCCTGGTTGAGATAGTTAGTAGTGTGTTGAATGGTTATGGTAAGGGGAGTGACATTTCCCAAACACACTCCAAGTGGTTGACCAATCACAACACACTGGTCCAGCCAACCAATCAGAGGACATTGTTTTTTGAAAGGAGGGACTTTATAGAGACATGAACTAAATAGACAGACTGGGAAGAGAGGTGCTGCAATAGGCTAATATCAAATATATAAAATAAAAAAATGTGTTTTGAACACTCAAGCATTAAATTATTCGGTCCCACTTTATATTAAAGGTGCTCTAAGTGATGTCAGGCCAAAATATTTTTTGTCACATACAGCAAACATCTCCTCACTATCCGCTAGCTGCCTGTCCCCCTGAACACACTGTAAAAAAGTGGTCTCTGTAGACACCACAGGCTCCACAAACGGCAACAAAAACAAACTGCGGCGACCCGCTCCACGAAACATAACAAACAGTGTTCCAGCCAATCACTGGCAAGAAGTATTTGAGGGTGGGTCTGGGGGGTTAGTGCGCGTGCACATGAGGGGGGTGTGTGAAGGAGAGAGAAGCATCAAGAGGGAAGTTTGAATAATGGCCGACACACGACCAAAGAGACGATCGTTCCGATGATCAACTTATAAAGAAGAGGAAAAAGGATAAAGAACGCACGAAGTACCGAATTTACATCGGTAAAGCATTCGAAAGATGGCGAGAACTCCGCCGGCAGAAGGGCTTCCAGTCCGACATTCAGGTAGGAAAGGAAGGGAGGGGGAGGAGACGAGATGCGGAGGAGGGAGGGTCGAGCTAGCCTCCGTTTTGTTTGACAATAGTTCGAACGTCAACAAGAAGTGACGTCACCCAGGATTGCTTAGAGCACCTTTAAGTGGCTTTAAGTACTATGTACTTACATAGAAAAATAAGTACAATGTACTTATTGTGTTCAGGTTGTATTGTAAAACACTTTTGCTGCTATTGAGGTGTGATACTGGTAAGGTTAGGGACAGGTGTGGTGGTATGGGTAGGTTTAAGGGTAGGTTGAGGTGTAAAGGAAGGGTCAACTGTGTAATTACAAATGTAATTACATCAATTAATTACAGATGTAATTACATGCAGGTATTTTCAAAATATAAGTACAATGTAAAAACATGTATGTACACAATAAGTCCAATGTATCAAAGTTCTAATAGTCCCCAAAAACAAAATCAAGACTTTGTAAAAGAGCATTATATGGCCTTCAAATTTGCTACCTTCCCTCACCAACACTCATTTTTTGCATACTTTTTTTGAGCCAATCAACTGAGCTGTACAGGTAAATGTCATGCAACTGATCCGAAGATGCACAAAAATTACATCACAGCTCAAGATAGCTACTGATATGCGTTCCTGTGATACCGTCACTTCAAAGGCAGCAGTTGGGTAAAATATCCCATATCAGTCAATTTCATGCTGGTCTTTCCAGCAACTACAGAATCGGCTAAAACTAAACAACTGCAGAAGTTGCAGACAGAAGGAAAATTGTCATCAAGGCGAAGAGTAATGCAGAAACGCCAGATTGAGTACATGTAAGATAGATGAAACCGATGCGGTCGAGTTCTGGAAGAAGGCGAGTGAGAGACAGAGAGTGTCAGTGATAGAAGAGGCGAATTATATATTGATGGAATGATAAAATGAGAGAGAGAAAAGCACCAGCAAAGTGATGGGATGAAAAAGTAATCCAAAAAGAGATTGAGCGGATGATGAGAGAGAATGAGACAAGCTCACCGTGTAGAGTTCGTTAAGAATCTTCATCAGGTCTTCTTGCAGCTGGAAAATGATCTCTTTGCTCTGTGGGCAAAAAAGAAAAAAACACAAGGTGGGTTATAATGGACAGAGAGGAAGGGCCGAGCTGGGTCAAACTCAGATTTACAGCCAAGAAATTGCTGTCCATTCATTGTCAATTCTGAACTAACACAATAGATCAAAACAACTCAAATGTCCACTTAATGGACTGTGTGAACGTAGCCCTTTTCTAATCTACATTAGTGCCGGTCTACTAAAGCGTCGTTGTGCAGAGAAAGAAATTCAGTTCCTATAAATAAAACACAACTGTGTTGGATTCTACAGAGACAAAGACTGAATAATGAATGGTGAATCCACATAAAATAAAATCACAATAAAACTCATGCGCACAGTCCGAGACAGCTGTGAGTTTAAGACTGTTCATTATACAGACAGAAGTCAAACAAACCGCTAGGAGCAAACTCTGTTTTGATAAAGAGGAAGGTCATATTTTGTTTATCCAAATGACAAATGTACTTTAATTATCAAAAGTTTTTTTTTTTATCTCCCATCATTACATATTTTTTCCACCTTTCATTTGGATGTAATTATACGTGCATCCCATCACATTCTAGTAGTGACGGGGACCTCACCTTCTTGAGCAGGCGCATGTTGTCCTCGCTGACATGTGTGAAGCGTGTGATGACGTTGTTGAGGTAAAGGTCGCTGAGTGTGGCGTGGTCCTTACTCTCTCTCCTCACCTGGTTCAGCAGCAGATACCAGCAGTTCACGGGAGAAAGGAGGTTCTGGTCCTTCCTGGAGGCCATGAAACATAATACTCATGAAAATACAAATACAAGAAAATAAAACTCGCAGGTATATCTCTGTTATCAAGTGTTTGTCATCTGCGAGCAATTCAAGTAAATCATTTTAAATACCTCTAATTATATATTCTTAAGGGGTAATAATGGGACAACAGTTTTAAAAAGTGATTTTTCATTTTTCCCAACAGAATCTGCATTTTCATGGGTTTAAACAAAGGATTTTTGTTATAGAGACAATAAAAACAACTTTGTGCATCAAAACCACTCATAACTTTATTTTCAAAAGTCAATGAATTTGCATCAGAATCATTACATCTGTACATTTTTGACAAGCCAAACATGTCAGTCTCTGAGTTACCTGTAATTTTTTTAATCCACGAAATAAACTTCTTTCCGTAAAAGAAGTATAATGAACTATGCAAAAAAAAAAAAAGCATTTTGATAATCTCCAGAGGTTTTATAATTACCCAAAAAAACGGTTGGAATATTAGAACTAAAAACATGGACATAACACACTCGTGGACATCAATCACTTCACTGAATAAATAATTATTACCTTACGATCCATCCAGAAGGAGAAAATTACGGCTTGAGCTTCAACATGCTGTCTGTCGGAGACCATAATGTACATAACACATAACTGACTCTAACAAGAATAGATTCATGAACTTGACAGGTGATTTTTATATGTAGTTAAAAGGTAGTTTCTACAACATAATTTCTTCTCAGTTATTAAATATATTAAGGCAATGATGAAATTTCAAGAAAATGTTGTTTAATTTTCCAATGAAAAAGTTTTACGTGATTTGTTACATTTAGGATTTTGACTCACATACACACAAGCAGTTTTCTAAAATTAAACTTTTTCTGAAATGTTTTGCTTGAAAAGAGTGATTGTATTACCTATAAATAGAGATATTTACAATTGGTTTGTTTTATACAGTAATAGAAAAGATTCATATATTAAGTGACCTACTACATATTAAAATATTATATCAAGCTCTTGAATCACAAGCTCTTGGTGATATTTAAAGTGAATATGTTCATTTCTGCTGTAAGACTCTCTGGGTGGCCCGGAGGTTTACTGTACCTGCTGTTTTTGTGCTGCTCTGTGGCTTTTTTCAAGCAGTCATCCAAATCCACTAATGAACCATTTCTTTTATTTATTCTCCGAATTTATTCACCGAAATGCTTAGGCTTCGGTGAAGATTTTAACTGCAGTTAACAGAATAGGCCAGTTTGCACTTGGTAGGATAATTCTTTCCAGGAATAAGGGTGTTAAGCAAATGTACCACAACCCTTAAAATCCATATAATGAGCTGCAGCTGAACACCAAATAGAGTTATCATAAAATGTTCATTATGAATGACCAATATATCAACATACTGTACAAGCCACTGATGACCAATTATTGCTCTGAATCTTTCAAATTTTCACATAATATTGATGCATGAGTTCACAAACTGAATAATAAACTCTTACGGCACACTAAAATGTCTAAATGTATTGCATTACATAAGAAAATATAATTTTCAAGATAACACAAATATACACATATACTAATGTATATATAATATAAAAAAATAAAAAAACACAGTAAAATTTTAACGTTGAAAGTTTTATTACGAGGTTTTATTACAGACCTTTTTCTATGCTAATATATTTGTAAATATAATTTACTCCTATGATTCAAAGCTGAAGTCTGTTACTCCAGTCTTCAGTGTTACATGATCCTTCAGAAATTATTCTAAAGCTGATTTGCTGCTCAAGAAACATCTCATATTATTATCAACTATTAACAGTTAATATTTTTGAGGAAACCATGATACATTTTTCAGGACTCTTTGATGAACAAATGAACAAGCATTTATTTTAAATATTTAGTAACATTATACATGTTATATGATTGTCACTTTTGATGAATGCATCCTTGCTGAATAAAAGAGTTAATTTCTTTACATAAAATCAATCTTACTGACCCTAAACTTTTGAACGGTAGTATACTGTATGTATTACTACGTTTAAAATCACATAGCATTTTCGGCTGTGCAAATTGCTCATTTATTTTAGGGAGTGAGGATGGCTTAACCACCTGCCGAGGTGAGGTAAAAGACGCCATTTTGTTTCACACACTTGATCTTCTATATTAGTAAATGGCTGTAGCGAAAAGACAATGGGAAGCCATTTTGGACCAAAGAGGCGAATGTCTTCAGCAGCCAGTGACTAATCACAAAGCTCAGCAGGCATCTGATGGGACAGCCCCATGAGGACCAGAACACTAACAGTGCCCAGCACGAAGGGGGAAAAATGCAACAGAAGAGAAACTGTGAAACTCTCTCTCTCTCTTTCTCACCCATCCCTCATCACTCTATTTTCCCAGCAGAATGTTATCTGCATTAATGAGACAGCAAATACACAGATGCCTGTACACACACACACACACACACACACAAACACAATAACTACAACAGACACAGCAATCGCCTCTCCTCTGCCATCTCTGATTTTTCAAGCATGAAGCTGCGGAGCATCATGGGTAAAATATTCCAGACGTCGCCCTAATCCACTACAAACCACAGTCAAACAAAACGGGGAGGGAGAAATCATTTGAAGGTGAACGAAAGGCACCTGAACGAAAATGATTTGCCACTGATCCGGCCCAAGAAAACAAATCTTTAATCATTTATGTGCATTCCCATCGTGTCACGCACACACACACACACACACACACACACACACACACACACACACACCACTCACTTGTATTGTTGGTGGTCCTTGGTGCTGCGGGTTTTGGCCATGAAGCGTTCTGCGAGCTTCTCCAAGTTGCGTGAATATTCGCTCTCGATCTCAGCTTTCTTCCTGAAGAAATCCTGCAGGTCCTGGAGGAGCTGAACCCGCATGTCCGTCTGCTGCTCCAGACATTTCTGCTGCTCCACTAACTGAGACCGTATCTCTGCTCACACACACACAAAATTATGTTAGCTAATTAACAACAGCCTTTTAAAAGGACAGTGTTTCATACTTAATGACAGCTGCAGTGTAACTGACAGCACATGACACGTTCGGGAGTGACTTGAACACAATGTGGGCACTGATGGGTGAAGTTGTGCTCTCTGAACCAGAGGTTATCCTCCTAACAAGGCGGTCTGGATTCTTCCTTAACAACACACTGGTTATTACACTCACTGCCGTTGCCAAGACAACAGGTAGTGGAGTGGAGTATCCCATGAGGATTAGCGTGTGTGTTTAATGGGAGGAGGTATTCAGTATTCTCCATCCTAGTTCTCATCTCCACTTCTCCTCAAGCTCCTCCTTTTCCTTAAAGGAATAGTTCTCTCGGAATTAAAAACCTGCCTTCATTTACTCACCCTCATGTCCTTCCAAACCCAACACTCTTTTCCATATAAAGGCAGTGGATAGTGACTTGCTTCGACTCATTTCAAAACAGAAGCAAATGTATCATAAAAGTTCTAATCGAATTCTTCTGAAGCAGTGTTATTTTTGTATTACATACTATTAAAGTACTTATTATTTTGAATTAGCTTTTATTTTTATTTTCAGGTTTGATTTTGTTATGTGCTTTTGACATTTTTATTATAATTTTTTTTTTTTAATTAGTCTTAGTTTTTATTTATTTCTAGTCTTTCTTTTAGTCTCTTTCAGTTATTTTAGTGCTTTATCTTAAACTTATTTCAGCCAATTGCCAGGGCAGTTTGTTAATTTAGTAAATGACAATAACCCTGTTCATATGATAGCTAGACATACGATAGCTTTGTGTGAGGAATAGTCTGAAATCTAAGCCTTTATTTACTGATAATCTAATATCACGTGTCAGATTTGAGAACGAATCATTCTTGTGTTGTGTACCTGATCAATCTATTCATTGAAAAGTTTCATAGACTCATAAGAACGATTCAGACTGTTACAGTTGTTGCCCAGTTAAAGTGGTGCGTGTAAACCTCACTCCCATGGCCTCAAGAGGCTCGCGAGAACTCTTCTGAAACCTAAAATGACAAATGGGACACCCCATGATCTCATGGACTTAACGGACACGGGCAGCCAAGTCCACAAGACTGAAAGTGCATACGAAGTGTGCCATTTGGGACAAGGCCTCTAGCGACTGACGCTAGCTACTGCAGTCTTTAGCCTCCTCGCTAGAGTTGCCCGGAGCGAGTAGAGTAGGACCGGTCACATTTGGTGCCGTGACCCGGATGGGAGTGAGGTTTAGGGGTTGAGTGTAACAAACGTAGGCCAGTAAGAGCTGCGTGTGTAAACCTCACTCCCCTGATCTCAAGAAGCGCACCAGCGACTGATACTAGACGCAGTGGTCTTTAGCATCCTTGTTAGCATGCACACCTTCTACACCGGTTCGAATACCGCTCTGAATACCGCTCGAAACTGGTTGAGTAAGACTGCATGGGATGGATTTTTCAATCCCGCAAGGTTATGTACCACTCCCATCCGCTTCCACCAAATGTATGTTAGATTTAATTTTTTGTCCCGTTCCCTCCCTCAAAAGGCGGTAGGAAGAGGTCTACGCTGATTTTTCAGTCCGGGTCAGGTTAGATTCTGTCTCATTCCAGTGTTTATAGGCTATTTTTTCCAATTTACACACACGAGTGATAGAATAACATATTTTGCAGGAGCCCACAAGTCATTTCTTTCTCCTGTACGGAGCCTGTAAAGGAAAGTTCTTTCGCTAAAGTTTTTCGCAAAACCTTTTGAGCTCTCTGCGAGTGAACACAAATTTTCTCGAGGAACGCAAAAGTTTTCAGAGGGAACAATAATTTATTGGGGGAACGGAAAACATGTGCAAGAGAAAGCAAAAGCATTGACAAAAATTTTTTCCTCCATCTCCTATTTTTTTCCTGGAGGGGCTCCGTACTCCCGCTCCCCGCGCACATATCAGTATCTTCATTCCCGCACCCAGCAATTCAAAACTTGTCCAAGAAGAAGGACAGATTTTCAGTGAATTACGTTTTAAATTCGGGTGCTGTAAGTTGCTCAGACAAAGCTCAGACATATGGACCATTTGGACTGTTTTTGCATCCTTTTTGAAGCTTAAAAATATTCAGTGCCTGTTAACTGGAAAGTGTAAGACAGCCATACGGTTTTGAAACAGGGCCATAACCACCCCAAAAATTACCCCTAGGACATCCTCCCGAAATATTCAGACCGCTGTGGCTTCTTAAATGCTTGATTCTTACATTTTATACCCCCAATCTTGAATCTGCCTGGAGTTATAACACCATGAGGATAAGTAAATAATGACAGAATTATAATTTTCAGAAGAACTATTTCTTTAATAACTTCTTTTAATAATATCGCTCCCTTGTTCCCCTTCACCAGCTCGCTCTCTCCCTCCTTTTCTTCTCCCTCACACTTTTCCCCCTCTCTTTCTCTCTCCACAGACCAACTGTTTAATGTCACACTGCCTCTCCAGCTCGAAATAACAGATGAGACAGCAGGCTTGGCGTGAGCTCTGTGTGGGTGTGTGTGTGTAGGAGGGTGGGAGGGACTGTGAGAATTGGAGACGTGTGTGTGTGTGTGTGTGTGTGTGTGTGTGCGTGTTCTGCATCAGTGATGGTGGCATGGTGAGCAAGGTGACTCTTTTGATACAATATAAGAAATGCCTGTAATCCAGCAGAGAATCAGAGGTTATATATAAAAATAAATGTGGTAAATGAAATGCCACTGCCTGGTAGAAAGTGAAGCATGTGTATTTTTCCTTAAAGCTAAAGTGTGTACTTTTTTAATACACTTTTTTAATATACAACGACAACTACACTGGTTCTATACAGAACCTTAAAGGGGTTATGAATTGAGAAATCCAATTTTCCTTTCTTTTGTCATTTAAGAAGTCAATGTATTATAAAAAAAAGACTTTTTTTTGTTAGCCCCAAAACAGCTTATTATTAAAACCAAGCAAGAAAACGACTCGTTTCGGATTTTGTCACATCATTACATCATAGTGTGACAAAAGACAAACCTCTGTAGAAGAAGATCAAAGCGTACTTCTACATCATTGCCTCTTTAGCCCCGACCCCCGATTCACGCATGTCATGTAGTATAGATGCAAATACATAGAAATGCCACTGAGGATTACAAGACGTTTTGCATTGCTAAAAGTTGTGGAAAAACACAGTCTTTGCATTGCCATTCTTGTGATCCTAACAGCGTGGATGAACTTTATTTTTTTAACGAAGTTCCAGTTGAATTGTGTCAGTAAGACCGTTTGTTTGTTCACTTCATGTTTCTGCGGATTGATTTTTATTAGACAGTTTGACGCAGGCTTTTCAGAGAGACTAAAAATGAAAGACTGAAAATAAAAGATGATGCAGACAATTGCATTCCGTCTTTTACTACGTCCAGCGGCTGCCGACAATGCTGTTCTCAAGAACATCTGACGGAGAAAACATCCGACTGCAACGGAGCGCATCCTCACATCCCCTGCCTGCGCTCATGTTGATGCTGTGCTCATCTGTCATCTGGGCAATGTGCATTCAGAGTGTCCATGTAGGTTTCCAACCAGTTACCAACAGCTGACTGGCAAAAACCAGCTTGAAACTACTGCAGAACTGGAAGTGAATTGAAATTGCATCAAAACTACAAATAAATAGACAGTGACTCATTTCCACAAGCCTTTGAAGCACAAAACAGGCAGACAGTGTTATTTAAAACAATATAAAAGCATTGTTTGTCCATATGGATGGAGCGGAAAAAAATTTAATTTCCATCATGCTGTGTTTGCGAGGATATGGACATTTATTTAGCAAGATGAAAAATGTAACTATAACAAACTTGCTGGCAAAGAAGTGTAACGTGCACACTTTGTTCTACTCACTACTAAAAAAAGAATCGCCATTTATATTTTGTTTCCCAATTTTGTCTTCACAAGTCACTGTCTATCTCATATTTGACCTTTGAACTTGTGACCGCGGTGAGAATGTCTGATACCCTGCGGCATGCGCCCGACCCAGACTGTTTCCATGGCAACAAGGCTTCTGCTCAGCAACCTGAGAGCGTGAGGACTGGAGAGCGCAGGCATGCTGTACAGCAGCACTGCACATATTCACATGATGTATAAAAATGGGAACTCAAACCACAGTAGCACCAAAATACAATGCATGCCCTCCACAAAAATAGAAATATCCTATTTACGAGGAAGAAAGGGAACTCAAATTTTCATTCCCTAAAAAACCACATACCATACGTCACCATGCTAAACGCTATTCTGCCACTTCCCAAATTATTTTCCATTTCTGCTTAGACTTCTAATCAGAATCTCATCCTCTCTCTCTTCTATTTATCTAAAGCAAATGTACTTCTTAAGCTTTTTCCTTTAGCCTTTCCTTTTCGCCCCCTGTCTTCTCATTCTAAAAAACTCATAATCTGCAGGAATGTAAATGCAGTTAAAACAACAAATCGACTTTTTGAGACATCGCCTGCTGGTGTACTCGTGAATATACACTCACCTAAAGGATTATTAGGAACACCTTTTCAATTTCTCATGAATGCAATTATCTAATCAACCAATCACATGGCAGTTGCTTCAATGCATTTAGGGGTGTGGTCCTGGTCAAGACAATCTCCTGAACTCCAAACTGAATGTCAGAATGGGAAAGAAAGGTGATTTAAGCAATTTTGAGCGTGGCATGGTTGTTGGTGCCAGACGGGCCGGTCTGAGTATTTCACAATCTGCTCAGTTACTGGGATTTTCACGCACAACTATTTCTAGGGTTTACAAAGAATGGTGTGAAAAGGGAAAAACATCCAGTATGCGGCAGTCCTGAGGGCGAAAATGCCTTGTTGAAGAATGGGCCGACTGATTCAAGCTGATAGAAGAGCAACTTTGACTGAAATAACCACTCGTTACAACCGAGGTATGCAGCAAAGCATTTGTGAAGCCACAACACGCCCAACCTTGAGGCGGATGGGCTACAACAGCAGAAGACCCCACCGGGTACCACTCATCTCCACTACAAAAAGGAAAAAGAGGCTACAATTTGCAAGAGCTCACCAAAATTGGACAGTTGAAGACTGGAAAAATGTTGCCTGGTCTGATGAGTCTCGATTTCTGTTGAGACATTCAGATGGTAGAGTCTGGGAGAGAATTTGGCGTAAACAGAATGAGAACATGGATCCATCATGCCTTGTTACCACTGTGCAGGCTGCTGGTGGTGGTGTAATGGTGTGGGGGATATTTTCTTGGCACACTTTAGGCCCCTTAGTGTCAATTGGGCATCGTTTAAATGCCACGGCCTATCTGAGCATTGTTTCTGACCATGTCCATCCCTTTATGGCCACCATGTACCCATCCTCTGATGGCTACTTTCAGCAGGATAATGCACCATGTCACAAAGCTTGAATCATTTCAAATTGGTTTCTTGAACATGACAGTGAGTTCACTGTACTAAAATGGCCCCCACAGTCACCAGATCTCAGCCCAATAGAGCATCTTTGGGATGTGGTGGAACAGGAGCTTCGTGCCCTGGATGTGCAGCCGACAAATCTGCGGCAACTGTGTGATGCCATCATGTCAATATGGACCAAACTCCCTGAGGAATGCTTCCAGCACCTTGTTGAATCTATGCCACGAAGAATTGAGGCAGTTCTGAAGGCAAAAGGGGGTCCAACCCGTTACTAGCATGGGGTACCTAATAAAGTGGCCGGTGAGTGTATATATATATATATATATATATATATATAGTGCTGTCAAATCGATTAATCGCATCTAATATAAAACCTTTTGTTTACATAATATATGTGTGTAATGTATACTATATATTATATTTATTTATATATATTGCATGTCTCTCTGTGTGTGTTTTCTGTATATACACAATATGTATATATAGACTTCCATTGATGTTATATCAGGTTATTGATATTTTCTGTGACCTAGCCCAACCCCTACCCATCACAGAAACTTAAAAAAAAAATTACTAGTGAGGACCATTTTACTGGTCCACACTAGTAATTTTTTTTTAAAGATTCTGTGATGGGTAGGGGTAATCAGTTGGCATAATATTTCACTATATAAGTTGGGACATTTGGCCCTCACAAATATAGCCAAACCTGTACACATATATTTACACACAGATGGAATGAATGTTTTTACATAAAAAGTATCAAGGATAAGTCAAGATTGTGAGGCTTCATCCAGGACACAGCCAGTACACAAGACACAACAAATGCAATCAAGAACATACGGATCCAAGGTCAGGAGATACGAACAGCCGAGGAGTATGTGTAAGGACTAAACAGACAGACAATGACTCAACACCACACCTTAACCGTAGTCAAGCAATATTTCATTCAACATAAATGAAAATTAGGTTATGAAGGCTAGACAGGCAAAACATCTTTCAAACGAAATTTTTTATTTCGCATGATTTTAAATATGTCTACCCTGAGTCCTGACTAAGCTCCATTAGCACATCTCCGTTAAACAGAATTAAGACTCGAGATAATCTGTAAAACAAGCCTGGCTAAATAAGCTTTCAGCATTAAACCCAAGTGTAGAGGCAAAGACAGGCTTCAAGACCCACAATCCTTAGTGTAAGTACTGCAGTATATGTGGTCTTCTCCGCCGGGGTCTTAAATAGATTACTGGATCGATATCTATACTTGATTAATGAGACTTACAGGGCTCCTATTATAAATACATGCAGTGGGTGGCTGGGAAATCTGTCTGGTCTCAACTCTGGTACGAATTTAGTTTTGACCAAATTAGCTATTTGTTCACTGTCTATTCTTAAACAGAGGAAGTGAGCCCATATGTGGTTTTTCAAATCATTATTTTGAAACATGACAAGGGCTGAGATGGGTACATGAAAATGGGATGATACTACACACACAACTCACTATAAAAGTGTACACACGTAGTGGACATCTGGTCCTTGTCCACCTCTCAGCGTTTGCCATCACCTTACTTGTATTACAATACCACATGCACATTTATTTCGCTATGTAAATGAGGACGTTTCATCATAGGCTGCGTCTGAAATCGCATACTCCATTTGATGAAGACTGCACTCGACCATAATAATGTATCTTCTGTATTTGTGTAGAATGAAAATAATCAGGACATACTACATCATGTTGAAATTGTCATGTAACCTACAGTAGACATCAGCCTTGTTGCTGTTTCACAACGTTCACAAATATGACGATCCCTCAGCAAGTTTCATCAGAAGCACATTTTAAAGTCTCGGCAGAAGCAATACATTGTCCGAGGGTTTTTTGCCTAATGTTTTATGAATACTGCGTATTTGGACATAGCCTACTACTAACTGGAATGTACAGCTTTTTGCAAACAAGGCCAACACTTCTTGTTTACAAAGTGAATTAACCCTATTAAACCTTTAACCCTTAAACGCATTAATGTTTCGCCAATCATTATTAAATATTTGGGTCTATAGCGAGGATTTAATTCTAAAACCGATGGATCTCCACCTGTCACGATAATATAAAACTTATATAGCTTATATATTAGAGTAACAGTTACAGAAACATAAAATAAATCATATTTTGTTACCTTTCTGTGCTTGGAAGGGTTCAGTTTGAGCAGATGTTTTATATCATCATCGCTGTCCTCGTCAGAGCTCATTTCACAGTACATTCAGCATCTGTCTCATATTCCCCCTCTCAAATATATCTTCAAAACTATCATTTTCAACATCTTCAAAATCATTATTTTGATCGCTGACAGCTTCTTTACCAGATCCAGCAGCAAGGGACAAAGACACTAATATTTGATTGCGTTCAGTACTTGCTCTGAGATATTTAAAGTTTTGCTGATGATGCTTGCCTTTCTTTTGTTTTCTGCCTGCGTTAACTATGAGTGAAAATCACTTCATCCTTGTGTATCAGACATTTACACCTTGTGGAATAAAGATAAATTGCACTTATTCAGTCATCAAAGATTCAGTTATTGTTGTGTAAATTAAGTTTTAGACCATGTTTACACCTGTGATCTGATCGACCAAAACGCATCTTAATTCCAGGTGTAAACAGGGCCTTTGACCCCTGAAAATGTGTACAATCTAACAGTTTACTCATGGAGCCACATGGAAATCCCTTTTTCTCGATGCACCATATTGGGGCTTAAAATTAAGATACCAAAGAAAAGTTTGTTAAGAACCAAAATTTGAAACTGAGTTACAAGCATGCAAACTTCGGCGGGAAAACGCAAGAAGTGCCTTTTTCCCATTTTTGAACTGTCACTGTTGGCATATGTAGCAACAAAGATGGCTAAAGACAACATATTTTATTAATAGACCAACCAATCTCTGTGTATTGGACTGGTTTGGATTCAATAAGGGTCAATTTGACCAGCAACATAAAAATCACCCCAATTCGAAAATAATACAAGGGTTAAAAGAGCAGAACATTTCCCATGATTTCGTACTGTAAAAACTCATAATTTCATTATTTAAAATGTGACGTAGCGACAACACAAAAGAAGATGTGGGGGCTCAAAACTAGACCCCTCCCCCCCAAAAAATGCTTCTTTCATCTGTGCGAACCATTTTATGTCACTTTGCATTACCTCTGAACATTTATTAAAGCGATGTTTGGACTCTGATGGCTCCTTCTGTGGGACTCTAAACTAACAGATGAAATGTCTTGTAGCGGATTGGATCCCCTGAGCCGCAATAAATCTGATTCATACAGTCTCTCTAGGCAGAAGAAGTACACCAGCGAGTCAGTCTGCGGCCTCGGACGATGAGGTGTGTGTGTGTGTGTGTGTGTGTGTGTGTGTGTGTGTGTGTGTGTGTGTGTGTGTGTGTGTGTGTGTTTGTGAGTGGACTGGACGGAAGCCAAAAGTGCAACCCGACATCAAATCTCATGAGAATAACAGACTAAAACGTAGCATTATGGCAATGTCACACTGCAAGACAAAAAAAAAAAACTCTCCATCTTTGTGCGTTTTCTTTGAGCCTTGCATGAGAACACACTGTGCACATGCACACACATGCTATAGCTATCAGTGGATGATATGAGGGTGGGGTTTACAGTAGTGTTTCTGGTCGCATGCATGTGTAAAGCTTTTGTACAACACAAGCTCCCAACAGGACAGAAAAAGCCACTCGAGTGCCATTTCTTGCTGATGAAGCAAAAATATTTTTTGTAATGCGCGCACACACACACACACACACACACACAAATGTTTTCCACATTAAATTGACTCACTTTGAATCACCATAAATGTGTAGTTCAGTTTGTGTGTGTGTGTGTGTGTGTGTGTGTGTGTGTGTGTGTGTGTGTGTGTGTTCGTGTTTATATTACATTGTGGGGACCAAATGTCCCCACAAGTATAGTAAAACCTGAAATCACCTACATTGTGGGGACCAGCCAGCGGTCCCCATGAGGAGAACAGCGTATAAATCACACTAAGTAATGTTTTTTGAAAATGTAAAAATGCAGAATGTCTCCTGTGATGGGTAGGTTTAGGGACAGGGGCAGTGTAAGGGGACAGAATATATAGTTTGTACAGTATAAAAACCATTACGCCTATGGAGAGTCCCCACAAAGATAGCGAACCAGACATGTGTGTGTGTGTGTGTGTGTGTGTGTGTGTGTGTGTGTGTGTGTGTGTGTGTGGTTTGTGTGGTGTGTATTTGCAGGTACAGTCAAGGTCATGTGCCTCGCTTTCCTTCTAACTTCCTCCCTCAGAGAAAACCATTTCCTGTGCGGACGCTGACAAACTCTAGCAGGACTTTTTTTAATGGGATAAAATTTCAAACAAGCATACACTGACAAAATGGCATACAAACAAATTTCACTAAGTAGTCAATTTCACAATTAATTCCAAGGAAACATTAAATTAGAAGAGAAATTCTGAAGTAGAAAGACTGAAATAGTATAGTCTTGTTTTTTTTTTACAGTATTTCTTTTACACATAGTACACTAACAAATGCTGGGGTTTTTCAACCCATGTTTGAGTCAAATATGTGCAAACTTTTAATTTGGGGTTGTCCATATTTGACCCAAACATGTGTTGAAATAAAACAACTCAACATTTTTTAGAGTGCAAGTATTTAAACATGACCCTTCTTAAACATTAAAAGAAAATTAAGCATGTTTGCAAATAAGTGTCTGTTACTGTATATATGAGTATAGTAGCGGTCCCTTCTGACCATCAATCACTCATCTGTCTCAATCCATCCCCAGTCACACTACTGTATGCCACACACACTGCCGTACGTGCGGTCCATACTAAACAGCACTGCTGCGGCAGGAGGATTCCCTGATCTTGCTCCCTGACACACACACACACACGCACACACAGAGCCAGATACCCATCGCTTCCCCATTGGACATTCACACACAGACTGGTGGTTGAGTATCCATGGAAACATGTACAATGCAGCAAGAGCCTGTTGAAAAAGGAGTGTACCTAAGCACACAGTTGACAACCGCTAGACCTCCATATGTTGGGAGTGTGAGCACAAACGCAGCGGCCCTGATACTACACCAATCTATCAGCATGCCTTGAGTTGCCTAGAGACCACCCTCACTCTCACCACCATTGGCCAATAGCAGCTGAGACAGCAACTCAGCTCCTTACATTTAAATTTGGTGCTTCATTTGCCAGATTTTTTCTAAAACATCTTCCCATTTTATGATCTAAACGAGCCATACACCTTCACCTGACTACAGTTGGAGCGCTGGAGACAGGATCTGCCATGCGGGTTGCTATGGAGCCCCCCCCCCCCTCTTTCCATCTCATCGATTACACACTGTTAAACGAGTGCACGAGCACAAACGCCCGCCCTGCTGTAAAGACAAACAAATCAAGCAGGGGGCATTTTATATACTATTATGTTGTTTTTGCATATCTTGAATCAAAAGAAGGCTGTATATGTTGTACCTCCCTCGTGTAATGTTGGAAATCTACCTTAGGCTTGTTTTGGAACATGGTTTCTGGTTTCTAGATAGTCCAAGCTGGTGAAATAGCCATCTAGAGCTGGGATGTCCAACTGGTAGCTAGTTTTTTCAGCTGGTCAACCATCTAACATGGTTCAAAAACCATGTTGATCACCTTGAGATGCTGGTTGACCAGTAACCACATTTCATTTACCATCTTGACCATCTTGAGCTGGTATGAACAGCTGGTTGCTGGTTTCTTATTAACAGGCCATGTTTCAAAAAGAATCTTAACCACCATCTAATTTTGTTGACCAGTTACCACGTTGCAACCATCTCAACTTCCTTTAGCTGGTAAAATCAGATGACAACTGGTTTCTAGTTAGGCTAATCCAAGATGGTCATTAACTGGTTGACCAGTAACCACAATCTTGAGCTGTATGACCAGCTGGTAAGCTGGTGTTTAGCCGCTAGTTAGCTAGTAAACCATCTAACATGGTTCAAAAACCATGTTGATCACCCTGAGATGGTTTCTAACTGGTTGACCAGTAAGCACATCTGGACCATATTGAGCTTGTATGAACAGCTGGTTGCTGGTTTCTTATTAGCTTGTCAACCAGCAGCTACAATGTTTCAAAAATCATCTTAACCACCTTTGGTGTCTAGCTGGTAATCAGGTTGACCAGTTACCATTTTGCAAAAACCATCTCAACCCCCTTTAGCTGGTAAAAGCTGACAACTGGTTTGTAGTTAGGCTTATCCATTAGCTGGTTGACCAGTATGTTCTCAACACCATCTTGACCAGGTATGACCAGCTGGTCAAAGATGGTTTACTAGTTCTAATCAGCAAAATAATGCTAGAAACCAGTTAACATGTTTTAAAACAAAACCCCCAGCTTAACATGGATTTATCCAGCAGAATAAAGTGGTTTAAAATGCTTTGAAAAACAATTCAAATTAAATGGGAAGCAATAATGCAATTGAAAGGCATTATGAAATCTTATTTGGCCATTATGTTAACGCATGCACAGGGTTCGTATTAGGTGCATCAGATGAAAGAACGTCTCCAGGTACCCATCAGGTGCGAGTGTTCTTACCTTTCACTTGGCTCTCATACTCCGTAATGATTTCCTTTTCCTTTTTGCTCTTGATCGTGTTAGACATGACGCCTGTGTAGTCCAGATCCGCTGGTCCCTTCTGTCTGAAACCTTTCTGCTTCTCCGAGACGCGTCCCTACTGTGCCCGATGCGTCATATCTAACCACAGGTTCAGTGCGTGATCCGGCAGCAGGAAACTGTAGTCCGTAATGCAAAGCGATGACATTCAACCATGCACATCAATGATTATTAGACCTGCACAGACAAAAGACCCCTGAAAAGTGGCACGTGAACCACGGGGGCGCGTCGTTACAGCCGCATCGCCAGACGCGCAAGAACGATTGGAGATGCAAGTGGCCGCATCAATATTACGCACAGGTTGAGTGCGCACGCGATTGACAGAACAGATACGCGCGTCTAGAGGTGACAGAGACTGTAACTCATCTAAACTCACTCTAAGATGTGAGAGAATCTGAGTGTGTATGCAAAAAATTCGTTAGGTGTGCGTGTTTCTCATGCGCGCGCTCTCCACGCTACTGTCAATTGGTGGGCGGGTTGGGGCGTGAGTGTGTGCATGCGTGCAATTGCCTACACATAAAATTGACAGTCACACTATTTCAGGAAACCTAAAATCCAGTTGTTTCCAGTCCTGGACCTCGAGTACCCAAGTTCTGAACATTTTGGATGGTTCACTCATTTAACACACCTGGTTTGTATTATCGGCTTATTAGTAGATGCTACAAGACCTGAACTGGGTGTGTCAGATAACGGAGATATCCAAAATGCTGGATTGAGAATCACTGGACTAGATTTACCAGACTATGTACTTACCCATAGGGATGATAGATGGCATTTGCGGAAATTGTAGTAAAAATTCATTTCTTTGAAGCAATTAAGTCTGATAAAACTTTATTGTTGTAGTTTACTGGTTTCGTCAATAGATACCAATTAAGGCTTGAACACCCAATTCCCAAAGGAAGTAAAACTATATATATATATATATATATATATATATATATATATATATATATATAGAGAGAGAGAGAGAGAGAGAGAGAGAGAGAGAGAGAGAGAGAGAGAGAGAGATACTTTTTTTTTTTTTTTTAACTTATGCATGCACGTTTCGACAGCATTTTAAAAGCATTTCAGAAACCACAAAGGTTAGATGTCAAGAGTGCGCTAAATGTGTAGCCTACGTTCGCGAAGTGACAGTAGTTATTATAACAGCAATTTTTTTTAAAGTCGACACCTCTGAAAATAATTGTAGTAATTGTCCAAAAATATAATGCGATGCATGATGCCAGGTTTATATCGGGTTGAATTGAATCTTTAAGGTGGACTGAAGTACGCAGCTGTGGGAAGTACCAGTCTGACTTCTGCTGGAGCAACTGTGCAACTACAAAACAGAGTAATGATTCGCACAATGAAAAGGCTTCTCAATGACTCTCCCATTCTTCACTTAGACATAAGTGGCTGAATGATGTAGGAGGCGCTTTGTGGGTCACTTATTCACCTTCACACACACGACAACACTGCGCAGAGTCAGCAGAGGGAGACAGAGAAGAGAAGACCAGAAGGTGGAACCAAGTCCGAGAATGGCTACAGTGTTTAGGAATACTTTGAAGAAGAGATATTTTTATCAATATTTTGTCACATGTCTAGTTTGATTGGTCTCAAGGCCGGATTTACCACCGGGCCGATTGGGCCGATGCCCGGGGGCCTCCGACCTCTAGGGGGCCTCCAAGACCCCACTAACTGTGTGGCCTCGTCCTTTTATTTTTAATTATTAAATTAAATAAAAATTCATTAATGCGTGTGTGATTGTGTATGTGAACAATTTATTTACACACAAAAAAGTATCATGATCAGTTTTTCGGCTGTGTCGGATGATGACGAGTCACCGCAGAAACTGTTGATAGCGTCAAAACAGGCGGTAGAAGATAGTGTGAAAAACAGAGAGTTGAGGACATCGAAAAAACAAACAACATGGATAAAAAACGGTGGAGCAGCGGAGCCACAAAACGCAAAGCTAAAAGGGAGAAGGACAGCAGAGAGGATTTAATTAGGAGTAATATTCCAACCATCTCTACTTTTTTCAAAAGTCGGCTCGACGAATATAAAGAGCCTGGCGGCGCCGGCGGTGATGCTAGTGAGGAGTTTAGCACAACATCCAGCCTTGCTATTTTAGATGAATCTGAGCATCAGCAAGACAAAGAAGAAGACAAACGACAAGACAAAGAACCCTATAGCCCGGCTGGAGTGACAGACATGTTCAGTCTTTTACTTTTAGTGCCGCTTTCAGAGAGGTCACGTCCGTAAATAGTTTTTTCCTCATAAATGCGAACACGAAAAATAAAATAAAATAAATATTTTATTCTGTGGAGAGTCAACACTTCTTCATCCGGTGGGTACTACGTTACTTTTGATTTGCGCAGTGCATTCTATTGCTACAAGTTGTGACTATTGCAAGCACGCGCAGCTGAGAAGTCCGATTATATATATAGCTATATATTTACTTATTTAATAAATTCAAGCAATTGGTTGATGAAACATTGATTAAAATTAAGATACAATTAAAACAAAACGAAATTCACTCGTGCTTTCTTTTGTTATTGTGTTTTCGTTCAAAGGACTTTAAGTTTCATATCTTAAGCTTTGTATTTTTATACATTGTATTTATCAGAACTTTAATAGGCTATATTTCGATGTTCCTCTGTTCTGTTGTGACAATAAAACAAACACGTTTACTTCTAAAACTGCATTATATTATTTTAGTGCTGAGGACTCATGAGGGCTGAGTATTTTAAGCTGAGGACTCAAAAATAACTACAAATCTGTATATGTTTCACGTTTCTGGATTTAAAATATATATATATATAGGCTATATATGGCCGATCTATCGGATTTTTAAATAACCAAATATTTGTATCAGTATCGTCCTTAAAAATCCTTTATCATTGTATACACGGTTATCGACATGGCGAAAAGGGGCATTGAGGCGTTATCGTGTTTTCCTGAAAACTACAGACCTTTTAGAACAAGAAGTCCAAATGCACTCAATTTCATGTTATTTGGCTGTATTTTCATAGATTTTAATCTGCTTTTATTCCAATAAATTCTGATTTCAAAATCTACCAGCCACTCAATGTTTTTACCAGCCTCTTTCTTGTTTTTAACTGACAATGTGTAAACTAACTGCATGTAAAAATGAATACTACAAGATCTACAATACGTAAGCAGTTTATTTAATCTCAAGTCTCAATGAAATACTGGCATTTTCTCTTTCTCTCTTATAGCCTACACATAAACACATGAACTGATATTCATTTCAGTTCACATATGAGGAAAACACAATGTTACGGACGTGAGCGCTCTGAAAGCGGCACTAAAAGATGCTTTAAAACTTCAACATCAAAGAGACATCAAACAAAAAGCACAAAACCTTTCTTTAAAGTGAATTTCGTTTTGTATTAATTGTATCTTAATTTTAATCAATGTTTCATCAACCAATTGCCTGGATTTAATAAATAAGAAGTAAATATAGCAGACGATAGATAATAACGAAACGGAGGCGCCGGCGCGTGAACTGGAGCTCGTCTCATAAATGAACCTAAAGCTCAGTGTATAAGGAAGCCTCTCTCACAGACAGACATGTCTACTTTTAAACAGAACAATTCAAAACGAAAGAACAGAGACACAGACAGCTCTCTGCTTATGTAATCCGTTTGAAATGTGCATTTCTCTCTTGCACGTTCACTAGGCTACTGCGAAGATTACGATCAGCATCGTCAACTTCAACTTTGTAACTGACACGGACAAAGAAAAGACTTGTTTAGCCTATTAATAAATCATTAAAACATCTCCTTACTATATTTTACATATTCATAATCATTACTTTTTCCGGTTCTTTGTGACAAATTTTAGGAGCTTTATTGGACGTGCCCTTACAATGTCACTAACGCATCACCGCAACCACCAGAATAGCCCTGTTTTTTTGGGGGGGGTTTTAAGGATTTGTTTACTGTGTGTGCGATTCATTTAATGGAAAGCACATTCACTGTTAGTTGTCTTGCTAACCAGTGTCTGCTCGTTTATTCAAATTAATTTGTCCTACAACAGACGAACGTGGCATGATATTTTGATATATTATCGCTATTTTTATTTACCCGCCACAACACAAAATCACCCGCATTTGGCTGGTGGCGGGTGCTAATTTCCATGGAGGGGGGCCTCCAAGATTTTGGTGCCCAGGGGCCTCTGCTTTCTAAATCCGTGCCTGATTGGTCTACATAGTAAAATCAGGTTAAATAAATAAATAAAGTAATAAAGTTTTTATTTATTTGAATTAATTTAAATATATGATCTATTATCATGTCAGGAGGAGAGCATGTAATGCTGCAGAGAACTCATCCCGTCAAGAACACAATCAGCATAAATCAGTATCACAAATAGAACCATGATGTAAATATTTTACACTTGAAACATATACTGATATAATATGTATTAGTGTGCTTGCAGTAGTTTTCATCAACATAATGTTAAAGTGTTAATTTCAGTAGAATTATTGAATGAAATCTAAGCATTTTAATTAGAAACAGATTTAAAAAAATCATGATTTATCACAACATTTTATATTTTGTCAAATCAACTTTATGAAATAATTTATGCGGTTTAGATAACATCATATTTTGAGTTTCTGTTGATTAAACCAATATCCTTCATTGTATTAACTCACATTTTTTTAATTTCAATGAACTAGTTAAACCAACTCTTTTTTTAAGTGAACTACTGCAATGCTTGGGAACAAATTAGCTTGCTCTCCAAAAAAACAAGACTTTCCTGTATAACAATAATCTCATTACCGCTTGACATATATCAACAGGTCATGGCATCTTATGAAGTGTTTAGTGTGTGTGTGTGTGTAGTAATGTATGCGAAAATTAGGATATAGCGTCTCTCATGTGACACTGAAGCAATGTTAGTATCCTTAGCAGGCTTACATCTCTGCTCAATTATGAATTATTGAGAATTATTTGACATCACTATAGGGTCAGGAACAGGCCAGTGCCAGGGTCACAGCAGGCCCCCCCCCCCCCCCCCCCCCCCCCCCCCCCCCCCCCCACACACACACGTACTGTAAGTACAGGAAATGTATATCTGCTCCAATCACTGAGCACACCCTCACTCTAACGATGCATTTATGGGCACTTAAATGTATTTTTAGACTTCTGAGGGTCGTTTTAGATGATTTATTATAGACTTATATCACGTAGATGACTCATATTTATAACTCTTGGGTATTATATGAAATGCTCGGTTCTATAAAAACAGGACATAAAAGGTGTCCTGTGGGTGCTCTATGAGTATGAACCCATGATGAATTAATAATTGTGCTGTCTATACCACCTATAAAGCTCCATTTAAGGGCTAGTAAAGCTTCTGTCTATGTTTAGTGGAGTTCTGGGGGGTGTTTAGTGTACGTGACATCAATGAGTGTGTTTATATCTGCTTTCATTGAACCTTCAGTCCAGCACAAGCCTCAGGACAGAACATGACTGTTCTGTTCCACGACTGAGGAAATGTACATGTTCACAGTCAAAAGTGGAACACATGTATAATAATTCATTTGATGAAATACACTACACAAGAGAAAGTGTTATTTGATATTTTATGAGCTAATAAAATTAAATTCATACATTTTAAAGTTGGCATGAAACAGAAGATAGTCTTTGCTTCCCTGTATCTGAGTGAATCAGGTTCTTGAACAAGAAAAACTGTAGGCGAGACTTGATTTTGTACACCGGGAAGTCACTGGACGGTTGTAGTTTGCTATTGCTGTGATGTCATGTGAGTGACAGGTTGTCCCGCCCTCACACCAGACAACACGTCATCAGAGATGTCAATACTCATTTATATTATAATATTTCATAAGAATTTAGATTTCACTGTGCACTTCAAGTGAAGCTTGAGTGTGTCTCGAGGTTCCCATTCCAGGTCCATCTCAGAAAACTGCAAACCTGTGGTCCGTATAGGAGGAGGACCATCAAAGGGAGCAGATTGGATCAGTTATCTGTTAATCATGAAGTTTCCTGCTAAAGCAAACTGGTCTCAACTTAAACTGTGTTTGGACATGGGAAAAACATCTGAAGCATCCAGTCAGTAATTACACCGCTCTCATTAGTCAGACTCATACATGGAGTGGGGGAACAGGCTTAAACATTTCCTCCAGTACTGGCTTTACTGTAATTCGTTCTCCTCTTCAATCCTTTTTTTTTCTTCTCCTGAACGTTCTGTTCCTCTCAGACAGAGGCTCTAAAAAGGATGACGCCGATTATGTGATGTTCTTTTTGCCGCTTTTACTTCTCCAAAGCAAGGTTCTCCCACGCACTGGCAAACCTGACAATCATACATTACTGCTTTGTATGAGTGCTGTTAAATGTCTGGCATCTGCAAATCTGTGAACAAAAATTAGAGGAACTGACCTCATTTTGAAAGAATCGTTTTAAAACACTGTCATTAACTCAACTTCATGTCATTCCAAACTTTCTTCCGCTGAACTTCAAGGGAGACATTCTGTTGAATATTCATTCTGCTTTTCTATACAATGAAAGCATACAGACATCAAAATAAAAAAAGAATACATGCAGTCCATTCAACATGAGCACTTTATCCAAAGCCTTTTGAAGTCATGTGCTTATGAAAGTTAAGTTATTATTTACTGGTGGATATTCACATTTGGTGCATAAACCAGGTTTGATGCCAATGACACCAAACAACATTAAAAAAGCATTTATTTGAAGTTTTCTCGAACAATATAACAGTCCTTACTGTCACTTTGAATCAATGTAATGCATTAACGCTGAATAAGAGTATTAATTTTTTTACTGACCACATAAAGTCACAGAACGGGGCCACGAGTGCTGAGTCGTGGTGCCGTATAAAAGTCAAGCGTAAAAAAACACTCCAAACTTCCACTGGCATTAATATCAGCACAAAAACTGTGCGGCGGGAGCTTCGTGGAGTGGGTTTCCATGGTGGAGCATTGGAGTAAGAGTGGAAGCTGTTTATAGCTACAAAGGGCGGACTAACTCCATATTAATGTCTATGTATTTAGAATGCAAGATCATTAAAATCCCACTCAAATAATTGTATCCATATAGTCTGTTGAATTAAACTAATACATTCAGACACTGCAATAGCTACAGGGGACTTGGCCTCTTCTCAGGTTTATCAAACACTGTATTTGATACTTCCTGTAGTTATTAAATCCACAGTAGGAGTCTAAGGGCCAGACTTACTAACAGCTTGTGCCAGCGCAAACCCTCTTTTGGTGTTAAAAAACTACTGTCAGGATTTACTAAAGACACAAAGTGAAAAATTTGTGCTGAAAAGGCATGGACAGTTATTTTTGCGGCTGATCTTATTGCATATGCGTTTGAAGGAGTTTCCTTTTCAGACGCAAAATTTATGGGAGGAGAGTATTAAAGGAGCTGTATGTAAGAAATTTATTTAATTAATCATAAAATGGCCCTGATATGTCACTAGACATTAAGAAATCATGTTCATTTCAAATACTTATATCACTGACAACAGTAGTCCGGCCAGGATATTGTCATTTAAAAAGTGAAGTTGCAGCCCTCAACTGATGTTGATGTTGTCATGTTGTGTTTTGGTCTGATCCTCCACCCTCCACCAATCGACCAATCACGAAGTCAGTAGTGTTGCGGCATCTGGGTTGCCAGCTCTGCTCTAGTTGCCACAGCTGCAGATACAAACGTGTCGGATAAAAAAAATGTTGGATCCTGCAGCCTATCTGTCAACCTCGAGTCAGAGGGGAGGGGGAGGGGATACACCGCCCTACAGTAATTTGAAAGTGATTACAGTACCAGTTTTGGTACTGTTTGGTACAGTTCAATTTACTGGTGTTTGCGCCATTATTTCCCGCCCCCCAAAAAAGCATGCCCCAAACCAGACACTAACTGATAGATTGCGTTGCTCATTATGGAAATGATCCGGCTGTGTTCTTTAATTTGCTCTTCGTCAGTAGATCAAGCGCAGAACTTTCCACTCCTATCTGCATTTTTTTTAATTGTGCTCTCACGGCTCACAGTAATTTGCCCTGTATAGTAAATCTGGTCCTAGACCAGAAGTCCTGCATTGAGATGTCACTCACGTCCTTCTGTCTATGTTGTCCTTTGACCTCTGTGACTCTTGAGGGTTGTGCTTGGTTTTTCTCTATAAATTCTGTTTGATCGGTACAGTTTTAAAAAGGTCAGATTAATATCATCAGCCCTGACTGGCAGTCCATATCTTTCTTTCACCCACACAACCAAGCTGTGTAACCTCAATATCCCGTTTCCTAGTGGGACTAGAAAACCTGTGGTCCTCAATTTCAGCTGCCATGACAATGGGTGGCTAAGAAATCCCATGTAGCTCAGCAGGAAGGGCCACTTCGTATCGCTGTTCTTGTCACTGCGTAAAGAGATCGGTGGTTGTTAAAAGTTGGCGGCTGTCACTAAAGACAGCTTGAAGTCGGCATGAAACGGAAGTTACAATAGTTTTTTCTTTCCTATTGTGAGGCATCCCTTACGAAAAAGAAGTATACTGCAAGTTCATTTTATTAAGTATACTTAAGTAATATTCAAGTATATATTTAAGTATACTTTATGTAGTAAGTATACTAATGTCAATATGTACTAGTAGTAAACTTGTAAGTGTACTATTTTAATACCGCTTGGGACTAAATTGGCCCACTTGTAGTATATAAAAAAGTATATGTTTAAGTGTACTATATAAGTGTACCAGTAGTAAACTTTAAGTGCACAACTAGTTCATAATTACGTTTCTCATTTGTACTGCAAGTGAACTTATGGGTATACTAGTAGTTTACTATTTTAATACTTGTAGAAAATTTTTAGTTTATGAAAGTACACTCTCAGTAAACTACTAGTTTAGTAGTTCTATACTGCAAGTATACTTGCAAGTTTTCTTTTAGTGCACTCTCAGTAAAGTACTAGTTTACTAGTTTTATACTAAGTTTTCTTTGTAATACATTTCACTCGAATAATACAACATTGAATTATACTACACTATTAAAGTATATGATTTTCTTAGACACATCTAAGTAATCACTACATTAGATATAGAGTGTGGCACCATACCTTCATCTCAGAAGGTACATGAGTGAATGCAGAGACCTCAATACTTGGTAGACAATACACAATGACGGTAACATTTGATGGATCGTTTTTGTGTCTGAATGTGTAATAAGTAGAAAATTAACTCCAAATGTCACAAAATGGCAAGTTACTAATCCTAACAACAAACGCAATGATAAAATAGTGTAAATACAGCTGGAAAACAGTGAAAAATCAACCTCATTAATTATTCAAGGCCCAGTGCATGATGGGAACACCAGTATCAGAAGAGTTGAGTAAATTTACTTAATTTTATAATGTTGATATTTACGCTTTCATTTCTACACGATTGAATTGAGTACTACTATAGAATTTACTTACTTTAAAATTCTTGCCTGAACTAACTTTTTCATGTAATTTACAGTTTTTTTCTGTAGAATTTAAAATATAAAATATAGACGGTATTTATAAGTATATAAAAAGTATGCTTTCTTATTTTTAGTTGAAAAGAAGTATACTAATAGAACACTTGAATAAACGTATTTTTCGTAAGGGATATCCGAGTGACACAGCTTCTCGAACAAGAAAAACTGCAGGATGGGACTTAAGTTTGTCCATGGGGAATTGATTGGATGGTTGTGGTTTGCTTTTGCTGTGATGTCATGTGAGTGACAGGTTGACCCGCCCTCACGCCAGTAAACACATCATCAGAAAAGAGAAGAGATGTTGCTGCCAGAGGGAAGGGAAGTTATTTTTATTGAAGATTATGAGGGCACATGAATTGAAAAAAAATACAGATTTTTGATGTCATGAGACAAATGAATTACATAAGACTTGTTGCATGATAAAAAAGAAAGCGCAAACTCTGTAATAATGAAGTTCACCGTGCATTGAAAGTGCCCTTTTTTTATTTACCAGCAGAGGGTGCCAGGACATTTTCAGCATGAAGAAACACCATGCACTCGAACCGGAAACAAGTAAACAAACTATTAAACGATTGCATTAAGTGAATGTGGAAAAATGAAGGTCCCCTATAGATGAGTCTGGTGATTATTCATCATAAAGATTACATTTAGAGCATCTTCTCAGTGCTTGTATGCTGACAACACAAGTAAACTGTTGATAAAGTAAAAGGAATAAAATGCTATAAAATATTACCATTACAAAAAGACAATTAGAGCAATGATAGAAAGAAAAGGATCAATATTGATTGTAAAATTGCGATTGTAAAAACACAAAGTCATTAATCCAGAAAAATTGTGTCTTTCAGATTATTCTATAGAAGATCTTATAAAGGTGAGAAAATAAACCTTATGTCTGGATTTAAGTTTTTTGCATAATCTTTCACTGAAAAAGCTGCTCAGCAGGAAATTAAAGAGGAAAAGAGGGATAAAGTTGGGGGCCAGGGCCAAGATTAGCCTAGTGCTAAAATAACAGACTCAAATCTCTCCTCAACAGGACAGTTCAATTTACAACAGAAAATTGGTGCACGTTGACATTAAATAAGTGATGAGATGTGACTTCATTTTAAAAGTGCCTTTTTGAAGTTACATTTTTGACTGGAAAAAATTCAAAGACATCGAAAGTACGTTTGGAACATCACTTATGTCAGTGGCACAGGAAAATCTGTTTAATTCTACATAGAGCTGATTACACGACAATATCATTCATGTTATTTCAGTTACCTCCCTATCGGACACTGTTCATTTGGGAATAAATTAAAGTAGTCCTGGTTCATTATCAAGATCTTCAACCAAGCATTTGTAGAATAAAATTGATCACCACAAAAGTATCAATTATGCCGGGGCGGCAGTGGCTCAGTGGTTCATGTAGGTTGTCTACAAACCGGAAGGTTGGTGGTTTAATCCCCGGTTCCACCTGACCGAGTGTTGAGGTGTCCATGAGCGCTTTGGTGGCCATTGGGTCTGTGAAAGCGCTATATAAATGCAGTCCATTTACCATTATTATGGCCCGATATTGCCAGAGATGGAGAATTTTACTTGGTAGAAAGCCATTCTCCGTTGCCTGGAATATGTGTATCCATTGACATTGTCTTTGCCCTGCTGACCCAGAACCGGAACCCAGCCAACATCTTCATATGCCCACCCCGAACCTAGAGCCAGTGCCAGCCCGCTAAGAACCCAAAGACAGAGCCCACCGCAGACCCAGAGCCAAAGTCTCCTTCACTACCTCTAGTTCTGCCCAGACCCAAGTCTCCATCACCACTGGTTCTGCACAGCTCCCAGTCTCCATCCCCACTGGTTCTGCACAGCTCCCAGTCTCCATCACCACTGGTTCTGCACAGCTCCCAGTCTCCATCACCACTGGTTCTGGACAGCTCCCAGTCTCCTTTGTCATTTCAGCTTCTGGAGAGTCTTCTCTTAAGCAAGGTTTGTGTCTTTAAGGTCTGGAGTTTTTCAGACTGTCTGTGACCTGCTGGGGTCAGAAAGCACAAGGGTTAAATCTCATTCACATGCTGGCCTCTGTTTCTGACATGTTCAAGGGTCTCCTGGTTGTGTATCATTGAACCCAGTCATTGTTCAACATCATATATTAATGGATGGATCTATCACTCACACCAACAACTATGTGGCCTACAGATCAACACATTATTCATATTTAGCACCACCTCAGCATTCCTTCACAACATAAATCACAAACGTAATTGAAGATAAAAGTCTTTCTCTCTAAACCTAGGAGACCAAAAGAAAAACACAATAAAAAAATTAAAATAAACGATGGAAATTGTTGAATGTGATGGAACTGATAAAGGTAAAGAAAAGGAAAATTAAGTGTCAGTTAAATGTTTAATTTAGAGAGGGTGAAAAGCTATGTTTCATAAAACAAAATCCTTGCCTTATCATTTGCTTTCTGGTAGTGCATGAACTTCTACAGCACACAAACAAAACAGTGGACGGGCTTTGATTCTCAAGAAAATTAATTATGTGTTGTCAGGCAAGCACCGGGTATCAGTGTCTCTCTGCTTTTCTCTCTGTTTTGCACACACGCACAAATGACATGTCATCTTAACGTTGACAGAAGAATTTCTGGGCTGCTGTTACTTGGATGCTTTTGAAAGCTCTCATTTAGGGTCGTCACACTGTGTGCTGGACCTATCTGAGAATGGACATGAGAATAGACATATTTTTCATCAAAAGATATGCAGCAATTGCTATTTAAACACGCATATAACGAGAAAGCGTGCTATTTCAGACCTGGAGACTATCTGTGAGGAATGTCAGATTCATAAAAAGATGAATGTTCAACCGGCTGATCAACCTGTTTGTGTATTATTATAGAGCTCAGAGACTTTTGTAGACAGTCACACAGTCTCTATCACACACACACACACACACACACACACACCCACCCACACACAAAAAACACAGTGGAAACAACAGGTAAAGAATCAGTCACATGTCAAACCACATGTCAGAATAGATAGAGTGCTGTCTGCAACTGTCTGTGTGTGAGATGAGATGCCTGAGGATCGAGACGACAGAAAGTGCAGGGGTAAGATGAGTCGAGACAGGAATGGAACGTAAAGGGGGGAAAGCTATAGATGAGAAGCAGTGAAGTGAAGTGACGAGACGAAGAGATGACAAATAAAGTAAAGAAGAGAGAATTGAGAAAAGACAAAAAACATACATGAGACAAGGCAAGAATAAAAGTAAAGAGTAAATGAGATGACAAGAGGAGAAGAGATGAGATGAGATGTAAAGCAAAGAGAAGAGACCAAAATACATTAGATGAGGTGAAATAAAATGAATAATGAAAAGAAGAGGTGAAACTGAAAGCAAAGTATATCAAATAAGTTTGTTTGAACTGAACAAAACAAATACATTAAGTGCTAAGACAAAAAAAATATGAGGAAAATTGAGAAGATAATGAAAAGAGAAGAGAAAAAAATAGCCAAAAGACAAAACGAGGAGAAAAAAATAAATCACGAGAAACCGATGTGACAATAAGTATTTAAAAGAAGTCCACATGAATAAAATTAAAATAATAATAAAAATGAATAAAAATAAAATAAAACAAAATAACTAAATGGCACACATATCATTTCCTCCTTGATGTCTTATCTCTCTGCCGTTCTACAAACATTCCCTGAGCGGCTCCTAAACAGCAGCCCACATTCACAAGTGCTCTTCATTATCACGATATGGAATATAAATAAACACAATGTGCTTATTGATTGACATATGACCCCACGGGGACTCAAAGAGATTAAACTGAATTTACTACTGGCTGCAAAAGAATTTATATACAGTCTGGAAATGATTACTGGAACGTTTAGTATTTCTGCTTCTGAAACCAATGTCCTTAATAAAACTCTTAACATGAGACATATTCAGGTATAATGGAGTAGGCTGCTATTATCAATGTTTTTACGCATATTTCAAACAGCGGGATGAGTGTTTTTTCCCTTCATATCAAAGGTAAGCATCCTGGTTAACTACTACAGAAGTATTTTATAAGTGCATAGGTTCATTTGTCATAATGATCAAAGTGCTCTAGACCCCAGACATCTGTCATTGTCACTTTAATTGCGATGACAACAGAGATAGCATTTGCGGTGAGACGCAGCATCAGTAACAGCATGATTCTTCCTGACATATAGACGTCATTAATCAAAAAACATCCCATCTAGGTAGTAGTCTAATATTTTAGGAATGCAAAAACAATAAAACTTCCTTCTCATCTCTTGGTTGTCATCTTTCTCCATATTCCTAAAAAGGCACAGTCGACGTGAGCGAGGTCTGTTTTGAGTCACAGACCACCCTGTGATGATCTGAGAGCTTTTCCGTGAGCTGCACTCATAAAGCAGAAACTATAAAAACAACTTTACCTTTAGGGTTTCTGTGTAGGGTGAGGAACATCTGATTACATCAAGGACCACACTCCTCAAAGTTACGATCAGTTAGAACCAGACTTTGTGCCTTGATGCAACAGGAGAATCATTAATAAAAGAAAATACATGCATCTAATGAATCGATTTACCTTCAAAATTGCACATTATAGTAATGGAATGCAAAACATAACATAACATATAACATATAACATATAACATATAACATATAACATATAACATATAACATGACATAACATAACATAACATATAACATATAACATATAACATATAACATATAACATATAACAAATAACATAACAAATAACATATAACATATAACATATAACATATAATATATAACATATAACATATAACATATAACATGACATAACATAACATATAACATAACATGACTTGACATAACATAACATAACATAACATAACATAACATAACATAACATAACATAACATAACATAACATAACATAACATAACATAACATAACATATAACATATAACATATAACATATAACATGACATAACATGACATAACATAACATAACATTACATTACATGACATAACAAAATATAACATAACATATAGCATGACATAACATAACATATAACATATAACATATAACATATAACATATAACATATAACATATAACACATAACATATAACATATAACATAACATATAACATAACATATAACATAACATAACATAACATATAACATAACATATAACATATAACATATAACACATAACATATAACATATAACATATAACATATAACATATAACATATAACATATAACATAACATAACGTAAAATATATAACATATAACATATAACATATAACATATAACATATAACATATAACATATAACATATAACATATAACATATGACATAACATATAACATATAACATATGACATAACATATAACAACATAACATAACATAACATAACATAACATAACATAATATAACATAACATAACATAATATAACATAACATAACATAACATATAATATGACATAACATATAACATATGACATAACATATAACAACATAACATAACATAACATAACATAACATATAACAACATAACATAACATAACATAACATAATATAATATAACATAACATAACATAACATAACATAACATAACATAACATATAATATGACATAACATAACATAACATAACATATAATATAACATAACAGAACATATAAAATATAACATAACATAACGTAAAATATATAACATATAACATATGACATAACATATAACATGTGACATAACATATAACAACATAACATAACATAACATAACATATAATATGACATAACAGAACATATAAAATATAACATAACATAACGTAAAATATATAACATATAACAACATAACATATAACAACATAACATAACATAACATAACATAACATAACATAACATAACATAACAGAACATAACATATAACATATAACATATAACATAACACATAACACATTACATAACATATAACATAACATATAACATAACATATAACATAACATATAACATATAACATAACATATAACATAACATATAACATAACATATAACATATAACATATAACATATAACATAACATAACATAACATAACGTAAAATATATAACATATAACATATAACATAACATAACATAACATAACATAACATAACATAACATAACATAACATAACATAACGTAAAATATATAACATATAACATATAACATATAACATATGACATAACATAACATATACAATATAACATGACATAACATATAACATATGACATAACATATAACATATAACATATGACATAACATATAACAACATAACATAACATAACATAACATAACATAGCAGCTTTTGCAGCATATTTGGTAACAGTTGTGTTTTGTGGAACTAAGATTGATATGTGTGACCAGCTCCATGTTGTGATGTGGAGATGTGTTTGAGAGTCTGGTCACAGCACTGCTGTTCCTGTCGTGTCAGATAGAAAGCAATAATGAGTGAAGCTCCAGACTAAAGGACACTGAGGGAGCAGAGCCAGAAATCACAACACAAACACGCAACCGGGTCTAACAAAACAAACTGGCCACTACAATCAGCCTACATAAGTGACCCCGTTATTTATGTTTCTGCTTGGGGTTGTTTTTATGTGTAAACTATTGGCATTATTCTTATTATTTTAAATAATTTTATTTAAAATATTTAAAAAGTGTGTATACACACAGACACACACACATACTCAAAACAAATATAATATAATATCAATAATAATAATGTAATTATTAATAACAATAAATACATGTATAAATATTTGTATTATAACAATAACAAAGTTGAAAATATTAAAACCAATCTGAAAATTATATGCACATATATTTATATAATGACAAGCAGACATGACAACACTGACCTTTACACACAATAAATGTCGACTGACATAAAAAGCTTTAACAAAAGCTTAAAAATATTAAAAACAGTCACAAGCTTTGAAATATAAGGTCAAAATCACTAACGCATACCCACAATGCATTTCAAGGTGGTAGAGGGGCTCAGAGAGAGAGCAGTGAAGAGAAAACAAGAAAGAAGGTGGTAATCCGGGCTAAGAGCTGATATCAGAAGGTCTTTGAACGTAAAGCTGTGTAATAAAACGGGGATCAGATTAGAGAGAATCAGTGGTAAAGCTCTGATGAAAGCTGGCCACACGAAACCCCAGCAATACTTATAAACGACCATTAACAGAATATTACAGAGTCTTCCATACAATATCTAGCTCCACTGTTATTATCACTGGACGCATAGAGCATCATGTATACATAAACTGACACACAGACCCAGAGGAGAGTTTTTGAAAATGTAAATAATCCTAAACTGTGTCCTGGGATCACACGAAAATTATTTTCATATAAACCAGAGGCAGCATATTATAAACAAACTTCAACATATCTCCTGTTCCGCAGTGCTGCTAAATGTTTATGGAAATACACACATTAATGAACACCATCTACGGTGGTCTCTACTGTCTGTGTGTGTGTGTGTGTGTGTGTGTGTGTGTGTGTGTGTGTGTGTGTGTGTGTGTGTGCGTGTGTGTGTGTGTGTGTGTGTAAAAGCAAGAGGAAAGATTTTTACATAAAATGCATTTATTACTGAACATGAAATTTCAAGAAAACGACATGATATTTTGGTGGCTCTATAGTTCTGGTTGGGTCAATTAATGAATGAATGGCTTTTTTTCAAATAAAGCTGAACGTTTACCATGTTAAACATTAAATTGAATATTTAAATCATATGGGAATATCACTGTGAAGATTTTAGGAGGCGAAGCCTAAAAAGCACTGATAATATTGTCCTTTATTTAGGTCTTATCTTGCACTTTATCTCACAATTACCTATTTTATATGCTGTGGTATAGGCTTTCATGTTGTCATAAACATTAAAATTCGAGGACAGGGAAAAGGGTCTGTGTTTGTTTCATTATTCAATTGACCTGCTTGTCATCACGTGACCTAGAACAGCAGACTCAAATGAAGACCTCTCACACAGCTTATTTACACTACACATTCTTACTTACTATCCTTACTATCAAAATAAAAAATCGTCCCATGCATGTGTCCAAACCCGTCTGAGTGTATTTGGCTCAGGTAACATTCTGCAGTCCAAATGTCAGTCAAATCTGAAATCACCCACAGAAGGGAGCAGTCGAGAGGAATAAACACGCTAAATAATGTCTTAATGAAAATCTAAAATAGTTTAGGGGATAGAAGATATCATTAGCTCAGTATAAAAAGTCCCCAAATTGATAAAAACACGAATGTGTTTATGAACTGAATACAGAGACAAATAAGATGAATTAACACGTAATGTACTGAGACAGTGGCTTTAGGATTTTTTTGTTTTTTGCATGTCATTGTTAATAAATAGCCTGCTGTCTATCTGATTACATTGATCTGTATTTATGGCTTGTGGCTTTGTTATTTCTATTATCTATTATTATACATGTATATTTAATACATATGTTATAATATATACAATTTATTAAATATATGTTTTACCATTCAAACATTTGGGGTCCGTAACACTCTTTTTTAAAGAAGTCTCTTGATCACCAAGGCTGCATTGATGTGATCAAAAAGACTTTTTGAAGACTAATAATATTGTGAAATATTATTACAATTTAAAATTACTTTTCTATATTACTATATGTTAAAATGTAATTTATTCCAGTGATCAAAGCTGAATTTTTTAGCATCATTACTCATGTCACATGACCCTTCAGAAATCATTCTAATATTCTGATTTGCTGCTCAAGAAATATTTCCTATTGTTATCAATGTTGAAAACAGGTGTGCTGCTTCATATTTTATGGAAAAGTTTTCAGGATTCTTTGAGGAGTAGAAATTTAAAAGAACAGCATTTATTTCAAAAGGAATTTTTTTGTAACATTATGAATGTCTTTACTGTAACTTTTGATTAATTTAATGCATCCTTTTTGAATAAAAGTATTAATTTCTTCTTTTTTTAAAAAATCATAGCGACCCCTGATGTATAATTGGTATAAATACTGTTCAAGAGCAATTTGGTTATTCTTGGTCATTGTTTTTAATACAAATATTAAGCCAGGTTAAACCTTTTCATGTTAAGTATTGCAGGATGTCTGTATAGATGTAGCTTTGGTAATAATCAGTTTGAAGTACTCTATACTTGTGTTATCACAAATTATGACATAAAGCCCATATTCAAGCCATGTCTATTACATTCATAAGCATGCATGTGGTTGTTCTTCCCAGCAAGTATGAGAAAAAATCATGCATTCTTGAAATCATTCCCAATCATAAATCTCATGATGACTTTTTTGCTTCATGATTGCTTTATGCTTCACACACACATTCCACCACTCAAATTACAAACTTATATGCACACACTTAGGTATATGTGCATGTGCATTGATTTATTGCATTAGAGTCACGTTTCAAAAAAGTTATAGCTGCAAGTCGATCCTGTTGTTTTTTAATTAAAAGAATTCTCTGTAAAATATACACTGTCCAATTCCAGAAGCAATTATGTAGAGGATCTTATCAGGACTGACACAATTAAACAATAAATAATGAATAACACGCCTTCAATTTCGGGTTTAACACAAAAATCTAATTCCGACACGTTCCACTCATATGCACATATGAACACCCGCAGGTCCATAGATTTTTGAGTCTTTCAGAGGCACTTAAATATCAATGGACTGATAAGCTGTGGGCAAATGCAGTATCAGCTGAAAATTTCATACTGATTTGAATCGCCATTTAATCTATTGTGAACACCAACCACATGCTTTGATAGCAGCAGTAAAGAGATCAGGACGTTACAGCCGCTATTGAAACTCCCTATTGAGTCGATGATGAATGTTAGACACTGCGCTCCCCAGGCATCTGACTCTCATTCTTCAAAGCCTAAATTAAACCCAAATGGTATACATCAAAACATTTCTCATTCTCCCATCTGTCCATCTCCCGTTTACATTCCGTCTCTCTCCTTTTGCTTCTGTCCCATATTTATACGTCAACAGCGTTTCCCACATCAACAGCTCGGTGATACATTAACCCCTGAGCTGGGAATGCCAGAATGTGGGAGAGTACAGCAGGATCACTGACCCCTATCTTTGCACATGAGGATTGACCCTGATGGCCAGGCATTCACTGTGACTGTGATTGGCCATAGCCCTGGAACAATATTATGGCCATGGACAATTATGCTATTTTAAAGGTTCCTAATTTTGATCCGGAGGTCTCCTACAATAGGTTTAACTGTATCAAAGGTCAAAAAACACTTGAATTGACTCATAATATAGCCTACATTGCAGCATCACCTTAATTGTCTTAGTGTCTGAAATGGTTAGATCAAGGATTCGGTCTCTCTAAACCTCTCCTATCCGAGAGCCTACTCTGCTGTGATTGGTCAGACAGCCCAGTCTGTTGCGATTGGTCAACTCTGCTCTGATTGGTCAGACCGTCCAGTCTGTTGTGATTGGTCTACTCTGCTCTGATTGGTCAGACAGCCCAGTCTGTTGTGATTGGTCGACTCTGCTCTGATTGGTCAGACCGTCCAGTCTGTTGTGATTGGTCTACTCTGCTCTGATTGGTCAGACGGCATAGTCTGTTATGACTGGTCTACTCTGCTCTGATTGGTCAGATGGGCCAGTCTTTTGTGATTGGTCTACTCTGCTCTGATTGGTCAGACGGCATAGTCTGTTATGACTGGTCTACTCTGCTCTGATTGGTCAAATGGGCCAGTCTTTTGTGATTGGTCTACTCTGCTCTGATTGGTCAGATGGACCAGTCTGTCGGAAACTAAACTCCCATGACCATATCTGAATTTCAGGCTTCCTCAGCGCTTGATAAACAGGGATATGAACAGTAAGGATGGCGTTGGTTTTACAGTATCAGTTCAAGTCCTCGTTTGGAAGTGCAGCATAGTGGATTTGATTTCACTGCAGAAAACAGCGTCTTCTTGACATGTCGAAAACATGAACCAAACTCTTCCGGTCTCAGCGACAACTGCAGTGTTTGAGGGCGGGTCAAAGCAGACGTTCGTCGGCAGCCAATGGCATTATGCAATTTTGTTGCAAATCTACGTAGGTTCAAGCAGCAAGACCCAACTAATAGCAAGTTATAGCCGCAACATTAGTTTAAAATAATATAAACACATTTTTATCGGCCATAACTTCTAGCGAAAAAGAAAATGTGTTGACCGCATATGTTTGCTTCACGCAGCTATCGAATGGAGAATACTTTGAAAGGCTACGCATTCAATTGTATGTATATGTAGCGTACGCGTAAAAAAACAAAGTATACTTTGGGCTTAAGACTGGAATTACTGTCAACTCGTCTCAGGCAGTTTAGAACACAAAGCTATATTACACACTACAGAAAGGTAATATCTGAAAAAGCATAGGGGCACTTTAACAAATAAGATTTTACAGTTAAGTTGGGACTTGATCAATATTCTCACCCCTATAATTTTAGGGGTTGTTACTGAAAAAAGGTTGGGATCAAAGCCCTCAAATTGGCTTTTAAAATTGGGTACAGCATCCATGTTTTGGTGTAACCACGGTTGTGCTCTAGGCCTAGGGCATGTTAGAGCAGACTGCTTTTATTTACAATTATTATTTCCTTCGTGTCTGGTGCATTAACTTCAGTAAGCTGTTTGTGTATCCTTATTATTTAACCAGGACAAAATAATTAAGAATCTCTTTTACAGGAGTGTCCTGGCCAAAAATAACAGGGAGTTCCTAATATACTGGTGCAACACTCCCAACCTTAAGGTTAGAAAAACACTAGAATTAAGATGGATTGCTGTCTTTGGACAACAATTAAATGTGTCTGACTATGATTAAAAAGAAAGCACTTTAGTGGAAGCATGGGGGTTTCAAGTCAATTTGATTTAAATGTGATATGCATTTGTTTTTAGTCTTTCCGTCTGTCTGGAGCTGAATATAAATCTTCTAACAATGAGAAGTAATTTCTTCACTGAAAGAAAAAAATGCAAGTAAACACAATCACAGCCACTCAGAACAAATCTTTTCTTATTCATCTATATGGAGTGGAGATTTGGACCAATTACGTAGATGCACTGCCAATAATGAAAATTATAAACTCACTGGATAGTGCTATCAATGTTAAAGGGATAGTTCAAACAAATGAAATTTCGACATAATTTACTCACCCTCCTTTCGTCAAACCTTGGAACTTGGGTCTACGGAACACGAAATAAATTATTTTAAAGAATGTTTTAGCTGTTTTTATCCAAATAACGAACGTCAAACATCAAATTCTTTGTACAAATGCTTTAGTATTTGTAAAATAAGTGCGTAAAGAAACCTCAAGCATCAGGCACAAATATTATATGACTGATAGATTGCATGTTATGCTGTCTCAAAGATGCAACTGTTGGATTGGTTTTATTTAAAGTATATGCATGTGTGTCGTGTGCCTGTTTGTGTGATCTTCTCACCTTGTGACTCACTGGCCATTAATAAACAGCTAAACCTGCCGATGGAGGAAAGGAAGGACATAAAGAGCTCCCAACTCCCTAATCACATGACTCATCCCAGACTGTCTACATGCACGCCACACGCATAGCTAGGTGGTTGAAATTTCAAACATGCTTTAACATGATTCATTCATGGCAGGCATTATTAATGCTGATTAAAAGATTACTGAAGGTCATGGTTGATCAATAGAAAAAAAAAAGAATAAAAAGAATCAGAATTTGGCGTCAGTCTGTTCTTCCAAGTCGATACATAGATTTTGCTGTTGCCATGACAACACCATCGCCAGATTGTCTAAATAAACAAATCACTTCAACTGATGTGTCTCTGTTTGGACCGTTCATGCTAACCCTGAATTATATGTATTTTCACCACCAAAAATTGTAGGTTGCAGGTTCAGAGAGCTTTAGCCCATTCTCCGTTGTTAAAAGTCAATTCTGATGTTTTTCTTATCATGCTTCAGGCTTTGATGGTTTTAAAAGAATTGACAAAGCGGTTTTGAACAGAAGCCAGTATCAGAGAGAATTAGTGGAATGAAAGAGAACATATAAAACAGTAAATGTGTTGAGTTTCAGCTTTTATAAAAGGACGGTTTAAATCAATGGCCGATGGACTGTGATTAATCTCAGCCAAAGGCTGCAAACTAAAGTTTTTTTTTTTTCAGGAACCTGAAAGAAATGATTCACAAATGGTGTGAATAAACCTAATTTAGAAGACATACAAAAATTACTAAGCCAGTTTTCCAGCCTTCATTATCCGGGACAGACGACCCAAACCTTCTGTAGTTTGCACTCTTATTCAGATATAGGTCACTGTGGCCATAAAAAAAAAACATGATGAGTTTAGAGCAGGGCTTTTTTTGATAGCAAAAGTGAAAGAAATTGGCTGATTTGAAAAAGCAAATTTGAGCAAGCTTCTGATGCAAGAATCTTGCGAGAAGACCTTGTATAAGTTAAACTGATGATGTCAATGCTGGGATTTCACAATTGCAGTAATTGAGGAAGTTAACCGCACATTAATGAAATATGACTACCATACTATCAAATATATCAACACCTTGGATCCTGCATTTTGTTAATAAAAGTGATACTTTTGAAGAAGTGAAAAATTTCAATTCTGATGCATTGAGAGAGATAGACTGAGCATCTCAGAAATACTCCAGGCTATATATCAGGCTTTTAGAGGAATGCAGATCTGCCAAAATATGATCACAGTAATGGAGAAGCACCGTAGCCTCATGTTGAATTCATTTCAACATTATCATGACCCTTTACCCCCTAAAAAGCTCAAAGAAATACCCGGTTCTAGAATATTTTCCAGTTTAAACCTTGCAAGTCATTTCAAATCATTTCAAAGCCTCAATTAAACATGCATATCTTAAAACTCAACATCATCTTTTGTTTTTTCATGTAAGAGCAAAATCATACAGGGAGAATAAATGATGACTAACTCTCTCTACGAAGAACAAACTGAATTCTTAATATTAGCTATTCTTAACTGTTTCTTGGGGCCTGAAAGTTTAGTTGTGCAGTTTTTTGTACTATCCATCAAAACCATCATCTGAAGTAAAGCAAAGTTGGTAACAAGCTCTTCACTTTTAATATATGATCTTAAGAGAAAGAAAGTCTACTAAGAGTTTCCGTAGCGCATCCCACAGGGTGCAAGAGTCCAGAACTTTGATTAAAGGAGTAGTTCAGCAAAAAAAGTCCTCATTCACTCAGCCTCATTTCACTTCAAACCAATGCTGTCCTTTTTGTTCTGTAGTGTTATGTGGCTCTTGCTACAAAATGACAATTCACATTAACCAGAGCCGCAATCAAGAAGCAAAATGGACAATAAAATGCACAGAAAATGACCATGTGGTGGCCAAAAGTGATGTCCCTTTATTAAAATGTTACTACAGACTCATTTATTATTGCAGACTCAAATATTACTACAGTCAATTGTTTTATTTGTGGTATAATGCAATGAAACATTCCAAATTGTATGAACGTGATTTTTGGCCAGGCTGTTATACAAAGAAATAATAAACACATGCAAAAACACCAGAGAACCATTCAAATGAAATATTAATAACCGGATTCAAAAGGTCAGTATTTGAGATTTCTTTGCCTGGTGTCTCTCATACACAACAGCAAGAGTGTGCGATGTGTAATTAGAGTAACCACTGGCTGTGAATGTATAGGGAGGGCGAGCCAAAGATCACTGTAACATCTCCGTCAGCTTCTATATATATTAAGACCTGTTCACACCAAGAATGATAACTATAAAGATGATGATAAAGATAACTATATCCGCATCCAAACTGGACGATATCTTTCTGTTTATTAAAGGGATAGTTCCCTTATAGGGATAATTTACTCACCCTCAAGTTGTTCCAAACCTGTATGAGTTTCTTTCTTCTGTTGAACACAAAAGAAGATATTTAAAAAAATGTAGACATTGACTTCCATAGTATTTTTTTTCTACTATGTTTTTATTGTTCATCGGCTGGGAAAAATCGTTCTGAAAGTGATTGCAACAAAATTTTCTCTGTGCCATTACTGTAGTTGTGGTGTGAACTCTGTTAATCTTTTACGTTTGGAATGATTTTTAAAGCTATATCTTTATCGTTATAGTCATCATCCTTGGTGTGAACAGGCCTTTAAGCAAGGTTTTCCTCCTATTTTTATGGATGCCAACACACAGATATAGAATACACTCATTATCCAACACTTGGATTTGCATCAATAGCTGATGAATAAATTCATCATGAATTTATTTGGCAGGGCAAACCATCAGCTCCACTGGGATCTACATGGTTTAAACAAACAGGTCAATGCTGCAAGCTAGAAATACTGATTTTCTGTGTTAGTTCTGTTAACTAACAGACATGCAAACACATTTCTCTGACATGTGAATGTCATGTGCCTACATCAATCGACGTGTGGAGGTCATGTTGGATTGAGAGGGTTATGGTGTTTAGAGTTGACCAGCCATTAAAGCTTAGCCCGGGAAAGAACAAAACATACGTTTCATGTCTTTAAACAGCAATATAATGGTTAAATGCACAAAAGAGATTGAGGTCTATCAACCTCTCGAAGAGAGAACCAGCCTCTTATGGATTTTATGTTTAAAATTACAGACATTGTAAATGAAGCAAAACAAACTTGCAATACTGCAAATACAATCAATATTCCTCTGTAGATCTTTAACCTCAATTCTCAAGTTTTTCCACTGGCATTGTCAAGACATATTACAAGTGTTGACACATGCAGTGTTTTTATCCACTGAAAATGTTTTGGAAAGATGTCTTTGTCAGGCAAACGGTCAACGCGAAAGTATATAGCATAGGCTTTTTTCATATTTCTGAGAGATCTAATATGTGCTATATTTATTAAAAACATTTCATATTTATTAGAAGAATTACTTATATATACAGTAGCTCTGGAGAAAACAGTGATGACATCGTCCAGCCCTGCATTTCCCAAAAACATCGTAAGCTTAAGTAGATCTTAAAACAATTGCCACCAATGATCTACGATCAACTTTGCTCAAGGCATTTAAAAAGACGCAGCCCAGCTCAGTTCAGTGCTGATTCAGTTTTATTGTAAAGATCATTCATTATTAAATTAGTTCATTTAGTCTATAAAGCAGTTCTGCAAATATCATCGTCCAGGTATTGGTGGGTGTGTGAGACACACAAAAAAAATCGAAATCAAGCTTAACTCCCCTGAGGAACGTGATTTGGTTTATGAAAATGCTCTTATTAGAGTCACTCACAATGAAGAGGGCAGTCAATTTAAAACCATGTCACACAACAGCACACATTTTCAAACCTTTAAAAATACGGTGAGATTGACTGTGTGACTGAGTGAAACTATTGCACCTCTTGCATTTCCCAACAAACAAGATTAAGATCGAACAGTTTCAGTTCTTTCTAATTGACTGAATAAATCGATAATCCACCAAGTGACTCCTGATGTAAAAGTGTGCTTGTGGAGGAACAGCTATTGTGGGATTTGAATTTGAAACGGGAGGTCCATTATGAAGATCTTTAAGCATTATAGATCATTTATTAACCACTATATTCCAGAGTTTCCACGCACAAAGAAATGAACTGCACTGCAAACCCAGAACCTCCAACAGACCTTATCAGAGCCCTAAAAACTGTCCTCACACACCATCTGGGAAAACTACATGAGATAAGTGTGTTTATGAAATATGATCATACAGCATGTGCTAGCTACATACTCGATTATATGGTGCATGCACTTGTGATGAGATGAAGTGCACCACTTCTTTATTAAAGACACTTTACATGAAACAAAGAGCTGCCTTGTGGAGTCAACCTAAGGGGGTAAAACGAAACATTATAGCCAGTTTACCTTCTTCGTTTTCTTTTCTTTTTATGTTTCATGTTTGCAACCCCATTACCAAAATATGAGAATATTAAAACACTGGTAGAAAATTTGCACAAAATCAGTGAACATTAAATAATTAAATTTAAATAAAAAAAACAATTAATTAATTTAATTTAATTGAAAAGGCAAAATGGGTAACTCGGGTGCATGAATTGAATTAGTTTTTTTTTTAAATATGTTTTTTTTCTTCAAATATTTAATTTGTTGGCTAGTCAAGAAAGGAAGAACTATAGTTTTATCTAACAAATGAAGAGTTCAGATGCAAAAGCCTCTAAATGCCATTTGAAATTTTCTTCTAGAATGATGATTTTTATCAAGCTTGTATATTTAAGTTCAGTAATTTCACTTAAATGACAATTATTAGGTCATCTTCATTGCCATTTAAGTGCAATTACTGAACTTAAAGGCACACCGTGTAACTTTTTGGCCACTAGGGGCACGATTTTCCTCGAGCACAATCCCTCTCGCGTTTTCTCTTTTCTGTCTCCTCAAAAGCAGTTTTAAATTTTTTCATTTTTCCTCAGCAATGGCCAGGATCGAGCAGGCGGGAAAATAGTAGCAAAAGCTAAGTATATCAGAGCCTGTAGTCACGTGACGGTCGTAAAGTGATATACATTCTCCAGGCATTTCTCCAGGTTACATGTCCTGGCCAAAGCCCTGTCGGGGGCGCCTTCTCCAAACTTACATAGTCGGTATTTCAAGAGGGCAGCCCCGCTCGGAGCATTGATAGTGTCAAGCGCTGTATATTGGCCTGAGGAATCATTTAAAATAATTAATATGCGTCAACTCTTTAGGTCACAAAGTCCGCAGTGTGCCTTTAAATATACAAGCTTGATAAAAATCATCATTCTAGAAGAAAATTTCAAATGGCACTTAGAGGCTTTTGCATCTGAACTCTTCATATACAAAACAAACACGTGGTATTTGTTTTACTGCTTTAAAATAGGTCGGTGTTTCGAGAACATTACACGAAAAAAGAAGTCGTCAGAAAAAAAGCCTTATCTCCATCACACAAACCCCCACAGAGAGAGCTTTTTGATTACGGGAATAGGTCCAGCCCAAACCCTTCAATTTCAAACAAGATAGGTATTCAGAAGGAAATAGAGAGGGAGAGAGAAAGGGGTGGGGAAAAGAGAGAGAAAAGAGGAAACTCTATGTGCATTTTACAATGAGCAAAATCGTCCCTATATTACATTCCATTAAAACTGACTGTCACAAAGCATTTTGTCTTAGAAAAGGTAATAAATATATTGAGTTGTTCAATTGAAAGTCCTCCGGCATGCTGGGGTTCTCTGATCAGATTCATTCATTTATCTCAACAGGCAGTATAAACAGACTTAATATGAAACACACACACACTCCACATGCTTCGGCTCAACGAGATGAAGAGAGGAAGGGAGAGGTTGTGAAATGTGCAGTGAGTGTAAAGGCTTGGGTTTTATTATGTATTGGCTTTCATTAATGAAAGATGGACAATCAAACACAAAATACTAAAGATTATAGCAGGAAGGTTAAAAACTCCAGTACACCAACTTAGATATACATCCCATAAAGTCATAACTCAAAAATCAAAACAGTCAAGGATGAAATATTAAACAGGTATTAAATAGTGCAATGAATAGTCCCATCTAAGTATTTTAATATGACTTGTGCCCTATATTCTTCTTAAAAACTCGTGACCTGTCACTTATAAAAGACAGCATTAACATTCCTGAAAAATTTCTGTTCAACAGAAGAAAGTCATAGCGGTTTGAAACGACACGAGGATGAGCATGATGACAGAATTTCCATTTTCGGGTGAAATATCCCTATAAATCCTTTAGGAAACTCACATAGCCCCTCTGGTGAAGTATTTTGCTAAATGTCTCTGTCACTCAGCCAAGCACAGCTGATAAGAAAACCTCAAAAACAACAAAGTGTGAAAAACCAGAGAACAACTTGTTACGGGTGTGGTGCAGGTTGAAGGAGAAATTCAAATATTTACTGAGAATACCAAGGTACAGGGATGACAGGCAGAAGGATACACACTCAAAAAACAGGTAACATTAACACACCTTACATAAACAAGAACCGCTCAGAAATTAGGGAAAACACATGGGGGAATGAGGGAGTTTAAATACACAGAACAGATATGGGGCAAATGAACTGATAATGACAGGTATAGACAGGTGAGATATAAACTCGGGCTTCTGACTTTTATCTCGCAACTCTAACTTAACTTCCTTTTGGCCTCAAAATTGTGACATATGATGTATGACTGCAAGTTATAAAGTTCAAATTGTGAGATACATTTTTTATATATTTGGCTTTTTCTTGCATGGTGAAAACAAAGCTCCACTTCACAGAAAGAAAAATGGGTATATGAAAAAAACCCCGAAACCCCCGAAAAGATGATAAAGCTGGTCTCTGTGGACGCTAGACATAATATGATGTGAGAATTTGAAAAGAATTTGATGTCAACTGAAAAGAACAGATAATCATGTTACTTGGGTAAATCATAAGGTATGTCCCACAAGACCTGTTTTTTGTTAGCATAGAAATACATATGGCCATGACAGTCTTGTTTGCATCATAAAGTGCATCAGAATTCTCTGAGCTAACATTACAGCCACAAAACTGCTTATTTGCTCTGCTAATCGCTCGGAGCGAACAGTTCTCCTGCGACTGCATGGTTTAAGTACATCTGCTTGCCTACTTCTGGAGAAACAAAACCCCATTCTCAAGTTAGCGCTTTGTAATGTTTGTGGATAACCACTTTTGATGGACTGTGCAAAGCTTTGGGAAAATGCGTTCTATGCGACATAGACGAAACAATTAAATTCTTCATATCATTGCTTCTAGACTGAGACTTTAATGATGAAAACAACATAATTTTCTCTCTCAAGGCCTAAGGCTTCTACGGTTAGGAAATAGAGGTCAGTTTAAGGTCTCGGACCATCACTTCATCCATCTTAAGCTGGTCTCGCAGGACAGAATGACACAAAACAGACGGACTTGACAGAGAAAAACTACACATACAGCATGTAGCGCACATAACTCACTGGGAATTAGCAGGTTTTCTCACTGTACTTTCTCCAAAAATACAGAAAGTTTTGGAACATGTTGAGAAGTGACCGGACAGGATGATCATGATGAATCAAGAGAAGAATAACCAGCCGGATCAAAATTTGTTGTGCACACATGAAAGTAGGGACTTTATTTTAAATAAACCAGTTTCCTATTTCACGATCTGTCCTAAATGAGCTTATTTAGAAAGTGGTGCACAATAAAACATGCGGGACACCATAGTTTGTTTTCTATGTCACCTTCACAGTTTCCCAAGCCATACAATAGCTTTGTCTGTGGAACAGTCCAAAATTCTAATTGTTATTTATGTAACTTAATCTCATTTGTCTCTGTAAACTTTGTGCTTTACGGATAGGTTACGAAGCAAATGAGATTTTCTATTTCCATTAATAGCAACTTACATTTCTTTAAGTTTTTGTAGAGTTCAGAAGAATTGGGATATAGTCATAAATTTATGGTTCATTTATGGTGCTTTGATCTCATTTTAGGAGTCTGACAGACCCAGTCCCCATTCACTTCCATTGGAAAAAAATTATGGTGAACATTCTTCAAAAATAACTCTTATTGGGTTTCACATAAGAGCAAGGTAAAAAAAAAAACAGGTTTACACAACTTACACTTTCTTGCCTATATTTTTCTTTTTAATGAGATAGATATGTCGACCTTCAAACACCCTGAGCTTTAATTAAATTTAATATCTCTCTTTACATCTGTCTGTTTCAGAGCAATAATTACCTACAAGGAAAATACCAAAGACATCCTTCAAAAGTGTCTCATTTGGCCCAGAATCATGCTCTCTGTTTCACTTTCTCTGTTTCTCACTTTCTTTTAAATTAATTATATAGTTCATACAAGGCAGTTTCATTCGCACAAACACAGTAATGGAACTCATACTTTACACGTACCCTTTAGTTTATACTTTGAATTGCATGTTTGCTTTTCCTGAAAATGCTTACAACACACATGCTCACACACAAACACTTGCATCCCAGGGAAAAAGCCCATTTTTGATGAATGATTACTATTCTGTGATCATTAATCCTTGTAGGCTCATGTACCCAAACAAATGCATCACAACTGTCACTGTTAAAATACAACTATGGCATTAACCACAAATTTAAACCAACCTCAGAAAAAGCGAAATCTCTAGCCTGCAGCTTTATGCATATAGATTGGACATTAAAAACATTACGAAACTGTGAATGGGCACATAAATTAAAATTCTTGTTTATTTACTCTTTCGCACACATCTCTTTCTGTACCTTCACAAAGACATCTTTCATTCTCTGACATGGTTTCATTACAATAAACAGCAAATGGGCTTCACAGTTTTGTGGGAAGACACAAGCCAAGCCACGGTAACAAGGTTAAAGGATATGTGGGCTGAGAGATACAGACAGAGATGAGGGATTTGTGATCTTTAGATCTGTTCTTGCCTGAAGATTGCCCTCATGTTCTCTAAGAAGAAGACACATTTCTTTTAATCTGTCGGTGCACACTGTAGTGCTGTCTATTCTCCCCATCCGACACTTCATCTGCAAATAATTAATCTCTGAACAACTATAAACTTACATCTGAATATCCTACAGATACACATTGTTAAAATGACTACTGCAATTTGTGCACAATGCCTTGCCTTAGATATAATGACCTGCGCAGTCCAATCCCATAAGTGACATCAACAACATTACATTAAAATAGCCTCAGCCTCTGAAAGCATGCAGACTGCCCATAAAATAGCAAGAACTTGCTGAAATCCCCTACTATAATCTGATTGACTGGCTTTATAACTTAAAAACGAATTACCGGCTTTGCCAGTTTTAGGTTAGTGGAGTTAAATATTTCAATTGCATTAAATCTACCAATTTAACTAGATATTCATGATATTTACATTTAATCATTTAGCAAAAGCTTTTATCCAAAGCGACAAATCAACAAAAATCAAATCAACAGTAGGCAACAAGATGCAAGTGCTTTGAAAAGTCACTTAGTCTAGCACAGTACATGCAGCTACGTTTTTTTTTTTTTAAAGAGAAAAATAGAATATAATTAGAATAGAATAGTAAGGCTGTCCTGGAAGGAGTTATGATTGACACACCTAGCTGAATGGAGAAGTTGTGATGAGAACACAAGCAGGTCTGTCTTTTGGGCCTTAATCCAGGCAAAAATGTCTGTCAGGCTGAGATTGCGAGCAGCTACCATTGAATCCTCTGGCTTGAATGAGAAGTAGAGTTGTGTGCCATCAGCATAACAGTGATAGGAAAAACCATGTTTCTGAATGACAGATTCAATAGTGATGACATGTGGATGGAGAAGAGAAGTGGTCCAAGCACTGAGCCCTGAGGCACCCCAGTAACTAGACATTATGACACTTCACCCCCCCCCCCCCAAGACACCCCGAAGGATCAACCTGAGATAAGACTTCAACGACTGGAGAGCAGTTCCTGAGATTCCCTTTGTTATGAGGGTTGACATGACTATCTGACTGTGTCAAAAGTAGCAGACAAATCCAGCAAGATGAGCACTGATAAATAAAAAAACATTCTTGAGCAAATTTGTATATCAGCCATTGTTTCAATTTATGTGAAATAATCAGTACTTATTACTTTTGGGAGGACAGTAATTCTGATAACATGCATGTATTATATAGTGGGCTCAAAAACAGATGTCTTTAACCGTTGCGCTCGCGCTTTTAACAGCAAACGCGTTCTGTGTGAACTGGCCTTCATTCTGTATATTTACTATATATTTGATCTTGATAGCCTGTATTCCTCTGAACAATCTTTGAACTTTCTATTACAGCACTTTTATGTTACTTGATGCCTGCTCTGTTGTATTCCTCATTTGTAGGTTGCTTTGGATAAAAGCATCACCTGAAGAAATATAAATGTGCCTCTTTTAAGGGCCCTTAGGACACAGTATGGTGATTGCAGTCAATGGATGCGTCATGCAGAATTATTGAATTCAGAATGAAGGCTCATCAGGGAAAGGGGACTAAAGAGTATCAGCATCCGAGACAGACAAACAGTTACTCCCACATGACTCCAGTCCCTGTCCTCTCTGGAAACACCCTAATCGTCCTCTGAACGTCACGATTTGTACTACCACCAAGTGTTCAAGGCACTTACCCCAGGCCATAAAACTGCAGAAACCTTTTAGTTAATCTGCCTCTGCACAAGTGTTCAAAGTAAAAAACACTCTGCATTGCAATTTAGCATAGATTTCGACTGTCCTATTTTTCCACCAAACCTCCACGGCAGTAATCTGGAGAATAAGAGGACATGAAGTATTTCAGAATGTTTTCATATCCACTTAGCAATGATAAAAATAAAAAATAAATCCAATGAAATGGCTTGACAAATGTTTTATTTCCTATTGAAACAGTCAGTTTTGGACAGTAAGTATCGAATATGCTTTTCAAAACATAATTTGCTACTTGCTAATCAGTTGCAGGTTTTATTAGTGGGACGAACATTCTCATTCCAGAGAGCATTTGATTGGATGAAAATGTGTGCAGGATGAGTCATCAATATTTTTGTCAATGCATCTATGCTGTAAAAAAATTTAGGTTGTAAATAAAACCAAGAAAGATTACTGGAGTACATTTTACAAGAAAATACTGTTTCTGTATTTCTTCTTAAACATTTCACATTTATTTCAATGTGTTATTTGCCGTTTTTCTAAATTACATGAGACATGTATTAGGACTTTCTAAATTAGTAATTGTTTTACAAATGTAGATTGAACCTCCGAGCCTCGCCTCTTATTAGTGCTTCAAGCAAACATCCTTCATAATCATAACTGCATAAATAGCTGTGTGAATCATGGGTAATGAGGCATCTGCTCCTCATTAAATGCATTCATACTTTTGTTGGAAATGTTCAGACATCATCACTGCATCTGAAATCGAACACTTTCCTACTATAAAGTACGTAGTGTATGTATTGTATGTATTATGTAGTAATAACAGCGGATGTAGTAGGCCCACGTCTAAATTTCATTCATACTACATAGAACGGACTTGTTTATGGTCGCGAAGTAAATTAATGTTCAAATGTAGTACCTACTCAGACAATATGTGATTTTGAACTCAGCTTTATTTTCCATAATTGTTTAAGCATAACAAGTAAGATTTAAGTATTGTGTACAAACCTTTGTCCGCATCTCTGGTTCTAAGTGACCATATCTGGCTCATGAAAACCGGTGGTTGCTTCATCATTGTTGGAAGCATTGCAGCTGAAATAACTTGGATTAGTACAAGTTGTGAAATTTGATGTCATGAGTATGTATTGCAAGCATTTTACACCAAAATCAGAGAGTATTTTACCGTTTGAATACTTACTCCAAATTTCTCTCTATTTACTCCTTTTCTCTTGCTCACACACACAAATGCACAATCCCTATTAGACACACACATTGATGCTCAGGCTAGATATAATGCTCAGTTGTGACCCCAAAGGTCAGCGACAAATAAACAAGGTGAATTTAACATTTATCTGACATTGAATTAAAAATCTATATTAAGATAAGTTCAAACTCATTATTTGTCTGTACTCCATATATATATATATATATATATATATATATATATATATATATATATATATAATGGATGCCTGTTGCTGCATTAACATGTAATGCAGTGAGATCATGTGACATCAAAGTAAGCGTAATTTATAGTATTTCACAATCACAGCAGTGTACTGTACATACTGTGCAGTATCCATATATTCCTTGCAAGTACTGTTTGGTGGTTACACTACAATTTGGACACGAAAAGGAACACAATTAAATACAGGACTGATCTGTGTAGTGTCTCACTTTTTTCTGGACAGTTAGTGATAAACACAAGATGCAAGTAATGCCAATAATTATATTGAATCCAAATGTCTCTGGCTTTCTCATACACATGCATGCTGTATTCTCATACACAAGTTCTTTTAAGATTGCCAGCTGACATTAGTTCAAGATCTGAGTGTGTGCCACAAGCTCAATGCATTTTTCCTTAACTATATGAAATTTGTATTTCGAACATGACTAGTTTAAATCAGAGAATGTATTAAATCCAAATTTCCATTTTGTCATTACCGACAATAGAGGTTCCCACAGAGAAAACACAAGTGTAAAACAAGACTATATTTCCAAAATGGCAAACCAGCTACTGATAATTATAATTACTACAGATCGTTCAGCTAACTGAAAACTTTGAATAAAAAGGCTTTGTAAAAACTTTGACATGTATGATTATTATGTCAACGTACAATGAAATATAACGCGCTCGGTTGGTTCCACTTAGGGCGCGCGGCGCGCATACTAAGATCTACTGGTGCTAAGGTTGTTTTCATGTTGTATAGGGGCGTGCAGTTGAGGATAGAGAGGCGGCTCTTGAGCTTGCCAGTCTCTTCATTGGGGGCTGGATTTCAGGAATGCAACACTTATCAGACAATCCTCATGACATTTGTGAGTCAGATCACCACAATTGAGGCACAGTTATGTGGACTACCAGAATATGATCCGTGTCTCTAAAACTTAAATGCATCGGTCCTTCCCAGTCTAAGTGTGCTCACTTGGGGACTCTGTGGGGATCCCGATAGGTTGCCTCTTACGCACACGCGTCCGTGCGCAATGAAACACATGGGGTAGCGCGCGCGCTTCTCCATATACCCTGAGCGTACGCGCTTTTACGCATGGGAATCACAGTTCGTTTCCAAACCCAACCATGAGCAACACGTCGCACCAAATCGCGGCGAGCAACGACACGGACCCGTACGGCAGGAACGAAGACGTGGCCAAAATGGAGATCACGGTTTTGAGCGTCACCTTCCTCGTGGCGGTCATCGGAAATATGTGCGTGCTGCTGGCCATGCACAACACCAAGAAGAAGAGCTCGCGCATGCACCTGTTCATCAAGCACCTGAGTCTCGCGGACCTGGTGGTGGCTTTCTTCCAGGTTCTTCCACAGCTCTGCTGGGAGATCACCTTCAGGTTTTACGGACCAGACTTTCTTTGCCGGATTGTCAAGCATCTCCAGGTCCTGGGGATGTTCGCGTCCACTTATATGATGGTGATGATGACCCTGGACCGCTACATCGCCATCTGCCACCCTCTGAAGACCCTCCAGCAGCCCACGCAGCGCGCCTACATCATGATCGGGTCCACTTGGCTCTGCAGCCTGTTGCTCAGCACCCCTCAATACTTCATCTTCTCCCTGAGCGAGATCCAGAACGGCTCGGATGTGTATGACTGCTGGGGACACTTCATCGAGCCGTGGGGCATCCGAGCCTACATCACCTGGATCACCGTGGGCATCTTCCTCATCCCTGTAATCATCCTCATGATCTGCTACGGGTTCATATGCCACAGTATCTGGAAGAACTTCAAGTGCAAGACCAGGAGAGGCTCCCCACACAGCACAAAGAACGGGATGATTGGAAAGGCGTCTGTCAGTAGCGTCACCATCATCTCAAGAGCCAAACTAAGAACGGTCAAGATGACATTCGTGATTGTTTTGGCGTACATTGTGTGCTGGGCTCCGTTCTTCATCGTGCAAATGTGGTCAGTCTGGGATGAAAACTTCTCCTGGGATGGTAAGAAGTCATATGGTTCCACATATTAAATGTAGATATATATTTAAACACAATATTAAGGGCAGCTAAAAATTATTAGAAGACTTTCAGGTGGTCGAAGTATTTCTTTTAGTCATTTTCTGGATGCGAGCGGTTAATGTCCGTCTTTTTGCGCCCCTAGCGCCATGTTTTAAAGAGGTTTAAACAAAACGTGATTTTTTTTAATGATAAATGTTTTGTTGAATTCTATAAAAACCTTACAAATAGTGACAAACTTAAGTTTTTTCGACGTATGCTACCGTCCAAAACGCACGAGGATCGAGCAGCTCTTGATATGGTTAGGCTACGTGACGCGTCCTCGCGAAAAACCTACACATAGCTAGCCTATTTATTTTTCGCACTCCGTTCAACTCGGACAACGGTTGTAGTCACAATTTTTTTTAAACCTATATACGTTTATTTATATGTAAAAACAACAACAAAAAATTATATGCTTTTAAGACCCACTTATCTTTTTCTTTGATTTCATTTTGAGTGGTTTAAACCCATCATTCCTTTTCCTTTCAAGAGTAATTCAGTTTTCAAAACCTAATTCTGGCATAAAACGAATCCAGTAATCAAGTGTACTACAGGCATCTCCAAAAATAATTGCATACATGTTGGTCATTTTCCTTACTAATGGGATTTTGAAATACCCATTAGGATGGTATTTCTATAAAAATTAAGAAGCACTCCTAATGAGACCAAACAATAAGAATTATCTAAATATGACCATACTGCATTTTGCTTCAGTGTATTTTTCAGAATTTCAGTTTATCCAGGAAGATCTTATCGGTCTCTCAGAGGGTTCTTTTTTGAATTCCATTAGCATTCCTTTGAGATTAAAGGATACAGGGGCATGTATTACTGTTTTTTCATTATTATCAGTGTTTATATACTGCACCATTACATAATGATCCTTATATAAATCTAATATTGCGTTATTGGAAGTGCATCTTCCAATAGGGATACATTTGTACACCATGGAAGAAGAAAAAAAAGATTGATTATACCTAATATTTTGTTCATAAGTCTGAGAGGGCATTGATAGCTACCTTTTATTCAGGAGGAGATCTGCATAATTGAATTGCACAAAACTACAGTGCAAGATTTGATTAATACATGAGTCAAAACAGATTTCAGTTCAATGTTAGTGCTTCAACTGAGAAAATAAAAATAAAACATTAAAAATGACAAAATACATTACCCAACCTGCAACCACAATTCCTAAACCTGTAAATGTATCAACTTTTGCATGGTCTGAGCCTGCAACCTTCCAGTTATCAGACCAAATCTTTAACCACGAGGCTAACGCCATCTTATTTCTTCTCAGATTCTGAAAACGCTGCAGTGACCCTCTCTGCCCTGCTGGCGAGTCTCAACAGCTGCTGTAACCCGTGGATCTACATGCTCTTCAGCGGTCACCTCCTCTACGACTTCTTGGGCTGTTTCTCCTGCTGGAACAAACCCCGAAACACGTTCCATAGAGACTCGAACAGCAGCATCAGGAGGAACACCCTCCTGTCCAAGCTGACCTCTGGCCGGGCCAAAGATGGCCTCGACTCTTGGAGAGACCCGTGCAACTCCCGAAAGTCCAGTCAGTCTGTAGCTTTAGACTATTCCCGCAAATCCAGTCAGTGTTTACAGCTTGACTGCTCGCGCAAATCAAGTCAGAGTGTGCCTATGGAGCCCGATGGGATGGGGATGAATAAAGACATTCAAATAAATGCATAAATAAAAGAGTATAAAACCATTTTATCACAAATAATGAGGATTTATTTACAAAAGATACAAATTGTGCGGTGCAAGTCAGCTCATGTTCTCCTTGTATATAGGTTCCTTACTTAAAAAACATTAAATATTCATGGTAGAAGAGAGAATCATTTCATAACACCATGAATGAGAATCTACTGAGGAATGTTGTGTTCATTCTTATAAATGAATCATTTATTTTACAGCACATTATGTTGTGTTGCACTTTCCTGGTTAAAGTCTGTGACTTATTGGTGAGAACCTCAGCTCCATTTCTTAGGCTGATGTGTGTCTTATTTGTTTACATCGATAACACAAAGCTCTTTTTGATTGGGTGGGAGCAAAAGAGTGTATCTAAGTGTGTGTACGTTTTATGTGTCAGTTTTATGACTGACAAATAAATCTAATAAGGGTGTATAACTTGAGCTGTATCTGGTATTGGTCGTGCCAATCTTTAACTGAGCAAAGTGTGAGCTTGTCTGGTGTTTGGTGAACTGTTTATGTAAATATAAAAAATGTTGTTGTGTCAAAAAACAAGTAAAGAGAATAAATCTCATGTAAATATATATAAATCTCAAGAAAAGCAAATAAAATTGTCTATGAGTGTGTGTGTGTGCGCAAGTGCCTGAAGTGTTTGGTTAACACATTAACCATCATCCTTGTAACAGACAGTCTGAAAAAATGATTGATTGACAGGTCTCCTCCAGATTCAGACGTACTTTATTAGTAATAATGACACTAAGATCAAAGAAGGATGAAATATAAACTTAATTAAGTTATTCTTAACGTCCCGGAGAGCTGTGGGAATAATTATCCACAGAGGAAACCTATGTCTGTAATATTGGTTGCATAATGCAGAACCAGCACTCTCTTTCACCCTTAATTATAACTGAATAACGTCTAATGTATCAAATTTTATTGCATTACATAACAAAATAATCAAACCATCTGAATGTTGCCTACAAAGTGCATTAGTGCCCATCTACCTTTTCAGCGGCGCTGGTTCAGGAGGTATTTTTTCCCCCATTCATTTCTCTAATAGGGGTTTAAAAAAAGTCTTTGTTTAAGTGTTAAGCCGTGAACCAAGTCAATCAAATACGAGAAAAATATTAAGATTACAAACTTTGATTTGAAGCAATAAATCTGACAAAAAAACAAAGGTACAACACTGTGAACTCAACGGCTTTAGTGAAGGAAAGAACTGCAATCCCATGAATCATTGCAAACTGCAAAGAGTTAAAAGGGATGGACAAATATAAACGTTTAAAAATGTTGATTATATATATATATATATATATTAAGTTATATTATGCACTTTGGCAGCTCTTTTGCCGTGTTTTGCTTGTTTTGACTCTGATTGGTGGAATTTTTTGTAGCCTATAATCATGGATAATGTAGTTTTCATGACGAATTCCGCTGCTAAACATGATTATTTTAAGAATAAGTTGAAATAATGTGGGGTAAGAGCTTCAACAAACACAAATACCATCGATTAACAACCTATCAGCTCTATAGGTCTTTAAATGTTTATAGATTAGCGTTAAAAATCCATTTCCTTATTGAGAAAAGGTTTAAAAAGCTTTTCTACTTCTGGAACGCAACTGTTGTGCACTATAGTTTTAATCTCACTTTTTTGGCATCACTGTAAAACTCCTTTGTGGAACCTTGGCTGCTTTATTTGGAAGCTTTACCAGGATACTAGCAGAGTAACCACAGGTATAGTTGATCACATTTACTATGAAATGTTTTGCTTAATAAATTGCATGTCATGTCCATCATAATTTAATCGATGTGCTTAAAAGCATCTGCTAAATAATTACATGTAAATGAAAAATGGGCTTATGCTATCAATCTTATTTAAAATAAATAGCACTTGGATTGATATTACCTAATGCAATGACATTTTAAGTGTGTTTTAGGCACTTTGGGGCTACTGATGTGTGAGTGTGAGAAAATCTGGCATAACGCACCACTATGCATGTGAAAGGTTGATCCTTTACATCTGCTTCAATCTCAGTGTGGTTCACATTTAAACTCCCATCATCTCCCACAGCTCTCTCTTATCTGCGTGAAATGAAAACCCAAGTGGCTCCAATCTCCCAATCTGAGTCTTATCAACAGGTATGTTCTGGCAAAGCTGGGATTCGAACGATCTCGTCACGTAATGCGGGATTCATCTTTGGATCTGAACACCACTGGCAAGCAATCAGCGTTTTATTATAGGATTGGTAGGTAATGTCAGGCTCATCTTTTAAACTAAATGTTGCTGACGGGTAAAGCCTGCCTTGTCAATGGGTCAAACAGGAAAGGTTTGTTGTTTTTTAGGCAGCAAATCTAATAACGGCAAGGGCCATGTGGACTTTGAAAGACATTAAAAATATAAAGAGAGCCAGGAGTGAGGTTCCATAAAAACAGGTTGTACACACACATACAAACACACACACACACACACACACACACACGTACACACGTATACACAAGTACGCACACACGCACACTATAAAAAAGTACAAAACCTAAAAAGTTTCCTTACTATATATGGTGAATAACTGTAATAAATCTAACAGGGCATTTAATGTAGTTTTACAAAAAACACAGTTAAATGTACAGTTTTGGGAAGAGAAAAAGAACATATTTGAATTTAGTAGGCTATATTACGTAGGCTATATTAAAATATAATTTGGTTAAATTCCACGTGCGACATCACATTTGACGATTTTTAATGTAAATAATTGTTTCTTCTTGTTGTCAGTTAGCTATGTACATTACACTCGTGTTACATCTTATGTTGCTAAATTTATATTTGATAATGTTTTGCATTTGTCTGCATAATACTGTGCACATTCTATTAAACTCAGTTGTAATTCATAATGTTGCTTTCTCATTACCACCTTTGTTTTTATGGGGGTTGTCAGTCCATTATAAAGGTACAAAGGAGATTTCAGTACTATAGGTTGGTATATTAGTAAAATAAACATATATATTTTTTTGCTGTAAATATTTGACTCTTAAACTACATGACCCACAATCTGAAAGTTAAATGTTCATTTTTGGCACGAATGGTCCCATGCATGAAGAACCTCGGAAAAGTTATTTGAGGAAACAAAAAATCATTCTTTTATGGCATTTGAAAACCCTGAATGTTCCCGTCAACTTTAATTATAGAGTGAAGGAGGCCTTTTCATGTAGATTTTCATTAATGTGTCACCTTCTCTTCAAACACACACACACTCACACTAGTTTTCTGACGTTACCAGGTCTGTCAGTTCGTGGGTTCGCAGCGACTCCCTTGTCCTCACATGCTCCTAATCGACAAAGAAATGTTAGATTAGTTCAGGTGAAGTGTGATGTAACTTTCTCTCTTCACAGTGATTCTAGCTGTCTATTCATACACATTTGATCAAGGACTGAAGATTTGGTTTAAAGGAATATTCGGGTTTAAGCATCTCTGACATGCTGGAAATGAACACAGCAAATATTTTACTTCATACAAATAAACACAAACATGTTTAGCACTTCATTTTCAATGGTGAACCATGCGCTTCCCCATAGAACCAAACACAACACGAGTGTTTCAAGGACATCAAAGAACTCTACTCATTTTTCACACAATCAGTTTGTTATTCTAGCTTGGCTCAAACCTAAACAATATGTTCAATTATTTTGCAAGGTTGCCAGGAAGGAAAGTGCATTGTTTGAGACAGGAAATTTAGCTTACAGTTAATGGGCGAAGAATCCAAAATAGAACAACTTTCATTACGCAGAGTGACGACTTCCTGCCGAGTTCAAGGTCTACTCTACTGCATCCGTGATTCTCACACGTCCATCGTGCCTTCCGCTCCTGTCTGCATGTTCTTCACCTCACATCTCCATATCTCTCCCACTCAACATGCTTCCCCTCATTAGTTTTCATGAAATGCAATTTAGCCACAACCCAACAATACACTCTTAAAAATAAAGGTCTCAAAAGGTTTTTTATTTTTTTTAATTTTTTTTTTTGCAGCAAAGCCATAGAAGGACCATTTGGGGGTTTTCAAAGAACCTTTCAGGTGAACGGATCTTAAAATAACCGTTTTTGAAGAACATTTTAATTATCCGAAGAACCCTCACTTAAAAAAACGTAGAAAATTAATGTGGTTCAGTTACAATTTTTAGTTCCTATTTATTAAACCATTGCATTAACTACAATTTTTTATTTCAACAAACTGAACATTTTAATGCATGCAACCAGGTAACTTAATTTTAAGTTAAACCAATTATAATTTTTTACAGAAGCCTATAAAGAACCTTTTTTGCAATGAATGTAAAAGGTTCTTCGTGGTACCATTGATCACAATCAGTTTTTAAAAGTGTATTGTGACATTGCAAGAGGTCACCCAGGTGAAAAAGACGTAGGCTACTGTTAAATGTATTAAAAATGCATTATAGTATGTTTGTTGTACTAAAAACATACTTAAGTACATTTGTAATTGTACGTCTTTTTTGGGCAGTCTTGTGCAACAGACATTTTTAGCCTCAATCGTTAAATTTTTGCTCTGTCATGAAAATGATTGCGTTAGCATACAATGGGGTCAACTATAACTGGAATGTGAATACTGAGAAGTGAAACAGTGAATCTTTCCAGTGCTCAGAACACCACTTGTCCAATCAAATCAGTGGACAAGAACAAACTGTATGACGTTTAAACTATTTAACAATTTCTCTCTTCCGGCATCCCTCTCTCATTCCTTTCTCTCTCCGGCAACCCCTCGCAAGTCACATCACACTTTCTCCTACTTTTAAAATAAGAATAGCTATCTCCTTGTTTATTTTCCCACAGACTCCCAGCACTCTCTGGAATATTGTGTAACCATCCATTCCTTTTCTGCTGAGTTGCCGACACTTATTACCGCACTAATCCATTGTTCTTTTTCAATTTCATTTTTCATACACAGCATGAAGCAGTTGTTCAACTACGACAGCCAAACCATATGTCACTAAAAAAAATCTGTTCTTAGTCTCGATGTTTTCTTAACTCTGAAGGTAGCCTATAAAATGTCATATATTTCTTATTTCTCATAAAACTTTAATAAAAGTAAATAGGCCTAATGGATTTTAGCAGCCTATCACATCATGGAACAGCTAGTTGTCTTGCACCACCATGTAAATGCCATATAATTTTTTTTGCATGTGCATGTCCACAATCCCATCTGTATGTCCCAGAGAAAATCGTTTGGGGGAGAACCTTAACATGAACTGCCTTAACCTTGCACATACACACACAACGTCGTCACAGACAAATTTTCCTCAGGCAAAAAAGGGTCTTTTGGTTTTATTAAAGGTAAAATTGTTTTTCTGAACGAATAGCTTTCTCTAAACCTGGGAAATCTGGAAAATCATTCCTCATTTGCTATGCCTCTGAAAATGACAAATCCTCACATAGCCTAACCCTAGAGTTTTACTGACCTCTAGGCTTCACCTAAGATATTACAGCTTAAAAACAGTTCATGAACTTTAGATAAAACTTGTTGGATAAAAAAGTAAAGACAGTGATAGCTACCATATTAGCATTGTTCAATATCAGCATTTTAAAAATCAATACCCTACCTGTTGCACATTCACAATAATTATTAGATTTCAACTTATTTTGTAATTTTTATTTATGTTTTAATGTCTACCAGGACTCCTTTGTTACAATAAAAATAATATTCGTGTTATAATGCTTAATGCATCATAAATAGGCTATATTGTATTTAAACATTTAAAATGTAGGCTAATAATTTATTTTATTATTTTGTTCTGTCTCCATAACTATATTATGCTGCCATAGTAGATTATTTTAAATGCATTAAGAGCGTTTTATTAATTTATTTTACAGTTTACAGTAGGCTACTCTTTAAAATAATATTTTTCTCATGATATGGATCTGTCGTATTAATATATTTATTTATTTTTGTATTTTACTGTAATTTTACTGTCCCCGGCCCCCCGGGGGCATATTTTTTATTTGTTTAAAAACAGGAGGAGCCTAAGAACCCCAAACGTCTCTGATTGGTCAAGAATGCACCGCCTTTTGATCACGTGACATACGTCAAGCCAATCACATACACGTTTTCACGCACGGGGAAGTGCTACGAACTGTTTGCATGTAGTTAGTTTTTACTGCAATGCAATTGTGCATGTGCAAAATTAAAATTATAGGAAAAAATACCGATAACCCATTATGATTAACAAGGGTCCCCTTTGGAAAAGAGTGCGGTCTTACGCTGGACCGGTTCCGAGAGCGAGGCATGGGCACCGGGCCGTGGCCATACGAGAGCTGGTGGTTGTGTTTGGAGGTGGAAACGAGGGAATAGCGACCAATCTGCATGTTTATAACTCTGGTAGGGCACTAGATAAACACCAACTGCGTTCATGCTACATAGTACAGTCAATGCACTGTTAAAAACAACGAAATGCATGCATATTCCCATATAAATATTCAGATATCGTGACTTCAGATTGCATGCAATTCCCAGCAATGAATGCACTGGATTACTGTAACACAGTTTAGCTTAATATACATTAAAGTACATAGTTTGATTATGTTTACATATTTAGTTTTAATGCTGATTGGTTAATGTACATTAAAAAAAGTTGGAAATGCCATGAAACTTTTTTACACATATTTAAACTTCTTAATGCAAGTTATAAACCTTATATTTTAGTGACCAAGCAGTGGTTCCTACCAGCAGTGAGAGGTGATATCCCACCTGGTTGTGCCGCTCATGGCTTCGCTTGTGAAGGCACACGGATCCTGGTGTTTGGAGGGATGGTTGAATTTGGCCAGTATACCAACAGTCTTTATGAACTGCAGGTGAGCACTTGTGCCATCATCAATGTAGTCATCCCTAAATTAAAGGAGCAGTAAGCGATTTCTGAGAAATGCTGTTGATATTCGAAATCCCCAAAACAAACACGCCCCTACCCAAAAGGATCACACCCCTATCTTGATAGCCCCACCCACAAATTCACAAACACACTATGCAACACAGGCCCCTCCCCCCTCATGGGTTGACACTCCCCTTACTGCTGATTGGCTACAAGTGTGTTTTGATGCTTGGTTCTATCCACTTTCAACAGCGTTTATCAGAAATCGCTTACTGCATCTTTAAAGCTTTAATAGTTTATGATGGTAGGGCATGGTTTAAGGAGGGCCCTTACATCAAATCTCTTCTCTCAGGCCAGTCGATGGCTGTGGAAGAAACTGAAGCCCCGCCCACCGAGGAACGCATCACCTCCATGCCCACGAATTGGCCACAGCTTCACTCTTCATGCTAATAAGTGCTACCTTTTGGGTGGAATGGCCAATGATAGCGAAGACCCAAATGGAAATATACCACGGTGTGCATATTTATATGCAAGTATTCATGCCAAACTCAAAAACGCATACATACTTACATGGATGAAGTATATTTGTGTCTCTGTGCAGGTATTTAGATGACTTCTACGAGCTGGAGCTGCAGGCCCAATCCGGGGTTAAAGGATGGAGCATTCCTGAAACAAAAGGTGGAGGCCCGTCAGCCAGGGAATCCCATAGTTCTGTGATGTACTGTGGCAAGGGTGGCAGTGCCCCAAAGCTCTACATATTTGGGGGCATGTGTGGGCACAGACTGAATGACTTGTGGCAGTTAGACATTGGTAAGACCTTATTCACATTCTCTCATATATCTCTTTATAAAATAGTTCATTTGGTTCAAGCTGATGTCATAATTATTTCAGAGACTATGACTTGGTCATTGCCTCCAACCAGAGGGACACCACCACTACCCAGGAGTCTGCACACCTCCAATGTGATTGGAAACAAGTAAGTTGACAGACGGTTCTTTTTGCTTAGATTTGCTCTAGAGACCTAAAACCAGAAGGATTATTTGCATTTTCATGTGATATCACAATGATTTGAAAATGTTGTATTTGTGACTCAGTGTAATTTATATTGTAGGGCAAAATGCAAGGCTCTTCTAGTAATGTTAACAAAACCGCTATTCTAAAAACCCATTAGATATTGCCTAGATATTGGCGTCATGACTGAAGAGCTCTCTTGTCCCTTTCCTCTCTTAAATTCACTTTTCAACAAAGTCAAGATGTTCAGAGATGATAATGTTCAGTCAGAACAGCTGTGCCAAAGTCTACAGCGAACAGCATCTATGTTATCTTACCTCCCACTGTCTTTATTTTTCCTCAAGCTCTTCATCTTCTTGATTCTTCATTGTAGGTTATATGTGTTTGGAGGATGGGTTCCCGTCGGAGAGGCAGAAGAGCCTCTCGCTGCTGATGGAGTCAAGTGGATCTGCACCAACTCCCTCTCCATACTAAACCTTGGTATGATCAAGAATATTACAATGATCCTGCAGCTAGATAATCCCAGAAATTGCTTCAATAATAAGCACTTGTTTTCTCTCGGTATGGTTTGCTTACTGTAGACACACTGACATGGCATAACCTGACTCTGGAAGAACACCAGCAGGGATTGGCTTCAGGCGTACAGTCGGTGGAACAGGAAGAGGGCAGTGCACACTGGCCTAAAGCACGGGCTGGGCACTGCGCAGTAACCGTCGGCTCTCGTTTATATGTCTGGAGCGGGCGAGATGGATACAAAAAGTACAATAACTACCAAGTCTGCTGCAAAGATCTGTGGTACCTGGAAACAGGTGAGAAGAGGCAGCTGGCCATCATTGTCGTAACAAAGGACACTTTTGGACATTTCAATGAACATTTGTGTCATTTGTGTGCGTAGAGAGGCCTTCCACTCCTGGGGCAGTGTTTCTTGTGAAGTCCACCATCAGTATTCTGCATGTGGCCTGGCGGCCCCTGCCTGCAGCCGAGTGTTACTTGCTTCAAGTGCAGCCGGTCACGTCTCCTCATTCTGCTTCAGTTGAACCACAGTCCACAACAACTCCTCCACCAGACCCAGGAGACAGAAAGGAGCCTATACAAAAAGGTAATACAGCTTAAACATTCACAGGGTTCGTACAAGGAGCTTAAAGTGCTTGAAGTAAAAGACTTTTGGAAATTTAAGTCTTGGAAAACCCTTGTTAACAGCCATATTTATATTTAAAAAAAAGGTACTTGAAAAGTGCTTGAATTACTGAAAGACAATAGGCTATATTACAAAATAGTGTTTAATAATTTTATTGATTAAAGGTTCTTTTCACATTGATATAGAGCCATTTCACATGGCTATGAGCGTGATATTGCTCATATAAATATTCAAGTATATGATACAGCTTTTATTCTTCAGGTCAATCATATATTCATGGGGGAAATAAATCAGTTTGTTTGAATAAAGAAAGCGATATATTTGTCATACTATCCTTTTAATTGTTAAAGTTACCACAGCCATTGCATGTGCTGCATTTTTATTTCTACCATTTTGTTATATTAGTTTTTTTTTATTTATCTATTTCAATTGTCAAATTGTTTATGAAAAAAAAAAATCATTTTACACTTACAAAAAAATATGCTGCCAAAAATTTTTTTTTAAACTTATATTTTATTTATATATATATATATATTATGCATAATGCAAATATTATTTAAATGTGAAATTATACATAATGATATATAAAACTACAAAGTATATTTTGAAATAAAATACCAAAAGAAGTATATCTGAACAATGCTATGGACTCTGAGTTCTGCATATGCAACATCTTACTTAATGTGAAGGAGTAGTACATATATGTAATTTATCACAGCTGTAAGGTGCTGGAAAAGCGTAAAAGTACACCTTAAAAAAATGCTTGAATTTGACTTTGGAAAAGGTGCAAGAACCCTGTGTATATTCAATATTTTCTTTTCTTTAATCTGTCTAGACTTCCAGCCAAGTCCAGCTGTCAAAGTTAAAGGAGAGAGAGAATCTTCATTGCAGGTCAGATTTCTGCATTTTAGTGGACTCTATATATATAATCTATATGTATATCTATATATACATTTCAGAGGCCCTTTCTCATTTCAGGAAAGACTTTTGAGGCCAGAAGGAACGAGTGAGGATGGGGCAGACATTCGACCAACAGGGGACAAAGGTAGAAAAGCGAAAACTGCTTCTGGTATAATATGCATGTTTTTTTCCCACTCTTGCATGACTTTTGGCCTTTCTGTGGCTTAGTACATATAGTTATGTACATATACCTGATGATGTATGTTTAATGTGCATAATCAAAGATCAAAAATGTGTTTCCGTGATGCCATCAGACATGAATAAGGCTGGTAAGCTGAATAGTGCACCTCAGTGTCAGAAAGGTAAGAGCACACACTCACTGTTTTGGTCAGCTGTTACTAATGTTTCCCTCGCTTACTGTTTATATTCTCATTCACAGAACGAGAAATCTCTTCAAAACCATCCCAGCAGGTAGAGTGTTACGTTACGCGTCTCTGTACATATAATGCGTATAAATCTCCTAAAAACACATTCAAACATTTCCTCTCTGCCCTGACAGTCTGAGATTACAAAGGAGTCTGTGTGGTTTGATGTGGGTGTGTTTAAAACACTGTATTGTGAGGTTACACACTACTTCCTGCCCTCTGAGAATGGTGACATGGCCTCAATCCTGTCTTCCCGAAACTCATCTGACAGTGAGGTTTGTCTGCAGTACACACACCTAAGTGTAACGGTTTCCAGTTTTGTGTCAGTGTGTCTTACGTCACCAGTGTTTTCTGTCCGACAGTGGAAGTTGCCAGGTCCTCATAGTTTCACGGGTCACGAGAAGCAGGAACTGGCCTCAGGAGTCACATACAGGTTCAGGGTGGCCGGACTGAACAGCCGTGGGCTGGGCGACTTCAGTCCCGTCAGCGAGTTTAAAACCTGCCAGCCTGGGTTTCCCGGGGCTCCGTCTGCTGTGAAAATCACCAAGGTACAATCATTCTTCTCAGTGATGACAAAAACATTTCAAAGTTGTTCAAAGTTGTTTAGATGCTATGTCATCATTTCAGGACTCTGACTCTGTGCACATCACCTGGGAGCCTCCCACCTCTCTGTCCGGGAAGATATTGGAGTATTCGATGTACCTGGCCGTGAGGAAGAGTCGAGGGAACAGTGTGGAGCGACCCGGGGAGCTGGCCTTCATCCGAATCTACCGCGGTATCAAGACGTCATGCACAGTCAGTGAAGCCCAGCTGAGCAACGCACACATCGACTGCTCGGCACGGCCTGCCGTCGTCTTCCGAATCGCTGCCAAGAACGATCAGGGCTACGGTCCCGCCACTCAGATCCGCTGGCTGCAAGGTGTGCAAGAGCTTCTGAAGCGTTGACTCATGAGTGTGTGCTCATCACATGACTTGCATGATTTTTCCCCAATAGCATTTGGTATTCAGGTTCGATTTTGTGGGGTTTTTAAAGTACCCCATCATTCTGTTTTAAAGGTTCTTAGTTTTGTTTTGGAGGTCTTCTACAATAGGTTTACATACATCCAAGATAAAAAAAAACACTTAATTTTCTCATAGTATACACTGCACATCTCCTCATTTCTCAAATCGTCTGAAACCGGTTTGTTCAAAGATTCAGTCTCTCTAAATCCCTCTTTTCCGTGAGTCTGATTGGTCAGATGGCCCAGTCTGTTGTGATTGGTCTATCACTTACATTGTGTGTCAGAAACTAAACGCCTATTACTATATGTGAATTTCAGCTCCGGAGTTTCCTAGGCACTTGTATACACAATAAATACAAACAGTAACGATGCCGTCACTTTTTTCCGTATCAACTACGGATACCAAAGTGGAATCGCAGCACTGAAAACCGCTTTTTCTCAACATCTCGACAGTCATTATATGTTATTAATGTTGAAAACCGTTGTGGTGCTTAATATTTTTTTGTGCATTCTTCGATGAATAGGTTCAAAAGAACAGTATTTATTTGATATAGTAATCTTTTATAACATTATATAAATGTCTTTACTGTAACATTTGATCGATTGAATGTGTCTTTGTCAAATGCAACATACAGTACGGTCCTAACAGCTGCTTGTGTCGTCCTGCAGACACGAGTAAACTGAAATCCTCGGTGACGCAGGCAGACTCCAGTGCTCCAGCCGCAGAGCCCGACACCACCTGCACATGAACTCTGACCCCCGAAGGATCACACTGACAGCCAAAGCTCCAACACTTCAGGACTGCATTTTACTCTATCATCACACAAGGCCATTTTAATATAGCCCATTTAGTGACCGAAAGTGATCTCAGTTCACTGCTTTGATCGACTTTTAATGTCATGGCATTGTTTACACAGTAGGAGTTTTAGTTAAATAATACCCCTACTGGGTCATTATCACTGTTAAATCATGTACATTTTACTTTAATACTTTTTATACTGAGTTCGTAAATATAAGTTTTATTAAACTGTTGTAGCCACTGGCAACACTTTTTTTTCTCTCTCTTGAAATACCTAATCTGGTTTTTGTGAGCAAGATTTGATCACCCCTTAGTGGAGAATGAGCTACATCCTCATATATTAAGATGCGTTTTGTACCTTCTTTAAAATAGGTCCGTGTATTTATAAGAACTGCATAATTGCTAGCAGTTTGAACATAAACAGCTCCCCCAGAGCTCTGTTTTTTTTTCCCCCTTTTTATAAAAGCCATCCAATTCTTATTGTAAACAGAATTTTAGTGAACAACTGGAGGAAACGTTTCCCCTTGCCTTATTATACACAGTGCAATTTAAAGGTACACAATGTGACTTCTAACTGCATGACTGCGGATATGGTTATCCTACTGTTCATAAAACATTCCCTAGTAGTTAAGAGAACCAGTTTAGGTGGAAAGGATCTCAAGATGTTACTTCAATAGACACGTTTCTTACTTGAAAATAAATTCCAGCACAGCCCTACAACAACCATAATGAAATGACCCTCAACAATAGATAATGCTTAACAATGAACTCTTGTTAGAAAGCTACATGACAATTTATCTGTTCAAAATTCCCTACTCACCTGAGTAATACAAACACCGTCTCCTCCACGTCGCTTTTGCATTTCAAATTCCTCATTTCTCGCCATACCCGAAATGCCAAGCCAATGTTGATTGTTGTTTTATCATGAGCTCTGGCACAGTCTCTTTTTGCCAGCAGACTCTGTTCACCCTTTGTTTTAAACGGGTGATTCCCCGGTTTGGAGATTTAGCTGCTCCATGTCAAGCTTTCTGCTCGTTTTGACAACTAACCTATACTACTCCCATATCATACACGCGTCAAAGTAGCCGGAGCAGCTTTTCTCCATTTACACATATGATGAGACACGGGGCGAGTGACGCAATTTCCCACGAAAAGCACCAAGATGGGTTTAAAATATAAACACTTATAATAGGCTTACCATAGTGAATCAGGGTAAGAAAAAAACATGTTTTAAAAGACTTGAGGATGCATTGACTTTGTATAAATGTTAATTTTGAAAAAAAGTTCATTCAGACAATTATCAAGTTTTGTTAGCATCACAAAAACACAGTCAATCCTACATTTTGCCAAAAAGTTCAGCAATTTGGGTATATAAATATTCAGTGCATTAATGAAGTAATAATACATCTACTTTATTTACCAAGTGCAACTATTACAATCAGTCTTCTGGGGGCTTTTTAATATCCCATTTATACAATCGCTTATGCAGTTGGACATTGGAGATTATAACTGTATAAATGGTCCATTAGCATTTCACTAATCTAGAAAACTACTAAGAGTATTAATGCCACAGATTGCGCTATTTCTTCATTTACAAACATGTACATATTCCCTTCCTATTTGTGGACAACAAATTTTCCATTCATTTTGAACTGACTGTTTTTTTTTTTAATTATATATATTTGTTCCACAACATTTGTCAAACATAGCTCATATTTTTGCCACGTTCTCATAATCTTTTTGTATAGGTTAAAGTTGACTAAAAAGGGCATTGCAATAAAATTCATACATTCAAATTAATTTTGATCTTGACCATTTTTTTATTTTCTATAAATGTTTTATATATATATATATATATATATATATATATACATTTTTTTTTTTTTTTATACTTTAAAAAAAAAACATGCTGAACAACATTCAAACAAAGACAGATCACATTTTTATTCAAAGAATCAGCATAACAATGTCAGTAAATTAGGTTATTTAAGATCAAATTAGAATTCCCTTACTTGTGGGAATGTAAATGGTCAATATGGCCTTATCTTCCCTATGCCCCATCCCAAACTTTAAAAATTATTAAATACCAAATAGAAACCAAAAAAGAAAAAAAGAAACTCACAATTCGGTGTGGCCTGTACCAAGCAGACCAATGAAAACACACTGGTCTAAATATAATACTGAATTAAGTACAAGACATCACTTAAGATCAAATCAGCCTCCTGCCAACAGGCACTTTTGTTCCTGCTCTGGTAACCAGGCATCTCTTGGTCTTGGTCCAGCACTGACCTGAAAACTTTGCAAGGCAAGAGATAAGTCTGTCTGGAAACTGGACAGGCCACTATATACAGCCTGCCTGTTCTTCAGTCATGAGAATTGAATTTGCTGAACGCCAGGGATCTAAAGGAGTAGAAAAAGAGAGACGGTTCAAATAATGAGAATAACTAAAACCTCCAGTCGATCTAATCTTCAGCCATAAATCTGTGGGTTAATATGGGTTGGTTTATATACTAACCTGCTGGTATGAGGTGGTGTATACCATCACGTTCTGTTGCTGGCCATCTGCAGAGATCAGTCCTGCAGGCAACTGACCGGCTGCAAGTTAAAATTGAAACACTTCATGTTAATTCATCATGGAAACCCCTTAAAACACCAATAGCTATAAATAAAGACAATGCGAAGGGTGTAGTAAGTTTCAAGTTTCGACTCTTGTTAAAGAGTTTGGATGTCTCGTATGTCAACACTGAAGGGAAATACAGCTATGTGCATAAAATGAGCGAAATGAAAAGGTTTGAACTTACTGAAGGTGTCATCTGTTAGTTCTTCACCAAGGCCTTCGCTGACTGTAACCGGAGTGATGCCTTTCTCACCCTTCATTGCCTTCGAAACATGAGCATGTTACTTGTAACTTCCAACCACAATTTGTGCAATTTATGATGACACATGCAGGTATTGCTTTTGTACAAATTACATTCTGCAATATTCAATTTCATAAGACATTTTATATCAAAGATATGTCCTCTACAATTCTTTATATGAATGGACACTCATAATTTTAGACCATGATCTGTTGAGACAATAGACCAGTTTTTAGACCATGATCTAGTTAAACTGGTGTGTGCATATATTTATATATGTGTGTGTGAGTGAGTGAATAATACCTCTCTGAACTTCTGCAAGTAGAGTTTAAGCGGCTCCACGTACATGTCAAAACCCAGAGTGGACATAGCAAACAGGATGTCCTCTCCATTAATGGTCTTGCGTTTCTCTTGATGACATCTCTCGCTGGCCTCAGATGTGATGAAGCTGATGAACTCGCTTACACACTCCTGCACACACTCTTTTGCATCCTTGGCTATCTGAGATTAAAAAGAGTTGATAAAAGGCCTTTACTTGTATTTAAGTTTAGGACACTCAAAACGACAACAATTTCTGGTGGTTTCTTTTGGATATACGTCACAATAGGGAAGAAAAGATTATCGCAACTCTCGTTTCATGCCAACTTTTTTTCCATAGTCCATAACATTTTATGTTTTTTCTTTTCACGAGTTAAAACTCCGATATTTTATAGGTTTTCCAATAACATGGGAACAGTGTAAGATGCCCAATACACAAAATACAGAATGAGCAACTACCTTTCCAGTCTGTGGGATGGCATTCTTCATGATACGGGCGACATTAGCGATGGGAAGGTAAATGTCTTGCTCTCGGAAGTTGTCTTTGCTTCCGTTGCCGTCCTCATGGTCGTTAAAACTTTCATCCCCATCATCTGCACACATACAATGTACAATAAACATGCTGCTTCTTATCTTACAACAAATGTTTTCTTAATTATCTCTAACACAGGTGAATGATGTCCGTGTCCTCACCATCCTGGGTCTGTAAGACATATGTCCCTCCGGCGGTCATATACTCTCCAGTTATTCCTAACTGAGTAGTATCTGTGGTACTGCTGTCTCCATCCATCTGAATAAACAAATACGACAATGAGGGTGTTAAAACATTTATTACAATTACAGATTCATAATGTGCAAGAATACACTCATGGCCCAGGAAAAAAAAAACTCCCCAGAGTATGATGAAAATGATTATTATTCAAAATTAATAATAATAAATAGCCCACATAGGGTTAAAGAAGCATAATATTACAAATACATGATATACATTTACGAAATATACTATTATAGAATAAATGTGTGCAACGTGGCTGTGGATATGTTATTAATATATTCAATAAATGGTTATATAATTATTTGTATGCATCTCTAGCAGCCCTTTGTTTTGATAGTCAGCTAGCAGGTTAGCATCACACCAGCTCAAGCTAACTAATTACACGCATTTAACAGAAACAAACAGCTCATTTGTGAACCATTTGGATACTTTAACCAGAAAATAACAGTCTTCTTTAATAAATAAACTTGCTGTTTATTAAACGTGGTTAAATGTGGCTTCGGGGCCTCGCGTGCATTTAACGTTAGCCTCCATCTCTCCACTCAAATAATCCCTTACCCATCCTCAAACATTCATTCTTTCAACACTTCCTGCGTTTAACTGCTCATTCGGCCCGGTAAAACCTGTAAACGCCTGCCGGTAACATCCATTTCTACCCGTTAAACACGAGAATTATAGCTGATGCGGATCATTTGACCAGAGCCACAAATACAAACCTGACTCGCGCTCGCGCTGCAACTTGATTGGACGGAAATGGGTCTGCGCGAGACAGTTTGTGCCCGCGCTTATGCACGCGTGGATGTCGGTCACCAGGGGGCGCGCTAAGTGTGAATTGTGAATTTTAATTGTGAATTAAAGCTACAGAATCCAGTGCATTTGGCTGCATTTAACTACATATCTTCTGCAAATTATTTGTAATGACCTTAATCTTAAAAAAAAATGTTTTCTTCTTTTGGTTTGATGATATGATAAGTTCACTGTAAGCCTGTATACATGTGAATAATTATAATTTAATTTGATGTAGGCCTGAGTAAATCATATACATACATACTTCCCTCTAACGTCCTCTAATTTCCCATTCATTCCCCTTTTGCAGGTCTCAGGTAAAGATACTAGAGCTTAATTTGGCAAAGAAACCGAATGAGGTGAATATCAAATTCCAATGCAGTCTTATCACCAATGTGAAAACTTTCCTTTTTTCTGCATTTAATTGCTTCATATTTTTACTTCTTTCTTCATGACTGAATGACACACCTATGGTAAATTTAAAAATCCCATGCACAGTGAAGTAAATGAAAAAGTAGACTAAATTAACGCTAAACGTTTTTTGTGGCAAAATCCACAAATAACTGCATTTACCAGGAGTTTCCATTCATTTTATGTAGTAATTTTTAGCTGTACAGTAAATACTCCCCTCAGAGGACACCAACACATGACCTTGTAGTTCTGGCCTAATTCCATCTGGGAATGGACACCCCAGAAACTGCCTCTAATCAGCAGGTCCAGAATGTAAAATCACTCATGAATTTTAAACGTTTCTGCTTCACTCAGCACTGAATGCTGTGGACCTTGAATGCATAATGATATTAGCGACTTATTGAGGAGGAAACGTTGAGGCAGTTTATATCCATATAAATTAAGAATTAATTTTCAATTTGGATTTTGACACAAAATCTTCTGCACCCAACCAAGAAACTTAGGAAGATTATAGAACATCTATGCATACAACAATGTCATTAATACATAATGAACATTGCATTAGGCTTTCATTTCTTATCATTGATTGGTTTCCTAAATCTCAAAAGTAATTTTGTGTTTGTGATTGTCTTTGTGTTGTTTCCACGCTTCAGCACAGGGGGGCATCGACTCAGCACTGTTTGCCCGAGGCTTTATAATCTAACTGGTAAAACAGGTTCAAATTCAATTGGCTATGTGAGGTTTTTGCATTTGTGTTTCCATTTTATTTATCTATGCAGTGTGTTGCTTTACGGCTTTTGGTCTGGTGATTGGGCTACTTGTTTCTTCTTCCTCTGGTATTTCCAGCTTCTGCATTATTTACCAACACATACGGAAAAATTTCCCACCGGCCTGACCACAGTCTCGTAATGATTGGGATTTTTTAGACAAGTAGTTCAATGCTCTGATGAACTTGCTCTTGTTTATTTTTCATTTCTTGTCATTTTATTAAAATGTTATTTTATTTATGTAGGCTATATATGTAGTTATATCTAAAAAAAAAAAGAATATTTATTTTAATAGGCTATTAATAATAATAATAGTATAGCAATACAACGTGAAGAATTATTATTATAAAACCTTTAAAGAAGTGACCATAACTTTCATCTAAAATGCCATATAGCTATGACCTTCATAAACAACAAAAAACATAAATAAACATGATTGCTTTGTTTGAATCAGATTTACCATATAAATAATAAGTAGGATAGAAATGTTCCACTTTTTCCAGTCATTCACATATGCAATGACCATGCCATTCAGTGGCAGACTTTAGTTTGAGAGACAGGGCCGTGGATATAATGGTATTTAACCTACTGTACAAATGTCAAACCACTGAATATAAACCTTAAGTTTAATTGCAATTCTGACTTAATGTATAGGCTATAAAGCAACATAATACACCTTTAACCTCTTTATTCAACTGCTGATGAATACAATCAAGTTAAACTTTGAACACTCATAAAAGCGAGAGGAAATGTGAGAAATGATAGGTTAAATGGAAACAAAGATGAAAGCGTGGGCGCGCTCATTCAGAGGAGGCGGGGCTTCGCCACTGTAGTCTAGTGTGCGGAGGAAGCTAGCGCACTTCAGGGAGATCACGGAGATCTTTGAGACACGGACGCAGGCAGCGAGAGATCAGCATCAAACACAGACCCGCTATACGGGGCTCGGCAGCCTCCCTCCCTCCGTCCCTCCGGCTCTCCGTGCCCAGCCATGAAACAGATGTTACTGGACCTCATGAGGATGAGTAGGATCTGCCGGATGGTGCTGGCCACTTGTTTAGGATCTTTTATTCTGGTCATCTTCTATTTCCAAAGTATGTTCCAACCAGGTAGGACTTCGTGATGGTTTCATTCCAAAGGTTTTAAGATGCTCCTTTCCCCCCTTTGTAGCCCCAGACTTGGTGATTTAGTGTGGAAGAATGTCATTCATAATCAATGAGCTGTTTGAAAGAGCGCATCGATCATCAGCAGCGAGAGTCAGTGATGTAGCCTATACTGACTCACATCAAAGCTCCAGCTCTCTGTAGCCTATCAATACCGTTCGCTTTTAAGCATTTTAATATTTTATTTATGAAGCGCAATGGGTAGTGCCCGGGTCCGTTGTCTAGAGTTGTGTTGTGGAGGGATGGTCATTGTCTCCGGTGGCCGGTACAGTAGAGTCAGTGTACTAGATCAAAGAGCTGACACACTGTAGAAACATTCATACATCAATACTGACGTACAGTTGACATACATTCACCCTGCTGTTTCTGTTCATAACTGTTGTTTATATTGCTCTGACTTGTGAAATTGAATAGAAAGTAGTGTCTCTATCTATCTATCTATCTATCTATCTATCTATCTATCTATCTATCTATCTATCTATCTATCTATCTATCTATCTATCTATATTTAAAAATGTAATTTTAAAATTTAAACCAACGGTTTGGTTTGTCCATGTTTGACTGAAACATCCATCCATCCATCCATCCATCCATCCATCCATCCATCCATCCATCCATCCATCCACCCATCAACTATCCACATCTACTGAAACACATACACACATCTGGAAGTTCTATTGATAGATGATGTTGAATGTATAATTACATGTGTCTGCTAGACTTTTCCATTGTCCTGCCCACCGCTTTGGTTCATCTTGTCCAAAGCAGTAGCATGTAGCATGTCACCTTCTTTTTGGGGGAATTCCCATGCGCTGCAGATGGAAGATCCAGATAAGGACAATAGGACCTGTGTAGTGTAGTAGTGCAGTAGTCAGTAACCGCTGTGGTCACTGGCACGGTGGAATGTCTCTGGAAACGGTGAGTCATCAGCGTCACCGGCATGTGAAGGTTCTCAGCAGTCCGCTGGAATGCCCATGTCATCATCATCTTACACAAACGGGATGCTGAAACGAGACGAAGGAACTGATGAGTTCATGCACACTCCAGATGTTGTCTGCAGACCAGCACATGATGCTTCAGAGAAGATCAAAAGTGCACGCCGTGACATGTAACACTCAGTCACTTGTGTTTTATAGCGTCACTGAGGTTTAACAGCATCCCATGGTCTGCTGGGATGTACAGGCATTTTTTTCAGTGGTGGTACAAGCAGCTGTTTCTAAAAGCATCTGTGCGTCCCACATGCTTATGAACAATGTCTAATACAACAGTCTCCCTTATGCTCCACATTGGCTTGACAGGTGTTTTAGTTTCCTCTTCTGTATGTGTGTGTGTGTGTGTGTGTCTATGGCCGCATGCCCTTGCTCTTTTGTCCTTTCCTCCCCCCGTGTGACCTGATTTTGCACTCTAGCCTACAAACACACCCCGAGAACACACTGGCACGCACACACAGACACACTCACATTAGAAAGAGCCTCAAGTGGACCTGAGCAGTTGAGTGACAGGGCTGACGTCATGCTCCAGTGTGTTTGTGATGAAAGAGAATGAGGTTGAAAAATGTGATATTTTTAAAGGAATATTCCAGGTTCAATACAAGTTAAGCTCAGTCGACAGCATTTGCAGCGTTGATTTCCACAAAAATGAATCCCACCTTTTCTTAAAAAAGGCAAAACTAAATGGAAATAAAAACACTAGCCCCAAAACACTGTTGTCGTATAAATAAATGGCCAAAGTGGCCATAAAGTTTTATAAGAACAATTAAAGTGCTTTAATAATATTATAAAATTCCCTTTTGTGGTTACAACATTTGAACTTGGAATTTTTCTTTAACATAATTCTGTGCTCAGATCTGTCAATATTCAAAAACAAAAGCCAGATTTCTCATCACATTCCTCCATGTTAAAGTTGTTTGTTAATGCTATCCACGTTCATTTTATAGCTCAATTGTCTCTATTTTTATTTCTCCTGAGGAATTTTTGAAGAAACATTTGAGAAAGTGAGAAAGTGACTGAAATGAAGAATAACTGAGAACTCTTGATAAGAGCAACCTCTTGAGTGTGACAGTTTTCCTCTTGGCAGGACTGGCGAGACAGAAAAGAGAGGGAATTATAAGTGTGGAAAGGAACCAAAATGAGTTGTCTTAGAAGAAAAGAGATAAGGAATGTCTGCAGGGAGTTCAACATTCCTTAAGGGTTGGTTACTCAGGACTGGGACGAGGACTCTGACCAGCAGACCAAAGAATCCCGGTTCTTCCTGAGAGCTCAGATAAGACCGTTTCTGTATTTGTGTGACTGACTTTCCCTGACGTACAGCAGTCTTTCTTCTTCATCTTCCGAGTCTGTTGAGGAGGCCTGGCATTTGATGTTTATGAATGATAAAGGTCACGTCAACATGGAAACAAATGACATATCAAAGCTCAAATCACACTGACTGTTTGCCGTTGCGTAAGTGTTTGCCTGCCAGTTCCAATCTCATTGTTGTTGTTGTTTTTTTTCCTTTGTCCATTTTTTGGAGAGTGCATATGCAGGATATCCTGTTTGTGTGATCTTTGGTGGGTTCGTTAGTTGTTTTCCAAGTCATCAGCTTACACACACACATGCTCAAGCTGGTCCCAGAGAGATTTGGACACTAGTACAGATGCAGAATGAATATTTCAGAATACATTTTTATAATATTCTGTAACAATGTTACATATGTATATACACTCACCTAAAGGATTATTAGGAACACCATACTAATACTGTGTTTGACCCCCTTTCGCCTTCAGAACTGCCTTCTACGTGGCATTGATTCAACAAGGTGCTGAAAGCATTCTTTAGAAATGTTGGCCCATATTGATAGGATAGCATCTTGCAGTTGATGGAGATTTGTGGGATGCACATCCAGGGCACGAAGCTCCCGTTCCACCACATCCCAAAGATGCTCTATTGGGTTGAGATCTGGTGACTGTGGGGGCCATTTTAGTACAGTGAACTCATTGTCATGTTCAAGAAACCAATTTGAAATGATTCAAGCTTTGTGACATGGTGCATTATCCTGCTGGAAGTAGCCATCAGAGGATGGGTACATGGTGGCCATAAAGGGATGGACATGGTCAGAAACAATGCTCAGATAGGCCGTGGCATTTAAACGATGCCCAATTGACACTAAGGGGCCTAAAGTGTGCCAAGAAAACATCCCCCACACCATTACACCACCACCACCAGCCTGCACAGTGGTAACAAGGCATGATGGATCCATGTTCTCATTCTGTTTACGCCAAATTCTGACTCTACCATCTGAATGTCTCAACAGAAATCGAGACTCATCAGACCAGGCAACATTTTTCCAGTCTTCAACTGTCCAATTTTGGTGAGCTCTTGCAAATTGTAGCCTCTTTTTCCTATTTGTAGTGGAGATGAGTGGTACCCGGTGGGGTCTTCTGCTGTTGTAGCCCATCTTCCCATGTTGTAGCCCGTGTTGTGGCTTCACAAATGCTTTGCTGCATACCTCGGTTGTAACGAGTGGTTATTTCAGTCAAAGTTGCTCTTCTATCAGCTTGAATCAGTCTGCCCATTCTCCTCTGACCTCTAGCATCAACAAGGCATTTTCGCCCACAGGACTGCCACATACTGGATGTTTTTCCCTTTTCACACCATTCTTTGTAAACCCTATAAATGGTTGTGCGTGAAAATCCTAGTAACTGAGCAGATTGTGAAATACTCAGACTGGCCCGTCTGGCACCAACAACCATGCCACGCTCAAAATTGCTTAAATCACCTTTCTTTCCCATTCTGACATTCAGTTTGGAGTTCAGGAGATTGTCTTGACCAGAACCACAACCCTAAATGCATTGAAGCAACTGCCATGTGATTGGTTGATTAGATAATTGCATTAATGAGAAATTGAACAGGTGTTCCTAATAATCCTTTAGGTGAGTGTATATATATGTATAATATTAAATTCTGTAATAATATAATTATAAATTAATTAAAATAATAGGAGAGATGTGTACACTTGTACAGCTGGAGTATCAACATTCGAGAATCAGTGTTATTCAGATACATACAAATTATCTAAATAAGCTTCGAGCTAAATTCTTTTGCCTTTGTAACGTAAATGTAGTAGTGAGATAAGGTTTGATTAATGGGCCTGATTCACATTCTCTTCACTGCACTTGTTATTATTGCGCTGAGCCTCGTGTTCGAGCCAGAGATTGTGTCATTGGATCCCACCAAAGCAATTTGGTGGATATCCATCTGCTGAAACGGATTGAATTTGTGGCTCACACTTCCTGAATCGTGTTTTTGGTCGGCATGCGAACATCTGCTGCTATCAAACCTGGCCCACACATGCCCTGATAAGCTTGTATCTTTGGAGAATACCAACTGTATAGGAAAACCCTGCATATCTGAAAGTCTTCCTTCTTCTTTCATTTTTGTTGATGTCAAAAGCCACGCCTGCAGACAGACCGCCTGCTTTCTGCACATCTGTCCGCCTCTCTTGCCCTTTCCGTCTCTCCCATGGTTAATTGTTAAAGCCATATGTGTGAGATAAAAGGTGTGCACATGTTTGTGGTTTATGAGTCAGCCCATTAGGCTCATTAAGCTCAGCTTGCACCGTCTGCGGAGGAGCCGTGTCTTAATGATGGAAAACGGCATAAGTGTCTTTTACCAAATTCAACATCTGGATGCCAGCCACCCGCATCTGCAGGAAGCTGGAAGAATGAAGAGATGGCTGATTATATCCTAAATCCCATAAAAACTTAGCTTTTTTTAGGAGCCGGTGCTTTAAATCTTTGTGTTGCGTGATTATGTGTTGCTCCTTTTTCGAATTTGATAATTACACAGTTGTGGGGTCATGTTGTGTGCAGATCCCAGAAGAAGTGCTCTGAGGGTGCTCTTTTATAGCTGAGGAGAGATAAAGCTCTCGGATACGCTATATATAAGGGACTTGGTCTTGATTATTTTCCTAAAAGTCCGTAGGGGAAATAAATAGACACAGATGAGACAATGGCATACAGTATAGAAGTACAGAGGTATAAAATGACTGTGTGTGCTGATATTTTTAACTTTGTTGAAAAAAGTTTGGGATCAGCAGGACTTCTAGGAGAAATAAATGAGATTTGTTTTGTTTTTGTTCCAATGGGCATAATGAAAAGTGTGTATGTGTGTGTGAGAGTGTCTCATTAGGGCCTTTGTCAGCCTGCTAGCTAGCAGGAGTCATTATGCTCTACGTGGAGTGTCAGCGCGTGCTGAATTGAGTGTCTTGTTGGTGAGAGTATTGATAAGCATTGATCTTGCCGCCGTATGACTTGAGCTCTAGACTGTTAATGGGAGAAGAGGGTGCTAACCACATTTGGCTATTGTTTATGCCCGTTACCATGACGACAGGAAGATTTTTCATCTGCTACAGAATGAACAATGCAACCAAAGGGTTAAGAATTTCTAAGAAACACACACACATGCAAAAGACACAATAAGCTGAACTTAAACACCATGATTGGAACGTCTCATTGTTGATCCACACATATCAAATATCACAGCAGCGATTTCTTACAAAACGCTTCTTAGATCTTGGTTTCCTTTTGTGTTCTTTGGGTGAATCTCACAGAACTTGTTATATACATGTCTGGGTCATATTTAAACATAACAAAAAAAGGAAATTATATATTTGCCTAAAGAAAATAAAGTTTTAGGATCATAATACATTTTTCTTTTTTGCATTTTCTTGACAATGAATCACCATTCCCCACCAAATCTCATTATAATGCAAAACACAAACAATGCAAACATTTATTATTATAATTTATATTATTATTATATTATTATAATTTATTATAAATTATTGCAGAACATTATAAATAATCTAAATGGCAAAGTATATAATATTAGTGCTGTTAAATCAATTAATCTAACATAAAAGTTTGTAAGTACTTAACTGTATATGTATGTATATATATATATATATATATATATATATATACATATACATACATATACAGTTAAGTATTTACAAACTTGAGTTTGTTTGCGTTTATTTATATATATACATATTAATAACGATTAAGTGCTTTGACAGCACTAATATAATATAATATATATATATATATTTTATATATATTTATTATATTATATTTTATATACAATAATATAATTGAAATTTATATTAAAGTATTTATTGTACAGAATTTGATTTAATAATGGGGGGATGGGGAGGGGGGATTCTAAACTTTATTTATTTATTTTATTCCTTTTAATTATTGGTTCTGAATATACGACCTACACAAGCAAGTCTGAGGTTTTGTTCAGAATTAATTACGTTTTCTTTAAAAGAGCTAAAGTGAATTATGGTTTTTAATAAGGGCAACGGTTTGACTGTGCATGTATGCTTTCAGGAGGGGTGTGTATACAGACGTCTCATGACTATGATGTAAAAATGGACGTTAATAGCCATATAAGAGTGATCTTTCACTATCCGCTAGTTCTAAACAAGCATACTTGTCTTAAACGCTCACATATATATATGTGCATAAGAGGTTGATTTGTTCTAGCAATACTTGATAGCTCATCCTGTCCATTGATTAAAACATATTTATCAGTGCTGCCGGACAAAGGAAAGAGAGAGGACCAAAGAAAACATTACAGAGACAAAGAATGAGCGAACTCGAGTGAGAAAATATGCGACGGCGGACAAATACCACATTTCACGGGGTGTAAGCGATCACCATGGAAACAGCGGCATGTATGATGTGTGTTTTGGGGGGATGGGGTGTGAGAGTGTAAACAGGTGTTCACACGTGTGCGTGTGTGTTAGTGGTGTGGATGCTTTTCTTTTGTATGTTTGTAAGCATGTGGACATGAAGGCTCACTCCCTTGAATAATAAGATGATGGGTGGATGCAGTGAGAATCCATGGCTATTAATAAAAAAGTTTATTTATCCAGTTTAATCCCTCTTCTGCACTGAAATAAAATGAAGCAGTGAGCAATTGCATGGGGCCTGAAGAGACACATTACAGTTGATATGAGTGCAGAACGGATGTGAAAAAGAGAAAGCAAAACAGAAATCAAGAGAGTGTGTAGCGCATGCATAAACTGCACAGTGTTGGGATAGAATCATTGAAAATTGGGTGTATAAGCGTACACGTATACCCGGCTTTTACCACCTTTTCAAATTCCTTTTTTTTTTTGCATTTGAAATGTGTAATTTCTGTACCACAAGTGTCACTAAAACAATATTCACTGTTTTTCAAAAAGGTTTCCCCAAACACTCCTCTCATCTGCCATTTGTTGGACAAACTGATAGTCCCACCCCCAAATTAACAACCCATTGATTGAGCCATTTTAACATACAAAAAAATGTCTAAGCATCCGTTACAAATTTGAAAACATCATGTTAAGCAGAAAATTTATAAGAAGTTCTTGAAGTAACAAAGAGGCACCGCCATTGCTTTTATACGCCAGTTCAAGTAACAAAGAAGTAATATTGAGTAAATTTTAGATTTTAAACAAAATATTGGTAGTTACTTTGTCTTTTTTCGCTCCTCTTAACAAAAATATCTGAGAACACACGGTAGAAGCATTTCATTCGGAATCCTGAGTGAATTAGTGTTTTTGAACAAAACAGTTAAGTGAATAGTTCAGTGACTCATAAAGACAGAGGCTGTGTCTGAAATCGCATACTTCCCTACTATATAGTAGGCGAAAAACAGCATGTGACAAAAGAAGCATGTCCGAATTACAGTACTCATAAAAGCAAAAAGTCCCCGGATGACGTACTTCTTCTGGCGAAATTCTAAAGGGTGCATACGATGGACACTTTATTATCCCATGAGGATCTATGGCAATGAAGTGGTGTAACTGATGCTGGTAGGTCACATGATAATGACAACATGGCGAACACTATACAACACACTCATACTATACAGGACATACTTTTTTAACATCATGAAGCAATTACTTATTCAAAATAAGTACCTACTCGAGAGTATGCCATTTCGTATGCAGCCAGACACTTGTTTCGTTCCTGAATGAATCGTTGTTGAACAAATTGGTTGAGTTAATGATTCAATGAGTCACTCATAATTATAGTAACTTGTTTCAATCCTGAATGAATCAGCGTGTTTGAACGAACCGAATTGACAGTAAGTATAATGCTAAAGACCAAAACTATAACGCAAACAACACAGAGCAACAATATTGTTGGAAGCACTTTCAGAACAATTGTTTTGCAGCTGATGAACGATATAAACATTGACAGCCAATCAGAATCAACCTGACTTTAAAGTGCTTGAGCATTTTAGAGTGGTAGACACAACTGCAGTTCATACTTACAGAATGTCATAAACAGAATGTGTGTGTTTGTGACACTGTTGAAGGTCCTGGTATAAACGAGTGTAACTCTGCTTGGTTTGACGTGAAGAGTCCCCCCCCTCTCTCTCTCTCTCTCTCTCCATGCTATTTTAAGATCTCACTCTTCCATATTCCTCTTCCAGTCTGTAATTTTGTGGTATGTGTATGTGTGTGTGTGTGTGTGTATTTCAGTTCCTTTAAAACCATACCATTTTGCTTTGAGAAAAGGAAGAGAAGCTTTAGCAGTAACATGGATGCTATTTAGTGAACAGATCGTATTGCACAGAAATGTGTGTGTGTGTGTGTGTGCTGTATAGAGCGTCTCACTCACAGCATAAGTGCAAAGCCTTGGACAAAGTCTGATTATTAAGAAGTCTCAATGCTGTTTCTGTTCGCTTTTCTAATTCACGTTTTTAGTACATTTTCTTGGTTTCAAAAGTACGCCCTTGGCCGTGACATGAAGACATCCCATAAGTGTACTTCCTTTTCATGTTCCCATGGCAACAGTTCCAGTGGCCCTTATGGGGGCTTTTTGGTAAGAGGTAACGGGTGATTTACGGGCCTGATTTTCTGAGCATGCTCCAAATAGTAACACAAGACAAAGAGCCAAAACAGTGCGAAACACTGCTCACACAGACAGCATCGCACGGCAGTTCACTGCTTCATACTCAATGCTCATTCACATACATAAAGCTCATTGTTCTCTGATTTTGTCTCATAAAAGCAGCCATTGTTAAAATCATCTAAAAGACACTGAGGTTTATTTCATGGAGTCTTAAATATGAGTACTATTCTGTTTTGTGGATCCTTTATTTGTTGAACATCTTTTTGTATGGCATTAAATTGTATGACAATTCTCATAATTAAATATCTGCAAACAAATATTGCACTGGGTACAATTACATTATTATTATTATTTTTAATAAACTGAAATTAAAATATGAATAAATATCACAATGATTCAGGCCATTGATATGAAATATATAAATAATCATAATCAAAGATTTGCAAACAAATATTACACTGGGTACAATTACATTATTTTTTAAAAAAAACTGAAATTTAAATATTAAAATTAGAGGTGGGCATAGATTAATTTTTTTAATCTAGATTAATCTAGATTAATTTTAAAATTAATCTAGATTAATCTAGATTAAAATGGCTCATTTGAATTCTCCCGAAGGCATTCAGAATATGTGTGCTACCCAAATAATGACTAAAAGTAAGTCTTTGAGAATAGTTCGCCTCGCATAGGGATGTGCATTTCTGCCAAAAATGCCATTCGACAATCGAGGAACAAAAGTCGAATATCGTTAAAAACAAAACCCGCAATGACAGAAAGGGAGGCCAATTTCATCTTTAGCGATTTGTCATCAAACAAACTGTTTATTAATTGAACAAGTAACATGTTTTCTTCGGTTTTTTTAACAGTAACGTTAATTGGAAGAAGAAAAAAAACAATACGCACCACAGTCCGTTTTTGCATCGCCAATGCTCGTTAGATCAAAAAATAATGTCATCATATGTCATAATGATTTTATGTGAACCTGCCTTGTTACTGCAATAGCCTCCTTTTTAAACAAATTAGTTTCAATCAATGTAAACTATTCGTGTGATTATGCCACTGCGCAATGCACATACATTACCGCGGGATGGCGGGTGTTCATTTCATAAACTGTGGACAATGGCAGCTTATTTAAACCTGTTAACCTTTGCCAGTGCGCCGACTCTCTGAAGCGGTTTTTTTTGTAGCCTATAAATTAATGTATGTCCAAAAACCGGATAATGTCATACTTTTTAGTAGTGCTATCGTGGCGTAATAATCTGTTTGGTTGTAAAATGTATTACCTGAATGAAATGAACTCGAATGTATCGTCCTGTAGAATCATTCATTCACAGACAGCATACGAAGATGTTCAGTTCAACTAATAAAGATCTTCATCGCTGGCAAAGATATGATGCATTTGCAGATTTGCTTTCACTAGACTAAACTGTAGATCCACGGCCACTTCATCCAACGCTCTTGATGTTCTTAAATCTTCCTGTTATTTACGACTCCTCGAGTGTGAATTGAAAGCGCTTCAGACGATTCAGTGCGTGGGGAACTGAACAGATCAACTGATTCGCGAACCGATTTAGACAGATTTGACAACTTGTTTGATGAAGTCTTTGAACAGAAACGACTCAAAAGAGCGATTCATTTGTAAATGAGCATCGCTCATGCCCATACAAAGGATACAGCGCGCTTGGAATAAACTCGTTTAACAACGTATTGCATTAAAATAAAGTAACGAGAGGAACGTCGCCCAACATAACAAAGTAAGTACACCTTGTGTCCCTGACAGGAAAATACCCTGCTGCGCGATCTGTGACAGTAGGCGCGGCCGCGGCGTCAAGTATGTATGTCATACTACACATTAGAATTGCGCGAAAATAACGATATTCGAAAAAGCTATTTATGATCCCAACCCAACTTAGATTAACGGCGATATTTTTTTTATCGCGCGATAAGAGTCTCACGTTAACGCAGCACGTTAACGCCGATAACGGCCCATCACTAATTAAAATATTTATAAATATTACAATATTTATACTTTCCATTCACTCTGTGGATTTTTGGAACCTGCCAACCTAAATATGATAGTACATTATTATTATTAATAATACAATTTTGAATACAATTTTTTTAAATGAAATGTTTTTTTAATATTGTCTGTTATGATTTTATTAAAAATAACTATTATTATTATTTTTATTATTATTATATTTGGAATATTATTGTTTAAATCATATTGTTATTTTCATTAATGTTGTTTTAATTTTTTGTTAATAATAATTTGGATTATTATTTTTTAGGTGATGTTATTTTCTTAATTATTGTTTATTAATATTAGAGTTAATAATAATAATAATGATGTTTAAATGATATTGTTATTTTATTAATATTAACACATTTTTGTGACGTAGCATTTCATTAGTCTTACACTGTACCTGTAATGTAAAATATAATGTAAATATATTTGGGATGCTTGTGAAATAAAGCCAACCTAGAGCATTTTGGGTTCACAATGCATGTTAAAAGTGAAAAGAGTCAAAAGGAGCCGCACATCTTCTATAATGGAGTTTGTTTTGGGCAATGAAAAAAAAAAACGTGCTGCTGTAGATTTCCGGCTATACGTGTTTGGAATGTAAAGTGCATAACAAATCGCAGTTATTTCAAAAGATCACACATAGCCGTATATATAATTGATAACACTGTAAAGAACAGCAACTGGAACATTTGTCAAGGTGAGCACAGAGGGAGAGGAGATTCAGACTGGAAAATGCTTAAAACGCACTTGTAATTTGGAGGTTGTCTGATTTAATGAAGCTAATTAGAGGTGTAAGTGGGTGATCTAATCAAAGCACACTCTAAACAGAAGGACTGTGGGATAATGTGAGAGCCCCCCCCCCCGTGCTGAGCAGTAATGGTACGCTCCCATGTAATGGACTGCATGGATCACTGTTGAGTTGTGTGTCTCTGGGGTGGGATCGGTCGGTGTGCACATTATTTGGGTCGCTCTATCGTTTCCTCTTTCCCTCATGCCACTCTCAGTCTAAAACATTCATGAGGTTCCTTGGGTCAAATCGGTACCAGTCTCGTGCAGTTAGACCGTGACTAATAGCATAAGGCCGCCCACTTAGACAGGAAGATAACATCTGAGTCTGACACACATGAAAAGCAGGCAGCCAACTACAATCTGTTGTGTTTAGGTGTCGTTTATGGGCCGCTTTACAGTAAAACGAGTTGCAAATGATTGATGACTGATCGCAGGACAGTTGTGTGCACAAAAACATGTGATAAAAGAATAAAAAGGATTGTAAACGAGTGCATGCTGTATCCTCTCATTACAGTGTGGTGGAGAAGACTGTGTATTATGGCCATACATCGAGTCATGTTTTGACGCTGCAGAAGGAAGAGAGCTCAGAGGTGATGATGAAGTGTTGTAGTGTCATTTGTCTTCTGAGCATCTGGCTGACGGCTGTTTGCTTCTCCATATCTAAGCATTCATCAGACCTCAACTGGTTCCTGCTGATTATAGATCTTCAGTCTCACTCTCAGTTAACACGGGCTTTAGCTGCAGATTTGGACACTGTGGGTTTGAATTTAATCAGTTTCTATTTGTTGTTTTTCTGTCCTTCTGCAGCCTCTGTTTGCTTATCTTCTCTCCTCCTCCTCCTTCTTTAAGGGTGTGTCATGCAGAATTAGAGGTTTGTGGTGGAAGCGTGTTTGAGAGAGGAGAAACTCTGACCTAGCTGCTATAAATAGAGACTGGCTTGCTTCACAAAGAGAGTTATAATATATAGTTACATATACTATATGTAACTATAAGTGTTCCTGCCTAAATTTGTATATTGTTTCGGTTTTGATTATTTTTTGCTTTCATAATGCAACATATTTTTGAGTGAAACAAGAAAAAATGTAGGATGGGTCTGTAGGATGTAGGATTTTATCCATCAGGAAGTGATTGGATCATGAAAAATGGCCATTACATGCAAGTTTGCTAAAACAATGCATTGCTATTTGGCTAAATGGTTAATATTATCTAATTGCCAACACAACTAACTGTATAGTGACATAAGCGTTAAAAGAGAGTTGTTTCAGAGTATTATTATATTTAATTATTTTATGTAATTATAGAATTGTATTATTATTATTTAATTAAATAAATAAAATATTTGATTACAGTTTTTTTTTAAATAACATGCACTGATAATTATTGTTATAATTTTTTTTTACAATTAGACCAGGGACATGAATTAGTATAAATAGTATAATTTGATTTCGTGTTGAGTTTAAAGAGCTATTAATATCTACTTGACCTGACCCTTACATTTTTCAGGTGTTAGGTTGTTTCAGCCATATTAAACACACTACTAGTGTGAAACTACTAGATTCCACTAGTTTTTTTTTTTTTCTTTACTCAGTGTAATTTAAAATCAGCAGCCATCTATGCACACTGAAATTCAATCCATCATGTGGGAAGGAGACAAAATGTACAGAACGTCCTTAAATGGAGACTAAATGCTTTTTAATGCCTATGGGGACCATACTCTTCTAACACGCCACAACATTATACAGCTCAGTTAGATGCTTTTATTTTAATTGCTGAGTCTAGTTTTGAGAGATTTATTTACATTTGGAAGCTATTTTCTGAACACCCATTTAAAGTGATTTATTCAATTTTTGCCTCATTTTTAATCTGTAAAAGCCACTGAGATGGGCGGTATACATGTTAGGCAAGCAAATTTGGTGAGAGATGGATATGTTTGGAGAGAGGCATATTGATTAAAGGGTCACATTCATGCACTCCACTCTCTAAAACTTATGGTGTGTAAACACTTCAGAGAGTTTATCAGATACCTCATTTTTGCTTCAAAGAGCTGAAGTATCCATCAGTTTATTTCCCAGAGTCCCTGGAATAAACAAACGTCCGCCATCTGCCAGGTTTGCAGCTTGATGTCACCCGGAGTGTTGTCAGATGTGGTTAGTTGTTGTATTTCACAAACGAAATTGTCCACAATGACCTGAAATCAGAAGTAGTTACAGAGAGGAGGAGTTGCATCAGAAAAAGAAAGAGAGAATGCATGACTTTCTGTTGGAAACTGAGCAAACTAAGCTAATGAATCAGAATTTTTTAATGAAACAGTCAAGTGATCGATTCAACAATTGAATATTAGATTTGCCGCATTTCCAAGCAAAACGCAGCAAAAGTTGGTAGTATTTAGTTTCTGAATGAATCTACGTTTTTGAAGGAATCCGTTTAGCGAATGATTCAACGATTCACTCATAAAGACAGCCGTGTTGCTTTTCTGAATGATTCAGTGTTTTGGAATGAATATGTTGAGCAAATGATTCAGTGATTCACTTGTAGAGAGTCTACAATCATGCATTCTTTTAAGTCAGTGAAAAACTTCTCCTCTGCCATAGTTTTCACATCTTGAGGCAGCATATTAATTACATGTGATGCTATTATCATATTTAGATGTGTGTTTGGGTGAACTATTCCATCTTAGTACTGTATAACCTGCACTAACTCTTCAAAGCTTTGTGTGAGAAGCACAAGTCTTTGATCACCACACAGAATGCAAGATAAAATGAAGCTTCTGCGCTCTTGCAGTTGAAATGACAACGGCTGTAGACAAGTGTCTGTTTCTTATTCTCCAAACCAGGATGTCTTTGTTCCTATGGGAATGCTTTGGCTGTAGTTGGGATGTGAACAATGACTACAGGCCGCATTTCAACTATCTTTTTCTCTTTTTTTCCCCTCTCTCTTCTCTTTAGCTGACACAAGCACTTCCTTCCGTCTTCGAGACTAGCTAATTACCCACATGGGCGCACAGAACGGTGCTTAGCGTTGGCCTGGAAACGCTCTTGACAACCCACCGATGATTTTAAGCTTTATTGCATCATCAATGATGTCAGAGAGTATAATCTTTCTTAACCTCAGGATCTATACAAGGCTCTCGTGGGCATTATACAGCAAAGTCAAGAGGGAAAGGTTTCAAATGTGGGAAGTCATATCATAGTCATTCTTGAAAGGTGAGAGGTTTGGCTGATTGGATCGATAATAATTGCATAAAGGTCACCTATGTTGTCTTATTGTTATATTATGAGGTCAGCGTGTGTTTGGAAACCTCTCGTCATTATCTGTGTGTGTGTGGTCTGTGAGTGTGAGGGAATGCACTGTTGTTTGACTGTCTCTTGTGTTTTTTTTGATGGATGGAGCCTTTGAGTGGCAGATGCTCTCCAGCCTGCAGACGTGTTATCACACACCAGGGGGTCCACACACACACACACAAACACAACAACACAACTCAGTGCATTAGACCACCAACATGTCGACTTCTTTAACTGAGGGGAGGGTTTTCCCCTTTTCATTTACTATATATGTCGCTTTCCACAAGTAGGGTACAAAATAAAGCTTAAGAAGTCTTAAAAATGGCATCACTGGCATCACCAATGACTGTCTACTTATTTATTTTTTTATAGGGAACAAATTACACACTACAGCTTTAACATTCAAAAAATGTTGTTTGTTCACCTCATAAATATTTTATGAGCTGTGTTAGTTTCTAAATAATTCTTTCAATGCTGTTACCAAAATATACCTTTTTTTGTGGGATTTCATTATTTTCGAGAAATAAACCTAAATATAAACATGAAATAAATAAAAACATCAAAATGGTGCTTCTTTCAGGTGGTGCTTCTTTTAGCCACTATGCTCCAAAAATTGAGTATATTCCCTCATTACCCGACTTTCATTCATCTTCGGAACACAAATGAAGATATAAAATAATACAATCTGAGCCAGTTCTGCACTCTCCATTGACAGCTAAGCAACTACCACTTTGCCACTTGAAAAAGTTCATAAAGAGATCATAAAACTAATCCATATGAATCGGGAGGTTTAGCCCAAGAGACACGAGACATGATCGCTTTATGATGAACAGACTGAATTTAGGCTTTTATTCACATATAAACATCAGTGCATGAATAGTATAACAAGGAATCAGTGTGTTAGTAGCTGATGCGGACTCAGCTCAGATGATCAAGATCTCAGTCATTAGCCATCAATTTTCTGATCATGTTCTGCTTATATGATTGCCATCTTGTTTGTCTGTGAGAGAGTATATGATTGAGTATCTTCCATCAGACTTTGCAGGTCACCTTTAAATCTGATAGCATCTTGACAGTGAGTTAGGGATAAACTTAAGTCTTACTGCATGTGTTCGTGTTTTTGAATAATCTTTGAATATATGTGTTGTGTGTTTTGCGTTTTTGGCCTAGAGTTGCAGGACAGATGCAGATAATCCTGCGACCACCTGCAATGCAGATCAAAACAGCAGAGCAAAATATTTGCTGCAAATATATGAATACGAAATTGCTTTTCGGTGACATCCGTATCCCGTTGTTTGTGAGTTTGAAGGACGTGAAGCCATTTTTCTCTGCCTGTCTTCAAGGTGACACGTTTGTCGGCTAGTTTCAGATGTAATGTGATCTGAGGGACAATATGGACGGATGGAGACGCAGAGGGAAGAACGAGACGAATGAATAATGACAGCCTGGGTCTGCCAAAGAGAAAGCGTGTGTACATTCACTTTGCACAAGGACGGTGATACAAAGATTAAGAGGGACAGAACAGGAAATAAACGGATACAGATTCATCCCGATAGTCTCAAGAAAGAGTTTGGATAATGAATACGGCTCTCTCTCTGTGTGTGTGTGTGTGTGTGTGTGTGTCCACATTCAGTATGCAATTAGAGTGCTGTGTCGGCATCACGCCGCGAGGATGCTGACACACTCATAAAAAGCCCCACAAACAACTCAAATACACACACAGCAGAGGTCCTGTGAAGTATAATGCAGTTAGTAGTCATATTCACGACTCTGGGTTGGCTTTTCCCTAAATTGTGGGGAACAAATATCCCCTCAAGGACAGTAAAACTTGTAATCACCTACAATGGAAGACAAGCAAACAGTCCCCATGAGGAGAACGCCTAAATAAACAGACTATAATGCCTTAATGGAGGTTTTCTGTGAAGGTTAGGGGATAAAAACATCATTAGCTCAGTATAAAACCAATAGAAATCAATGGAAAGTCCACACTGACAGAAAAAAAACAAACATGGGCTATTAGACTCCAATCTCCCAGCTTTTTAGCTCTGAATAAACGTTCTTGACCTACAATCCTGGATCCAGACACAGAGATGACCACTTTTACAGCACTCACCCACACACCAACTCACACACCCCTCTGATGAAATATAGTAGGAGAACATGACAAACACATCTTAACTTGTCTGACTAAGTGTATAGCCAGACATATGGGTGAAGACACTCTTTATTTTGTGGTTTCTGACTGAATCAGTCATCTGAGGTGAAGGAAACACTTTAAATGTATATACAGACACCTTAAAGGGCTAGTTCACCCAAAATGAACATTCACCCTCATGTTTCTCCAGACCTGTATGACTTTCTTTCCTCTGTGGAACACAAAAGTGTCTTTTTTTTTTTTTTTTGTCCAATGAAAGTCAGTTATTGTTTTGGACTTTCATTATATGTTTCAAAATATGTTCTTTTGTGTTTCGCAGAAGGAAAGACATACACATTTGGAACGACATTAGGGTAAGTAATTGAGAATTTACATTTTTGGGTGAACTGTCCCTTTAAGAACACAACACACACACACACACACACACAACATTTGTCTAGTAATTGTTAGCACTTTTCACCTCTGTTAAAGTGGATTAGGCTGAGCCTATCTGACAAAAGAGCTTAATGCAACACACACACACTCGAGCTCGTTCATTAAGTCATCGGTGAATGGGAAAGATCATCCTGTGGTGTCTGGGTGCAGTGAGTTAGAATATTTCATTTTAAGTTCCCACACACACTTCTGACTACTTCAGTAATGTGTTTTAAGTTGTTTGATCAGATTAAGAAAATATAAAATAGAACATTTCATTGCTGCACTTTCTGCAATGCTAATATATTCTTCATTTGCTGCTGTCCTTTAAAGACTCTCATTGCCATCGTAGTAATTGTTATTTGAAAAATAACAAAATTATAATTAGAGAATTAAATGCTTGAGCAAAAGAGAAATGAGAAAATGCCAGCAAAAGTTAATCAGAGAAAGTGGACAATCTGCCCAGATGTCCGTATCCGGTGGGAAGCAAACACACACTTCCTCTCAGTTCATGTAAACACACACACACACACACACACACACTCAATGCTTATCAGTCGTTGATTAATGAAGTCATCCAAATACATTGTAAATATTGAACTCTTAGTGGAAAGCTAATTCAAACCATAATGAGATTGAAGCCTTGTCTCTTTCTACAAGGAATAAATTATGAATAAATTGGACTCTATACAAAAAAGCAATGTACCATGAGGGTATCAGATGGTAAAAACATGTTACTTTGATATATATATCAATATATATATATATATATATATGTATATATAGTATTTAGATGATACTCCAAGGTACTTTGTCATGGGACAAGTCAGAAAAAAGGCATTTCCATTGGACATGTCCAAAAACCATGGCATTTAGACCTAAAAAACCCCCATGGCATTTCCATTGACCTAAAAAAAAAACATGCCATTTCCATTGGACAAGTAAAAAAAAAACAACAACATGCCATTTCAATGGGACATCCCCTCCCAAAAAAACATGGCTTTACTCACCTACCACAATAACGCAATGTGTTATTTTCATGCGCTTTTATTAATTAATCAGCATATCCATGTTAATTAAATGTAATTTTCAATTGATTGAGAGACCTAGTATTTTTGTTTTCTTTTGCAAATGGGGAATGGTTAAAAAAAAATAATAATCTGGCTGTGTTTATGTGTGTTGGCGGGGATCTGATGGCCTGTATTTGTCCAAATGGAGCCCCATCATCTTTATTGACTAAAAACATCTTTTTTATTACTGTGAATGTGAGTTTATGAGCGCGTGCATTTTAGTTGTAGTCTGACTTATGGTTTTGTGTGCTCAGATCGGTGATGAGGGAACTGATGTGTTTTAGAGTATGTCACGGGTAGATAGAAACAGATTAATCCTCCAGTATACCATAATCCTCGGCTGATGGATGGCTGCAGATACGCGCCTGCGATCATGGCTCGGAGGAAACCGGCCTGGGACTGAGCAGTGCAAGGTCATGTGTACAGCTGGGCTAGTTAATAATCATATGCAGCTATTTCTCTGTTTCAGTATCTATATATTAGTGCTGTTCATTGGCTGTAAACTGTGTTTAGGAGGCTAAAGCATTCCTGCGTTGCTCATTTAGTTTTCTGATTTCCCTTAGGACTAAACAAGATCCCTGTGCCTCAGGTTCTTTAGTTTCCCGGCTCTCCGGAATAAAACATTGCCATTAGATCCTCATCTATCAGCAGTGTGGGACATTTCATCAATGTACAGCCTCAGATCTTCACAGTTTAATATTCATAAAGCTGGCCACTACATGGTTTGGCTCAAACAATGGCTAACTGTCTGCTGAAGCGGGTGAGCTGAAGGTCACGCAGCGGAGAGGGGGGGCAGGTGCTGTGCCACCGTCAGTGGTGTTGTCAGCATATGGGAAATTACAGCAGGTGTGTGTCCAATGGACCACCAATTTAATAACAGCAAGATCCACATGGACGCAGGTGGGATCATTTTAGGGGATGTTCAGGCAGAGCGAACCCATATTCTACCCCAAACACACACACACACACTTTGTTTGCAGATCATTGTTTGGTTGTAATGAGTTAGCAGGCAAGATAAGTTCAGCATTTTTTTTTATTTATTTTTTATTTTATTTTAGCAACAATGCATTAAATTGATCAGAGGTAATAGTGTAGATTTATAATGTTACAAAAAAGATTTCTGTTTCAAATAACTGCTATTTAATTCATTACACAATCCTGAAAAACGTTGTCCACAAAGCTATTAATCTGTTTTCAACATTGATAGTAATAAGAAATGTTTCTTGAGCATCAAATCAGCATAATGATTTCTGAAGGATCATGTGACACTGAAGACTGGAGTAATGAATTACTGGAATAAATTACATTTTAAAGTAAATTGGGGGAAAAAAAAGTTTTACTTTCCTTTGTTTAAGTTTTTGGCCTGTCCCTAAAACAACCCTTTTGACGTGAAGTATCATATATGACTTTTCTGTTTTTGAGTCTGTTTTAGCCTTCATAACCTGGCTCAGATAGAAATCTGCACACTTTTTTTTCACGCTAAAAAGAGAAAATCAGCAAAAACATTTAATAAACACATAGAGGAGGATGTGAAGAACCTGGATGACGGGTCTTCGAATTATGCGGGCTAGTATTCCATGTGGGTATATTTATAACTAAATATGCAAGATTATAAAGAAGGATTAATTCCTCAGATGAGTGTGTGATCAACTGGCGTGCAGATGCGAGGGATTTGAACATTTCTAAAAGACCAATTAAATCACACAAACCCATCTCTCGCTATCTCTCGCGCGCTAATGACGACCCCTCAGGTTGTCGACCCTGCTGGTCCAAACTGTCTGTTTTTCGTCCAATAGTCTCTCTATTCCTCATTAACACATCATCCTCTGTCACTCCGCTTTCCCTTTCATCCTTTCATTCCCAGCGGTGTCGGTTTCATTCGGATCCCTTACCTCGAGCTGGACTGAACAGTCAAGACATCAAACGCTCTGAGAACGCTGTGCACTTTTAAACAAAGTTCTCTTTGTGCGAAAAACACATATGACTCTTAACATAACACAAATACATGTTATAAGTCAAGATAACGTTACATGAGTGCGAATAAACGAACGAATGGAGTATAAGTCCGTGCGTGCTACAGCAGCGTGGCACAGAGACTGCTTTCATAGGGCACCATTTCAGCAGAGCTGGTCATTAGCTTTCATCTGGTGTTATTTCAGCAGTGCCGGTCACTCTCTGCGGACTCGCTGCTGAGAGACAAACTGTAGAAAACTATTACTGTCAGTTACAGCATGGCAGAGCGTCTACAGGCATCAGCATGCTTAAATTATTCACTCTATGCAACACACAATGCTGCAATTGAATGTATTGTTTAAATGGAGATTTGTTGGATGGCTTTGCATTATTAAAGACATGCTGTTTTACTGAGGGCATCCATTCAGACAAATGTGTGTGTGTGCGTTCAAGTGGCCATATGAAAACTACACTATCGATTCAACAAAAACCTGCCTCTCAGGATTGGTTTCTTTATTTCTCTCTCTCTTTCTTTGTTTTCTTTGCAGTTATGAGGCGTAACTCGTTCGCGACGGAGGGCTGCTGTCGGAAAGGCTCCAGAAACGCCTTACAGGAGCTGTACAACCCCACACAGGTATCAGTTTGTCATAATATATATGTATAAATCACAGTGAAACGTGGTGACAGTGTTTAAATAAGAATATGGTGACAATGAGTTCATCATCATAAGCGGCCTGGCCTGGCATAAACCATGGCTAATAAACCGCACACATCAGGGGCCATTTTACATGACACTGTTTTCAACTAAAAACGTTCAACTTTTGCCTGTTCACTTGCATGACAGCTGTGTTTTGGGGGCCTGAAAATGCACATTTATAGTTTTTAGTCCAGGGTCACTTGTAGTAATAATTCAACCTCATCATTTGTCCAGACAAATTGCACGATGCTTTCGCCATCTTGATTTTCTTTATTTTTTTTATTTTTTATTTAACACTCTCAGGGTTTCCAGGTTTGTGTTACAAAACCAGCTAAACTGCCATCCAAAACAACACGTGGCAACAGTGTAAAAGTAGCTCTGTAGAACAATGTGCATGTGTTTTGTAGTGTTTCTTTACAAAGTGACATCGCCAACTACTGGCCTGGCATTAATAATAGTGTTTTTAGTTGTTTTTGACAATGTTGTCGTCAAAAACACAAAGGAAAATCATTTGCGCTTTTAGTACATCGTTGTCGTGACACACACGACAGTAAATAATGGAATAAGCATTAACTAAATAACATGAACTTTTAACACAAAACATTCAAATGTACATAACTGACAACAAAAAGAAATAAAAGTATTTAAATAAAATATATGTGATCCATCACGCAGAGACTTTAGAGAAAAACTTCTGTTTTTTGTTTACTGTTTTTCTGCAGTAAATGATAAGGTGGCTCATATTTTAACTTAATGAAAATATATCATTTTTACATAATACATAATTGTAACAATAATACGTACTTTAAAATACATGCATTTGCTTGTTCAGTATTTATACATGTATAGATTTAAACTAAATGACATAGTTATTCAAACTTTTTATTTGCACAACCAAAAATTTTACAGTAAAACGACATACGATGCAAAGCGATTTAGAATTTTTTAATGAGTATGGAAAGATAACAGGTTTTTACTGTAGCATTTTTACAATATTTTTCTATAAAAATGACAATCACTTTTTAATGTTTTACATTATATATAAATAAGTAAAATATAATTTTCCCACTTAGGCATAATATTTTGCCTGTATTTCTGAGTACACTAGTATATAAATTAACTCATGCATGGCTCTACAATGGAATTCACTTGCAATTTTAGTGAATAGTGAAACAGGATATTCAATAATAAAAATGTAGGTATAGGGTATCCAGTCCATCCAGTCAATCTGTAAATAATTTTTTGCAGGAATTGATTGGATCTTGGAATAACATGCACCAATGAATGGTTCAAAATAATGCCAGGCTCATGTATTAGAGTAAATCAGGTCAGTTTTGATTTCACGGGTCTATAAGTTTTGGTGTTCTCTGCATTGAGGTCAGCGGGAAAGAATAACCTCTGGACCGTCACTGGAATGCCTGTGCACGTTACTATGGAAACATTCACATTTAATTTCCAATGTAAAACACGCATGTTTAGAGCTTAGCCGAGCAGCCACAAAGCGAACATTATGCGAGGATTGATTTCATCCGGTTTAATTTCACCCCTCTCCCTGTCTTTATTTCTCACGCTCACCTTCCTGCTCGTTTTCAGCCACCTCAACCTTTTCATGATTGATCGTACACCCCATTTGTTCTTTGTCGCCCGACCGATCATCCTGTTCCAGAAAGCAAGGGAAGAGAGTGTAGCTGTAATAGTTTGTTTTCATCTCATGTTCAAAAACTTTTTCACCTTGAGCGAACAGTCTCAGCGCTGTCAGAACGTTTTGCACGTAAAAGAAGCCGAGAACTCCAAATGTCACAGCACAAGCAGGCAGAAGGTCTCGTCTGGCACTACAAACAACTTCAAATGCATTTATACTGAGCCAATTAGATTCTCTATTCCTTAAAGGAATATTTTGGGTTCAGTACAAGTTAAGCTCAATAAACAACATTTGTGGCATAATGCTGATTACCACAAAAATACATTTACACGTCTCTCCTTTGGGTTACAATGACACACTAGAGTGCATTAGTGCCCGTCTCCTTTTTCAGTGGCACTGGTTCCGAAATTATTTAATTCATTAATTTATCCCATAGGGATTTTTAAAATAGTCTTCAGCCATGAACCAAATCAACCGGATACGAGGTGAATAACTCAAGGTGAATTGTTTAAGCAAAAAATTAAGACTGTGTACTTAACGGCTTTTGTGAGGGAAAGAACTACAATCCCATCAAGCATTGCAAACTACATAATCAAAACTACACTGTAAAAATGAATTTTGATGATTTGTTTTCACAACTTTTTATATATTTTGTCAAATCAACTTAGATAATTAATGTAGTTCAGATAGCATAATATTTTGAGTTTCTATTTATTAAACCAATCTCCTTTGTTGTATTAACTAAAATTTTTAATTTCAATGAACTCAAAATTTTAAGGCAACCAGGTAACTTACTTTAAGTTAATCCAACTTTTTTTTTTTACAGTGTACACTACTTATTTACAAATGTTGATTATATGTATAACAACTATAAATTTATTTCAAAATATGCATATCAAACATTTCAGTATTTTGAGAGCGTAGGGAGATCGACTCGATTACATCATTCGCAGTGCTTCATGGGAGTGGGCGGGGCTAAAAAGCTATTTTGGAGCGTGTTTTTTTCCTCGGCTCTGATTGGTGGAATTTTCTGTACAGCATCATGGGTAATGTAGGCTAGTTGTTCACCACGATTTCTGGTATTTAAAAAATAAGCAGAAATAATTTGGGCTGACGTCTTCAGTAGAAGCAAATGCCGTGCATGAACAACCTAGTAACTCACAGTAGATATGTCTTTAATGGTTTACAAGTTATCCTTCAAAATCTATTTCCTTATGGAGAAAATGAATGGAGTTTTTACCAGACTGTTGCAGAAGAGAATTGGGCCAATCTGAACATGTTAAAATACTCGTATACTCAATAGTATAGACACAATACATAATACAATTTACGTTAACATGATTTAATTGTGAAAAATCACTTATTTACTTTTTAAACTTATATTCAGTTTTACAACTTTGTTGCAAGACGACAGAACGCCATAAACCCTAAAACCCCAAAACGACTGTAAAAATTATTGTATGGCTCAAATAATACACAACTTTTAACAGTTTAATTCATCTAAGTGCTGCTTTTATAAAAATATAAGTTTCTTATATATGCCTTTAAGTCCTCCAAAATTGGCCCCATTCCCTTCCAATGTAAATGTATCACTTTGATTGAGCTTGTATTGAACCTGGAATATGCGTGTTAGCATGATTTTAGTATGGAAAAAACACTTCTAACAAAGCTTTCATATGTAAACATATCCAGATTTACAACTTTATTGCCATGATGACAGAACACCATAACCCCCCAAAACAACAGTAAAAACGAAGATTTATATGTTTACTGCTCAAATAATACACACGTTTTAACTGAAAAATGAATCTTGCTCAAATAATACACACGTTTTAACCGAAAAATTAATCTAAGTACCTTTTCTGCTTTTATGTAATCCAAAAATTGTCCCCATTCACTTCCATTAAAATCCATTTTATATGCTACAAATGTTATTAACTATTACCATTCTGTTCAGTTTAGTTTTGTTTTCAGTTTGTTTTCATTTGTTCTGATTTATGTCACTGATCAGTATCCTTGGTTGCCATCATTATTAGTTCAATCGTGTCAGCTGTGTTAGTTAAAGCATCTTATTAGAGTTTGTGTGTAACTAGGTCACTTTATCCTGCACTCTTTGTCCGGTATTGTTAACACAAACATTGTTAGGTGTGTGTTTGTGTCCTTTGTATGGATCGCTACCTGTTGTATTTTTATAAGTAAAGTTATCCGTTTGAATCTTCACCCTCTGTGTCTACGTTTTCCTCTCTGCCGGCACCCGTTACAGACATATTCTCATTTAGAGATTATTTATTATGTTTATAGCCGGTTTCCTCTTTGTGACCATTGGCTGCTCCTCACATGTTGTTAATTTCAGGTTTTACAATACTTGTAGGAACATTTAGTCTCCACAACATATGGTCCCCACTTGTTTTGATGTAAATTCAAGCCTTTTAAAATGAACTAAATCCCTGGTGGATTCTGAATGCATGTACAGTATATGTTGACTGTGTTTTCCATATGCAGCAGCACGAATGTAAAGTTCCATTCATTTTTCCACAAATATGAATCTTTCTTGCAAAGCATTTGCCATACGATACGCATGAAGGCAACAGAGTTTCATTGAGTTTCGAGACACTTTTACAGGGTAATCTTGTGAATTTCAATACTACATACACACACACACACACACACACACACACATGCCTACATGTAAGTTAGCTTTACTGTGAAAGCAGCCACACTCATTCAGACTATAGAAACACTACACAGGAGATTCATGTTACCACAGGCACTTTATAGACTATAATTCTTTACATACATTACATAACATACAGCATGCAGTAAAATGCAGCTTTTATTATTCCACCAGCTACTGAAAGTATTACGGACTATAATAGCAGATTATTCGCTCTCTCTCTCTCTCTTATTCCTTTACAGGCTGTTCTCTCTGAGCAAAGCTCTTTAGTCAGGCTGTAATGTGCCTCTGTTTGGCTTTTACTGGTTCTGCTGGGTAATGAGACTTTCGCTCATCCGCCGAACGCTTCCGCTCTCTTTCTGTGAATGAGCAGGACGGTCTGAGAAGCGTGTGCTCGGTAAATGTTACCATCTCAGCCCTAATGAGGAGACCACAAGAGATGTGCAGCTCAGCTTTAAAGCTGCGTTCACACTACCAGCGACACAATACTTTCTCTAGAGAGCTGGCGATTTCTGGCAACACGAGTGACTGTGACCATTGGTGTCAGGAGAGGATGTCCAGCGACGTGGCAAAGTTTAGATTTGTTTAACTATATGTCAATGAAGAGCAATTTTCAGGATCGACAACCAATAGGAGTGAAGTCAGTAGAGCGCACGTAACCTATCCTGTAGTGGAATGTCGAGACAAGATGGAGGAGAAGTTATTTTTAGTGGTCAGCAACTGTCCTGTAATTTATGATAATGTCTCTGTGTTGATAAAGTGGTACTCTCGCCGATGACTCTGAGCCTGAATGGGTTCATGAAGCCAGATAGACTGGCATTCATCTTTAATATTAAAGGGATGGTTGACTCAAAAAAGGAGAATTCTGTCTAAAATTTGATTACTCATCCTCATGTCGTTCCAAACCTGTAAGACCTTCGTTCATCTTCAGAACACAAATGAAGGTCTCTTTGATGAAATTTGAGCGATTTCTCTCCCTCCATTGACAGCTACGCAACTACCACTTTGATGCTTTAAAAAGTTCATAAAGAGATCGTAAAACGAATGAATTGAGTGATTTAGTCAAAATAAGAGACTTGATGTCTTTATATGATTATCAGACTTAATGACACGAGGGTAATTAACGACATAATATACATATATAATATTTAATTATATATAACTATTAGATAAAAAACTTTTTTTTTTAAATACTTAAATTACTAAAACAAAAAAACAAAAATTACAGGAGCTGTATGTAAGAAATGTATTAATTTCAATTAATCATAAATTTTCCCTGATTTGTCACTAGACATTAAGAAATCATGTTCATTTCAAATACTTATATCACTGACAACAGTAGTCCGGCCAGGATATTGTTATTTAAAAAGTGAAGTTGCAGCCCTCAACTGATGTTGATGTTGTCATGTTGTGTTTTGGTCTGATGCGCCACCCTCCACCAATCGACCAATCACGGAGTCAGTAGTGTTGTGGCATTCGGGTTGCCAGCTCTGCTCTAGTTCCCACAGCTGCAGCTAATAACGTGTCGTAATCGGATCCTGCAGCATATCTGGCAACCTCCAGTCAGTAATTTGAAAGTGATTGCAGTACCAGTTTTGGCCACAATCTTACATACTGCTCCTTTAAAGCTAAATATAGCTAAAAAAGTTAAAGGAAAAAATAATGCAATTACAAAAAGCATGTAATGAAATTAATACTAAAAACTAAAACTGAAAATATAAAAATAAAAGCTAATTAAATATACTATAATACAACACTGGAATGCATAGCAAGCTCATGTGCTACTTTTTAATACCTAAAATGCTGAGACGGCTCAGTAGGTTTTGCAACAAAGCTATAGTTTTGTTCAAATTAAATGTTGTCATGTATCAAGATCATGTTACGGAAATGACTTATCCAAATACCAAAGGCATCACTGACGTATCAGTTTGAGAGGGATCGTGGGAATGAATCTATGGAGGTTGGTTTCATCATGCTTGATTTGATCAGGGTATGTGTGTGTGTGATCGTGATGGCTAGAGCACCTGAGGGGTTCACACACCCCGACCGTCACAAACGATTACACAAACACGAGAAGATGCGAGATCAGACAAGCACAGAGACGCACCAAATCAAAGAGCATCTGACTCACAAACCATCAAACTGACACATGTATTTCACACTCTCTCATCTCTCCTTTGCAACCCAGAATGTCCCGTCTGATCAGTTTCACTGGGCTTTAAAAATCCTCACTGCTTTCTTTTACTGTTAGTCATTTGCGGCGTTCCATATTCAGATGTTTACAGACATGTGGCTTTGCTCTGGGACGGGAATTCAGCGAGGACAGAGAGGACACTTATGGCTTTAGATTCAGGTTCAGGATCACCAATAAGTTAACTCACTGTGCTATTTTTGTGTGCTAAGATTTTAGTCCTTTTTATCATTGAGATACTATTGTAGTTTTGGTTACACTTTACAGATAAGGTTTCATTACGATCATTTTTAATAGTTTTTGTTATACTTAAATAAATATGGCTATATATATATATTTTTTTTTTTTAAATACATTTTTATTTCAGGTTTAGTTTTTATTTATTTATTTTAGTACATCAAGTTAAACTAAATGAGAAATGTAGCCTTGGCAACTAGCTGAAATAAAATAGGTGTGCGGTTTTTATATTGTATTTTATTTTAAGGTGTATTTTTTTTAAGTAACGAAAATGTATTTTATGTTTTTAGTTTCAGTTTTAGATTTAGTTAAGAACCCTGGCTTGATGAATATGATTGCGTTAAAGGGATATTTCACCCAAAAATGAGAATTCTGTCATTAATTACTCATCCTCATGTCGTTCCAAACCCGTAAGTCCTTAAGATCTTTGGAACACGAATTAAGATATTTTTGATGAAATCTGAGAGGTTTCTAAACCATCCGTATGCAGCAACGTCATTGCAACTTTCCAGGCCCAGAAAGGAAGTAAAGACATTTTTTGATCCCCATGAGGAAAACAGCTTAGAATCATAAAAAGTTATGTTTTTTGAAAATGTGAAAATACAATTTTCTGTGATTGGTAGGTTTAGGGGACAGAAATTTTGTACAGTATAAAAATCCTTTTGTCTATGGAAAGTCAAGTCAGTGTGTGTGTGTGTGTGTGTGCCTGCATGCGTGCGTGCGTTTAAGAGACTCTTTGATAATCTGGTGAAAGTTCAGACAGCCTTTCATTATAGTTAAACTCTTGACAGGAGATGTATAATCAAAGCATCAGATGTCCCGTGTTTCCCCAACAGGCAGCAGTGGCGCACAGCGCTGACATTAGTTTGTGAACTCACTGAACTGAACTCCTCCGTGCCACTTGTCTCTGTAGCTCAGTGTAAGATGCTATTCAGGTGCGAGTGGTGGAAAATCACTGGCTTGACATTGACTTCTCAGGATCTCTTACTCTCAAATGTTTTTTTTCCCTGGCTCTCCCACCCTCCCTCGCTTCTCCTCGTCCTCTCTTTGAGTCTCTTTCTTTCGCAGGCGTGGTGGGAAACGCGTGGTTTTATTTATATATCTCAAGGCAGGTTTTTCAGGTGAGGTGGGTCGGGATAAAAGAGGGTGTGTGTATGTACACACACTTAGTGCTGGGGAATCACTAATGAAAAGTAGAAAAATTTTATTCAGTTTGTTCAGATGGTTGATTCTAACGAACTGGCTCTGATAATCCCATATTTCTGTAGTGATATAAAATATTTAGTAAAATATAGTGTTTATGCCTTTTTTTGATTCAGGTATATAATGTAATGCAATTTATTCATTATTTTCATTCATATAAGTAGAATAAATTCATAAATGACAAATTATAGCAGAATAGATGTAATATTAACAAATGTATATTATAAAACGCATAAATGTATAATAATACAATTTTATATATATATATAGCCTATAAATATAGGATGTAAAGCAGTATATGATATATTCTGAAATGTACAGTATATTATCAAATATACATAAATGTACAATGTGTGTGTGTGTGTGTCTGTATATCAGAACATACTTTTTTTAAACTTTAAAAATGATGTCATAACCCTGGTGAGGTCGCATAGCGATGTCATTGATTTATAACAAGTTGAAATGACTTATACAGCCAAGTTGATTGTACTTCACAGTTTTTTTTATTATTTTTTTTAAAAAATTACAGTTTACAGTTAACATACACATCACTGTAGATGTATCCCACAATCCTCTATTCCGCACTGCCATAGCACATGGTAGCATTTCCCTTGCCCTTTTACCCAACCTCTCAATGCTGGACCCTGTAAGGTCATGTGTGTGTGTGTGTGTGTGTGTGTGTGTGTGTGTGTGTGTGTACCTGGGCAGTAGAAAGGGCACATTGGCAGCGTCGGGCAGAACCAGTGGAAACTTCCTGTTTCAGCGAGGAGGGCATTCGACACTGCACCCATTCACCCCCTCTCTCAATCTCTCCGGCTGCTCCATTCACCCTCCCTCGCGTCCAGGCTCTATTAGATAGTCAGAAGAGGTCAAAGGAAGTCACAGGATTAATTGCACCAGAAAATTACATTATCATTTTTAAATAATCTATTCAGTATATCAAGAAAATGCTTGATCGTTAATCTTTGGCCTTTCCTTTAATAAGTATAGGATTTTTTCGCCTAATTTATTTGTTAAGCACGCACTACATGAAAGGTGATATCCCAAAAAGCAAAATAGGGGCACTATTATGCTTTTTGGGATATTACATTTCATGTAGTGTGCAATATGGCTGTTTGTATGTAAAAGCTCTGCACATTTTCAAAGACTTATTGAGTTATTGTCTCCTAAAAGAACCAAGCGATTCTGAACTCCCTGAGACGAGACGACTTCCTGCTCGAACCGGTTTGTAACAAATTTGCATAATGCCAACCTATAGTCTTCATTGGCTGCCCTCAAACATCTGCTTTGACCCGCCTTCAGATCTCATCTACCATATACCATATACAACAAACTTAATAAAATGTACCACTTAGAAACGTCATGCTCAAGTTGTGCTTTTGACGGTAGTTCAGGTTAATCAGATGTTTCTTCTAATGTTTCATAATTGGACCCGGACTCAAATTGATGTGGTAAAACCAACATCATCTTTACAGTGTGTCAAGTGCTGAGGAACCTTCTGGAGCTGAAATTCCGATATATATAATGATGGGGGTTTCGTTTCTGACACACACTCTAAGTGATAGACCAATCACAACAGACTGGGCCGTTTGGCCAATCAGAGCAGAGTAGACCAATCATAACTGACTGGGCCATTTGACCAATCAGAGCAAAGTAGGCTCTTAGGAGGGGTTCAGAGAGACGAATCATTGATCTAACCATTTCAGACATTGTGAGAAAAAAGCAGCTGCTGCAATGTAGAAAACATAATTATTTTTGGACTTTGAACGCATAAACCTATTGTAGGAGACCCTCTGAAACAAAATTAGGAACCTTTAAAACGGCATAATAGGGGCACTTTAAAACCCACCCAATAGGAATAGTCATGAATGCCTTCACGAATATGTAAATGATGTAAAATGTTACATAGTGAAAGGATTGATTGTATTGTGGAATGATGCAATAATGGAGTCATGCTATGATGCAACACTGGAGTGACATCCTCTTACAGTGGCTTGACCTTTTTAGTAGGTTGTTAAACTGAAGTGTTAGAGCGTATTTTTTATGAGAAAGAACGCGATCATCCCTGCTGTGCGGGCTGTTAGCGAAATCATGGAAAAGTTGGTTCAGCTTTTACAGTTCGGAAAAGTTGATTTGGTCTCATAAAGTCTCTTGTATACGAGGGTTTGCGGGCAGAAGAGCGTTCGCCTCGTTCTCCTCCTGTCATTGACACGGGATCAATTTTCCTGCAGCAACACTAAATCAAACCCTCCGCTTTAAGAGATAGACAAGAGATCCGTCAAGACGAGCGGCGCGTGAGTCAGGGAGCGCTGGGAGTGTGAGGGGGAGAGACTCACAAGGACACCTTTAACAGCACTGCGTGTGTGTGTGTGTGTGTGTGTGTGTGTGTGTGAATATGTGTATGCGATGTCTAAAAAGTGCACAGAGAGGTAGGCTATTAACTGTCTCGCAGCGCAGGACTCTGAGAGCTGGCATGCAGTTTGGTGTTTACTAAGCAAATACAGACACACGCACGCACGCACACACACACACTCAAACTAGCGCAGTGCTCAGCTGGACTCGGTGGCCGCTCACAACCACAGCGCAGCAGGCATGAGTCATCATCATCGGCACAGCAACAGCGGCTCTGTGCTGGAACGGCAGAATTCTGATAGATATGATTAAGACGATCAGATTCTATTAAAGGGATAGTTCACCCAAAATTAAAATTGGCCCATGATTTACGCACCCTCAAGTTATCCTAGGTGTATATGACATTCTTCTTTCAGACGAATACAATCGGAGTTATATTAAAAAATGTCCTGGTCCTTCCAAGCTTTTTAATGGCAGTGAATGTTTTTTTTTTTTTTGAAGTCCATAAAAGTGCATCTATCTATCATAAAAGTGCATCTATCCATCATAAAAGTGCATCTATCCATCATAAAAGTGCATCTATGTATCCATCATAAAAGTGCATCAATCCATCATAAAAGTGCTCCACGCGCCTCCGGGATATTAATAAAGGTCTTCTGAAGCGAAGCGATGCGTTTGTGTGAGAAAAATATTCATATTTGACATGTTACAAAGTAAAATTCTAGCTTCCGGACAAACGAAAAGTTGCCTAAAGTGCAACTCATGAACTTGTGACGTAGCGTAGTGCGTCATGGCGTAGCATAAATATCAGCAGTACGTCGCATTACTCTCGTTACATGTTCGTTTGGCCGGAAGCTAGTTATTTTACATTATAAAGTTATGTACGAATATTTTTCTTTATTAACCTTTATTAACCCCCGGAGCTGTGTGGAGCACTTTTATAATGGATAGATACACTTTTTATAATGGATAGATGCACTTTTATAATGGATAGATGCACTTTTATGATGGATTGATGCACTTTTATAATGGATAGATGCACTTTTATGATGGATTGATGCACTTTTATAATGGATAGATGCACTTTTGTGGACTTCAAAACAGAAACAACCATTCACTGTCATTTTAAACCTTGGAAGAGACAGGTTTTTTTTATATAACTCCGATTGTATTCTTCTGAAAGAAGAATGTCATGTATATGGCTTGACGGTGAGTAAATCATGGGCTAATGTACATTTTGTGGGTGAACTATCCCTTTAAGGCTTGTAAAAACAAATGAATGTTCTTCTAGGTTTGGAACAGCATACTTTTGGTAACACTTTATTTTTTTACAGTGTCCTTGTACATAATATGTTAAGCTACATGTACTTACTGTAGTAATAACAGTAAATTTTGCATAATTACATGCAACTAACCCCATATCAAACCCTATTCCTAACCCACACCCTATATAGTAAGTACAAGTTGTTAATATTAATATTACTCAGTACTTAAATGTATAATCACACTATAACAAGGACACATAAAATAAAGCGTAAAAAATTTCTTTAAAATATCATATAACATTTTACAGTAATATAATATAGCTGTTAATGTATATCTTATGTGTACAGAAGTGCAGACTGATTTGTATCTAATTCTTAAAATTTTTCACTCAGTCTGTTCATTTTATTGTGGACTTCTCCAGCAAGGAAATCAAATTTATTCTCTGAAATAAACTTGGTCCCTCTGAGTGTGCTAATCTCTCTCTCTCTCTCTCTCTGAGCTCATATAAATGGATGATAAACCTCAGAGCGGGGACAGATGGAGGGAAGGCTTTGACTTTCTTTAATAATTCATCTCACGCTTATAAGAGCTAGCCTCTATAAAAGCTTCTGAGGTCGCCACAGTCACAGGGTCAAATCACAACCTGTTTATGAGAGACTGAGAATGAATCTCATGAAAAGCATAAGCTGCAAACTTTGAATGAGACATTAGTGGGTGTTTCTTCAACTACAGGCACAGGTGGATTTTTATGCAATCTATAACAGATTTCAACTTTCAACAAGACTAAAAATAAAATAAACAAATAAATAAATACAATAAATGGTTTCTTAACTATAATTGCTACAAATAAAACTATAAAAAACTATAAATAATAATATATATATTTAAAAAAGCAAAAAATTAAACAGACATTACTACAAAATAGTAGACAAAATCAAATTAAATAAAAGCAACTTTCAACAAGACTTTCAAATGTTAAATTATGAAAATCCATAATGTTTATCATCAACTATAATGATCTAAAAATAAAACAGTCCAAACATTAAAACTGAATCATAAAACATTTCAACATTTATGATGTGAAAATTGTTTGTATCATTTTTACACAAACAGCTTAAATATTATTATATACTAAAAAAAATAATATAGTAAAAATGTTTTTATTTCAAATTCATTTTAATGTAATATTTAATAATGTATACTTTAGTTTACATAACATGTTTACTATGAAATTGGCCGCCTTAGCAAGAACATATATAAAAAAATTAATTTCCATTATTTGACACTCTGACGGAAATCATAATGACTTTCATAAGAAAAATGTCAGAATTCTCCTTTCAATCTATTTATTTCCAAGGCTGAACAGTATTGGTAGACAAATTAGGTAAATTAGAGTGTGAAAAGTATTTTGAAGAGAGTTTATATACTTTCTAAAAATCCACAGGGCCCATATATTGCCTCTCTCTGGGCATACAGACGCTCTGAATATATGATTATTAATGCTTTGCTCCTGGTGCTGTTTATGTTTGCTTCTTACGGTGTTTTGCAGGAAAGTCTGACGTTGGTGCTGATAAATGAGAGCTCATCAGTGTATAGCGCACACGAACACAAACGTTCCTCGCACACACTCGCACACACCGGCTCTCAGCGCTCTGTTGTTGCGCATCGACTTGACAAAATGTTACAATTACCGCAGGCTCCTGCCAGCTGTGTTTTACTGTGGGATTTGAATCTCATTAAAGGTGAGCGTGGTAATTTTTTCCTCATTAAAAGTTTAACAAATAAATTAGGGGTACTTTTGGAAAAATATGCTTTTAAACCCATTATTCGACATATTCGCCTATTAAATAATTTAATTGCTGCATGCTGATCCTTTGTTAATGCATCATACTGAATGCAAATATGTTATTTCCCAGAAACCTCTACCAGAGTTTAGGCAGGTGTGTGTGTGTGTGTGTGCGTGTCATTCTGGGATTATTGTAATGTGAATGCATTCCAGCTATCTAATTGCAGTGGAGAGCAGCTCGCTGTGTTGGTGTGCTGGGAATAAATGAGCTCAGGGCGTCTACAGACTGACAGAAGCACCATGTGAACGTGTGTTTGTGTCTGAGAGAGAGAGATACCGAGAGAGGCAGAGAGACACAAAGAGAGACAGGGCGAGAGAGAGTCCATATATCTTAGCACCCTTGTGTGCTCTGTGATAACGAGGTGAAAGTGTGTAAAAGATTGATGCTGGATCTGTGTGAGCACAGGAGAAAGAAAGGCAAGAATAGATAACAAAACCTGTGAAAGGTAGCCTCAGTTGGGATACTGGGCTAAAACTGGTTCTGTTTACAAATGGTCAATCAATGTGTTATTTTTGGGGAGTGTCTATCTATTATAGCTCTAAAAATTATATTTATAAAAATATATTTTATATTTTAGTTAAAATGTATATATATATATATATATATATATATATATATATATATATATATAGCATAATACAAAAATAAAACAATATTTGAAATAAATTATGATCAAAATGAATCAATATGAAACAACATAATTCGACCTTTACAACCTTGAATTTATATGCACAATATTGCTGCTATAAAGTGTAAATGTTATATAATAATTACTAAAATAATTCATTAAAAAATAATCATTTTGAAAATTAAATCTGTAAGAAATGTTTAATATTTTCGATGAGCGAAATTTAAGCACTATTTTTTCATGCATAGTTACAAAACAGAATGAAAAAAGCAATTAGCAATTTCTTCTTCATTCTGTAATCCTATTTTATACATAGCGCACAAGGGTTTGCAATCTATTGAAGTTGCTCTCAGTGACAGATGGTGATATATTGGTCGACCACTACTTTCTGGCATTACGAAAGTCATCATGTTTGATATTTACTCCCATCACTGTCACTATGATCACAGTCATTATTCAAAGCTATCGTGACAATAGAAAAGGGGCTGAGTTATTTATCCATACAGACAGTATTCGAGATGCTGTATGCTGTTGGTAAATGTAATTGTGAATCCCAAACACTGACTCAGTGAATGTAGCTTTGGTCAATGATAGAAGTTAGACCTCTCAACACACAGCTCACGATCACAAACACTCCGTGCTTTGAACCGGCCCTGTGGACGTACGGATGTGGAGATGCCAGGGTCGATTGTGTTACAGAGCAGAGAAAGAGGAGAAGAAAGCAGAAAACAGGCTTGGAGAAAATGGACCGCAAAATAGCTCCAGAGATTTTTCAGGGAAAGAAAAAAGTGGCTAAACCAGGAGTCACCGAACCTTAATTTGCCTCACATTTACCGCTCTCCATCTCCTTTTTTAAAATGGTTATACCTCTTATGACCCCATTTCTCCTATCTATACCCCCTGCATAATGGAGTTCAGGGCCGATGGCATCATGGCAGGAAAACCAGCTCGAGCTTTTATGTCAAGGTTTTCTATTACCAAAGTCCTGACGTGTCTGCAGGAACTGGAGTGGACACTATATCATTAGCTATATATGTATGAAGAGACTGCGATTCCCAGAAAAGCTCTCAGCGTTTCGAAGCGGCTCTGCCAAACACTCGCCTACTGATACTCTGTAGAGTTAGCAATTGAATTGAGCTACTGAGTGTGTAAGAGAGAATTCATTTCATTATTCATTGTAATTAATTCTTTCGTTAGACACAAGACATGGAAACACTGCCTGCCGCCCATAAACTGGGAAACACACTCAAATAAAATGCATAACTTCTATAAAAATGTAATGAAATAGTTCATGGAAAAATCTAGGGCTGCCCCTGACCAAAGATTGTCCTAGTCACTGGTAGTCATTCACTGAAGCCATTAGTCGACCAGTAGCACATTTATGATAATAATAGCAATTTTAAATGTCATGCAGTAAAAGCGGGACTAATTTAGCTTTCACACAAACACTTTGTTTTTAGGATATGCGCCTAATAATAGCACATATTTATCTGTTAATGTTAGTCTGAGAGGTGAGAGATGTAAAGTGGCTAACCTTAGGCTACAAATGTTTTTTGCATGTTTGAGGTCGATGAATGAATTGCCTGCGGAGTTTGCTTGTCAACTTCTTTTGGATTCTGTGAATTGTTCACGCTTCTCTTTTCCATACAATGAAAGTTGGCTGAGAAGAGTGCCGTCAAGCTTCAAAAGTGACAAAAAGCACCATGAACGTACAATAAATCTAATCAATAATATTTTTGACAAAGATGCAGTGGAATGAAAAAAAAATTGCAGAAGAAAGTCAGTCATACAGGTTTGGAATTGCATGACAGAATCTTACTTTTTTAGTGAATAAGAATAAAAGTGTGCACAACCTGAACTTATGCAAAGACATGTTTTGGTTTCCATATGAATTTATATGCTGATAAGGCGATGCATGGTGCTCTAGGAATCTTTGAAACAGTCTTATACTGTACACAAAACCCTGGGGAAATTCCACTGAAACAGAGCGCTCAAACGAATGAGAGTGGGTGTGTATAAACGAGAGCGAAAAAGGCTGAGAGAGAGAGAGAGAGAGAGAGAGAGAGAGATGTGGGTGGCTGTAGGTTTGAATAATGATTTTGGAGAAATGAACAGTGCTGTTCCCTTTTTAAATGTTAAATTGCATCCAACATGCAGGAACTTGATGAAACCTAGTGAAACTAGAGCTAGAGATATCTAATTTAACTACTAAAGGCTATTCAAACAGGAATAGTCCATATACAATTAATTACTCACCCTCATCATTTACAAATATGCTTCTTTTCCTAAAAGTAGGTTTAGCAGATGATGCTCCAGTCCTTTCCATACAATATTAGACAAACAGACAGACAGATAGATAGATAGAGAAACAGAATTTTAATAGCACACTTCATTCCTTTCCACATCTGAATTAGAAACCCTTCGAAATAGATGCTAAATACTGCATTGGCAGTCTTAAATTCACCACTGACCTGTAAGACTGACCTTTAACTTCTGAACCCTATTGAGCAGATTGAGGGAAGGGTCAACACAGCTCAGCAAGATTCCACTTTCACTGCCTCAAGTCTTGGGTTTGTTTGATGTGGTGAGATGGTGTTTGTTCACTGCTTTTGTTATAGGGTGGAAGAAGTTCAGGATTTTAGGAGCACTCTTAAATAGGAAACACACCCCAAAATAGCACAGCTCGCGGGATGCAACTTACGTCTGACTGCAATAGAATATGAAGTTAGTAAGTTGCTAAGCTAATAACACAAAGTATAAAAATACATATCATGCGCAAATATTAAAAAACATTCTATCTTAATTTAAATAAACTCTTTTGGAAAGCATATTCAATACTTGTCTCACCTTTGTCCACCATCATGGATGCTTTTTTTCCCCCCAAACTGAGTTTCGCAATACATTGTTTTATCTGCATAAAATTCAGTGCTATATGAGGAATCTTGTATCAAATAAGTTAATTTAAAATTAAGATTATTTTTACTGTTTAGCCTTTGTATAAAGAGATCAATTACAATTATTTTATTGACAGCCATAGTTTAACTTGGTTTAGCTTCAGTACAGTGACAATATAAAATAAATTTAGAAAACAACATGTGATGTCTTAATATTTTTCTCACACATATATCTACTTTCCGACAAAGTTACTCTAATTAAAAAGCTAATATTTGAAATGACAGGATGCTGTGTTAAAACTTTCACGGGTTAAAACTAAACTGTGCAGAGTGAAAGATCTCCAGAAGCAGAATTAAGTGCCCCTGCTGTAGAGGATTTAAGCTTTTAATGATATCGTCTGGTGCCAAACTTTCCCTCTTATGGCAGTCTTCTGATTTATGGTCTTCACAATGGCACGTGGGAAATGAGTCTTTACATTTATATTCCCATTTATGCATGTAGCAAATGCTTTTATTCAAAGCGTCTTACGTTGTATTAAAGGTCTACATTTGATCAGTTCATGCTTTCCCTAGGAATCGAACCAATGACCTTGGTGTTGCTAGTGCTATGCTCTACTGTTTGAGCTCCTGTTTCACCCTCTTCTTCTTCTTCTTCTCTTTCTCAGGCCGAGTTCTCAGCGGCAGCGGTGTTGCATCAGGCCCGGCGGGATCAGGTGGCGGACACGTGTCGTGCCCACAGCGCGTCCAGCCGCAAGCGCCGCGTCCTGACCCCCAGCGACCTCAAGCACCTAGTGGTGGACGAGGAGCACGAGCTCATCTACTGCTACGTGCCCAAGGTGGCCTGCACCAACTGGAAGCGGGTCATGATGGTGCTGAGCAGTCGGGGCAAGTACAGCGACCCAATGGAGATTCCGTCCAACGAGGCCCACATCCCCTCCAACCTCAAGACCCTCAACCAGTATAGCATCCCCGATATCAACCACCGGCTCAAGAGCTACCTCAAGTTCCTCTTCGTGCGCGAGCCCTTCGAGCGGTTGGTGTCGGCCTACCGCAACAAGTTCACGCTCCGCTACAACACCTCGTTCCACAAACGCTACGGGACAAAGATTGTGCGCCGGTACCGCAAGAACGCCACGGCCGAGGCGCTGCAGAGCGGTGCCGACGTCAAGTTCCAGGAGTTTGCCGAGTACCTGGTGGACCCGGGCACTCATAGAGAAGCTCCGCTCAACGAACACTGGCAGACAGTCTACTCGCTCTGCCACCCCTGCCACATCCACTACGACCTGGTGGGCAAGTACGAGACTCTGGAGGAGGACGCCAACTACGTGCTCAAGCTGGCAGGGGTGGGTGACTCATTGCGCTTCCCATCGTACGCCAAATCCACCCGTACCACCGACCAAATGGCGGCCATGTTTTTCAACAACATCAGCTCCCAGCAGCAAAGCCAACTCTACCAACTCTACAAACTGGACTTTCTTATGTACAACTACTCCATTCCCAGCTACCTAAAACTGCAGTAAACACAGATACGCAGTTGCGCACACGTTCCAAGCTCGTTCAACGAGGTTGATCAATGGGAGAATGGCCATGGCTGAAAGACACAGGCGGGGGAATCAACCAAGCACCTAAATGTAAAATTGTATTTAAATCCGCTGGGATGGTTGCATTATTTCTAAACAACCAAGGAGCTGTCGGTCAACTGCGAATGCGTAAACTAGACCACTCAAAAGTGGTCTTTTGAAACTGAAGTCCTGATGTATTTGCCAATTGAATTGTACATTATCAGTGTAAAGGCTCCTGTTCCCATACATCAAAAGCAATATGACATATTCTGAGCTGTACCAGCTCAACTGTTTTATCTATTAATATACTCTGCCAGCCATCGACATTATCGAAGCTTCACAGAAAGGAGTGGCTAGACTAATAATAAGACTTGAGATACAATCAGACTTCAGTTCCCCACTTCTAATTTCGTGTTCTGTTTGGAAGTTCCCTCTCTTTTCTCCCATACTCAGACGGCCTTTGTGTGCGTGTATTTATACGGTGCATATTTGAAGATGCACGCTAAAATAAGAATGACAAAAAAAGAGGCATTGAATGATGCCTTTTTGAAGGGGTGTGTCCATTTGTGAGTGACCGTGAGGGGCTCCGCCCACTGGGTCAGTCAGGGAGCATCTGTAGCAGTCGGGAGGTCAGAGGTCACTGCGAGTTGGCCTCAAGCACACTGTTCCCACAACCCCTCCTCCCTTGGTTGGTCTTCGGTAAATGTAAGGATTGTGGGTGTTTTGTTTTATTTTGTATTTGTTTATAATGGAAAAGGTTGCTGCGAGCAGCACGCTATAATATTATTTGAATTACTGTGTGAAATAGAGATGAGAAAGAATTTTGTTTCCAAGAAAGGAAATCAGCTTAGCGCTAGAGGTTTAATTGTTATAATTTGTTCATATTTCTTCTTGCCTCATCAGAACACAGTTGCTGGGATACCTCACTGGTTGTTTTGTGACGGGTGCACGGAAACGGGCAGGACTTTGTTTTCTGAGCTGTTCTCATGGGAAAGTTTCAGACAGTCGTGTGCGTTTGAGAGAGAGAGAGAGAGAGAGAGAGAGAGAGAGAGAGAGAGAATGCCGGCAAATCTGTTCCATCCATTAGATGGGTTTAAACGTCTTTCTCAATTTGAGAAGGTTAAAGGAACACCCTTTAATTTAGCAAGCTATCTTTTATGACCATGATTTGCTTTAACACTGCACAAAAATTATAAAAATTGCTTATTTATGTGTGCGATGGCCACAAGTGGGTGTGTCCAAGTGCTTTATTTCAATGTCTTTGTACCAAATCATGACTCTGGCTGGCAAAGGTAACGGATAAAAGGCTTCTTTCAGCTTTCTCTCTCCCCACATCTCTCTACTTTTTAGGAAAAGTCCTGGGTTTATTTGGCCTGAATAAGTGAGCAGGATTTTAAGTCCTCTAAAGCAGGGTCTTTAATGAAGACCACACACACTTGTGGCAGCCTCTTAGTGATGCGGTGTGTCAAACGTGGCACAGAAAAGCAAAGGAAAAGAAAAAAGCTACGTTATCTACTTCTCTTTTCCCCTCTCAATTCACTCTATTTCTGCTGCGGTTCCTTTCTCATGCTAAATCTTATCTTAAGCTTCCTCATCATGCAGAAAACAGTAAAACCGTTCATGGATTTGTCAAAGTCATAATTACAAAACTCATTTCTTGTCATCTAGTAATTATGGTAACTGATTGGCTGGTTAGGACAAAAACTCAGATCGAAATGCAAGAGAATCGAGTAGATAAATTTAGCGTATTATCCTTCACAAAAGACACAAAAACTCTTTGTCTAGTTGTTCTTATGCCTGTTCAAATCTCATCTAACCTCTTCGCCAGAGCAGGAAATGATTCCTCAAATGATTCATCAGCTCAGAAAACAAAGTGTGCCTGAATGGTTTCGCAGTTTTTCAAAACTGTTTATTTCATTTGTTCTGTAACAACAAACACGGTACAGCCTCATTAGCGCCCACACGACAGCCACACTAATACATGCATTAGCGCCCACATTAGCAGGCACAGTGCCTTTCAAACTGTCACACATGTACTACAGCACACTCTCATTGCATGCAACTTGCATTTTTAGAAATAAAAAAACAAAAAACAAACATGATTTGCTTGATTTATGATTCATGCATCCAGCTGAGGACATTCCCAGACTGAGCTTTTATCATATTTAGCTAACTTAGCTAATTTTCACACTTAGGTACAGAACAGCTAGGCTCACCATCCACACATGCTCACGTGGCTTACCTGTTTCTCTATGTGCCTGTTTAATAATCAATGTCTACATTGGTTCAATGTTTCCGTATTTGTTTTCAGCGAGCATCCGCTCACTTTCTTCTCAAACATTTTCTTAAACCATCCAGTCTAATTTATTTATTTATTCCTCCTCGGTATTCAGGATGGACTCTGGCGGGTCACGGGTCGGACCCTCGCACTGTAAATGGGAAAAATACAAACCAAGTGAACTATCAGATCAATGCACTCCCTGGAGAACGCGCTCACACTGTCTCTCACTCTTTTTCTCTCCTGTTTTCTCAATAAAGCTGAATCTGAACCCCTTAGTGGCCAATTTATCACTGTCTCTGTCTCCACATAATCATTAAACTCGAGTGAAAATGTTGTCACTTGTTAAAGGGATCTTTTTAAAACAGCTGTTCCTCCTCATTTGGCATGGTTTCCAGCGTTTTAAGACGATATATTGGAGAACATCAAATCTTTCTTTGAACCCTTGCACCACACGGCCCTTCTCACAGTTTCTTATAGGGGATTTGTTCAATTATAAAGTTACTTAAATCCCAAAAAACATAATGGGACTTATTCAAAATAAGCAGAGGCTGAATGTAAACCCTCACCTTTGGATAAACAACATTTAAGTTTGTCTGTGAGCTTATAGTGCAGTTTAAAGACATTTATGGCCCCTGTAGCTCAACTGGTTGAATTTGTTGCCAGTAATGCCAAGATTCAGCTTTGTGCCTGAAAAAGTAAACATGGGAACAAATAAGATACATTTCACCGGGCTCGACGCCAACAGCGCGATGCAATATATGTGACAAGATAATTGCTGCCAAGACCGGCAACGCTACAAATCTGAAGCAGCACTTGAAAGTGCACAGATTAAACTTAAGAGCAGAAAGTTGCACCGTCTTTGACTGCAAGAAGAACTGGAGCGCGTCACAAATGAACCGAAACTCTGCGTATAGGCTACTTGCCTCACAGACATGAGAAATAGGCATATAGCTGCTTGAAATGTCTACTAAAAAAACTAATACGCTCTGATTATGTAATCCAAATGAAAGTTGCATTTTCTTTATAGGCGTGCGCGATGACGAGTCAGCAATGTCAACTGTCAACACTGACTCTTATTAAAACGGATTTCATAAAATTGGTATAAAGAAGGTATCGCTCAGGAACCGATATCGAAGTCAAGGTATTGGTTGAAAATTTTTAAACGATATCCAGCCCTAATCAATAATATGCTCCTTTATATGTGGGTGGAATAAGCTTCAAACTCAAAGTAAACTAGACTTTAATTGTCAAATGTGTGGTTTTGCAAGACTATATACTCCCCAACAATATCATCCCTACTTTATCAAAGAACCCAGCTTTTAGCCTCTTAGCAAGGCCATGTTTTTGAATCTTTGACGATACTGCTGACCTTGTGGTGCTGGCAGGGCCTCTCAGATCTTGTGGTGAGTCCAGATGTGTCTGGTTATATGAGCGCCCTGCTTTATCCCAGCGAGATTTAAAGTGGGACCTTTGAAGATTTGATGCGAGAGGAAACGCGAAAGCGTGCCAAGCTTTTGTGTCACATAGGTGCAACAGATCTGCATTTTGTGCTGCCAGAGAAATGTGTGTCACTCCACTGTGAAGAAAGATTCATGCATGATTTCGCGCTTCAGTAGCGGGTTGTCACTTTGGTGTCAAGAGCGAGATTGCAGCCAAAACCGAACTTCTCATCAAAAATCCTGAGCTTTGGGGGTTTTTTTTGTTGCTGAATCTGCAATTCTCATGAAAATTTGCTACCACACCTGCTATGGTCTCCTCCCAGAAGCCTCCACTCCACTCTCCACCGTAACCTCTCGGTTATGCCCAGAATACACCATTCGTTTGCCATTGGGGGGGAAGCTCATCCTTTGAATTAACCGGGTCCTTCAGCCACATCAAACTTGGCACCGCAAACTGTTCTCAGTGAACACGTGCAGGGTCAAGTTGGCAGCAGTTCTCTGTCATTATCCAACATATGAAGGGCTGAAATGATGATGTTGCTTGAAAGTTAGATGTTGTTCCCTTGGGGACCGCTACACTGTTTACTGCTAATATGCAGGCGTAGCTGAAAACCACTATCATTTGGTATAATCTCTCAGCTCTAAAAGCCAACCAAAAGACTTGCAAGATATTTTCACTAAAGTGTTCCTTAATTCCCAAGGATGAAATTGGTTGTGGTTCAATCACAGCTTAGAAGATTTTCCGTCCATCCATTTCCCTAAGAAGTGTTTCTCAGTGCTGTATACTTGATTAATCCATAGTAATCCATTTGCACAACTGTTGAACTCCTTCAACCCTTTGCTTTGACTTCAGTCGAGGAGGAATTTCACACCTGAATGGCAGAAACCACTCTCCGTTGGCGCCTAAGCATTATAGAGAATGACAACTTTTACTGACATCTTTCTCTCACATGGCTGAATTTAGCAAGTACTGGCATTAAAATTAAAGTATTTTATGTTAAAGTCATAACAGATTAACCAAAAATAAAAATCTGTCATCATTTACTCACCCTCATTTCGATCCAAACCGGTTTGACTTCCTTCCTTCTGAACGCAAAAAATAAACATTTTTAGAGAATACAGTATTATGTTGACATTGTCTATACAATGAAGGTCAATGGGGTCCAAAACAACAGGACAACTGCACTGCACTGCATGGACAAAAGAGACATTTTTCAAAATATCATCTTTTGCGTTCCACATATTATGAAAGAAATGCGTACAGGTTTGGAACGACATGAGGGTGAGCAAACGACTTTTCATTTTTGGGTGACCTATCCATTCAAAATATTCCTGAACTGGAAACCATTTCAAAGCTATTTCAGGTCAAAATGGTTCTGGATAAGTCCAAATGGAGAAATAAAAGTGACCACAGTGAGTAAAGAGCATGTTGCACAGTCCAACGGCCCTCAGAACTGATTAAAGTGGATTTGTTGGATGATGTCCTTCAGTCTAAACTATCATTTTGGCTTGTCTTGAACTTTCATCTCTCACGCCCTTGCCAGGGGACGACTCCAAATCCAATCTTTACTCGATGATTAGGATGGCAAAGGTTATGATGGAAGAGTGGGCGTTGTGTCGACTTAAGACTGACTTAATTTCCATCGTTCAGTGCCGCCTATAGTGTCAGAAAAAGGCAAGGTTATGTTGTTATAGAAAAGGGAAATAGTCTTAGATCATTAAAGTGATAGTCCTAAAGGGTTTTACAATGTTTAACAATAAATTTAACATCACAACCCTGGGCAGGCAAAGCTTGAAGGGAAAATATCACCTGAAACTGAATGGAACTGAATGGGGATCTGGGCGGTCAAGGTTTGTTCCTCACACAAAGGGGTAGCTGTTTTTTTCCTAATCCAAGGTGGTCTAGCAGAATTTACCAGCTTGTCCAAGAAGGTCTACCAGGCCAAAACCGGATCCAGCATTTGGTCAAAGTCAACTATTCAGACCAGCTTGGACTAACTAGAGCCCATGTGAAACCAGCTACACCCTTAATTTTTTTCTTAAATTAACAGGAAACAGCATAAACCCACAAAATCAAAGCCAATTTTGAAAGTCATTGCTCTGATTAGCTACACAAGAGCAGTAAATTGGCTTTGATGACCTGTTTGTTGTTAGTGGTGAACATTAGGGACCATAGTACAGAGGCTGTGGGCTGCACTAGAGGTTTGGGTCCGTTTTATATAGAGTGCTAATATGCAACAGCAGGGTCCCTGTGGCTCGATTTGGGGGCCGTTTACGAGTAGGCTCCAATTTCAGGGCCCCCAATCCACAACACCACTCATATAACCCCATTAAACCCTGAAGACAGGAGAGTTCAACAGCCATCATTACCATGGCCTGTCTAGACTCCCGAACACGCACACAGGGGTCTTTTGTTTTAGACTGTCGACAATAATATGCAAAAACTTTGAGTGATAAGTGACGTCTGGAAAGAGTTCATACCCTCGTCGCATTTAATAGCCTATAATGAGCTGTATAAAAGGTAATACAGTAAATATCTATCCACAGAAATAATACACAGATCACCAAATTGCATTTACTGTGAATATCACATTACAAAAAGCAATTTCTGAGCTTGGCTCCTGCATTTAAAAAGCTCAGTTTGACAAAACTGCTGACAGGTTGGGTAAAGCGCAAATTTAAGGGGCACACTTTGATGTGTCTGATGTATTTTTTGGCAGAGATTTTTGTAATCAAATAAAAACCCTTTATGGTTTGTGCTTTATTGTCCTTAATCTCGCACAGCAAGCGAATACCTATTGTTTGAATGTACGTAAAGCTTTCTCATAAAAGCGCAAGAGGTTTCTAAACCGATAAGGGGGGTTTCGTTGCATCCCTGGAGTTCGAAAGACATCAAATGCAGGTAATTACAGTCGACAGAATTAAATTAGGGCCTTCAGGAGACCTAAGGAGGAAAAAAATAAACATCAGACTGACAGATATTGGACGTAAACTTTTATTAAACCTTTATTAAACATTTTGAGTATCAAAAAAGCATGGCAGAAAGATACACTAAGAATCCTCGATCGGTGCCGGTAGAAACTCTTTTTCCCAATAGAAAAACCACTGTTCATGGCACCTTCGTAACAATGTACAAAAAAAAGTTCATATACACACACAGAAATATAGACTTGTATAAGAGTGTCTCTGTTGCACATTCACCCCATATTGTTTTCAGTTGCATACATGAGCTTTAAACAGATGTTGTTGGAGACCAAAAAAAGAAAGTCAATCTTTACTTAAGATTTTATTGAATGAGCAGTTGAAAGGCTATTCCCTTTTCTCAAAGCAGATATATATATATATATATATATATATTGGTTCATTATTCTACAGTATTAAGCAATACTTTAACTTTCAAACTGCATTACAGAGGTTTATACGGATTGACCTGGCACTGGTTGAGTAAAACTGTGCGGCTATACTTATAATAAGGTCTGATTTTCAGTCGTGGCAACAAGGTCGGGTCTCAAGGTCACTCAAAAGAGACAACAAAAAACATCAGTAAAGTAGTAAACAAAGAAAGACAAAGACAAAAAAGGGCAAATAAATAAAGTACGATCACCAGGACAATCTTATATATTTAGTTTTAGGGTTTGTATTTGGTCCTTCCACTGCTATAGTGCTGATGAGAACATAAAATGCTTTTCGTACCGTCCCACTTCAGATTCACAAGAAATCACAGTTTTTGAGATGAGGGAGACTTCTAAACCTCACTGCATGTGCTGAATCTCTCGACGCGTCTTATAAATCATCTGGCACTTTAAGAAGAGTAACAAAATTGTTTTAACCCGACAGAGAAATGCTAAGTTTCCACATGCCATTCGATCCGACAAGCAGCCATTCAAGGCAATAAGTGAGGACGGCAAGAATGATATAGTTTGATCTCTGGATCAAAGGTCAAAGAATGACCCTAGTCCCCCACATCACTGTCTTGGTCTCCGATGATAAACAGGAAGTGGAAGCTGAGAGCTAGGAAGGCCGTTCCCAACAAGTCGCCCAGCGCTGTCAGGTACGGGATAGAGAAACTGTCCGGATCTTTCCCGCTCTTCCAAATGGAGTGCACCATCCAGTCCGCTATGCAAAGCAACAAGAACACCTGGGAGGGACAGAGAACGCACACAACACTGTGTTCAAACACCACAGTCCCTTCCACTGTACCTTTGGATGAACTTTCCCACACACACACGCACACAACAGGAAGCTCTAAATCAGAAAGAGACGAAGGGAATGGTTCCAGAAGTAACGTAATGTTTTTGTTTATGGAGCTTCTTTGAAAGACTCGTCTCGGAAATGAAACAAGATCCCATTCTTTTGAAAAGCGGGGTTCACATTTAAGACAAATACCCGAAACGGCTTCAGATCACACATCATAGGGCTTTTCATCTAGCGCAGCTCATTAAACATCAGCAAATGAGGCCTGTGTTTGCCTTTGCTGAGCATCGCAGACTATTAAAATGCTCTTTTGGATCAGTGCGGCTCTTTGAATGCCAGTTTGTTTGCTTAATGGAGATGTAACATTTGAAATCTTCATCTTGCATTCATTTGGAAGATAAAAAGATGGACCGCAGCAATTCCTGAAGGCTCTTCGCTTTCAGCCCGTGTTCCTGTGCATGCAAGAGTGAAAGACTTTCATTTAAACGAAATAAAAATGAGGCCTGCCCATTAATCAGGCTGACGGGGCGGTGTGAAACTCTATTTGGAGGTCTGACGCTCTGGTTAACCGGCTGGGCGGCGATCATTTATATCAGTTATATTAAGGTCACCACGAGATGGTTAAAAAACTATTCGCTCTCTGCCGCAGATTTTAAACTTCAATTTAGGTAGCAGGAAATAAATGGCCATTTTAAAGGCTATTAATTGTGCCTGCCAGGCAAGATGAGTTTGGTGACATTATTTCGATAATTAACCTTGTGTGTTTCCGTGTGAGAGAATATCAGAACGACGACCTTTCCACAGGAGATTTCAACTCGCGTTTTCTCTCCCTTTCGCTCCTTATAAGGATTTTATCAATTAACGATAACACTGTTAGGCAGGGGCCTTCCTAGAAGCTGAGGAAAGTGATGGTTTGCTAATTTACACAAGCTGTTGAGACCCGACAAGATTAGCCTTGTAGTTCCACCCTGCGCAAACACACAGACACACTTGTCCATCACTCAAAAGGACAGAGAAAGCAGTCAGGGATGTTGCATGGCATTCACACGTTCTCTCTCTCTCTCTTACACACACAAACACACACACTTTTACTTAGCTATCTAAATGAAAATGTTCCATATAAAACAACAGAAGTACAGTATATAAAGCTAATTATAATGACTACGGACTAACCCAAACCCTAAACCCTACTTTAAGGACATGCCCAAAAGAAGGTTGTGTCAGATTTAGCTAACTCACAAACCCACTGAAAAGCAAAGGTTAGCACAGCGTCCTTTTCTTAGATTCACAGTGGAAAAAAAGGTTAAAAGTAAATGTAACATGAACCAATACTATTTTGCTTGTAATATAACACATTACAGCTGTTGCTTGTTTTGAAAGCATGTCATTTTGTCATTAAACAACCAGACAGTGTCAACAAGACAGAAATTATCAGTGCTTGAAAACAATAACAACAGTACCAAAAATATATTTTGTGTATATGTTTGATTGTTACTAGATGTTGTTTACTTTTCATAATAGTTACCCTCTTAAACCCTTGTAATGATGATAATGAAAAAAATATTATTTACATGATATATATATATGTAAATGTAGCAAATTTATGTTTGTACTGTGGATTATTTTCTCATCAAAAATTGTTTAGGTCTTTGTTGCCTCATTGTAAAAACAAACCTCCCTGGAGAGGCAAGTGAACATCCAGTTTAGACCTTCTGCACAGCGTCACCAAAAATACTTACCAGCTATGTACTACATTTACCTTGGAATTTCTTCCTCTAAAGCAGACTGTTTTTTCTGGAGTTCTATAGATGCCTTGTATTTGAAGACCCATGAAGGTCAGAGGTCAGGGGGCCACTCTCAGGGCACCTGACATATGTTCAACAAGGCAAGCTATAGACTGAACCTTCCTTTAAGAGATTTTGTTCTGAGAAGCATCATGTGGCAATTTAAGAGTTTCACATGGGATTTTTTTGCCCATTTTGGTAAAAATAAATAACAAAATAATTGCTACGATGGTCTGTCTGAATACTCTATTCTGATTGGTTGGAAGGTGTGCAATAAAACCATTGAATGCACAGGTAGTTCCAAGTCAGTTTGATCACCGTTCTACATTAATGCACTGCTTTCATTGAAGCGCACACACACACACACACACACACACACACACACACACACACGTCTCTGTCACTCGCACACAGAGATTCTAAATGAACCCTTTTGCAGTTATATAAATAGTATACTACTTAAAATGAAATTTTTCAAAGCAAAAGTAAGAATTCAGTGATTTCCTGTCTCTAAATGCCTGTCTCTCTCTTTGTCCATCCTCAAGGATTCCTCAAATAGGTCTGAAGTCAAGCAGTATGGCTGCGGATCTCAAAGACGTGTGTGTTTAGGTTAGCAAGGGCGTTTCACAAACACTGTACACATACAGACAAACTTCCTAAAAATACCACACATTCCACCACTCGCAACATGCCTCTGCATGCTGGCCGCTAAATGCACTTACTGAGGTTCTCCGTGGGTAATCTATCTTAATTGGGATCTAAACAATTTATGAAAACACCCTTTTGGAATAACCAAACACTCACTGATACATACAACACCCACACACACACACACACACACACACACACACAAACAACACCTGCTCACTATCCTTAATGTCATCGCTGTTTCATTTTCAGGGGAAATGGGGCGTCTAAAAGCTCTGGGGATTTTCTAAAAGGTTTGTAGGTTTATGATGGGAAAAAACGTCATGTTGTAACATTGCTACATGTGGGCGGCAAGTGGCACATTTATCGCGATTAAGCTGAAGATGAAATAGATTCCCCAGACCGGTATCGTAAAATTGGTGTCTGGTTTTATGATTATAGGCTGACATTTTTGTCTGCTACAGGAAAGAGTGCTTACACCTGAACCTCAAATAGGTGTCAGATTTGATAAAAATATATAGTGATGACAGGTTATCTAAACAGCACATGAAGATGTCAGTGTCTTGACGTCTGGTTAGAAGACCTCATTAGACTTGATATTTTTGTCATAGTGTGACAACAACATCACACTCACCTGGAGAAGAGCAGCAGCCAAATACACAACGATGAAGACAGGCGTCAGTGAGGTGTGACCTCTTTCCATCAGATCAATTGTGTACAGGAAGATCAAATGGCCAGGGACAACCAGTAACAGCAGTACCTGTGCTGACCTGTGATTGGCCCCTGAAAAAATAAGACAGAGAGAAAAAAAAAAGTTACATTTTTGAAAGCAATACATAAAATCTAATAATGATGATACTGTGCGTGTGTGTATATATATATATATATGGTAATACTTTACAATAAGGTTTCATTAGTTAACATTAATGAACTACTTTAGTTAACATGAACTAAGAATGTACAATACTTCTACAGCATTTACTAATCTTAGTTGTTTATTTCAACATTTACTAATACATTAAAATCAAAAGTTATGTTTCTTAACATTAGTTAATGCACTGTGAACAAACAATGAAAGTCTCTACTTTTATTAACTAACATTAACAAAGATGAATAAATACTTTAACAAATGTTTTGCTCATTGTTAGTGCATTAAATAATGTTAATGAAACCTTATTGTAAAGTGTTGTCCACTTCATCCAGTATGAAGACATCTGCTTAAAACACCACAGAATACAAACAACCCTCCACGTGCGATCAGTGCACATGTGTAGGTGTTCGTATATTGGATTTATTCTATGTTTAGAAGTCTATATGCATACAGTCAACATCTCATTCACAAACACTACACTTCTCACACTCCATTAGCATCCCTCTGAACCCCCGCAGTATGGCGTCCCTGTGCGTTCTGAGTCCTTGAAGGAGGGAGATTTATGCCCATCTTTCCAGCTGGCATGCTAAGCTTGCAGTGGGCACCGTGCCCCTCATGTACTCGGGTATCTGGACTCTGTCCCCAGAGTCCTCTTGTTTCTCTAAGAAAAAGCCCTGCATCAAAGCTCCGGCATCAACACGCTACCTCTGTTATTTATAAGAAGCGTTCTCTGCTTTTCTACGAGATGGATCGTTATACACAAACCACCGTTACACACACTCCATTAAAGCTAATGTATACACACTTGCAAGCACTTTCAAGTGATGTTGCTCTAAACACTGGTTACTTGTTCTCGCTCTCTTTAATACAGGCTATGAAACCCGCATAGTGTGTTTAAGTCCCTCTCTTTAAATTTGTAGGCATTAAAGGATGTTCGGAGGATTTAAAACAGCACGAAAGCAATGATGTTTAGTTTTGAGCCATGTCATGCCTTGATCCTATTCCCTCATTATTTCATATGTAATTTATCTCTTCTTATGTATTGTGACACAAGTTGGTATAATTTGAAGCACACTGGGGAAGTGTTGGGGGTCACCTGAGCCACAGAAGGTTCGGCAGGGGCAGTAGCACCCCTTGGCCTCATCAGGGACCTCTCCAGGGGTGCTGTGCAAGTGCAGGTAGGTGGATATCCGACTGGACTGGATAGCCACCAGGTTTCCCCCGATACCTACAATATAATATTACTCGCATCAGACAAATATATACTGAGAGTACAGAGCTAAAAATTGGAAAAAGCAGCGTGCCTGTTTCCAGCAAGATTAAGACTCAAAGTAAATCCGTGAGTAAAGGTCGGTTCACACCAAGAACTATAACTATAAAGATATAGTTTATAGATATATATCATCATCCAGGTTTGTCGTCTGCTGCTTTAAATGCTCAGGCTCTTTAACGCAGGATGGATCTGAGTGGCTGTAAATGTTTTTATGGCTCATCAACTGAAAAAATAGTTCTGAAAGTGATTCCAATGATATCGTTTCTCTTTGCCGTTATAGTCGTGGTGTGGACTCTGCTATTATTTTTAATTTAGAAATGATTTTTATAACTATATCATTATAGTTATCGATTATCGTCCTTGGTGTGAACGGGCCTTAACTCTCACGTCAGTGTAACACACTTAAAAGTGTCAGTGAAGCTTTTATAGAGAAAACATTTTGTAATCCATCAATACAGGCTTCATTTTTTCACTGTCAGACTGGCAGCCATGAGTCACCAGTACTAACTCTGCTTTTGTCATCCGCCTCTTTATCTCTGTCTTTCTTTCTCGCACAACACGCACAGCCCCTCTCTCTCTCCCTCTCCCCCTCTCTCGCTCTCCTGAGTAAAGTAGAGTGGTGTCCAGAGCTGCATAATGATGTCACGTCCAGCAGTTCTGGGAGAAGACAAGTGAGTGAGTGAATGAGGGAGTGAGGGAGTGAGGGAGTGAGTGAGTGAGGGAATGAGGGAGTGAGTGAGTGAGTGAGTGAGGGAGGGAATGAGTGAGTGAGTGAGTGAGTGAGGGAATGAGGGAGTGAGTGAGGGAGTGAGGGAATGAGGGAGTGAGTGAGTGAGTGAGTGAGTGAGTGAGTGAGTGAGGGAATGAGGGAATGAGGGAGTGAGTGAGGGAGTGAGGGAATGAGGGAATGAGGGAGTGAGTGAGTGAGTGAGTGAGTGAGTGAGTGAGTGAGTGAGTGAGTGAGTGAGGGAATGAGGGAATGAGGGAGTGAGTGAGGGAGTGAGGGAATGAGGGAATGAGGGAGTGAGTGAGTGAGTGAGTGAGTGAGTGAGTGAGTGAGTGAGGGAGTGAGGGAGTGAGGGAGTGAGTGAGTGAGGGAATGAGGGAGTGAGTGAGTGAGGGATTGAGTGAGTGAGAGAGTGAGGGAATGAGGGAGTGAGTGAGTGAGGGATTGAGTGAGTGAGAGAGTGAGGGAGTGAGTGAGTGAGGGAGTGAGGGATTGAGTGAGTGAGAGAGTGAGTGAGTGAGAGAAAGACAGAGGACAGAACAGAAAACACAGATGGACAGAACATACACATTCTCTGCTCTTTTTACACCATGTGGTTTGCCACTCTGCTGAACTAAAACATCTGCTTTTGAAATAAGAACAAAATAGAATACAATGGACCATTTGTCAATTAGAGTGGAACAGAACAAACAAAATCAAACAGATTAGAACAGCACAAAATAACTGCAAACATATAAATGGAAATAGAAAATGAAAATGAATAGGATAGAAAAATACATAGAACAGAACAGCACAAAAAAACTAACTGAAAACAACAAAATAAAACAGAACTAAATAATATAGTATCAAATTGAATATAATAGAATAAAAATATAGAACATCAGAACTATACTGAATAGAATAAAACAAAAAAGAATCTCCAAAACAATGAAACAAAACAGAATAAAATATACAAAATAGAACAGAACAAAATAGAATTTGATTGAAAAGAATGAAACGGAACAGAAGATAACAGAAAAGATAGAGAAATTTTAGTGAAAGAAGACACCATCAAATCCATCAAACAACTGTTGGAGATTTGGGAATTGCTTAAAAAATAAAGCATTGCCACTCCACGGAAAACAAGCTGAAATTGTTCTTTCAGCTCAAAATGTTTAGTAACTCCAAAAGGACAGTCAATACTAATGGAAATTATTTAATTTTATTATACTTTCAGTCCACAGCCAAACAGGAAATCAGTGATCTGAATTACAGTAAGAAACAGCTGAGAGTTTCTTCTCACATACGATATAATGACATTAATATTTCCCATCGTTAAAGACCAGACCTAAAGGAGAACGATTAACTTTTAACACAGCACAGGCCTCTGCATAATTAGCCCCAAAAAAATACTTGTTTGTGTTTAATGCAGAGGGTACCATTATGCCACACTATGCCACGTCCCTGTGGCAGTGCTGGAGAGATGCCATCTGTATGGATGATAGTGTGGGAAAGTGTTAGTGGCTCAGATTAGCTGGACAGGTTTAACATTTCTTCATTTTCTCACAAACAAGCAACATGTCATTTTGGATATGGGCTGGGGGCATGAGAAAAGAGTGTATGGGAATTTTTCAACCTTTCCTAGAGCATCGAGGTCCAATTAATCTGATGCTTGTTTTAGCTTTATCTGCCAACAGGAAATGGAGATGATATGCAACCTCATTTCTGTCCAAGCAGTGGGATTAACATATATGGACACTTTAATCTGGGTCATTGAGCAGATGAGACTTTGACTGGAAGTGCAGCAGGGCTTGAGCATGGGTCCAATTGGATTCCAGTATGTATAGTTTATGACATAAAGGGTTGGGATTTTTCAAAACGACATATTTTTTTATTTGTTTTAAGGCCTGTATAATTATTATGCTGGCTGCAGGTTCATTTGATCCTGATCGGACACAATTTTCATCCTTGCCTTCAAAAACCGAAAGATGGACTACTTTTTTTTTTTTTTTTAAATGGACAACTTGTAACTTAACATGTAGCCTTAAATGTGCAACTCTCTTTTTTGCAGAGTCTTGCAGTGAGAGTCTCCAAGTATAGCATAAGATGCAACGTAACAGCCAAAACAGTATGTCTGAATGTATAGGTCTGTAGCTATTGTAGTTTTAATTTGGATGAATTTAAAGATGCAACTTTGCCGAGAGGGTTTTATTATACGTGATTTACTACTAAAGCACGGCACACTAATTAAATCACGGCAACTAAAAACATTAAAAGTTAAAAAAAAATCTAGATAAACCACACTAATTGGCGTGTCAGGCAACCAATCGACCACTGTGACCCATCCCTAGTACTGTGGGCGATAAGAGAGGTCTGAGGCTCTATTTATGTAAAACAGAAACTATTTCTCTGTACCTAAGTGGCACGTGTGTGTGTGTGTGTGTGTGTGTTAATCATTTAAATTACCTTCCCTGACTCGTTTCCTGCTTGGACAGACAAACTATAGAAGCCTCTGTTACTCATCCTATCGCTCTCTTTTCCTTTCTTTCCCCCTTCTTTGAGTTTCTCGCCAACTCTGCTCTTAGAATCAAGAATAAAAACCATTGATTTTGATATTCTGATTTATAGTTATATTTTGATATAACTTTAGATCATCTGACATAAACAGTCTTCTTTCACACACACACACATGCAGAGATTCAAACAGCTGTCTGGTGGTCTGGGCGGGAGAGCATAGACAGACTGCAGACAGCGTAAATGTCTCTCATTAGTGTGCCTTAATTAAAAAACGTATGGCTCTTTGTGGAGGTGCCATGGTCCTGGCTTCCTTTCCTGTTACCACAAGAAGTTCAACTGCCACAATTAATGACTTCACCCCACGGCTCAATCACATCCAACGCTATTTTAGCTGTATTCCATCATTTGGCTTTTTCTCAATATGGAAACGTTTATTAAAAATCACCAAAAAAACATACTTTCTGCCTCGGGGATACTTGCGTGACTTTAAATGAGAGATTATTAAAGAGTTTTTTCTTTTAGGTAATAACAGTCTGAAAAGGGACTGAAATATCAGCTGTAAGGAGCACCAATGTGTGCCATAAACCTTTTAAGACACAAATAAGACATTTAAAATTCAGATATTGATGTTTGGCCTATTATACAAAATATCGACAAAGAGTGTCAAGAATAATCCAGCAGTAACAAGTGTTGTACTTTGCATGTATTTTCAGTAGAGATGCACAGATCGACCGGCCAGGGACCGGAATCTGACTATTTTCCGCATGATCGGCGGCCCAGACCGGTAACCGGCTGGTCAGTCTCACGTCTTTCCAATTCCAAGCCTGTGGAAATAACCAGCGGCCAGCGGCACAGGAAATAACGTCAGCTGCGCATTCACGGTCTCTTCTCTCCGACTGCGAAGTGACACACACCTGACTCCTCTCACTTGTCTCTTTCACTCCGGTTAAATAGTGCTTGTATTGCGCATAATTTGACTAATTATGCAGGTTTCGCGCTCATACCAAAAGCGCACAAGCCGCCTCACAGTCTCAAGCAGCTTGTGAGTCACAAGTACCAAAATGAGTGGCTTATTAGTTGAGAAAGATAACAAGTTGTGTAACAGTATATTGGATCCGTGCATAAGCTCTTAAAGTGACAGCAGCCTAATAAACCTGCTGATGTCTGTCATGTTAATAAAAGAACAAAAGACAAAGAAAATCACTCTCTGCTCTTGACTGAATAACTTTTGTAACCAATTGTAAGCATTAACCTGTATTTATTTTTTACAATGAAAGCTATCCAGTGTTATTTTACATTTAATTAATTTCTGTAGTAGGCCATTTCTTACCTGAATATACTGTATAACCACCCGTAAAGCCATGTTTATTTCATATCTCTCTTTATTCTGTTGTGTTTATTTGTTCTGTTGATTGAAATTTGTTTATTTGTTCTTAATTTATTATTTTACTTGTTTCTTTATGAAAATTTAATTTTGCATTGAAGAAAAGATTTCTGTTTGAATATGCTATCAATTACAGTCTTTTGAAAGAAATCGACTGTATCGACAGGTCACACTTACACAATAAAATCAGAAATCGGCCAAGAAAATTGCAATCGGTGCATCTGTAATTTTCAGAAGATAAAAAGCTTTATAGAATATTTTGGTAACGCTACCTTTTACAGTCCAGTTACCCATGTAGATACTATGTACTTATTTTAGTAATTACAATTACTGGGTAATAACTAGTACTAACCCTGAACCTACCCCTAAACCTACCCCTGTTCCATGTACTTACCTTATATTAGCCAGTACTTTCTAGGTAAGTACACTGTAAGTACTGTACTGTAAAAGGAAGCGTTACCAATATTTTTGTATAAACAAATCTCACCATTGATAACAGGCGTGTAAACCACAATCCCACCAAGGTTGGGATCAGACACAGTTTTGTCCAGAATGAGTCCTCCAATGCTGAAATATGGAAAATGTTGATTATGTTAGAGCGCCAAAGGAAGGAAACATGATTTTTTCAGTGTGCGTGTGTGTGTGTGTGAATCCATGGCCAGGTGTGTGTGTATCCCACCTGCTGATGAACATGGCAGTGATCACGGGCTCCCAGCCGGAGTACAGCAGCTGACGGCTGGCAGGGTGTTTGGAGGAGATGACCATCCACAGTGGAGTCAGACACATGAAGAAGGCACACACCAGAGATGACACGTATGGGTGAGAGTCTGAAAAAACAGACAGAGGAACACCACAGTGAATACAGGTAGTCTTTAGTCATTTTGATTGAAGCTACTTTAAAGGGTTAGTTCAAGGTCTTGTCCCTCCATTGACAACTACCCCTTTGACGCTTCAAAAAGTTCATAAAGAGATCGTCAAACTAATCCATATGAATTGAGTGGTTTAGTCCAAATTTTCTGAAGAGACTCGATTGCTTTACATGATGAACAGATTGAATTTAGGCTTTTATTCACATGGTACACGGAAGCTCAAGAATGCTTGTTGTTATTGAGCTTCTCTTTATGTTTGCTGATCAATGTTTATATGTGAATAAAAGCCTAAGTTTAATCTGTCCGTCAAATAAAGCGATCAAGCCTCTTCTGAAAATTTGGACTAAACCACTCAACACATATGGTTTAGTTTTATGATCTCTTTATGAACTTTTTGTGTCAAATTTTGTAATTCAATAAATATTCAAATTTTGAGACACTCCCGCTGCTTCCATCCTCTCTGGTAAGCTGACGGAAGTCTTCTTTTTATACACTACAGTTCAAAAGTTTGGTGTCAATAAGACTCTCTTTTTATTTTAAGAAATTAATAAATGTATTTAGAAAGGACACACTAAATTGAACAAGATACAGAATTTTTTTTATATGTTACAAAATAGTTCTATTTCAAATAAATGCTTTTATTTTGATCTTTCTGTTGAAAGAAAAAGATGTATCATGGTTTTGACAAAAAAATATCAAGCAGCACAACTGTTTTCAACATTGACAATTTATTTAAAATGTAAAAAATAAGTTTGTAATTTTTATCAAATAAAAGCAGTTTTGGCATAAGAGGAAGCCTCTTATGAAGCTTTGAAAGAGGCTTTCAAAAACATTTGTAAAAAAATTGAATGGTAGTGTATTGTATAAGTTAGAAGTTACAAACATTTTGAACTTATCCACCCAAAAATGCTCGTCCTGCTCTCGGACCACACTATAACCCATTTTTCAAAACCTAGAAAGGGGTTGACAGCTGTAATGGCAGACTGACAGAAAGAAAATAACCATGACCAACATTTTGTCGATGAGAGACATCATGCTGTCGGCTGCAGTTCTGTTCAAATGGCACACAATAATCAAGCTCTCAGAATTCGGTTATGACTTCTATGTGGGGTTAGGAAATATTTCTGCAGATGAAACTTAGCTTTGTAGCTAATTCTGGGACAGTTTCTTACTGTCCTTTGTCCCTGTCAAAAAAAAAATAAATTATATATATATATATATATATATATATATATATATATATATATATATATATATTTTTTAATATTCATTTAAAATTATTCACAATTATTTTGCTGACAATACAAAACTAAGTAACATTGAATAACAATATCACAAGAAATGTTAAATGCTTTACATTTTTCCATTACGTTTCCCAAAGATAATGCCAAAACATTCTGGGGGGTTTTTTTGTCTCACATTTTTATAGTCTCTAAATAAGTTTGTTCCATTTCTACGCAGCAAAATTATTACAAAGCGGTTTAAAGCTCACGATTGACGATATGATTTGAGATTTATTTTGCGCCACTGCTCAAAATCGTTCGTGGTAATCTCAACGTGATGCCCCGATCGAGACTGACAACCATACTCCGCTGCTGTGTGAATGTAGCCGTACTGACTGGCTCTAATTGGATTAAACTAGATTGAGGAAGAAAAATATGATCTTCTTAAAAGCCGAATTAAATCTTTTAAAGCAGACAGAGAAGCCAAAAAAGGTTTCACTCCTTGCTAAATACTCTTCATCACACACTAAACAGCCTAAATCTTTAAATCCCAAACATAGAGGCAACATCTGTGACTATATTTAGTGTGGTATGGGCATGACAGGGCAGCGGTGTGCGCTAATGATGGCAGTAGCCTCTCTTCTCGGCTGGTTGGCATGGCTGATATGGGTTTGGCATGGCATGGTGGTGCCGTTTGCCTTGCCTTCACCTCACTTCACCTCTCTCAAAAAAGGAAAGTCTAAAACTGGAGTGCGGCACTCAGTCTGGGGCTTATCACACAGAGTCATCAGCATAAACCCAGCATAAACAATCCAGAACACTGTTAGGGATTGCCCATGTGGGACTTTCACACTTTCATACACACGTTTCAGTGTTTATGTGAGTGAGAAACACTGTGCAGGTTTGGCGATGCTTGCAAGGGGCAGATTTCCCACAAACATAGAGATGCATGTTAAAAAACAAATTTAAAGGGGCTATATGTAGTTTTAGCGGCCTCTAGCGGTGAAGTTTTAGATTGCAACCAATTTTTACAAGAGCGCTCGTGCTTGAACTCATAGACAATACCGTCTATTACGCAAATATCTCGGCAAATACTCGATGGATTCGACATAATTTTTGGTGGTGTTTTCGCAGAGATATTAGCCGAAAAACATCGGGCGACGGGCGCGCTGCAAAATTGCGGACGCCAGTGACGTCATGATTTCAGAAGAAAATCGCTCGTATCTCTGGAACGCGAAGACCCAGAGAGCTCAAATTTGGAGGAGGTCGTCCCAGGGAGACCCTTGCCCGAACGCTAGAGTGGCGGGCCTCGGGGACGCCCCTACCTGATTGCCGTTCACTGGGACCCCCGATTTCGAACGGCTATAACTCGGGGACCCGGGCGAGTTGGACCTCAGGGGTGGGCTCGTTCGAAAGGCCCCGTCCAGCACTACGAACAATTTGAGTCTTGGGAAAATTGATCAAAGATTGACCGAGATATAAGCCGAAAAACGTGCGCTTTTGACCGGACGTAACTCCCTGACCGTCTAAAATAGACTGTATATAAAAGGAGAGAGGCTCGGGAGCGCGAATGCGTCAAATCCGATGGATTTGGCCGTAAATCCGACCCGGAGCCTTCACATAGAAATAGGAATACTGGCCTTAGAGGTAATAGCAAAACCTGACAAGTGGATCATTGTAATGTGTGATTACAACCCCTTCACACACAGGCAACAAAAAAAGGATTCATTTTAGTAGGAAAGTTACATATAGCACCTTTAAAGTGGTCCTCAATATCTGATATTTGATCTTTTCATTAGGCTTTGTTCATTTCTTTATTTGTTTGTTTAAATTCATACAACTTGACAAAAGTTAATTTCTAATTATTCTACTATTCTAATAGTAATATTTGATAATATATAAATATTTTCATAATTTTTAAATATACAAATGTATATATACAAAGAATAATTAAGTATATATGTATTTTTAATGTATTATATACATACGTATATAAATACCAAACCAATAATAAAGAACTAAGAAATTAATTTCTGTATTATTGAAAACTAATGTTTCAGTATCGTGCCCAAACTCATGGGCAGCGCTAGACTGAGTATCATTTCAAGAAAGGCGCTTGACAGAGAGACTGTGCATGTCTGTGTGGAAGAGAGAGGCATAGTCAGCCCTGTGTGTGTGTGTGTGTTTCATGAGAATGTGGATACGTAGACAGAGAGGTCATGCACTACATCACAACACTCTCATTGTCCTGAGCCAGACTCATTAGCAGAGTGACCCTTCCCATAAAACATATCAACCCCACGGTCCCATAAACCATAATATACACCCCTCACATGATCTGTTGACACCTGCTATAGAGTGTAAGAGTGTGAAATGTGCTGCAACGTTTAAGATATATTACTGGTCACACTCTAATATGACAGATAAAGTCTGAAATATGATAAATTATTTCACATTATTCATTAGACACTGTTATGACAAATCAAATGTATCTACATTTAATTTACTCAAGGCTGGAGTCTAAAGTGAGGGATTTGTGCGCCCTCTTGTGGCAGAAAACTGAAAGCATGGCTGATCTGCACGAGAGAAACAACTACAGATATATCAAAATCTTTCTGTCTGTCTTTCTGGCTCTGTTACAATTCCTAGTGAGCCACCTCACTGTATGCTGGCTACATACGCAGATACCTTCTAATGCAGCATCCTAACCACTTTCAGTGGAACTGAAAGTGACCCTTCAGGTTGTCATGCATATTAGATGCATACTTTTAATTCAAGTGAGCCTATGATGCCCAATGCTATTATGGTAGGGAGCTCATTAGGGTTTGAAACAGAGCCCTTATTTTCACACACATATTTCTCACCTAGGCAGTTGTAGAGGCCCTGGCTGATCCCTGCCAGGATGGCCAGCGTGATGAGGTCACCAAAACTGGCGGCGATGGGCGTGGCTACATTATCAGGGTTGATGCCTGTCTTCTTAGAGCCCACAATTACACCCACCATTATTATACCTGAAAGAGGGCACAAAAAGACATCGGTTACCTTACCCACTTGGAACTGGAGATTCGTAATGTGAAATGTGACTAAAGAAGATTAATGTCGGATTAAGATATAACAACGACGGGCATTATTTGTTGTGAAAAGAATGGCTTTAGTAGCTACATATAAGAGTATTAGAGGTTAATCTGAAGTATGTACCCTGCAGCATAGATGCTATGAAGGCTGTAGCGACACTACTGGAACACAGCAAAACAGCGTGACCGATCTGGAACTTTCCCTCAGGAATCCAACCCAGTACAACAGCTACTACTGCTGCCAGGAACCCGATTACAGTGGCCTGCACCTGAGAATGAGAGAGACAGAGACACTGAGATTAATATATGAAAAAATAAAATAAAATAAAATATATATACACACACACACATATGTCTTTATTAGGGCCTGTGTAAGAAACCCATTATCCTGATAAGATCTCGGTTCCTTTTTCAGGTAAAAACTTTAATACTGATGCTATACTGCAATTTAGCAATACTGATGCTAAATTAATTTGCATTTGCTTGTTTTAAAGCCAGTGTTGTAAGCCCTTCAGAAAGCTCTTACCTGTTTCAGTGCCAAATTCCCAATAATGAGATTCCACTTCTCTATGGGTGAGTCCATTTTCCCCACATTTACCTAAGGACGACAAAATTCATGAACATTATTTTTCCTTCCATCCCTCTCACCCTCATTGCATTTAGGCACCCTAACTGTGATCACAACAATTGCGACTTTACTTGCACTCGCTAAAGCAAAAACGTATTAATAAATGGTAAATATTTGAAACATGTTCACCCCGAAATCAGGAGGAAAAAAAGCCTAATTTAGGACCATTAAGACTTTTTGCATTGTGACAAATTTTACAAGTGAAAAAATAATTATATTTTATTTAAATTGTAACATATTTATATATCATGATATATTATTAGTGTATATAATCATATATCATGATTAATTCATATTAATAAAAAGAGGCTGATTTGAAGACACTTCAACTTTATTTAATTGTTTTTAAAAATTAAATTTTTACTTGTTTATATTTAATTGTTATTAAAAAAAAAAACCATTGGAATGCAGAAAATCTTAATGGCCCTAAAAAGAGGATTCATCTAAAATATAATGTCTTCTTTCAATCTTGTGAAAGTTCTTTGGTGTAAAATATGTTGTGATCCTAAAAGCTAAAACAAGAAAACCATGATGAGGAAAAAATAATAGTATGAGACCAAATTCCTTCTAAATGGTGGATTCTGGCATCGGTTATTTAACATTGAAAAGAAAACCACCATCTGAGGAAAAGATAATAATTTTTGGGTTTGGAATGGATTTTTGCCTGTAATGTAACAAGATGGCCGACTCCACAACCAATGAGCCAGTGTGTGCACAAGTGTGTGTGCTTAAGAAAATAAAGGAAACAAATGTAAATGTGAAAGTGCAGCGTGTAGGAGAGAGCCGTCTGAGGGCAATAGACTGTTTTTTTCCCCAGCTGCATGAGGGTGAACAGAAGGCCTGTACTTTAGCCCCGCTCCTCCGCTCGGTCCACACCACCAGGGTTTGTTTATTCTTTCACCTCGAGGGGGGACGGCAGATTTGCCATGAGAACACTAGATGTTATACGGCATGAGCTGAAACCCCTATGAGCTCTAGAGTCCCAGACTGAGGGGAGAAAAAAAAAAAAACAGTAGCTACCAAAAAAATAAATAAAACCACTCTGTCAGCAGAGAGCAGCTGAGACTCCAGCATTTAGGAGAAAAGAGCAGGAGAGAATCGGATGATGTATTAGCTTATGTAAACTACACACACACACACACATATATAGATAGATAGATAGATAGATAGATATACCTGAGTCAACTCGAAATGTTTCTGTAGTGCGAACAAAGTAATCACTACCAGCGACAGATGATGCTAATCATGGTAAAAATGTCACTTTCACTGACAAAAACGTCCCCAAAACTCAGCATGTTGAAGCAAAAATAGTGCTGTAATTAACTAAAAAAAATTATATTCTATAATCATATTTTTACCTTTTTAATTAATTAATTATAATTGAGATACTATTATAGATTTTATTAATATTTTGATTTAGTTAAATTTGTATATTTTATTTTCATTAAAATTTTGGTTAAAGTTTTAGTAATTGTGTTGTTCTTTTGTTTTTGCTATTTTTTAAATATATGTATATAGTTTTTATTATTTTGTATTTCAGTTTTTGTTATTTTAATACATCAAGATAAACTAAATGAAAATGAGAAATGTTGTCTTGACTTAAAAATAATTTTAGAATAGAAATAAAATAAGAAACAAAACACTGTAATATATAATAATATAATAAACCTGATATATATAAATAACCTGAATATATATATATATTAGTGCTGTCAAATTGATTAACAAAAGTGTTTGTGTGTGTGTGTGTGTGTGTATATATACATACCGGTATATGTATATATATAATATTTACAAACTTTTATGTTAGATGCAATATATATAATGCGATATATATAATATAATTAATATATGTGTGTTTTTCTTACTCAGATATATGGGGGTTGGAAATACCTATGGAGTCATTACCATAATAACAGGCTCGCTAGTCACTCGATCACAGGTCTGTGTTTTTAACCACCAGCCCTAGTCTATGGAGATAGGCACAGGTCCTGACAGGTGAGAGCATGCCAAAAATGAGCCCAGATCTCATCACAAACCACATCAGCATCAAATCAGAAATTACAGGCACACCTAAACTAAAGCAAGATGCAATGACATGGAAACAGTAGTTGGTTTGTTAGTTAGTTTGGATACTAACCGCTGTGGACAGTCTGGAAGCGAGGGTCATCTCCAGGTTTCCTTTCAAACCCAACAGAGCCGGAACCAGGATGAAAATCTCTGTAATGTTCTTAAACGATTCCCAATGCTGAAAAAAAAGAGAGGACAGACTATAGCAGTGGTTCTCAACGAGGGGGCCTTAGCAAACTTGCAAAAATTATTTATAGTTATATTAACATAAACTTAATTAATTAAACCAGAGGTACATATCAGCTTAGACAGAAGAGCCTACAAATATTGCCTTGGACAATGGGGGACCTTGAGTCAAAATGGTTCATACTTTTTTCTTTGTAGTTGTTGTTCAAAAAAATTAAGTCAGTAGAGACCAGTGTGATTTTCAACCACAATGACTTTCATTATATGGACAAAAACAGTCGAAACAATACTCAAAATATATTCTTTTGCTACAGAAAGTCATACAGGCGAGTAAACGCTTCAGAATCTCACCTGTACTATATCCAGTACCACTCCGGCTGAGACCGTCCCGAACCCAGCTAGAAGGAAGGGAACTAGTATCTGCAGTGCCATGGCCAGGGGCGACTCTTTGGGCATGTTTCTGGTTGCCAGCTGCTGCCCTTCCTCCTCGCTCTCCTCTTCCTCGGCGGCCTCTTCTCCCGAAAGTCTGCCCTCAGACAGCATGGGCTCCGTCTCAGCGTAGCGCCCGTCTCCGGCATCAGACAGACTGATGGATGTTCTGCTGCTGCGGTCCGAGTGGCGGCGGGGCTCGCGGTGGAACCCGTTTTTGAGGGACTCTGGCTTGGGCGTGCTGAGGTCCACCATGGCCAGCCGTTCCTCCTGTAAACCGGTGTAACCGGCAGGTACCATGGTCTGAAGCAAGGAGGGTATGGGTCTAAAAGAGATGGAGCTCCAGGGTCCTCCAGCCTGTACTGCCAGACTAGGGCCCAGGGAACTGAGCACACCACCTCCTATGGTTCGGAGGCTCATTCTGCAGACGGGAGCTGACTGGGCTCATGTCCCTCTGAACTTTGAGAGCAGTAGATCAGCAGAACCAGCAGGTGGCATCCACAACAGCCACGAAGAAGCCCTGATAGTGTCGCAGTGACCTGATGAAGGCAAGTACAGAGTCAACAACAAAAATGTACTTGCACTGTCTGACACACACATTCAAGGTCACATTATCATTATGTGCTTTTAGTCTCGAAGCAGCTGTTATTTGATCTATGCTGAACTGGCAATCACAATGTTTAGTACACAATCTGAACCTTATTTACTTCAACAACAATTACTAAGTGCACCATACTTGGAAGTTGGAACCAACTTTATTGGTTTTTATTGGTTGGAACCAACTTTATTATTTGTACAGGAGTCTGGTTATTGTACGACATGTTCTTATTAGAGTCAACAAAGAGGAATTTGACATAAAAAAAGTAATGAATAAAAGTAGATATGTAAGAAGATACAATAGTTATAGCATAGCCAAAACAATAAACAACACATATTGCACAGAAAACGTTTGTAAACAAAGTCAATTAAACAATGCTTGTTCTCAGAACTTTGAAAATGTAAGGAAATAAACAAATGCATAACTGTAATGTGCTCAGAACGACACTTTATTATGACTGCAAGTAACTATATATATATATATAGAGAGAGAGAGAATTAATGTAACAGTTATATTATTGGATATTTATATGATGATGCAGTGGCAGGGAGCGGACAAGCTACATTTCCTCCTAGACAAACTAAGAATATATGCCGAATTTGAGAAGTGTATATGTTTACGGTTATCAACAAATAGTCAGTTGTATGTCTAAACCTTTAGGTAGGTGAATTGTGCATTGGAATCATCCCAAAACATCTTAAAATATTGTTCAGCTGTCTAACGGTAAACATTCATAATTACTCATTCAAACCCCGAAGCCTGTCAAATGAAACAAGGTCTTTACTTAATGTTTAGATGTTTTAATCTCTCTGGAGGTTGAAAAGATCATAACGAATGTATTACCGTAATATTTCCAGCTCCGTCGAGATCAGTTTTAGATTCTTCCCTGATCGCAGGACTGGAGCTCTCTGTGACTGTGACAGCGGCGCGTCATCAAAGCCGTGCACTGCGACAGACGCAGGAGCGAGCACAAGTTTCAAAATAAAAGCACAGAGGCCCGTGTAACAAATTGGGATTTCTTCAACTATGGGCTTAAAACCCATTTCTACTTTCTACAATTGTTTTTGTTACATTCCCGTCACATTAACACTATCTTAGACGCTTTTTTTTCTTTTCCTTTTTGCCATGTATTGCATTCACAGACAGAAGGGAAATGTTGTCAAACAAGAATGACAGCTTGAATTCCTGAGGGAATCCAGCTTTTCTAGATAGAACCTATATATATATATATCTCCTAGAAACGATGAGAAAATAATCAACAAAATAAGTAGGCTATTTAAAAAAAATATGTTGGGGTTGTAATCTTTGAATATGCAATTGTATTGTTTGCAAAATAAAATATATGTAAACACTGAAAGTGTTGAAACTCAAATACATAATATTATTTGAGGTTCAACACTACCTTTTTTATTTTATTAACTTAACTTCCACAGTCCTGTCTTTTAACGTCCATCCGAAACTCTAGAGGGCGCCAACAGTGGCTCGACCCTTCAACGCGGAAGTTATTATGTTGTGTAAATACCAAATACGCACGTGGATAGGACTGCGTTTGTACATGTGAGGAGCAAACCATGGCTCAAACACAAAACATTATCAAGAAAACCTCTTCTAGAGACTTGTTGACCTGTGGCAACGGAAAAGGTAAGGCATTCTTTGAAAAAATGTATTTTGATTTCACGGTTTTAACCTGTTTACAGCGAGACTCTCTTCTGCCTATCAGATTAATCCAGAAACTTTGTTCATATGTGATTAGATAAACAGCTATTAAATGTCTGCTTTAAATTATGGGTGATTCTTCCATGTTGACGTGACTATTTTAAATCTTTAAGAATTAAACTTTTTAAAACAGTTTAATTCATCTAAACAAGTATGTATGTGTGTATATATAGATAGATGTTTAGATTAAATAAACAATCTTTCTATTTATTTAGATATACACACATACATACTTGTTTAGATTAATTAAACTATGTATGTGTGTACAGATAGATATATATCATAGTTGCTAACTTTGTTGTTTTCAGGAATCCATGAGAAACTTCTGTTGAGCTCTAAAAGTGCTTCGCTCCAGACAGAAAGAGTCTCGAGAAGTAGTGGTGAGTATGTTCATGTCTTCAATTGTATTTGCAGGTTATACATTTACATTGTTATTTATAATGCATAACTGCTATATTCTATTTATTGTGTTTTTGTGCGTTAGTCTTGGATAAATTGCAGAGTTTCCTTCCCCAAATGGCCCAGGCCAATGAGTCCCTAAGACATCAGATGGACGAGGCTCCCACTGGTTTCTTTGACATTGAGTGTGTGGAGAACGCAGAGAAAGTCATTGAGATGGTGTGTCTGGTCTCACTACCAGCTGTAGTTAATCATTAAGGGTCTAAATATAACAATATTTAATTTCTTCCATAAAAACCGGGTGTGTTTGCCCTGCAGGATGTGGCTCTGGTTGAGCTTGAGGAATCAGACAGCAGCGAAGAGTCGTCATCGTCGTCGTCATCATCATCATCATCATCATCTGAGGAAGACAGCTCAGAGGAAGAGGTGCAAACTGTCACTCCAAAGACACTCAAACTTCCAGGAGACAGAAAGAAAAAGGCCAACATACAGGTGTTGGAGAAAGAGGGCAAGTGAGAGAGCACATACTGTCCACTGGAACTCTGGGAGACTCACGCCAGGACATTTCTGTGCCTATGGACAAAATGCATGACCATATCAAGTCTGTTTTTTGTTTGGGATGAGCACAGACCAGTGATTGAGCTGACGGACTCATATGAGGAACATTCATTTAATTTTTTAGATGTTTTACCTAGGGAGGGACTAGAGTCTCAGTTGAATACACTTGAAAAAAATTATGCATTACCTATACAAAGTAAAAGATCCGTTTCAAGTTTTGCAATTTCCGCTCTTTATTGTAAACCGGGTTTCCCAACGCTCCTTTAATTTACTTTGTAGTTGATGTAAAGTTAAAATACTGTTGTGTATGTTTGACAATATGACACATCCTGTGTGACTGACAGCTTATACAGAATCGAAATACTCCTATTAATATCTGCACATGATTACATTTCATCTTTTGTCAAATGCATGTCATTGTGTGAAGTGTTCATGCATAACAAAAGCATCATGAACCTTCAGCGAATACTTGGCAACAGATGTTGTGTCAGAAATAATTCACATTGTACTGAATTCAAGAGTATAAGTTTAAGTTACATCAAGCATGTCTTTTTTTTTGTACAAAATAAATAACTTCTTTGCAAAGATAACAGCAGGTTTTATGTTATTCCCTTTCAACATTTCCAATTATCTTGTAGCTGTCTGGAATGCATAATTAAATATATAAAACGAGACAAGTTGTCATATCCTCTAATAAAATATATACAGTTATGCTAATAAAAATGAGTGATGTGAAAATGCTACACATTTTAAAACCCTTAAGGTTGTACAAATATGGTACAGATATCAAAGTGGCAGTGATGCGCGTGGCTTTTAAATATTAGACTATATAAAACTAAGGACATGTGTCTGTGTTTGCAACTGCCTGAATAATAAAAAACTTAATGCTTAATCCACGTTTAAATGTTTGGGGTCAGTAAAAAAAAAAAAATTATAGAAATAAATACTTGTGTTACTTAATGTTACTATTTAACAAGGATGCATTACATGATTGAAAAGAGTTACAACTTGTTACAAAATATTAAGATTTACTTTTCAAATAAACGCTGTTCTTTCGAAATGTCTAATAATTACAGATTTCTGGAAAAAAAATGTATCTTTGTTTACATAAAAATATTAAGCAGCACAACTGTTTTTCAGTATTGATAATAAATGTTTCTTGAGCATTAAATCAGTATATTAGAATGATTTCTGAAAGATTATGTAACACTGAAGACTGTAGTAATGATGCTGAAAAATGCGATTCACAGGAATAAATTACTAAATAGAAAACTCTTATTTTAAATTATACTAATGTTTCACAATATTACTGTTTTTGATCAAATAAATGCAGCCTTGATGAGCAATGAGCATAAGAGACTTCTTTCAAAAACATAAAATCACAAACATTTGAACGGTAGTGTAAATGAGCAGTTGTGATATGGCGAGCGACGGGACATTTTGTGGTTACTTGGTTTCTGTTTCTGCAGCAAAACTGTTTCTTGCAGCAGTTTCACGTTCAGTGTGGGTAGACAAATTGCTTGTCACTGGCAACTTGGTTATGAAACGCTCAAAATCATAATACTATTGTGGTTACTTTCTGAAAATAATTTGATCATTCACTTGTCAGCATGATACTTCAGTGTCTACTAGATAAAAATAATTCCGTGTCCCTGGGTCCACTTTGAGGTCTTTTGTCTTTTTTTCCCCATTTTTAAAAATGCTGTTCGCCAGTGTAGACTGGAAAGCCAGTATGTGTCCTGCTCCAAACATTCACAGGAAAAAAAGGGTGATATAAAATGTAGGCACATCAGTGTAGTCATGGCAGGATATGCTCTGGATTTCCTATCAAACCTGCTTCAAGCCAAAGCGAAACAGTTCGGCCACTTCGGGCTGCAGTCACGGGCCATGCAGTCTTTCCCGTCCCAGGTTTCCTTCAATACTCCACCGTCACAGCTTTAGTCCGCAGGTACTCGTGCAGGGCTTCCTCACCTGGATGCACATGCATATGGTCCTCATGTTCATCAATTGATAGAGATAGAGTAATAATACAGTGTGTTTTGTTCACTCTTACCAAGGTCTTTCCCAAACCCGGACTGTTTGAAGCCTCCAAAGGGAGCCGCCACGTCTGTCTTGTTGTAGGTGTTGACAAACACGGTTCCCGCCTCCAGTCTCTCGCTCACGTACATGGCCTTGTTGATGTCACGCGTGAAGACTCCAGAGGCCAGACCAAACTCAGTGTCATTTGCTCTGCTTAGAACTCCATCTACATCACTGATGGAGTAAAACAATGGTATTAGCAGGGATACGCTCTTCTAGTGATAATATCTGGCACAGGATAATATATGTGCCTAAAGAATGATGATGTTTTGCTCAAATGTTGTCATAACTAGCTCCTGTCTTGGATTTAGTTCAAAAAGCCCTACTATATAAAAAGGCAGCTTACCCATCTTTGAATTTGGATACCACCATAACAGGGCCAAATGATTCCTCTTTGGCGATGAACATGTGGTCCTCTACATCTGTGAAGACTGTGGGCTCCATAAAAAAACCTGTAAGCATAAATAGCTCTATATTAGAAATGGAATAATCAGTATTGTTATTATGTTATTAAGTACTGAAGAAAATTACTAAATTACTAACTCAAATAATAAAAGTTACAAAAGCAAATAACAAAATGAATTCATCTTAAAATCTACAAATAAAATCTAATTAAAAATATTAATAAACACTATAATAGTATATAAATGATACTAACATAACACTGGGAATAATGCTTAAATGATTATACAGGTGAAACTCAAAAAATTTGAATATCCAGCAAAAGTTATAATTTGGATGATTATGGCTTACAGCTTATGAAAACCCCAAATTCAAAATCTCAGAAAATTAGAATATTACATGGAATCAATAAAAAAAAAGGATTTTAAATACAGAAATGTCAGCCATCTGGAAAGTATAATCATGCATATATACAGTGGATACGGAAAGTATTCAGACCCCCTTACATTTTTCACACTTTGTTATATTGTAGCCATTTGCTAAAATCATTTAAGTTCTTTTTTTTTTTCTCTCATTATTGTACACACAGCACCCCATATTGACAGAAAAAAGAAAAACTGAAATATCACATGGTCCTAAGTATTCAGACCCTTTGCGTGACACTCATATATTTAACTCAGGTGCTGTCCATTTCTTCTGATCATCCTTGAAATGGTTCTACACCTTCATTTGAGTCCAGTTTTGTTTGATTATACTGATTGGACTTGATTACGAAAGTCACACACCTGTCTATATAAGACCTTACAGCTCACAGTGCATGCCAGAGCAAATGAGAATCATGAGGTCAAAGGAACAGCCTGAAGAGCTCAGAGACAGAATAGTGGCAAGGCACAGATCTAGCCAAGGTTACAAAAAAATTAAGGTTCCTAAGAGCACAGTGGCCTCCATAATCCTTAAATGGAAGATGTTTGGGACGACCAGAACCCTTCCTAGAGCTGGCCGTCCGGCCAAACTGAGCTATCGGGGGAGAAGAGCCTTGGTGAGAGAGGTAAAGAAGAACCCAAAGATCACTGTGGCTGAGCTCCAGAGATGCAGTCGGGAGATGGGAGAAAGTTGTAGTAGTCAACCATCACTGCAGCCATGCACCAGTCGGGGCTTTATGGCAGAGTGGCCCGACGGAAGCATCTCCTGCATGGAGTTTGCTAAAAAAAACACCTGAAGGACTCCAAGATGGTGATAAGATTCTCTGATGAGACCAATAGAACTTTTTGGCCTTAATTCTAAGCGGTATGTGTGGAGAAAACCAGGCACTGTTCATCACCTGTCCAATACATTCTCAATAGTGAAGCATGGTGGTGGCAGCATCATGCTGGGGGGACAGGACGACTGGTTGCAATCGAGGGAAAGATGAATGCGGCCAAGTACAGAAAACCTTCTCCAGAGTGCTCTGGACCTCAGACTGGGCCGAAGGTTCACCTTTCAACAAGACAATGACCCTAAGCACACCGCTAAAACAACGAAGGAGTGGCTTCACAACAACTCTGTGACTGTTCTTGAATGGCCCAGCTAGAGCTCTGACTTAAACCCAATTGAGCATCTCTAGAGAGACCTGAAAATGGCTGTCCACCAACGTTTACCATCCAACCTGACAGACCTGGAGAGGATCTGCAAAGAGGAATGGCAGAGGATACCCAAATCCAGATGTGAAAAACTTGTTGCATCTTTCTCAAAAAGACTCATGGCTGTATTAGATGACTAAATACTGAGCAAAGGGTCTGAATACTTAGGACCATGTGATATTTCAGTTTTTCTTTTTTAATAAATGTGCAAAAATGTCAACAATTCTGTGTTTTTCTGTCAATATGGGGTGCTGTGTGTACAATAATGAGGAAAAAAAACTTTTAGCAAATGGCTGCAATATAACAAAGAGTGAAAAATTGAAGGGGGTCTGAATACTTTCCGTACCCACTGTATATAGTTATATATATACTAAATATATTAGTTTCCCCCTTTAATTAGAATTGCATGAACTTTTGCACGATATTCGAATTTTTCGAGTTTCACCTGTACATGACCAAAATTGCCAGATTTATGCCCTAAAAAAATATTTGCAGAACACATTTCTGTTGACAAACCCCTTTAAAGCATGGGTGTCTGGTTAGATCTCACCTGGTCTGTCCACCTGTCTCCCACCGCAGACGAGTGTGGCTCCCTCCTTCACGCCGATATCACAGTACTCCACCAGCTTGTCCAGGTGGGCCTTGTGGTTCTGAGGTCCGTGATCTGTGGAGCGGTCCAAAGGATCTCCAATCTTCATCTTCTTGATTTCCTCGACCTGAACACACGAGTATGTCCTCATCTAGAAGCAGCTTGCATGCTTTAAGATGCAATCCATGCATGAGGGAACACGTACCACTCTCCTGATGTACTCGTCATGGATGGACTCTTCAACAAACAGCCGGCCCGCAGCGATACAGTTCTCTCCTTTGTTGAAGTAAACAGAACTCATGCCCTGTAATGAACACACGATCATGCAGTAAGTTCAAGAGGAGGATCTGCCATTTGTGTACGAGTCAAAACCTGCTATGGGGTAATTATGAAACAACAGTTGTAAAAAGGGTATGTTCTGTCCCCTATTCAATACACCTTGTACACTAATAACTGCCAAGCAACCACCTCAAACCATACCATTTTTAAATATGCTGATGATACAGCATTAGTGTGTTTTGTACAGTCCAATACTGCATCCTTAGAGGGCTTTGAGAGGGAGGTGCACGGTTTTATAATTGGTGTACAGACAATTTCCTTGTGGTTAATGCGAAGAAAACAAAAGAGTTGATCATAGATTTCAATAAAAAGGGAACTATAGTCCCACCCTCGAATATAAACGGTGTAGTGGTAGAGCGGGTCACAACATACAAATACTTGGGTGTTGAAATAGATAATAAACTGACTTTAAAGAAATGTGCACAAAATAAGTCCAAAAGGTTGCAGAAGAGGATGTTTTTTCTAAGAAAATGTTTTACAAAGCTCTCTTGCAGAGGGTCCTATCTTTTGGTCTTATTTGTGCCTTGGGCAACATGTATATTAAGGATCAGAATAAATTGCATCAGGTATCTGTAGCCCAATTGTACAATGACCTTAGTCTTAAAAAGACAGAACAAATTATAAATGATTCAACCCACCCTCTTCATCAGAAATTCTTAAGAAGCAACAGGTCAAGAGGTAGACTACTGCAAAGGAAAATTAGGACCACAAGGTACAGCAATTAGACTGTACAACAATCAGCAAGCATTTAGCTAGTTTATTTATTCACACATGCTCGTCATGTTTCTATAATATTTGCTGTTTTGTCCGTCTTGTCCTTGTTTTTCTTTTTCTTATGTTTTAATGTTTAAATGTTTTAATGCTTTTGTATTTATGTTTTTATTTGCATGCAGCAGATTATTTAACAGTGGAGCGTGTAATGGTGACCACATGAATTTCCTACTTGTGGATAATAAAGTTTACCGGTACCTTGATTTTTCACTATTATTTACAACAGGATTTGCATTTTAATGGGTTTAAATAAAATACTTTTGTTATAAGATACAAGAAAAACAACTATGTGCCTCAAAACCACTCCTTTCCTGGTAAAAAAATTATCTTTATTTATCAAGGGTCAACGAATTTGCATCAGCTGAATGTATCATTTTCAAAAAGTCTCAAAAAGCACATTGAACGTCTCCAGCACGTTTTATAATTACCCAAAAATCAAACATAGTTCAACCCTCACGCATGTTATCACGCCTCTCAAAAACTTGGTTGGAATATTAGAACTAAAAACATGGACATAACTAATTTATGGGCATCAATCACTTTTTTGGCAATAGATGAACTGTTAAATGGGTGATCCCTTTAGTTTGACTCTCATATGCTGAATATATATTTAATAAACTTGACAGGTGATTTAAAAAAACATTTGTTTGCTCATTATCTTCTAAATTAAGATTAAGGCAATTAGAAAAAGTTTTCCAATAAAAGATGATACATTTTTACATGATTTGTAACATTTAATAACCCTTTAGCTGGTTTTGACTTATATTCTGTATTTTCAGACACTAGCTGTCTTTTCTCACCATTCTCACTGCTTTGTCCATATCACAGTCACTGAAGATGATGAGGGGAGATTTACCACCCAGCTCCAGAGACACCTTCTTCAAATTACTGACCGCACAGCTGCAATAGGATCGGCATCACCGTATTAAAGTTTAAAGATCCACTGTCATTGTACATGACTTATTTGAGCAATAGTCACAGACTAATAGATTACGGTGTTGATTTTAGTGAAATTACACAAATGGGACTCACCTTTTCATGATCTGTTTTCCAATGGGAGTAGAGCCAGTGAAACCCAGCTTACGGATATCAGGATGATCGGACATCCTCTGCCCGACCAGACCACCTAAGAGATGGCAGAAATGTCAGTCATTACTTAGTTGCATTACTTAACACAGTAAATACTTCTGAAAAACAAAAATGATCTTTAGAATCTTCACAGCTCACAAAACACATTTTTGTATGGAATATAATTGTGGAATATAACAAACACGCTTTTTGCTTTTAAAACCTTCTAGAATGTCATGGCCTGTAGGTTTCCATTGTAAATTAGATTTTTGGAGAAAAAAAATGAACTCGGAAGATCCAATTATTTTCTGTGGTGTTTAGCAACAGGCTACAGAAGATGATGTTCACAGAGGTTACCTTGTATTGAACCTTCAATATTCCTTTAACATATTCACCTGATCCTGGAACAATGTTGATAACTCCTTTCGGAATGCCAGCTTTGACTGTCAACTCAGCAAACTTCAGTGCAGTTAGTGGGGTTACCTGGAAAAATCAAAATAATATATATCTAGCTTGTATTCAGTCAATTATATTTTGTATATATATATATATATATACTGTTTTTCTTTTTTTGAATAGCTCCTTCAATTTTTCTATATTTCAATTTATATACATATATACTGTATACGCAGCAAGACTTTAGTGTGGTTAACTGGAAAAATTAAGAGAATATCATCTAGTTTGTCATAGTTTTTGAAGTTTTCAGAGAAATAAACTAATTATTCTAAATTAATCATATTTAATATTTAGTACATTTCTTACTATTTTTTTATATTGTAGATTTTTATTATTCTAACAAATGTAATTGTTAAATTACTTAATTGTAATATGTATATATATATACACAATATGTATGTGTGTGTATATATATATATATATATATATTCAATTAAGTAATTTAACAATTAAATTACACACATTACACATACACATATATACAGTATATATATATAGCACCACAGCTGTTAATAATAATAATAATAATAATAATAATAAATGTTTCTTGAGCAACAAATAAGCGTATTAGAATGATATATATAAAATCTGAACTATTAATATTTTTGTATATGTGTGTGTGCATGTTTTACCTGAGCAGGTTTTAAGACAAGTGTGTTTCCCGCCGCCAGACAGGCTGCACTCTTCCACGCCAACATCATAAGTGGGTAGTTCCAGGGAATCACTATGGCACACACACTGAGACACAAACAAACACCATATAACATATTTATGATCATCAAATTCACATAAACACACACACACATTAACACTCACTGACTCACCCCAGAGGCTCTTTTTTTGTAAAGGTGAGGTTGCGATTGGGTCTGGCCTGATTGATGGGTATCGTTGAGCCCTGTGAGGAACAGGATGTGATGCATCAATGACAGAAAATTATTAAATGTATATACTGAAGGCCTGCACAGTGAACACACAGACCTGGATCTTGTCACACCAGCCAGCAAAGTATCTGAAGGTCTGAATGGACATGCCTACATGTGTTTTCAAGGCCAGGGTATAAACGGCACCAGAGTCAATCGCTTCAATAGTGGCCAACTCTTCCTGGTGTTCCTCCATCAGGTCAGCCACACTGCACACAAAAGAAGCCAAAAAGAAGTCATAAAGTATGAAAACTGCTCAACAGGAAGTTCTCTGTGAAATCAACTCTTGATCAAATGAAGAGTTGTAATACAACAATATTACTACGGTATTTACTTAGCAAATGTGTTTGGCTTTTCATTCATGTCAACACAAACTCTCTCCATCTTACCGGTAGAGTAGCCGGCCGCGGTCACGAGGGTTCATTTTACCCCAGGGTCCGTTATAAAAGGCCTCTTTGGCTGCACTAACCGCTCTGTCCACGTCTGCCACTGACGCATATGACACCTCGCAGATCACCTGAAAAAACACAACGCAACCATTAGAATAATAGGGGTGTGTTCACGTGTTTGTGTGTTTGAGACGACTGAACTTACCGAGCCATCTGTGGGGTTCACCGTTTTGTATGTCTTTCCATCTTCTGCATTTTCAAACTTGCCATTGATGAAACACTGATAGGGCATTTTCACAGTCATGTTATTGACATCTTTTGTTGCATAATCGACGACCAGCTCCTCCTCCTGGTCTTCTCCACGCAGGCGTCGGACGAACATCTGGATGAAGCTCTGGAAGGTGGTGGCCATGTAGACGTCCTCATTCTGAAGCTGCACTCCTCCGCAAATCTGCTTCACCTCCTCCACCAATCTAAATCAAACAATCACAATAACACATACTCAACTTATAATGTTCATTGAGGTCTCCTTCTTCAACAATAGTTACTGCCTCCTTACAATTAAACAAACTGTTTTTGCAACATGTACGACTTTACTATGTAAATGACTCTGCTATGACTGGCTAACCTCTTTGCATGTGAAATGAGTTTGAAATATTTTAGTTTCAGTGTTGAGCACTGAATGAACATCGGTATGTATTTGTGGTTAATGATGTTAATGTGATAATGGGTGTGGCGTCAATATGGCAATAGTTTTGATGTTTTTGCCAATTAGTTTCAGTGTTGTTGTTGTAAACTAAAACTATTTTTAAAAATGGTAATTGAAATAAAGCTGAAATACAATATAAATTATAGATAGAAAAACTTTAACTTCTTTTTTTTACTTGCATATAAATATAAAAATTAAAGCTAATAAAGAAAATATTAATAAATACTATAATAGTATATATAAATCAATAACACATAAATAAGATAAATAAATGAAGGTCAGACCCACCTGACTACATCCATAGAAGCAGCTCCAGACTTAAAGAAATCGGTTGTTTCATCAATACCTGGAACATTACTCAGAATACCTTTCCATATCGCCTAGACAAGTATGAAACAAAAGACAAATGGCATCATTGCTCAAATATATATCTAAAATGCATTTTGAGGCATACACATACCCTGATCTCCTCTGCCATTTTCTTCTCATCGTCTGTGAGATCCAAACTGGCGGTCTCCTCTGATGAGAAGTATTTGGATGCAGGAATCATCTTTCCATCCTCAAACTGCAGGTTCTTCACCTGGAGCTGCACAGTGATATTATATTAAAGCAATTCATAATCTTCATGATGAATTTGTAGCACACAAGCTAAGTAAATAAAACACTAGAAACGAACCGCTTTTCCATCAGACCCGAAAAGAACAAGCCCAGATTTGGCAATGAGTCCAGGCTGAGACGCCCCCTCCACCTCTATTGGCTGACCGGCAGGCAACGACCCGCTCAGCGTCGACGAGCTGTACAGCGTCACCGGCTACAGAACAAAACACACACACACACACACACTCATTACTATCCAGTAAAAACATCATCCACTTAGCATCTTATAGTAGAATCATCAGAATTAGTCTTGAGTTTTCCTATATGAGTGAGACTTCGGATTCGATTTATTCATAATTAAATGATTTCCATTACACGAGAGTAGATGTTAAAACTTCATGCTGATTTGTACTCGGCTTTCGCCAAGATAAGCAACACTAAGACGTAGCTTTACAGTAAACTATGCTTCTCCATCCATTTACGCTTCTTTCCATATGAGGGTGTGACTCCCCTTCTGTCCGGCGTTAACGGCTGCAGTGTACTTGGCGCGTCAGCACACACGACGGCTGCAACTACAGTGTGGTCTCCCTAGTGGACCAGCACGACAACCGTCTGGATTGAGCCGAGTAGGGGACATCTCTAGGGTCTTCAAGTGGGCACCTTCCGTCCTCAGTGTTTCGTCGACTAGCCCACGACACCTCAAGAGGGCTCGACAGTGACTCTGGCGTCCCAGAGTCACCCCCCTCCGTCCCCCACTCAACTCAGCCCAGCTTACTGACCTCTACATCCCTCCTGCTGCTGAGACCTAACCACAATCTCACTATCTCTCCGCAACCCAACCATACGCGCCAACCCGTACACTGCCAAGTGCTCTGTTCAAGAATCATTCAAACGAACTGTGTGTTTAGAAAACACACCTTTCCGTCAATGACAACCCAGGCACCCGGAACTTTATCATGACCACGGATCCAGTTATGGATGGCCTCTGCCGGCTGAGCCATATTCACCTGGAGAAAGAGAGGCAGATAATGACGGATAAACTGGTGTTTGGAGCCCTAAAAACCACAGCTTAATTACAGTTTTTGTGTGTCACCTTAGCATTGGATTTCTTTTGGATTCCTTCATAGCTGGCTCCTTCTTCAGCCTGAGGGATCTTGGGAGCTTTGCCATCTGCAATGAGCTGTACAGCTTCTACCTGTTGGAACACACATTTTTTAAGTAGACTCAGATTCAAAATCGAATGTTTCGTTTGCATAAAACAGGTTATAATGTTTTCTTGATAGTTACCATGGCCTTGATGCCTTCTGGAAACAGGAAGCGATTATAAAGTGTATCCACTGTATCGTTGGGCTCTACTGGACATTCCTTCTGCAGTAAGACGGGGCCGGTGTCCAAACCATCATCAGCCCAGAATATACTAAATCCTGCTTTCTTATCACCCTCGATTAGTGTCCTGCATACAGGAATGTAACCCTTAAATGCATGAATGTTTGGGTCTTTAGCGACCCGGATCTATATCTAACACAGATTGATCTTCTGACATTTTAATATAAATTAAATTGTGAATTGCACTTATTGAGTCATCAGAGATTTAACAATTGTGACCATATACACTTTTGACAAAAAAATCATTAGATTGAGGAATAATAAGAAGGTTGCTGTCTAACTTTTAAAAAAATAATTGAGGCGGAGGGTAGTGAATGATGTCCTGGGTCAATAAAGACCCGAGGTATTCATTTAAGAGTTCATTTAAACACGCTCAACCACTAGTGTCCATATAAAGATCTCAGAGTGAAACTTTAGTAACATCTCACCAGTTGATGGCTGAGGCTCCTCTGTGTCTGGGCAGGATGGACGGGTGGTAAATGATGGATCCATGTTTGGGGAAGTCGATCACATTCATAGGAATGAACTGGGAGCAGAAGGGCATGACGTTCAGCTCGGCGCCCACAGCTTTGTACGCCTCCACCACCTCTGGGATGGGTTTACCCTTCACCCGCCACCGTGGGAACTTAAACACCGGCGTCCCGTCCTTCTCCGCCACCACCGCTGAAGGTCAGAGAGAGATTGGTCCTGAAAGGTTATATAAGCTATCTGAAATAAAACCAGGTCGCACCTGGCATATTCAGACTTTAGCCAACTTCATGAACAAAGAGCCAGAGCAAAATATAGGTAGCACTTTATTTTACAGTCCTGTTCCCATTTATACATACTATGTACTTCTTGGTAACACTTTATTTTACGGTGTCCTTGTTACATATGTTACATGTACTTACCGTAGTAATAACAGTAAATTATGCATAATTACATGCAACTAACCCTCGGCCTAATCCTACCCTATCCCTATAGTAAGTACATGTAGTTAATATTACTCTGTACTTAAATATATAATTACACTGTAACAAGGACACCGTAGAATAAAGTGTAACCTACTTCTTATAGTTATTACAACAACTAATAATGTAGTTACCTTATATTAATCAGTACTTTCTAAGGTAATTACACTGTAACTACATGCAAGTGCACGTACTGTAAAGTAAAGTCCTTTATATCTGAATCTATAAATGTATCAGTCAGAAACAGTTATAAATTCAAAGGTCTAAGTTATAGTGACGTGGGTACTTTTCACCATCTGAATATGGTTATTACAATGGTAATCAGCATATTACATAATCATGTGTACCATTGGAGATTAGTAATAATAATCATAATATATATAAATGGAGTTTATTGTGTTTCCTGGTTTCATCCACCTAAATTTACTTAAATTTACAAAAAAAAAGTTTTTTTTGAATTGACAGTGTAATCCTGCAAATATAAACAATTCTCTACAGTTAAACAGAATAAACCAAATAGAACATAAAGTGTATATATACACACAAAATTATATATTTTTGTAATACCTCAACATACTTTAAATTAGTACTTCAATGACATTGATGTAATGAGTGATGAACTTTTCTATCTGTTATTCATACAAACTCTGTTCTCACATAGATCACAAATGCTCCGATCACTGGTGGACTTTTCACCTCACATGGCTTCACACTACTATTCACCAAAACAATGCGATCATTATGCGGATGTACTTTTCCTCTGACCCTGCGTCTCACACAAACATAAACACTCAGTTGTGAACCAATGTGCTGCTCAGGAATTCAATCTTGTGACTGAAGTAGGACACTGGTGTTCAACCTCACTTCCTGAACTTCCAGAAGTTCATTACTACAATGATGGCCTTAATGTAACCCACAAACCTGAACATTTTTAATTAGAGGAATTCATCTTTCACTTCAACTTCTGTGGCACTTAAAATTAAGGTGCACAACATTTCCACACATGTATCTTCAAAATGCAAATGTGGCTTCCCAGCCCCCATGACACACTACAGTTACAAAAACCGTTCAGAGCTCCAATCTATCCCACCCCCACCCATCTGACACTCACCCAGGGGGTCCGCCTTGCCGTCCTTATCAGGAACTGTGAATACGCCCACCACTTTATGGCCCTGCTTGCGGAGGTTTGTGTACACTTCCTGTCCAAACAAGCTCTGGCCAATCAGGGCCAACTTCAGCTTATTTTGGTAGTAAGCCTGTGTGAAAGAGCATTAAAATGTTAAAACGTCAAAACAAGCACACCAGACAAAACTTTATGGTTTAACGTAAACTGTCACCAACATTAAAATATGAAACATAATCAGTCCTATATGGGCCCTTTGTTCTCTAAAACTAACCGCTGCTCTGACCTCCATATTAGTAGTTCATTCACTGTCTGTACAACAAAATTGACAATTGACAATGTCCAAGATGATAAAAAGGAGGACAAATGGTTTTTAACTATAAATAATATACATTATTATTATTAATACTTTATTACTAAAAATGAGTGCATAATTGAAGCAAATATCTTGCAGAAAGTCTATTTTATTTACTTCTATTGCATTCCATTCTATTTTTTTTTTTTTTTTACATCAAACTTTTTGCTTTGTTTGTATACTGCTGCTTTGGCAATGTTGTGTGCAAAAACAATCATGTCAAGAAAGTAATTTGACATTGTAATTTCAACTGTGCTGCACAATGGGTCTAAAAATGAAAATCTACTGGAGACATAAACAGCTCAAGCATTGCCTACACAACAAACAGGTATTGAAGTTGTTTGCTTGTTTATGTTATTATTACCCGTTTATATTAATGCTTGCAATGTGTTTATCTATCAATGCACATGTGATTTGAAGTTGTTGAATAGTTTGTGTTCTAGTAATAGTGACATTAGTAATATGATCTGACTCATATTCTCGACCCCCTGCTGATGCAACTCGCCACGGATCTGTCCACTAGAAGTAATCCGACCAAGCAACGTGGCAAAAACGGGATCCCAACCCGGTTTAATTGTATAAAATACTATATCTAATTAACATGCATATAGTATGCATATATCGCGAATTAATTTACAAGTATGAAACCTACAACATTGCACTAAGACACCGGGTTATATCAGCTGACAGCATGCTTACAATAACTGTAACGTTACATGGGTAACCCCAGTTCAATAATCTTATTTAAGAGGTCACCAACATATATAAACTTGTTTAAAGGTGTATGCATGTGTCTACCTTCAATACAGCACATTTTCACGTATGAGATTATTCATTCATTCAAATCTATGGCAACCCCAACAATGCAGAAGATGCGGTTACTCACAGAGCTCGAGGAGAATTTCCTCATAATCGTATTCGCCGTCCACAACATGATAAAAAAAAAATGCTATGAACACTAAAAAAGAGATCACGATTAAAGTCCGGGGTGGTGGGCTGGGAACATGCGCTACTGTAAACTCACACCTGCGGTTCACTGACTGTATGTGGTCAGTGTGCGGCTGTAGCAGCAGAACCAGACTGACCCGACGCGCAAGCGAGTTCAGTGCGTGCGCGCTCCCGGTCCATACGTCACGGCGGCTAACCGGCTATTTATTTAGACAGATGCGCGTAACCGTCTGAGCGCAAAGACGGCAAAACCCAAATTTGCAAGAAATGCTTCTTTTTAAATACACAATTTTTTTTCTAGTTTGTTTTTTTACCTCAAGGCAGAGGTGTAAAGAGTACCTGAAAACCATACTTTAGTAAAAGTACAGATAGGCCTAGCTACCTTATATTGAAAACGACTCCATTACAGGTTACAACTAACGTTTCAAGTCTCCAATTCCAATGAGTAAAAGTCTAAACCCTGGATTTACAGACAGGGCTTAGATTAAGCCAGGCCTTAGTTCAATTAGGACATTTAAGTAGCTTTTATAAATGTGCCTTTGAAAAAAAAGCATTACTGGTGTGATCTTGAGACAAAACAATGAATGGCACTGACATATTTTAACAGTCTGCTTTCTGTTAAAACAGTTCTAACATGCATTTTAGTCTGGGTCTAGGCTTAAGCCTTGTCTGTGAAACCGGGCATTAGAGTACCGGATGTGAACAGTACTTAAGTATTTTTTTACTTCTACTAAATGTAGGTTGCACAAGTCCTTAACTCCCAGGAGGAGACATGCCAGTGAAAGCCAAGAAACAGGTGATTTGTGAGGAGAGCAATCACATGTTTATTTTCAAAATCAAAATATAATTGAACACCTCAACAGGCTCTTAAACGTCTACAAACACTCAAGTCTCAGTTAAGCTCAAGCTCTCAAAACAGGCATAGACTAGTAAACTGATATCCTTCATAAAGGTCTCTTCAATATAACGGATAAATAAAATGATGTTTAGTAAAATTAAACTACTTGCACTGGATGCGCTGGTTTCGGCCTCGTCTCGTAACACCTGTGATTCTCAACTACCTGCTAATGTACCCTTGTTGAGAAGTTTGGGTGAACAAAGCGCAAAACATACAATATACCTTCAATGCCATGTTGATGGTGCAATCGCTTCTTTTGTAGCAGAAATAAACTGCTGCTGAAAAAGGATAGGTGCCATGCAAAATGTAATGAGTAATTGAAAATTGGAGTAAAAAGTATATATACTCCTTCAAAAATGTATTCAAATAGAGAGTAAAAGTTACTTGCATCTTTGATACTCAGTCAAATTACAAAGTAGCCAATAAGATACTTAAGTACAGTAACTTATTACATTTACTCAAATACTTCACACCACTGCAAATCCTGCAAATAGTTTGGACACATTTCAGTTTATTTTTCCATGACAGATATCAAGCTGTTCATGAACTGCCCCTCACCTTTGACGGACAGAAAAAAATTGTTCTGATGTGTGTTTTGGCACTCAAGGCACTAAAACCACAGTTTTGTAACAAGATGAAAAAGTAGTTTAATATGAGGCTTTGGGATCTTTTCTCTTTCAGATTTCTCAACCTCAAATGTTTTCGTTCACCCAGTAATGTCTCCAGCAGACCCTGTCATTTTATTTTGATTAGCGGTTCACACGTACAACATTGGCCTGTAGGGAATGCCTTGTTATAGATGTCTTGTGTTTGACAACTCAGTCTCAGCCGTTTAATGTAATACAATATTTTGTGCTTTTCTTAAATGATGACAAAATAAGAGCAAATGCATTAGGGAACCAGGAGGTTTATTTTTTTGTGCACAATAGAACATAATTTTAAAGTTCAAACGATAATAAAAAGAGTCCTAATAATAAAGCACTGCTGGTGGATTTCACGAAGGGGACTTCAACTCTACTCATTCTGTGAGGTCAGTTTGAATCAATTCAATTATATAGTTTGGCATGACTGAACCGACTGAAACATTGGCTAACAAAGAACACATAAGGGTGGACGGTGGTATGGATTTGAATCTCAGGTTTAACAGCTTGATCATGAATAATCACTAAAGCTCTCCTCATTGGAAACAACTGTAAAAGCCTAACTCTTTTAGCACCTGAAGTCTCCTTGCAGACTGGATAAGATGTCATACATCTTCGTTCACTTAACACTGGTCACTAATTCAAACAGTGAGAGTTATGCAGGAAAAACACTTTTTGTCTTAAAGGTACAAAAACAAAGTGCATCCTCAGAGCGTGCATGCAGTAGGGATCCCTCAATTTGTGTTTAACATCCAAAAATATTACAAAAATCGTATGCACTATCCCACAAATCCCTGCTGCAACAGTAGGACAGCAGTTGAGGAGATCACAGGAAACGGATGCCTGCTCCAAACTGAACACCGTCACATATCCTGTCAGGGAACAAAAAATTATTTCAGTGGTTACAATGCTGTTATTAAATGTTGGGAAAATTAAAACTATATTGAATCTGACAGAAAAGGACCCAATGCAATGATTGGACACATTTTTTTTGGTCCTGAGACTTCCACAGAAGTTATATGTAGAAAAATGATAATATTCAGACACCTTCTATTATTATTTGCTATCAGTATGTGAAGAGAGTTTCAACCAGTATAACAAAAATTGTTTATTAAAAGCATTTTCTACCCTACCTTTATGCATGAATATGGTTCAGTGGACGTGTATGTGTACCTGTCTCCGCTTTGAACACCCATGGGGAGGCAGTAATTGAGTTCAAGCCTAGCAATGTTTCCCAGGCGTAGAATTATACCAGCGCCGTAAGACCATCGGATACACTCCGCTAACTTCTGCAGATGTGCACGTGGTCCCTCTCCTACACAAACACAGTGCAGAATTACAGGCTAATACTACTGTGAAGGGATAAACAGCTTGATTTACACCACATGAAATTTTCATAATACTCTGCCCACTGTAGTCTCCAACTTGAAAGTGTCATCCCAGAGTTTCATTGCAACATTAGCGTCACCATGTGGACAAAAGGCTCCAATGCATATAATCAATCAATGACTACAGACTAGTGTTATTTTAGCAACTATTAATAGTAATAGTTTTTATTAATATTCTGAATTACTTTTAATATTTTTCATTTTAGTTAACAATAATATCCCTGCAATAGACAACTGCACTTCCTTAGTTAAAACGAATTACTTTCTTTCAGCAAATGACAACTGACCGTAGTTGAGATTGCAAAGGTTTCCAGCATTGAGGAAGAAGTGTGTTCTGAAGAGGTCAGCCAGACCGCCCTTGTTTGAGCGGAAGGGGAGGGGTGTGTACAGGTGAAGCCCACCAGCCCAATACGCTTCCCCACCCAAATAATCACCTGATCAAGTAAGATATCAAAATCAGAAACATTAAGAAAAAAGAATTATACACAAAAATGCGTATGCTGTGATCATTCCCTATGCACATATACACACAAACACACATACACCTGTACCTTCACTCTGAGGTCCTATACTGTACATGCCAAAACCTCTGACACTGGTCGGGCCGCCCAGGTAGAACCTGACAGAAAAACCCACACGCACAATGTAATTTATAAAATGCTATAAACATAACCATAAGACCTCTGGCTGTAAAGCCGCTGCAAGCACCAATCAGCCAATGAGAGATGGCTCTCTGCCTTAGACATGTTCAGGCTGGTTGACGTCTTAAAGAGGACCTATTATGCTTTACAAAGTTCTCAGATGACCTACTACTTCCATCGAGATTCTGACGTGCACATACGAGAAGAGGATTTGTGAATGTCAGTGAAACAGGGAACCTGACAGTGACATGACAACATGGCAAATGTATTATGTCCGAATTACATTCATCCTTCATACTATATAAAACATACTTTTTTAGCGGTTGGGAAGTAATCACCTATGTATCTATAATGAACTCTAATTCAAAATAAGTATGTGATTTTTGATGTGGCCCAAGCGTGAGAAGCTGTGTTGTAACCTTATGTGTGAAGCCTACTATACTAGTAGATCCTAAAAACAAAATCAAGACTTTGAAAAAGGGCATAATATGGCCTCTTTAATTCAGTGTCTAAATGAGTCTAGACATGTCTTTTCTGAATGCCTTTTTAATTGGGCACAGTGTGGTTTTATCATTATAAAATGTTCCTTTAAACAATACAAGACGGTTTTTATTACCACCCTAACCCTTATAATCAATCATAACTGTAAAACCTTTCAAGGAACAATGGAGCAACCACCTAAAAGCAAGCAAACAAACAAACAAACGCACACCTGTCAGCAATAGAGGTAGGCTGACGCCCAAGAGGAAAGAGCATCCCACCCCATAAAGATGCGGATAACACCTATAAGAGAAAATCATTAGAGCTACTAAATAATACTAATGTCCAAATATCACAAATGTCCTTTATAAAGGACTTTTATAGCAACTTTCTAACACAGTTAAAGCATGATAAACAATGTCAGAAATATCTATAACAATAAACATGAATGAAGACCACACGCACCGATCCCCAGATAAATGGTTTGTTAAGCTGCAGCTCAACGTCCTCTTTGAGAAAGCTGGCATCTCCGCCGGTGTATCCTGCCAGCTCCTAAACCAACAGAGCCGACACAACTATTGTCCAGACAGTTTTAATCACTGATGGACATTGTGAGGCAAACTAACAGTGAGCGAAGAAATACAAAACAGCTACTGATAAGTTCTGGGCTGATGTTCAAGTTCACACACCTGGTTCAGCCGCAGTAAGGCACCTCTTCGGGGCAGGATGGCAGAGTTCCTGGTGTCTACTACCATGGTGTGCTTGAAAGAGACGAGAAATCCATGAAATCAGTCTGAAAGCACGGAGCCAAAACTTTAACGCGACAGAGCAGAGCTTACAGAAAGGGCGGATTTAAGAGTGTGTCCGCTCTCCTCTCTCACAGCAAAGGAGGCACTGCGGGCCAGACACCCCAGCTCACGCCACACACCCTCCCACTTCAGAGTGTGATCCGTCATCCACAGAGGGAACTGCAAGACACATGTCGTACACATATTGACACATAGTACAACCAATGCCTTAAAATCACAAGTCACATTTAATATCTTACGCTGAGCTCTGTAGAAACTCCCCTGTCCGTCTCTTTTAGAGAGCTCCACGGGAACTGGCCGGTGACTTTGTACAGGTTTAGAGTGAAGCTACACAAAGCAAAGAAGCCAAAGTTATTCAATATCTATTTAATATTACTGCTACATTTAAAGATAAAATATCGAAGAAAAGTTAGACACTTCATCTTTAAAGTTTTACGTTGTTTGCAGAAAAACGTACTTGCGTTCATAATATCCCGACTGTGGTTTAAAGAAGGACAGGCCGTAGGACGTCTCTTTAGTTCCATAGGAAAACTGAAAGGTGAGCTTCTCTCCTCGGCCAATCATATTTGGAAGTTTAATACCCAAGACCTTTAGAGGTACAAACACACAAATGCAGTAACACAATGAAACTACTCAGAAAATCTAAGAGTGATAATTAGTGCTGTCAAATTGACTCATTGCGATTAATATATGTTTGTGCGTATCTATATATTTACAAACTTTTATGTTAGATGATGCAATTAATCATGATAAATCGATTTGACAGCACTTGTGATAATATAACAATACTCACACTGACTGTTAAAGTTATTATAAATATTCATATTATTATTCATATTAAAGGTGCAAAACGCAAGTCTCTGAGTTTTTGCAGAACTACGCCCTCTCTGGCGACAAGCGAAACTGCAACCAGAGTGGTGGCACTAGACAAAATTTTTCTTTTCTTTACTTTACGTGGAGTTTGCGTTGGGGTTTGGAATGGACTACAAGCCGGTCTCTTTGAATCCATCTTCTACCTTTGACGCACGAGTTGTCTTCGCTGATGCGGAGAATGGCGGCTTATACACAAACCTGCGAGACATAGCCTGGTGAGCGTGAACGCGCATGACGTCACGCCCAGTCTCAAATTCGAGCCCGAATCCCTCTTATATATTTTACTGTACAGGATTATAGAGGCAATCTCAGTGAGCAGAGAGATTCAGCCCATCAGGCAGTTCTTTAAGCATGTATAGGATAGAAAAACAGGTATTTTTTAACATGAAAAGTTGCGCAATGCACCTTTAAATAGTATTCTATTCATAGCATGAAAGTACTATATATATATATATATATATATATATATATATACACTACCGGTCAAAAGTTTAAGATCGGTAAGATTTTTTATGTTTTTAAAAGAAGTCTCTTCTGCTCACGAAGGCTGCAATTATTTGATAAAAAATACCAAAAAAACAGTAATATTGTGAAATATTATTACAATTTAAAACAGCGGTTTTCTATGTGAATATATAGTGAAGTGTAATTTATTCGTGTGATCAAAGCTGAATTTACAGCATCATTACTCCAGTCTTCAGTGTCACATTTTTAAAATTATTATAATATGAAATTATTATAATATGATGCTCAAGAAACATTTATGATTATTATCCATGTTGAAAAATGGATCTGAAATGGAAAGCTTTTGTAACATTAATCACTACCATTCAAAAGTTTGGGGTCAGTAAAAATTAATTTTTTATTTTTGGGGGAAAGAAATTAGAAAATACTTTTATTCATCAAGGATGAGTTAAATTGATCAAATGTTATACAGTAAAGACATTTATAATGTTAGAAAAGATTATATTTTAAATAAATGCTGTTCTTTTGAACTTTCTATTCATCATATAGAATACCACTATATTGGTATATATATATATATATATACCAATATAGTGTTTATTCATATTTTGAATTAGCTTTTTTTTTATATATATTTTCATTTTTCATTTTCGTGATTTTTATTAGTTTTTAATATTTCTATCTGGCTTTCATTTATATGAAATTATATAATTTCAGTTTTATTTTGAGTAATTTTAGCACTTAAACTTCAGTTTTCAGATTTGCTTTTAATCCACTATTTATATTTTACTTTATTTGAGCTTTTCTTCAGTTACCGAAAACACAACAATAACACCAATGGTCAAAAAGATGATTGACAGGACATTTCACACATCACTTTGGTACTATTTCTGCAGTGTTGCAATGTGTAGCCACGGCCACAGTAAAATCTCATTGGTCCAAAATCCCATCCATATCACATGTTATAATTGGCTGTTGGTCATGCAGTATTTTTTATTTCAGTGTGGACAGACGTCACACCTGTTTAGGATGCAAAGTAATTTCTGTGTGTATAATGGTTCTTACCATACTGCCTTCGTTGTTTCCAACCATGGTATTATAACTTCCTGTAAGTCGTTTAAGCTCGGTAACCTCAAATGTAACATCAAGTCCATTTGGCAGAGCATTGGCTCCTAAAGAGGAGATCAGAAAGACAGCATCTTGTGAACAACACTGTAGCTGAATGTAATGCATGGTAGATTCCTCTATGAATTCAAATTCATAGATGAAAATTATCATTGCAATTCTCCTATGTACTGTACTGTATATATACACACATTTAATACTGATAATAAAAAGGCTGACTTTTGGACCCACTGTTTTTTCTGTCTTTATGAGTATGTAAATGAGCTGGTGTAGGTTAATATTCTCCAGCACAGCGGTTTGCTTGAAGAACAAAATGTCGAAAGTCTAGAAACAGCTCAGTACAGAAACACCGTAGACATTAAGGTCTAGTTCGTTTTAAACTGTCCATAACTAAATTGGGCATGAATATGTTATGGATGCTGTACCTTCTGAGATGTCAATCACCACCTCCACGTCTTTGAATATGCCAAGACGGAGCAACCTCTGTCTGGCCTCATGGGATTTTCTCATCACCTGAACAAAAGACTGGGCTTGTTACATTGTCTACTAAATTGGTGATCGACCAATAGGGTTTCTTAATGGCTGATATCTATGGCCTATTTAATGCTGATACATTGCATACAATTAATATCAGCACATGATGTAGCTAGTAATAATTGTATCTATGTATCTAATAATCTATGCATTTACAGATGTTTTTATCCAAAGCAAAAATATATATGAAACTGAAAAATAAAAAAAGTGCACTGTCCACTAAAACACATTAAACTGCAGATCCTCCTTGGACCATTTTTGGTCTATAGTTACTCATAATAACCAGTCCTAATAAACACTTTGACCTTCTTGACAGCTCACTTACTTCAACCAGGTTTCTGGCAGTGAAGACATCAGAGATTTCATAGCCCAGGTAATCCTCTTTAGTTCTGCCCAACCCTTCAATGTTGACATGCTGTACAACAACCTAGAAGAGAACAGAGATGTCATAGTGTGTGACTGCAGATTTTGGACATGATACAACGTTAATATCGTGTTTTTGGACATGCATTGCCATCTAATGGCATCAGAGTTGTATGGTTCTTTTTTGCAAGGGTGGTACAGTCAGAAATGAAAAGTGGTAATCAAGATGTATTCATGTTAACTGTATTCATGTACCATGTCATATGGTATAACCATTTCCAAAACAAACAAAAATGGTGGTATAATTTTATATAAGTTTAAAACAATTTAAAAGAAGTCTGCATCAGTTTAACGCAACTTACATTTTTATTTTCTAAAACCTCTTGCTTAGTTTCTTGCACCGCCTCCATCATTTCCATATCATCTGGGTTGACGCCCAGATCTCGCCCATACATGGGGTAAGAATCCATACTCTACAAAAAAGAAAACCCAAAAAAACATTGCAAATATTCTGCACAATATGTATAGCTAATGTCCTTGTCATGTACATAGAGACGAGCAGCTTTCTTTACCAGTACAACAACAAGGAATAAACCAGCACAATAATTCTGAGCACAAGAGGTCACAGGCAAACCAAGAATATTTCACCCTGCGTTTTTAAGAAAACACTTACCCGTGCGTGCACAGTCCCCATTGTTAGCGCACTAATATCCTAAACGCGTTAGAGCCGTTCCGCTGACCGTGGGAATGTAAAATATCGCAGTTATTATGAATCAGCGAACCCAACCCCCTTCAAGGAGGACGCCATGACACGCACCCGCTTGGCGTACCTGCACTGCGATTGGCTAGAATTATGTGACGTTACACACAGGCGGGTCGCTGTGTGTCGCGGACGACGCTTCTTTGCGTCACGCGCGTTCTATCAACTTGTGCAGCGCGTTTCAGACACACAGGATTTACTTGTGAAAATGGCAAATGTAAAAGTTAAGAACTATACATCGAGCGCGTCTTTCAGACCCTCAGAGAGACAATTACTTCACAGCTAGGAGGACTCTGTCTCTCTCTTTCTCTCGTTGTTGTTTGTCTGTTTGTTTGTTTCTTTGTTTGTATCTGTCATGTATGTATGTATGTCTGTGGTGTAAACCCTATATCGTAGACATGTTTCAAGTCTTGCTGATAATGTGTCAAAGATTTCGTTTTGGTGCCCTAGCTGCATGAGGTCACGTAAAAACTATTATTTCTCACTTTAAAAGGCTTCACTTTTTAAACTCACCTTAAAAATGTTCTATGGTAGCCTACTTCTATTTTTTTAAGTATCCTACCTTGGTATAGGCCTAGAGGGTTTTTATGGTCATGTCAAACCTGGAAATATCTGGGAATTCGTGATTTTCAGGCCTGGAAAAAAATAATATAATTAGGCTAATATAATCTTATCCTAATATAATCTTTAAAAGTCATAAAGTAGTAACCTGGGTTCCTTTTTTTTTCTAGAATATTTTTTGTCATTTAGAAATTGCTTTTTGTGAATGTAAAATAAAAATCATATCCGGTAATTAATTACACGGAACTAGAAAACTCATTCAAATTAATTTGTCACTGCATAATGGCACAACCACAGTGCTTTTTACAATGTGTGTATTGCCATTCCGTCGGCAGGGGGCAGTATGACCTCTCTTGTGATTGGTATTTTATTGATTACCCGGCTTTAAATACGCAGCTACTCTCACACAACCAAAACTCATAAGTGATTTTCTTTTTGTTTAACTATAAAGTTTAATTTCTAACATTCTGAGATGATTAGATTAATCCAAATTTTCAGTAGCCAATTTTTAAATGTCCATTTTAGCAATTGCCTACTGGGAAATGATCATATTGCCATAATTCAAACTGTTAATTCATAATTCAAATTGCTTTTGTACTTTTTCATATGACATATAATGACCCTATCTATCTATCTATCTATCTATCTATCTATCTATCTATCTATCTATCTATCTATCTAGGCGCGCGCACAGAGAGAGAGAGTACAGAAAGACAGAAATCTCTCTCTCTCTCTCTCTCTCTCTCTCTCTCTCTCTCTCTCTCTCTCTCTATGTCCCCCTTTCTTCCACCTCCCATCTCCTCCTCAAATGTGCGCAAGCCAATCAGCAGGCGTCTGGAGCTCTCGCGCTCTCTCTGCCAGCAGCAGCAGAAATCCTTCTTATCAAAGAAACGCACAACTGGAGAAGTCCATTCACTCACAGCCTCTAACCATGGGTCCTGCCTGCTTCTCCTGGGACGTCTGTTTGTTTTTCCTCCTCATCAATTCTTTGGATGTCATGGGAAATGTTGCAGTCGCAGGTAAGTGTTCCATTCTATATTTTTTTTCTTTATGTTTCACATAATTTTTTGGTGAAACTTTTAACACCTGATATTGGCTATAGTTCAGTGGTTGCATGTTTGTACGCTAATTATTTCAGTGTAATTGCAATAAATTATGTATTATTAATTATTGTTGCATTAATATAGAATAATAATTTAGTCATAATATTTAAAATATTGCGCTCTCGTTATTGACATAAGAGCTGGAAAAACTTACGGAATACGGCATATGCGTATTTGGACGCGTTTAACGCGCAGTTTTATGGTCTTGATATTCCTTAAGGAGAGCTCTTCAAACTCCCATAGGATATATAGGAACATGAGCCGCCCTGATGGAGTCGGTCCGGGGGGCTTATCGACCCCTCACTCCTCCACCACCACCATCAATACGCATTGTGTCTCTAATGAATGCCTGGAAAAAGTCAATAAAGATACAAACAATAAAAACCGGCTTTTGGTTCTTTTTAACCACGACACGGCTGAAGGATTTATGGTATTTTATATTTGTATGTATTTTAGGTCAGAAACAATGCTTTTGCAAATAAACCGAGATGAATTACTCATTTCCAAATGGGTCTGACTAATGCGCATAACGGACTTTTGGTTTTCCCGGTTTTCAATAGACAGTACTTTAACATATTAAGTTATGGAATGCACAAACAAAACTTTAGAAAGGATTCTCTGTTTTTCTCTCTCTCACACACACACTTCATGTGTATTTATGGTTTGGACGTTGGATGTAAAGAGCGCACCGTTGCGCAAAAGATTATCAGTTGGATTCTGCGACTTTTTACGTTTGCGTAAAGTTAAAAAGAATTCACACGATTTCACGAAAAGACAAAGAAGAGTTTGGGGACCAGTGGTGTGTCACTGTTGGGCTGACAGGATTGAGTCTACACACATCAATAACCAACCAAAAAACCCTAACCTCTTCAAAAAGACAATATCTCCTAAATTAGCTTTCCAACAGTCTGCTCACTCATTCATTCATTCATTCATTCATTCACATCTGTATCTGGAGCATGAATGAGCATACTTTCTGCTTTTTAGGTGTATCAATATATCACTTTATTGAACAGGTTTTCTTGGCTAAAAAAGCTAAACTTCTTCCTTCCGGACTTGCCTTGTCCTGTCTCAATAAGATTTTGTCATTTTTATTCTGTTCTGTTCCGTTTCACCTGTCTAAACCAGCAATAAGATCTCCATAAGAGAAAGTAAACTGTTCTCAGAACAGACAAAGAGTCACATTTACCACACCCTGAATCTCCTGTCAAAAGAAACACATAAAACATAGATTTTTCATTAGTCCATGTTAATTCAGTTTGACTTGTCTTTTGGTAGATGGGTATGAGCTGCACTGAGAAGGATTAGTTGTTTCTGGAACTCATTCTTGCTCTTCCGTTTGAATGTTATTCGGTTTTGTAACCAATATGAATGAAACTGAAAGATTAATGTAATGACCCTTCTCTGTTTTATTATTTTTATTGTACTGATTTAAATAAAGAGGCTGTCATGCTTTTAGAAACTGACCTACTATTGAAGCATTAGATTTTTGGCAAATAGGCACTTTATAAAGCACCTTCATCTAGTGACTCCTCTTTTATTTGTCTGATTTGGCACTATTATCTTTTCAGATCGGTGTGTAACAAGCATTCAGCTAAATCTTATCCCATGTGATTACTCCCCAGATGCCGACGAGTGCTCCGAAGCCACAGATGACTGTCACATCGACGCTCTCTGCCAGAACACTCCGAAGTCCTTCAAGTGCATCTGCAAGACTGGTTACAAGGGAGATGGCAAGCACTGCGAAGGTGGGCCAGACAGATTCCTCTCCTTCTTTTTCGCTCGTTCCGTCCCTGTCCGCCCGCCTCTCGCTGTCTCACACACACACACACACACACTCAGTCAGGTCATCCAGCTGTTCTCTAGATCCTGCTGTGGGTCTTAATTAGTGAGGAGGAAGTGCAGTGTGAGGGTGAGAGGTGCTGGGGGACCAAAACCTGCTCCAGTCTTTACACCTCCCTCTCCTGTTCTGCTCGAGAGCACAGCACAGCTGGAGCCAACACACACACACACACACGATCAAAGCGGATCACACTCACACATTCACTGAAACACACATTAACATCACGCCACTTCTCTGTACACTCACATACATCTATTGACCAGGTAATGGACATGCTTTTAGGCATAAATACATATGTTTTTTTTGTAACAGAACAATTTAGTAGTTGATTATTTAATAGCTAATGTGATTTTTGGAGAACATAGTGACTGGAGAGCAAAACAGTGATTGTCTAATTTAATTCATTTTTATTGAAATAAAATATTAGCATTATATTACAAAACATGGATAAACAATATGCATTTTTTCTAATTGAATATTTTTTCAATAAAGATTATATATTTGCATTATATTGCAAAAAATGATATACAATATGTATTTTTCTAATTTCATATTTTTTTATTCAGAATTATACATTGGCATTCTGTTACAAAAATGTATATGCAATATGCATTTTTTCTCATACATTTCTTTCATTCAAATTATATATTTGCATTATATTAGAAATGTTGAATACGATATGCATTTTTCTAAATCAATATTTTTTCTTTACAAAGTATGTTATCAGCATAGCACTTTAGGGGAATTTATTTAATACATTATTTAAAATAAATACTTTTTCTTTGGTCATCCTCTAATATTGTCTATTTCTTATTTTATTCTCACAATTTCATACTTCGGTCATGGCTGAGCAGGAGCAGGGTACAGTTATTGATAAATCAAGTGATGATTTTTAGGTCCAGGTTAAGTTAAACCAAAATGAAATTGGATTCAAGGATCTTGAATTTTTCCATTTGTGCAAACGCACTCTCTCTCTCTCACACACGCACGCACGCACACACACACACTTCTCTGACTTCTAGCTGGTGCGATCACTGAGGATCACTGAGGTGCACCGAGCATGATGGACACTTTTAGAGCTGACAAACAGTCAGGTTTTTCTCTCTCTCTGCTGTTTCCTGTTATTGAACTCTGTGTTCTTCTAGATTGTTCATTTTGCTACACTCTCTCCCTGTTTCACCCACATGTGTGGAGCTTGTGTTTCAGGAAAAGGGTGAAATGAGCTCTCTACCTATTATGAAACCCGAAACCCATTCTCAATTCCATTAATGAATTAGGTGGATGTGAAAGGGCATCGCACCAGACTCTCTTCAGTTAGCGCTTGGCACTCCAGTCTGAGGCCAGACAGCGTGGGCCAGTGTTCATTTTGACAGCAAATTTTGGCTAAAATGCCATTTAGTTTTAGTCATATTTTAGTCATCTGAATTGTGTTAGTTTTAGTCTAGTTTTTGTCGACGAAATACAATAAGAGTTTAGTCGACTAAATCTACAGTCGATTTAGTCGACTAAAATCGAATGGATTTAGTTAAATTGTAATTCATTAATTAAGAATTTCTCAAAAATGTCCAAACCCATTATATATTCCCGTAGAAAACATATATGAACCTGTTAATATGAATCATTTTTAAAGTTTGAACATGCAATACAGACACAGATTTAGCACTGTGACATAAAATAATATCTTAAAATTAAATAAAAACACTTCTCCTAAAGTAGAACAGTCTCTTTTTCTTTTCTTCAATGAATGATTATGCAGTCTTTAACATACATTATTCTTTATTCTTTCAAGCAGACATTATGTATTTGTATGAATGAAATATTCAAATGCATCTAGCACAAACGCAAATCAGTTCTGAATGGATCTCTTCCCCAATCGTCCCTCCCTAACATTTTCGTCTAGTTTTTATTTTCGTCAGAGTTGTCGTCATTTAAAACTGGTTTTTATTTGGTTATCGTCTCGTTTTCGCCTGTGAAAAATGTCGTTGACGAAAATAATGGCGAAAATCAACGAAATTAACACTGGCGTGGGCTAGAGCAACATCTCCGACCGGTCTGCTTTGGTATTCGCATGTTAACTATGCGTGCGTCTCTTCTCTTTTTTTCTTTCTTCTTCTTCTTTTTTTATTTTTTTTATTTTTTTTGCTCTTATTCGGTCTGAGCGGACATTCCGTCCACAGTGTAATGTGGTGTATTGTGGGGAGTTTGGGGGGGGGGGGGGGGGGCTGTTTTGTCTGAAGCAAAAAAAAGCCCATTAACACCCCCAATACCCACCCTTTAATTAAAGCCCTGCGTGTTTGGCTTTGAAGAAAATTAAGAAAACGCTTGCTAACACTCTAATGCAGTCATTGTGTCTGTCTGCACATCAGTGCCTTTGTGGTCAGTTACATGCTGAAGTCTGTTGAGCATGAGGAGATTCAGAACCCATCTCTTTAATATCTCAATTGTTTCTTGTAGACAACAAATATGCTAAATGGAGACTTTTAGCTGAAGTCTCCTGCTTTTTAGATGTTTCTCCTCTGAAAAAATCCTAGGAATCCAGGTGTGTCACAGAAAATGTCTTAAACTGTGCTCTTATTAACCAAGATGCCAAACAAAAGTACATTTATTTTGCTCTGAGATTCTTTGAAAGCTTACCTTTTTCAGTAATGTAGGCCTACTGGGCTTTTTCAGATCTTTTGCGGCTGTTCGAACACATTCGACCACATGAGTTTACAATACCAAAGTTTTCGTTTTCGACTACCTCTGGAAGTAGTAGAAAGTGGACAAGCTCAACACGTTTTAGATCCCGTTTACACCTGTATTTATCGTCGTCGACTTGTGAGCTGATCGATCAAACGCGTGCAGGTGTAAACAGGGCCTCTGTCTCAGCAGTTTCTCATAAAACACACTTAATTGCAGACCATTCATCAGAAAAGAATACTCATAAATAAGATCTCCTGATTTCTCAGGTGTTTCTCCAAAGAAAAAGACCCCAGTAATCTCAAATGTGTCTCGTCTGAAGTTTCAGAAGAGATCTCAACAGTCATGTGCTCAGATTTGCCAAAAAGATCTCAAATGTTTCTCATCTATTTTCTTTAAGATCATATAATCTGAGCTATGCTATTCACATTAATTTGTGAACTTCCTATATGTTGACTATTTCTCGTAAGGAGTTTGAGAAGAAGCGTCTGCCTCCTTTGGGTTTTTCTAAATAAATATTAGTTTACATTTTTGTGGTGACTGCTCAGTAAATTCAGTCCACTGCAATTCATTATTGCCTTTTTAGCTTTGTGCTCATATAATTCTTGAATATGTTTGCTATTATTTGAATCTTTAACATGGTTTTTACAAGTTATTGCAGATAAACATCACATTGGTGAGTTGATATACAGACACAACAAAACAGGTTTTTGAGGTGCATCTGCTTGTAATTGTGACATTTGAGAAGTGCTGCTTCTCTACTATCATGGGTGATTATGAAAATTGTGTTTTGCATGTTTCTGTCATTGTAAAGTCAAGGGATGTTGTCTGTGATTTGTAAACCTGCTTTGCGTTATGTATCTGATGTTTTTTAGGGCTGGTAGACTAATGGTCTAATGGCATCTAATGGTTTTTCCTACAGTAGACGGCACTATGCAATTAAAATGCCTTTTGTAGGTTGATTCCCCTAAAAACGTAAACACAGTGGCTTTGTGCCAGTATCAAAACATTGCTCTGTTTGTTTGCGCATCCCGACCAGCATGACACAGTAACATTGGCTCAACCACTGCCGTGAGTTGGGGCCGGGAATATTGGTTTGTTTGACTAATGAAAGGGAAACTCATTTTCATTTGGTGACTTTGAAATGACACAGTAATGACACAGTTTATGTGCTTTAAAGATAAAAATGATGGCATGATATGACATAGTCATGACACAGCACTTCCTTCCTGTCCCTTTTGGGTTTTATTGATTATGCAAATTGATTCATTGATGAGCTTTCTCAGTTGGCGAAGCTCAGAAGGGAATCCCCACAGATCTTAAATCCCCAGAGGCTAGTGTGGGGATTTCACTGCTGGGTTTATTTGCAGGGTAGAGAAAGAGATTAAACAAAGCTTGTAAAGATGACTTAGCATCAGGTCTATGGGTCAGTCAGTTTAACCTGGAGAATATTGTCTTGTCTGCCTTTTTATTCATTCTTTTTCTCATTTCCTCCATCCCCTTTTATCTCTACCTGTGAAAGAGGTCAGGTAATTGTCTTTGCTTTACTGAAGAAGTGCCCTAGTCTCTGCTTGTGTGTAGACTGAGATGGATTGTGTGTGTAGTTGTGTTTCTGAGTGTGTGTTTGTATGTTTCAATGAGAAAATGATAGAAAAGGGCATGGGGGGTGGTGAGGAAGAGAGATAAATGGAATGAGAGACGGAGGTGTCGGCCTATTACTAGGCCATTGTCTGCCTGGTGTCTGTGGACTCGTCACAGAGCTGTCAATGCTGTGATTGGCTGTCTGAGTGTGCCCACCATTCATCCCTGACCCTCCCCTCAGGACACTTCAGTCTCTTTACTGCTTTATGTGCCACACACACAATTCCTGCAGTGACAGCAGTGGAGTGACATATTACTCATAAAACTTTTTTTTAAAACAGCATTTTAAATTCTTCTATAATTGTTATCATTCAAAAGTTTGGGGTCAGTAAAATTGTTCAATTCAATTAATCAGGTGTCAACGTTACAAAGATTTATATTTCAAACATATGCTGTTCTCCTGAACTTTCTATGAATCAAAAATCCAAAAAAAAAACAAAAAAAACGTTACACGATTGTTTTCAACATTGATAAACAAATCAGCATATTAGAATGAATTCTGAAGGATCATGTGACACTGACAATTGGAATGGTTGTTGAAAATTCAGCTTTGCCATCTCAGGAATAAATTACATTTTGAAATTGTATTTAAGTTGTAATTTTCACATTGTTTTTTTGATCAAATAAATGCAGCCTTGATGAGGATAAAGGCCTGTCCACACTAAGGACGATAACTATAATGACAATGGAATAGTTCTAAAATAAGATATAGTTCTAAAAATCATTCTAAATATAAAAGAATAGCAGTCTACATGACAACTGTAACGATAACGGCACAGAAGAACGATATCACTGAAATCACTTTCAGAATGATTTTTTCCAGCCGATGAATGAGAAAAACAATGACAGCTTGAGCATTTAACGTGGCAGATGACAAAACTGCAGCGCACGCTTATGATAAACAGAATGATATCGTCCGCTGATGTGGAATTTAATGTTGTTATCTTTATAATTATTGTTCTTTGTGTGAATGGGCCTTAAGAGACTTTTTTTTTAAAATACCGGTAATGTACATACGCTGTGGTAATGCTTTAGATTACAGCCCGGAAAGAACTGCGTAATTAAAGCGATTTTACAGCGTATACTTCGGTAATTACAGTGTACCTAACACACTTACAATATAAGTATAAGGGAACAATATTATAAGTTTGGGGAATAAAGGGGTAACAACCAGGAGAATTAAAAAATGATTTATACTGTAAGTATTATAGAACTAAGGGGTATTTATTCTACTATTATGATATAACAATCTTACATTTGGGAGCAAATTAGCAAGAACATACACTGCGTACCTTTTTGAAATAATGGTGAACCAGTAAATACTAGGCTTTTTAAAAACTACAGGGTAACCTATTTTGTGATTTTTTTGTGATTTCTGAAACAGTTTTATTTATAATAACGTGCAAATGAATTATGAAGGAAGGACAAAAATTTTGTTAAAAGTTGCATTCAAAATCTACTTGCCTACAAAAATGTAAGGAGGCACATGTTTCAGTTTATATGGGCATTACACTTTACTGTTCTCTGCTAGCTCACAACTACTAAATAACAGGACTTTACAAAAACATACATTAGCAGGGTGTCATTGTTTGTCCCTTTCCTAAGTTATGAAAAGGGCTTTTTGCAGTGACCCTTCCTTCCTTTGCTCCCTGCATGGCACGTTTTTCAGCAGTAAGGATTTGGGCATGGGGTGTGTTATGTTGGGCCATAGGGGTGTTGAGGTGTTGCCTCCCGCGGGCTCCACCCCTGCTGAGGTGTTAGCGGAGCTGCTTAATCTGCCTGATGGGATGTTGAGCGTAAACACTTCTCCTTCAATTAGAGATCAGCGCGTGTCAACGGCGGAAATGGCGACAAGCAGCAGCCCGACCTGTCAGCTCGCTGCCGGCCCGCATCAACAACAGCTCCGGGGCAGGAAGTCTGTCAGCTGGAAGCGAACTAGCCGTCCCGCTCTTTAACATCCCCGTCCCCCTCACACCTTCACTGGCAGCTCATATACAGCTTGTTACCCTTGCTAACGCGCACGGACACCTAAAAACACTGTCACCTCGACTCGTTTTCTTACAAAAAATATCCACCCGGTTCATAACACATGCGATACACACATGACTTTGTGCTTTACCTTGTTATAATGTTAATGAATTTGGAGTATTTTAAATACGCGACATGCTTGAGGTTAGGTCATTTGCATAGAATACGCCCAAACCATCTCCATCTTGAACAGCAATTCATCACTCACAGCAAAAGAAACGCTCGCCTGAGAGCACACGCAGAAACATCCTCAAGCAATACTAAGTGTGCCATCCTCAAAAACCAGTTTAAACACAATAAACACCTTTAATACAGACCCAGATTACAGGCCTCTCATTAGAAAGCTGTACATACACGTATCTGCATTTATATGCAGGGGAACCTTGCAGCTCAAGCTATTATGCACCTTTTCTTACTCTTTTACTGTAGCCTTAATGACGAAATGTAGATTGAATATCTATGTATAAAATTTCATCTTAATGTGATTAACGTAGCCACCTAGAGTATGTGATTTTTGCATAAATTGCTACCTAAATTTAAAGTAAAGTTCTTTATGAAAGTGTATCATGATTTGTTATTATTAAAACGTTCACACACACTTTGTGAATGAGACTCAATTTACCTTCAGGGGACGTCTCTCTTTTCTCACATTTTTTCCTTCCTTCTTGTGGATCATGTAGCGCTCTTTGGGAGCTTGTTCACTAAACGGTAATGAAACATGACCTTTTTGTTTGCTCCAGAGTGTTTATGGATGTTTTCATGATGAGTTGGCTCAGGGTTTGTCTACTGTGATGGCCCTTTTCCTCAAAATAAGCCAAAACCGACACTCTTTGATAGACAAAAGAAATAAACAACAAATAAAATACTAGTGAAGTATTTATGCCTCCATAATTTTAGTGTATATCTGTGTGTGTATGATTTGTGTTTGTGGCATGAGCATGTGCGCTTGTATGTGTGTTACTGTGAACTCGAAATTTGACTGTATAAATAGATTTCAGTGTTGAGTAGATGTTTTTGCAAAGAAAAACAAAACATTCTTAAACGCAGTTCTCACTGTCCTCAAAGCCACAGTTGCACAGTTATTTGTGGGAAATAATGTGGATATTTTTAGTTTGTGCCGTATGTCTCCAAGAGCACAAGCCAGGTTTATTAAATCACACACTCCAAGGTATACAGAACACAAAGCAGATACCCGTTATCACTGTCTGGCAGAGAACAGACACTTTCTGTCTATCTGATTTCAATGTATTCAAGTGTGTGAGTGAAAGAGAAAGAAATATTGTGTTTATTTTAGTGTCCCCACTTACGTCTGTCTGCTGTACAGACTCATAGCCCTAGTGGAGGCTTGTTTCATAAGCCAAATGTTCCTAAAACTTCCTATTTAACCTCTGCTTAGTATCACTAACAGGATTTGAGTTTTTAGTAGTCTGAAGAGTTAGTGATTTGAACAACCCCTAACCTAAGTATTAAACTTCAGTGTGTCACTCATCCATACTGTTTGTGTTATGGACATTTCTTGTTTGATCTGTACTGACTAAATGTGATGTTTTGTGTTTACCGACTCAATTGTGTGTGTGTGTGCTGTCTTTCTCAGATATGGACGAGTGTGAAAACGACTACAATGGCGGATGTGTTCACGACTGCATCAATATCCCCGGGAACTACAGGTGCACGTGCTACGATGGATTCATGCTGGCAGACGACGGGCACAACTGTCTTGGTAAGACGCTAGAGAGAAAAATACACACTCAGTTGCCTCTCTTGACGGACTTACAGATGAGCTTCTCCCTTGTCATCTCTTTGCCCGGCTAATGACCTCTGTAATGACCCCGCCGCACACGTAAACAAATCAGCCTCAGCGATCTTTCCGTGCAGCGCCTCGGAAAAGGCCAGCCGAGTGCGTCTAGCGCCAGTACTCCATCCCCGTTCTGACAGGAGCACGCCAACAGGAACCTTGCGATTATTTTCATCTCTTAAAAATGTCACCCAAATGTCACCCGTGGTGCAATCGCCTCCAATTCCCAGAAATCTGCAGTCAGGTCCGATGTTTATGTTAGCGGTTAAAAATGGAAGTAGGGGAAGAAAAGGCTGAGAGAAAATTAATAACTTGGCATCTCATATTTATTGAAATAGTTCAAAGATGAAATTCCATGACCCGGAGAGTTAGGTCCGGGTCTCATGGTTTTTGCTGGATTGCTGTGGGGATTCAGGAATTCGTTAAAAAGTGTGTTTTTTTGTCGAGTCTGTCTGCGTTACTGCTCTAAGTGAGTGCAGATGTGTCTTTGGTTGAAAGCGACGTATCAACCTGAAGTGTGGTGGCTCTATAGTGTCACTGCGACCACGTATTTCAGTGTCGCAAGAGTTAAAGAGAGAGAAGACAGCGATGGTGTTCGTCTTAGCAGCTGGATGAAGAACTTGAACCGCTCTCATCTCATCTCCTCTCTGCTCTCATAATCCAAAGCAAATATGTGTGCCAAGTGGAGTTTCAGGATGCTGAGGTCATCATTTTTCATTAGACGTTGTGATGATGATGGATCCCAGAGCAGGACATCAGGGCTCAGACCTTCAGAGACCTTTAGCACCTCCTCTGCCTTGCTACAACAGCTTGCACAATTTCATCAGATGTTTTGTCCTAATATTTTTCCATTTCAAAACAGAACTGTGGTGTACAGTGATGACATCAGATAGCAATACCATGGGTTTTGATATTACGTACTACTTAAAGGTGAAGTATGTCATTTCCAACGCAATCTTGTGAGAATTCGTACGTGTTGTACTATTTGGCGATTTCGTATGAATTTGTACAATGTGACTAGTGCAAAACCGCCACATCCTGCTGGGACAACAGGCACAAAACCGGAACAAAATCATTGAAAACAAGAGCCAGAGCAAATGCTGAATTTTTATATTCAGAAACAAACTGTCTGGGAAATCTGATATTTTGTATATAGCACATTTTCAGAAGAGCGCTGCTGTTTTCAGCTGGCTAAAAACTTTGTACGATCTGATTGGTACGGCTATGTGTGATTTGTAAGTAAAACATGACCATGAAGGTCCACCTCTAATCACACCCCAGTTGACAATATTGTATGAATATTGGCCAATGAAAGCTGTGATGGAGTCCAGACTTTCTGCTGTCAGTCTGAAGGTCTGGCTACATGTGACTAGTGATACATAAGCAGATTGCAAAAATAAATAAATAAGATTGTACGAATTCATAAGAAATCGAAACCAATTTACTAAAATACTTACCAACTGTCATAATTTCGATGTCACTAGAAGCAGCTAACAGAACTTGTGAAAAGCAATGAATGTTCGCAAACAGTCCTATTCTTATTCTGCTAAAAAATAGTCCTGCCTCCAAATGACACAATTGGTTGAGCCAATGCACTATTGCGAACATTTGCCCTTCATTTTGTTGCAATTGTGTGAACAAAGTCAGGCAGTTCAATGCATTCATGTTATTCTGAACAAAATCACTTGAATGCATGTCTTCCATGCTTTCTGAATTCATAGGTATAAACTTGAACAGATTGGCCTTAAACAAGCTGATTCTAGTGACGTGGGCATTACACAACACACATTTAATGACTACCAAATTCACGTACCATAGTATTTACATTGTACTCCAAGTTATTTCTTAGAATACTATGTTTCTGCCATGGTACTATGTCCAAAAAACCAAGGTATTACCATAATACAATGTCTTAAACTGGGATAATGCTGTATGTTACTCCACATCTCTATGACTCTTTCCTACATAATCAAACCATTCTTTACTTTCTCTAACTTTTGTTTTTATCCTTCTTCTCCTTAAAATCTCTTTCTTTCTTCCATTCTGTCTTTGCACTCACTCTCCCTCTCTCTCCGCATTTTCTTGGTTATCTTGGCTGTGGGTCTCTTTGGAGTAACTCCAGGCTGTTTCCCTAGAGGCGATAGACTTGCCTTCTATTTGACATCTTTATTGTGGAATGTCTCAAATACAAGCCTAAATGATGGCTCTGGGAACTAAGACAAGGCCGTAGAGGGCCATCAGCGGCATTGTGGGGGCTCTCCTGTTCAAGCCCCCCTCTTTCTGCTGCTCTTGTTATGCCTTTCCCTCCGCTTCCAGTTTTCTGTCTTACTCGCTACTTTTCTATTCCCCTTTTTTCTGTCTTGTCCTCTCTCCTGGATTGAATCTGTTTCTGTCTGTCTTTGTCTCAGCCCCTGTCCTCCACCTCTACCTAGAAATAGATTGACACAGAAAAAAGTGAATCATTTAGAGATTTTACTCTCCTTGTCCTCTTCTTTGACTTGCATGCAGTATCAGAGTCACTTTAATCTTCGTTTGAGAGGTTAAATGAATGATTTGTGGCTTAAAGTCTGTTACCACATAAAATGATTCCCTTGTCCCTCAGTTTTTAAAAAAGGGCTAAAAGCGTCTTTTAATCTTAACTTGTGCTGAACTCGAAACATTCAAGGAAACACTTCCACACACAGAGATGTCGTCATGTGGCGCTTCGTAATGTTTCCTCCTCATGCACTCTCTTACCGGTATGTCTGCTTAATGCTGATGTTTCTCATTCACACATCATCTGTGTGTGTTTGTTTGCTCTTTCAAAACCTCATTCATTCTCATTGGCGCTTTACCATCATATGAAGTGTTGTCATAGCACCCCTGATGTTTCTCATTGGCATGTGTGTGCATTATGGCAAGTTCAGATGGAAGTGAAACCACTACAACTCTTGACCTTCTCCAAAGGTTAAATGAATCATGTTTATGACAACCTTTTCCTGTAATCTCTTTTTTGTCTATTTGACATTCTCTTTCTATTTAATTGTCTCCAATATGTATTGCTTAACCTTTTCCAACTCACTTCTAGATGGAAGAATGGCTTCTTTTAACTACATTTTGACATTTTCTGATGAAAATGCGATTGGTCTGCTCATATAAAACTTTGTGTCACAAGGATGTTGTGGATGGTTGCTATGTAGTTATTAAAGTGTTTTAAGTGCTTGCTAGGGTGTAAGTTTAAAATAAATCGTAAAGTTGTATAATTGTGTAAGCTGCAGTTACAAGAAGTTTTGAAATAAGCTTCCATAGATCTTAGCTATTTAAAATGACATTGTGTGAGAGGCTTAGCCATTTGGCATAATATTTTAAAGCAGCTTCAGAGATAAATGGCCAGAAATTGTATAACCCTAACCCACACACACACACATTCACAGAGTGTTCAAACAAACCTACTGAGCGCTAACCAAACCGCAAGCTCTTTGAAATGGGACGGAAATCAGTGCTGTGGCTTGTCTGCCTGGCTGATCTTGTGTAGGAAGTCGTTTTAGATCTCCACATGTTAACAAGTTAAAGCTTTAATTGATTTAAGATTGGCTGATGGGGAGCTGATTAAAGAGCATTTTACTGCAGTTCCTCTGTCTTTTTCATTTCCATTCTTATTTGTTTTCGCTCTATGTGCAGGCAGCTGGACTCAATGTGTTGATCATTTGGCCCTTTTTTTTATGAATGCCTGCGTTGCTGCTGCTGTTTATTTATCTTTCGGCTGCTTTTCCCCTCTCGTTCCAACATCAGAATGGGAGAAGAGAACTCATATAGTTATTACAACACGGGTGATGTTGTAACTGAGGTCACTTTAAACAAGAGAATTCTTGAGTTGTGTTCACTTCACTTCAGTTCAATTCAGGTCTTTTCTGTTCTCTTCTCTTCTATTGAATTCATTTCACTTCATTTGTATTTTATTTTGTTCTGTTTGTGTTGCTTCGCTTCACTTCTTCATGCCACTACTGTTCTGTTCTCTTGGCTTTGCTTCACTTCTGTTGAGTTAATTTCTCTTCACTTCAATTTTGTCCTTTTCTGTTTGTCACTTCACTTCGCTTTACTTTACTTCTGTTCAGTTTACTTCACTTCACTCGTGTTCTGTTGTTCTCAATTCTTTTGAGTTCATTTCACTTCAATTTTGTTCTGTTGTTCTGTCCTCTTCTGTTCTGTTAACTTTTGTTGAGTTCATTTTCACTTCACTTCACTTCTATTTTGTCCTGTTTGGTTTGTCGCTTAACTTTGCTTCTGTTCAGTTCATTTCTTCACTTCACTTTTGTTTTGTTGTTCATAATTCTGATGAGTTCATTTCACTTCAGTTTTGTTCTGTTCTGTCCTCTTCTGTTCACTTCTGTTCAGTCAATGTCGCTTCACTTCTATTTCATCTTGTTCTGTTAATTTCGCTATTGTTCTGTTTACTTCACCTCCGTTTACATCTGTTGAGTTAATTTCACTTCCCTTCTGTTCAGTTCATTTGTGTTCTGTTCACTTCTTTCTTTTTTGTTTTCCCCTCTCCATTCTATAGACATGTTCACTTTACTTCTGTTCCATTTAGTTTTCTTCACTTCACTTTCTTTTCTCTTCACTTCTGTTATTTTCTGGTCAGTCTTAATCTCACCTCTTACTCTTTGATTTTTTTTATTCTGTCCTCTATTTCACTCTTAATTTCCTCCTCCCTCATCTCTCTCTCTCTCTCTCTCTCTCTCTCTCCTGTTGTGTCATGTCATCTTAGATCTTTTCCAAATTAAAGTTTACACAAGAGCAATCAAACAAAACAAAAGCGTTCTAGTTTAAACTCGCAGGCCAGGATGGCAGGGCTCTTGTTTAAATTTTGGCAGAGAGTGCCTTAATTGAGAGATGACAGCTGAAATGTTATTTTTTCCCCTCCTTTTAAAGCAAGAGAGTGCTGTCACACTGATGATATCTGTTTCCATTTCCACATTAAACACGGCACACAACACGCTCGCAGCTAGAGTCACTCGAGACAGAGGCAGCCAGCATGTCTTCTCAAACGCTCCTATCAAATATTTCTCTTGTCCGTAAATAAGAAGCAAGCCACAACGACTGTATTGTTACATGCGGTAATAAAGAGATAAAAGCTTGTAATCTGGGTGGCCTTATATGTGATATTTCCCTGCATCTATTCCGGCATTTTTCTCAGGAGAAAAAAAGAGAAAGAGAGATGTCAACATGCATTTCAGGGAGGAAAGAAAAATAGTAAAAGGAGAGTGGAAAGACAGAGGTGACAACCTACAAAATAGCAACATGTCATTTTTTTAGAACGGTCGAGGTGAGATATCATCCACAGTGTTGCATTAATTCTTTAAATACTTGAATACAAAATGACACCATTCAAGATGTTCAAAAGTTTGTTTTTAAACCAACTTCAAGATTTTTTTTAAAGGAATTAATAATTTTTATTAGCAGGAATAAAAATATTAGTGTCTTTAGCAGCAAATCATATCTGGGAATGAGGAAACTTAAAGAATGTATTTGCTCTCCATTTAATCCCCTCTGTCTAGGACAAACAATTGAGACATTAATGAGATCTCAATTGGGATTGTTCTTTCCTAAATGTTTGCTAAAGTATCTTGAGCTCCGTTGATGCTGTTATGAAAGCAAAATCAGTTTGATTTAACTCAAATTATATCATGCTGGTAATGTCATTCATAATTAAATTAAATTAAATCAATGTGAAATAGAAACGTTTTCATATTTTTAAACCCTATGTGGTACAAAAAGCTTTCGGTTCCCGGGGAAGACAGTGATTCCTCTGTGGATGATGGCATAAAGACGCCCTCTCTCGAAGGGTACAGTAGGACAGTAAAGGCCTTGCTGTCCTGGCTGTGTTACGAGATGCCCCTGCGGATGCTAAAATAAGAGTTATGTCGCCAGGTAAAGCCAGGAGCCACATAATAAACCACTGTGACCGAATTAAACCATGAAAAGTGGTTGTGTTTGCATGTTGTAGATGAGTGTGTGAATGCATGTCCTACAGTCGTGCATGTCTTTCGGCTGATGCATTTTGGTATCATCATTACTTATTAGGACGTCACGAGGAAGAAATAGAAAATGGATAGAATGTCCAGACTTTAGCTATAATGTTAGCCCAAGTAAAGTGTGCAAAACAATGAGATCCACTCAGGACACCAAAGCCAGAGTTCGTAAGTCAGTTAGTCTCCATTAGCACAGCTGTCTTAGCTTCTACATGGGATGTTGTTGAAGTCAGTGGGCAGATGAGTGTGCTTTTGTGCCGGCGAGCTCAGGCGCTAACAGCCGTAGAGGTCTTTACGTACACAAATAAAGAGCTCGTAAAACTCGGCGCCTCTCAACACACTCCAGAAAGACAGGGCTGTAAACACAAACACACGTCCACATTAGGTGTCACACAACATGTAAATGTGACACAGTGTGGAAACAGACACTGCAATCTCTCTCTCTCCATCTATACACAACAGTCACTTTGAGCGCTGATAATTCATCTATGACAGCTGAGGAAACCAACGGCTCATTTACCAAAGCTTTGATGCTCATTCAGCCTTCCAGTGTACAACATTCAATGCTAGTTTTACAAGTGGCTTGTAAACAACAGAACCAGATTATACTAAACAGGCAGACAACGTATATCCTTACACTCGATCATGTGTTCTCACACATACAGGATGCAGGGAAGTCAGGCAACACAGATACAGCTTGTTGAATATAGGCTGCAATCAGGCTGTAGTACAAGCGATTCAGAGAATCAAAAGCCAGAGGAAAAATTTATGTGGTCTTAAACTTTATTAATTATAAAAATCTAATGGCCATCAGCCATTTCATAAACATTACATAATCTTTTTAAAATTACCCTACTATATTGCTTACAATGTCTGTCCAGTATTGTAGTACAATACTTTTTATGAGGACATGCCATTTTTCTTTCAGTCTTCACTTTCTGTTCAGTCTAGCTTTGACATTTCCCATATTAAAGCATGATTTAATAAAGCATTTTAAAATGACAGTTATACATTTAAAGAAAAAAAAAATTCTGTCTTGCTGCTAGTTGTTTAATTATTTATTTTAAAATTTTACTTTATTTTATTTCAATGTTTGAGTAATACTACCATCATTTACTTAAGCTGTATATTTAAATAATAGGTGAATTGATTACAAAGGTTTAGTTTAGTTTTGTTTAGCTTTTAGCTTTGTTTTGTTTAGCTTCGTTTAGTTTCGTTTAAGGTTTGAGTGATACTACCAGAATTCACTTAAGTGGTCTATTAAAATTATATGTATATGAATTCCAACATTTTTGTTTAGTGTCATTTACCAGAATTCACTTATGTTGTCTATTCATGTAAATTCCAAACATGTTTTGTTTTCTTTCTTCGTTTTGTTTTGTTTGTTTACGTTGTCTATTCAAATGATAGCTGTATTAATTCCAGACGTGACTTCCTATGGTCTTCCAGTGTCTATGGCCAGCAAACATTCAGCAGAAACCCTTTTTAATTGAAATGCTAAAAATCACAACTGGCCTATGAGAATGACTGGCCACATAGCTGGAAAAGTGACGTGTGACAGAAGAGTGGCAGTGGTTGAACTCCGAGACAGAGAGACATAATAGCACCCCTGAGAGAGAGAGAGAGTTATGTGCTGCCGACTCCACAGAGGCAGGTTGCTGTGTTAGGGCTGCATAAAACTCACTCATGTGTGTTACTGGTCTCCAGTGTCACGCTGTTACTCAAACCAACACACCCACAATGCCATTTATAGAGCTATCAAAGACACAGCAATGGGCAAACACATATACAGATTGGACGTTGATTTATGATACTCGCGTCCAAACGGTTTAAAAAAGTTTATCCTTCATGCTTTTTAACAATTTATCCAATACTACTGATGGGTTGGATGACAGGAATTGTTTTCATGTTCTTATTTCAATCTATTATGTGCATCTGTTTACTGGTTTATTTGTCTGGTAGATGTGTTTGAAAACTGGAATATCAAACTACTCATTTAATAAACATTCTTCAGTAGCCACAGAGAGGAAATCAAGGAAAATCATCTCCGGAAAAACAAACACTGTTGCAAATACCTGAGCTGGGCCGGCTTTGGTGACGCAGAGAGACGGATAATGATGGTTTTGCCCAGATCCTTGTGCTTGAATGCCTGTGTTTGTTTGCCTTGTAATGACCGTGTGTGTTTGTGTCTCTCTAGATGTGGACGAATGTATGGACAACAATGGCGGCTGTCAGCAAATCTGCGTCAACACTATGGGCAGTTATGAGTGCCAGTGCAAAAACGGCTTCTTCCTGAGTGACAACCAGCACACCTGCATCCACCGCTCGGACGGTGAGTCTCATCCTGCTAATACTGCGTCTGTCCTGGCCAGCTGTGACCGAAACAAACCAGACATTTCGGTTTTTAGCTTGTGTTTGAAGTTTTATTGTTGCTTCACCTGCAGTCAAATCTCATTGGTTTAAAATCACGCTCGGTTTGTGAATACATTTGTGCCAAAAAACTGCTCAAGTACTGAATAAAATGTAAAATAAGTAAAAATTTGTTTAAAAAAAACAAATTATTAAAAAATTACTTTCAAGCTAATTAATTAATATTATATTATAGATAAAGGAGCTGAAAGTAAGACATAAATAGATAAAAATATAACTTGATATTAACTTTTAGGACTTTTTTTATTTAAATGAACATTAAAGTTAAAACTTACTGTAACTTATGTTTGGTCACTAAATTAAGATATTAAATAATTTTTTATTATATTTTATACACATAAAGCTGCAAAATGTATTAATGCATAATATAGCTTTTCCTAGATATATCATTATATCATATGCATTTTGAGTTGTGTACTTTTTTTTGAAAAGTGATCCAGTCCCATACTAAAAGTTATGATTTACGTCTGTCATTGTGTCACTTTTGCCATTATTTATGACAGAAGAATGACTCTCTGCTGGAAGCTTGTCATGTCCTGTTAGGCCATTTTCTTATTCTGATTATGTGTCCATGTGTGCTCTGTCATTCTCACTGTGGGTTCAGAACAGCCAATTCAGCAGCATCTGACTTCTGACGGTCTTGACCCTGGACAGAGCTGAGGGTCAGAGGTGGAAGTTGAAGGCTTGAGCGCGCAGGCGGCCAGCGGGCATGTCTTTGTGTGTGGATGGTGCATGCATGCAGTTCAAATGCATGATAAAGTCAGTCATGACGTGTGTGTGTGTGTAGATCATGCGACCCTCTTGTGCTTTCTCATTCCGCCTGTCAGAATTAACTAATGATGCTTCTCCACGTCGAGGCGGACACATTCCCACACACTACGCAAATCTGAGCAATTTGCACACAAAGTCATGAATGAGAGTGGGTTGCTTCGTAATCGCATCTTTGATGTCCCTCACAATCATGTGTGGAATGTGGAGAGGAGCGTACGGACCCCTCCTTTTCATCCTCTCCTACTTTTTTAGGCTATGTTTGCAGTTTTTTCATTGGCTCTCTGATCTTTAGGGTGTGTGTGTGTGTGTGTGTGTGTGTGTGTGTGCGTGTGCGTGTGCGTGTGCGTGTACGCAGTGTATATATAAATGAGTATGTACTGAGTAGTATGTCCATACAAATGGACTGTTATAATGTATAACTCTTTTAAAAAGTGATTTTTCACTATTATTTACAACAGGATTTGCATTTTAATGGGTTTAAATATACGTTTTTTGTTATAAGAGACAATAAAAACAATTTTGTTCATCAAAACCACTCCTTTCATGGCAAAAAATTTACTTGATTTTCAAGTCAACAACTTTGCGACAGCTGTTTTAACATTTTTGACAAGCCAAACATATCTCGTGTAATTTATTACATGTAACATGTAATTTATTTAAGCCACAATATAAACTTAACTCCATAAAATAAGTATAATTAACTACACAAAAAGCATTTCAAACGTCTCCAACAAATTTGATAATTACCCAAAAATCAAACATTCACCCCTCACGCGTGTTATCATGTCTGTCAAACACTTAGGCTGGCTGTCGGTTGGAATATTAGAACTAAAAACATGGACATAACACACTCGTGGACATCAATCACTTCACTGAATAAATAATTATTACCTTACGATCCATCTGTTTTCAAATCCACATCATTTGAATATCACGGCATCGATGTCTGTCAAAAAATAACGTGCACAATACGCAGTAGTATACGAGAAGCAGCGAGTCACGCATTTCCTGGGAAACACACACTACCGGATGTTTTGAGTATGTCATCACTTTCCGAGAAGAGGGAGAAAATGACGGCCTGAGCCTCAACATGCTGTCTGTCAGAGACCATAACGTACATAACACATAACGCATGAGTATAAAAGTGTTCTTCACTCTCTGAAACTGAATCGGAATGATCAGGGAACTGAGTGAAATACTTCACACTGCATGCTAAAGAGAATAAATGCCAGTCCCAAAATTATGTTCAAGAATTTTCTAGTCTTGACTTATCTTTTTTCATAATTGCTCATTTTCCCCATTTTTCACATTTCACTGGGAGAAGATCAGAGAGGGAGGAAAATGATAGAGCCAGTCAGGAGCTGGACAGAGAAATATAGAATTTGAGAGGATAGGTACAGAAATGCTCCATATTTGCTTTTGGCGAATCTCTGCTCCTGCATGTAGTATTTTTACTTCAAACGCAAAACTTCAGTAAATACTCTAGTAGTGTATGTTTTTATGTGAGTGAGTGTGTGGTGCATTTGTGTACTTGTCTGTAAACAATCTAAATGGATGTTTTTGTGGATAGCTAACTGATGTGCTGTGGCAGTCCTGGATGGCTCCGCACGCCACACACACACACACACGCACACACACACACACACACACACACACACACACACACACACACACACACACACACACACACACACACGCACACACACACACACACACACACACACACACACACACTGCTCTATATACCCACTGTAAACAGAAAGATGAATCGGATGCCTGCCACTGGAAAGACTGAGTGTCTTTTTCAATTATGATTTTTATGAGAAATACTGTATCGTCCGGTATAGCCTACTTTTAGTATTTTTTTATTTAGTGTTTTATTTTACTTCATTTATAGTTTATTTATTTATATTGTTTATTTCAGACTATTTAAATTAAGCTTTTGCTTACAAATTGATACTCATACTCAATTATAAAAGGCTGTAAACAATAAAGCGTAAAGTAAAATCAGATAGTTTACCAGATCAAGAAAATATGCAGACAGTGGCTGGGTTTCCACCCACATTTTCATGTAAAAATGCTAATAATAATAATAATAATAATAAATTGTATCTTTTGCTTATCATTTGTATTTTTTAATATTATGTAATATTTACTATTATTTTACTATTTTATTATTTATTATTAAATTATTATTTATTTATTATTTATAATCATAATATATTTATTTATTATATGATATAATTTTGTTTATAATATTATTTTAAATTATTTTTTAAATTATATAGAAAAGATACAATTAAATTGTATAATTAATATAAATACATTTATTAACGACACAGAATGACACGCTATACCTTTAAGCCCGCGTACAGTTTTCCTCATCTGCCTTAGTCTCACAGTCAGACACACTGATTACAAACAGGCAAGCTTTCACACGTTTAATCTCACCCTAAATGAACCTCTCACCTTCCTTCATCACCCTCACTCATCAATAGTGTGTGTTTGGGTATCTGTGTGTATGAATGTGTGTATGTTTCTTGTTTACAGTTAGTCTGTCACCAGTATGGCCAATGGCTCATGCCTAGGCTTATGTATACGTGTGTGTGTGTGTGTGTGTGTGAGAGAGAGAGAGAGAGAGAGAGAGAGAGAGAGAGAGAGATGTGTGGTGTTGTGTGTTTACAATTCTTCACTCACCAGTGCGTCCTACTGGCCTGAGTCTAGCGCAGTGTTTGTGTGTGTGTGTGTGTGTGTGTGTGTGTGAGAGAGAGAGAGAGAGAGAGAGAGAGAGACATTGGCGCCGTCTGTCTGCTGTGGAAAACTAGAGCTCTATAAGAGTCCATGTTCCTTTGACTAAGGCTTCTGTCAGTTCTATTGACCTGTGTGGGTCACTGTTACTGTAATGTCCATAACAGTTCATATAGTTAATGAAAGTTTTACACCAGTTGTTAGGACTATTTATACATATGCATGAATAATCATATGCAATAAGCATCTGCATAAAATCTAAAAGCAATCTGTCTATGTGTCTATCTCTCTCTGTCTATCTGTCTGTCCAAACCTCAATATGTCTATCCATCTGTCTGTTTGTCTATATATCCATCCATCTACCTATCTATCCTTGTGTCTATCCATCCATCAGTCCGTCTATATATCAGTCAGTCAGTCTGTCTATCTCTCTATCCTTCTGTCTATGCATCAGTCAATCTGTCTATCCATCTGCCTGCCTGTATCCATCCATGCCTCAATCTGACTATCCATCCGTAAATCTATTTATCTACCTGTCTGTCTACCCATCCCTTAGTCTGTCTATCCATATGCGTATCTCTCCATCCATCAATCTGTCCATCGGTCTGTCTGTCTCAGTGAGAGTTGAAATAGTAAGTACACACACAGAAGGAAACAATAAAGCCTGATGGCTATGAGTCGTTTCCATTATCGTTATTTTTTACTTTTTTTATAGTTGTGTCTCAAACATTCCTGGGAAAGAGTGACTATTGTTTCTTTGGAACCCTGTTTAGTTTACACAGTTATAAACTGAGTTTCTGCTCCAAATGGCCTAGTGCCACTGATAGAGTCAGAGCAGCCTAACCTAGTGGATGCAAACCATCTCTGTTATCGCTCTGGATGGAAACAGATTGTAGATTCTTTTTTATTTATTTATTATTCTTAACTTATCAATGCAGTATCAGTCCCCCTCATTTGCTTGCATTTTATTTCGTTTATTTTTATTTTTTTCTCTGGAACCGCTCCGTCCCCTTGTTCTTCTGGCCCGAGCTGTCCAGTTTGAAAATTAAGCCTTGGCTCCTGATGGGATTTTAAATATGGCACAAAATGTCACCACATGTTGTGAAAATAATAACCTTGTAAATTCTTCTCAACCGCTGATATCCTGGCGATTGTTGGTGGGTTGTAAATTAGGACTTTACTTTTTTTCTGTCTAGCCAACAGCCGGAAAGGTAGAAGTAACCAATGTGTTTGGCAGTGTAGTGTGAATGAATCAGAACCTTTCCTAAATATTTAAAGAAATAATTCAACCAAATCTGAAAATCCTGTCGTTATTTACTCACCCTCATATCGTTCCAAACCTGCATGCTGTTCATTTTCCCATAAAACAAGAGGAGAAATTTTGAAATTGAACTGTACATAGTGACCACATCTGTCAAGCTCCCAAAAGGATAAAAAGTCCTATAAAATAACATACAATGTGTGCATGTAAGTGATTCCCGCCTATTCTGTGTGACATGGCGGTCTTCAGGTCTACCTACCTGTCTCTCTGTCTCGTTCTCTCTCTCTCTCTCTTTCTGTCGGGAGAAAATCATTAATGCATTGGCTCACCCCGGCGCCACCCCTACAGTTCAGACGCTGGTGGAGAAATGCAGGCTGATGATTTATGAGCACATGAGAGGAATACGACCCAAACTCACATGAACGAACACACACACACACTACAGTCCTTTTCACACATTCTGATAGAGACACATTATCACATCTTCACACAAGCATTAGATTCTGGTCAGATTAGAGTAAGACCTCACTTAAAAGGGACATTTTTAAAAAGTGCTGTTCTTTTGAACTTTTTATTCATCAAAGAATCCTGGAAAACATGTGACAGTTTCATCAAAAACATTAAACAATACAGCCTTTTTCAACATATACATTTCAACATTTGAACACCAATTCAACATATTAGAATGATTTCTGAAGGAGCATTTCTGAAGGTTACACCGAAGACTTCAGTAATGGCTGTTTGCATTACAGGAATGAATTACATTTCAAAATATATTAAAATAGAAAACTATAGAAATGAAAAATTTTAAATTGTAATTATATTTCACAATATTACTGTTTTACTTTTGAATGAGATTTCTTTCAAAAACATTGACCGACCGTAAAATTTTAGTCGGTGGTGAATACGTCACATCTATTTTCACCTTCTTTTATTCTCTCGCTTTCTGTCCTGTGAAGGATAACACCAGAAAAGGTGGGATTAAAGGTTGTATCAGTGATTTCAGGCCCAAAAATAAATGTCTAATCTTTCCAAAACAAATGGGTACAACCACCACTCAAAACCAAAATAAAGTGTTGCAACCAATCACCGACAGGGGCGGATGTTGTGAGGTTTTGAGCTCGTGCACGGCTGGACACGAAGTCAGAGCAACACCCGCCCCCGTCGGTGATTGGTTGAAACACTGTTTATTTTGGTTTTGAGTGGTGGTTGTACCCATTTGTTTTAGTGTGCAGATCTCGGAGCCTAGGCTGCATACAGAGACGCGTTTTTTTGACAGCCTGCTTATGGGACGGGCAGCTAGCGGATCGTTAGGAAAGATTAGACATTTATTTTTGGGCCTGAAATCACTGATACAACCTTTAAGAGAGAAAAAACAGTAAAGATAAACACTGCTGATTGACCATTAGGTGGCAAATGTGTTCGGACACACACACACACACACACACACACACACCCGGCCCTGTCCCGAGTCCCCAGCAAACATCCTGCTCAGACGGTGGAATCCTGCAGGGTCACGGCAGAGGTCAAAGAGCATGAGCATGTGCGTATTTTTGCTTGTAGTCCTAGAGATGATGGGTTTTTTACATAAAAATGGTGATGAGTGACAACTTGGTACTCTTTAAATAAAGAGTTTTGAGTAGCATGTTGGAAAACTATTTCAGTCCTCTCATGGCCGAAACTTTCTCTGGGCCAGTTTTAGGGTGGATGAACTTTGATTCAACTGTACGAAACACACACCCACCAGCCCGTTCTCACGTAAATACATGTCTATAGCATGTAGTGTGTTTATCGTGTTATTTATACGCGAAAATTAGTTTTTTCGTGCATAGGATACGCAGTTTTCGCATGCATTTGATACGCACTTCATTGCGTGTAATACACACGCACCCAACACCACTAATTCTACCAAAACGTATAATACACACGCACCCCACACCACTCCTAAACCTGCCCTTAACAACCCATGCGTATCATATGCACGTAAAAACTCATTTTCGCGTATAAATAACACGATAAACACACTACGTGAAATAGACACGTATTTAATGTGATCGGGTTGCATCCACACACTCGCTTACAAACACATGCACATATACTGCGGAGGTGCTGACAAGCAAGTGGGCACTGAAGGTCTTGCCCACCGTCTTCCGCTGGTTATAAATACTGTGATTAAATATTAGCTTTTCAGCTGAAGTAACCTTCATGAGGTGCTGCGTTTCCTCTTTTGCTCTGTTTTTATAGTTTTCTTTATGTCTTTTCTCTTACAGTTTAAGATGTAGTTTGACTGTGGCAGGTGGAGTCATGTTGGTAAGAGGGATGGACTGGCTATAAGGAGAACCGGAACTTTTCCCTTGACTTGCGGGCCAGCTGGCAAAACTCTTTTAAATATACAAAGCAAATATGCAAAGATTTAAAGGAAGAAAACGTTCTGAAGCCGACTCATTTAAAGAGACTTCTCACCCCAGAAGGGTGGATCATATTTTTTTGATTCTGTCATTATGCCTTCTAGAAAGTGGAAAAGGCACCATAAAAGGATCTAAAATTATCCATATGACTCATGTAGTACATTTCTAACTTTTCTAAAGTTTTCTTAAATCATACAGCTTTGTGTACAGACTCAAATTTAAGTCACTTTTCACTGAGAATCTGCTGCAACCGGAGCACTGAGTTTATGAACTGGATCAGTTTAGTTTGTGTATTATATAATATTGTATATTAATTGAAGAATCATTTATAAAATCCTTGATTTTACTTTTTGATCACCTGAGTCCTTAACATACTGTTAATTTGTTCGGTCTTTCATTCAAAAACCAGTCATTCAAAATATAATCGATATGGTAGTATGTTGTATAACTAAAACATATCTAATATATTATATTTCAAAATTCTCTTGGCTATGAACTGGTGCAGATATTTTTTGTTCCAGTCCATCCCTGGTTGGTAGAAGTGTGCAAGATTATAGGTGTCCTGATACATGTCCAGCTGTGTTTTTTCTTTTTCTTTTTTTTTCAGATTCTCTTTCTTCCACTTTTGCTATCTGACTCTTTCCTCACTGAAGAAAACAGCTGCGTTATGTCAGAATAGAGAAGCGTAAATGCTAAAGTGTATGTTTGCCTCAGTGTATGATAACCAGCTATTTGTAAACCTTTATGTTGAGGGAGAGACAGAAGTAGAGAGAGAATAGAAACTCACATAGACACCGGGATACTGTCTCTTTCTCCAGTCACAGTGACATCAATAAGGGTCACTGGGTTAGCTGGGGAAGGTTCCAGAAAAAGGCCCACTTTAACGTTAACCGTAATTAATAAGCGTGTGTGTGTGTGTGTGTGTGTGTGTGTGTGTGTGTGTGTGAGAGAGAGAGAGAGAGAGAGAGAGAGAGAACTTGTGACGAGCTGTTAAGAAAGCTTGTGTTTGAAGAAGAGATTGGGGAGGGTTTTTGGAAAAGGCTGTTTTCAGTTGAAGGACATCAATGGTTGCTGGTGAAAAAAGAGCCTCATTGAAATTCATGGCTTAGTACCTATAGCATTGTGCATTTAGAGAGAGATTGAAAGTCTGACAGATTTCAATTAAAATGGCATTTACAAGAGATGGGAAAAAAGTGGGCCTGAGACTGTGTTTGTGTATGCACTCATATATAGTTAACTGGTTTTGACTAAAATTCATTTGTTACATAAAATGACAGACTTGTCAAACTTTGCCAAACGTGGCAAGATTTTAATGTAACCTTGGAGAACAGTTACAAAACTTCCTGTTAGCAAGACTATTACAGATGTCATATTGTAATCATTATTATAATTAAAGCTGCCGTCGGCAACTCCACACTCAAAATTTTGAATGTTTACAATTCTCATGCCCCTCCCCCACTATCAACGAATACCCTCCCACCGAGTTTGTGCTCGTCAGTGCGCCATCACTCTTCGCTACTGCACGAACTTCAGGCGTGTGCAATGTGATTGACGAGTGCGTGCACGACTTGTGATTGACAGTCATATCTCACACCCCTCTAAGCTAATTGAATACGACACAATGAACCGGGAGCGGTGGATTTTTGCAAAACAAATAACACGCTCCAGGTGGAGTTAGAAGCTCTGTTTTTTTTCTAAAACCACTTTATTTATGTTGTTCTGTCAGAATATAGTGTCGAATTCACTGAATATGATAAAAAAATAATAAATAATATTAGACACAGACACATTTTAACCTTTTCTCTGATCTTTAGAGTTTAATAGGAAGCTTTAGAATTAAACATGCTGTGCTTTTAAAATGTAAATGCCATGAAATGAGTAAGAGTGCTTTTCTGCTCCAGTGTAGTTTGAAATGTGCCACACAAATGTTTTAGATTGGACCGAAATGATCTATGTACTTGTTCAGATGTTTCAGAAGGATCTGCAGAGCTTTAGGTGCTATACACGCAACCAGAAACAGCTCACATTTTAGCAGGTTTTTAGCAAGTTGATCATGTTCTGAACTCTTGATTTCTAAAGATGGAGGATTTTTTAATTAACATTGACCCCTTGAATACAGTTAACATGCTAATAGTTTTACACATCAGAAGCAAGCTAAATCATATTCGGAGCCACTGGGCTAAAACAAAACCTTTCCACCCTTATAAAGAGTTGTCGGATATGGGGGCCATATCAAGAGGTTTTTTATTTCAAATTTATCCACATTATGTTGACGTTCAGAGCTACAAAGACAGATTCCATCCTATTATCTCCATCTATGGACATATGAGACTGTTTTGTCGGGCCAGAAGATCGGGCCGGGTTAAGCTGTACTGTAATTGGTGTATAAATTATTATACCGTAGACTTTAAAAGGTGGCTTCTCTTTTGACATTGCATTTGGGGCTTTTAGAGCACTTATTTTAAGTGGTGGGTTTATGAGTAACAGAACGCATGCACACACAGAGTGTATACTGATATTAAACACACGTATGTCCATGAGCCTGCTGTCTTTTTCTCTCACAAGCACTCACTTAAAATTTCCCATAATTGTCATTTTCTCTCACATATTTCCTGAGTGCTGCTGTGGATGTACACAAATGGAGGAATGACAGTCTGAGGTCAAAGAGGTCAATATTTTGTTTCCTTTCTTGTCTGTGTTCTTGTGACAGCTGGATGGCATATTTAAAACTTTAGCCGGGCAGAAGGTCTTATTTGATCTCCAGCACTTCCAGTTAAAACCCTATCAAACCCTGTGCAGCCCAAGCAAGTCTCTCACTATATTAGTCTGCCAATCACTGACCTTGAGTAATGGTGTTTAAAATGTTCCATAGTACTTCACACTCTCACACCATTGGGTGAGAATTGTGGCAGATCTCTTTGTTTGATGACCTCTCCAGAGTCCACGTTAATTAGGCACATCAAGGTGTCCTCTGGGACGCCGACAGAAAAGCAGCATACTTTAGGCTCTGTCCTGAGAGCACTTAGCGCTTCTGAAGAGGCTATAGAGGGGGCAGAGATGCAAGAACCCGCCATGTTTCCACGGAGACTTGCTTTTGTGCACATTCTTTGCTCATTGTTTGGCCTGAAGATGAGGAGGATGTCCATTAGAGAAGCCCAACAGTTCCTTTCTGTCATTCCTTGTCTGGCTCTTTTATTCCGGGCTTTTATGTTATCATTTTGTTTAGGAAACTTGGAGGATTCACTCAGGATGGTGAGAGATGCTGTGTTAGATAACCGTTATACTATACTTATGAGATCAGAGAAAAAGGAAAGAGCAAACTGAAATTTGTCATTTGCTGAATTGAACATTCTGTCATTTTATGCAATGTCATGTCATTCCAAAAACCTGCATGATTTTCTAGTTTCAGTTTGTATACAGATAGATAGGATGAAAGATAGATATAGATATATATACTAGTAATATATAGTACATACAATATGTGTGTGTGTATATATACTGCTCACGTTTCCTTTTTCCTCTTGCAATTACATTTAATCAGAGTGTTCAATCTTTAGAGAGACAGAAACATATGATTAAATTGTTGAGCCTTGAGCTGAACTGAAGAACCAAATCATTCTGATTCGTGAACTGGATCAGGCGACTCATTGAAAGTAGAACTGTTCGTTCATGATACATTGCTCTATTTATAAGAGTAATGACTTAAATGGTCTATTTGCACATGTAGTCGACATATGCTGTCAGAAGATTTGGAATACAGTGCACAGGTTGAAGGGACCACTTTTTTACAATACTTTTAGGACACATTTAAGCCACCCGCCATATTGGAACAGTCAAAGCCATCTAATTTTATGATAAATAGTCATTTGAATAATAATAATAATTGCACTGGAAAAAATCTGTATGTACTTCATAATTTCACTTTTTGTCTTCCCTGGAAGAAAGAAAGCCATACGGGTTTAGAACGATGTGGGTGAGTAAACGATGACAGGATTTTCATTCGTGGGTGAATTATTCCTGTGGGTGAAACAGGAGGAGAGATTTTGCAATCTCAGAAGAAAATAGGATTGTAGATGTTTGCTGAGCATGTTGTCCGTGGAGAGAGTCTTTGTGTGCGCTTCCACAGGTCAGCCGGTCTCAGTGTTGTTCTCTGTGTGAAAAAGGGTCCTGTGGCAGAAACATTAAACTAATTTACACCACTCATAAAAATCACACGCTCATCTCCAGGAGCCTGTCAGAGGAGTGTTTGTAATGGGAGGTTACATGACTGTAACTCAGGTTTCTCTCTGTCTTTCTTTTGGTAGATGGGATGAACTGTATGAACAAGGAACATGGCTGTGCCCATATCTGCAGAGAGACTCCCAAAGGTGGCGTGGCGTGTGAGTGCCGCCCAGGATTTGAGCTGGAGGAAAATCAACGTGACTGCAAATGTATGTACCAACTTAGCAAAATAATCATATTAATATCATTGATCCCTCTGTCTCTCAGACTCCTAACATTTTTAGATGTTCTTCATTAGTTATGTAACCCCTAACCAGAATATATATGATACGACACGACTGGATGTGAGTGTACATCATTTTAAAACATTTGTCAAAAATACTACTCATATCTTCAGGTGTCACACTTTAGATTAGGGTCCAATTCTCAATATTAACCAACTATTATCTACGACTTTTGCCTCAATACACTCAAAATTATTGTTTATTAATAGTTAGCAAGGTAGTTGTTAAGTTTAGGAATTGTGTAGGGTTAAGGGATGTAGAATATGATCATGCAGAATAAGGCATTATTATGTGCTTTATAAGTACTAATAAACAGCCAATATCCTAGTATTATGCATGCTAATAAGCAACTAGTTAATAGTCAGAATTGGACCCTAAACTAAAGTGATCCCAAACTTTTTTGTAAAGTAAAAAATTCTACTTGATGTACATTTAAAATGGCCACATTATAATTATAATAATTATAATTAATAGCTACAAATTATAATGTCATCGTGTATGTATTGATCTCATTCAAGTTAACAACACTTGTTTAGATTCTTTTCAAGTGGTATGAAAAATCCCTTAGTTGTTCCTTATGGCCACAAGTGGCTTCTGAATATCCATCTCAAAGAAAAACGGCGGGTGGCATCAAAGCTAAACAACAGGTTTACAGATTGATTTTAGTCTGTCCTCTAATAATGATCTCTCCTTAAACAAACCACCTTAGCCACTGATCTGTCAAGCACTTATAAGTTATAGTGCTGTGGCTCTGGCCTGCACATCTGGAGAACTTTCATCTTCTATTCGTCATTCTTCTATTTTTAATACTAGTGGGAAAATCGTGGACCAAAGTCCTTCAAAATCCTATTCGTCCAAGTATTGCACAATGTATTAGATGTGGATATCTGTAACAGTCTCTTTGTCCAACCAAAGGCCTTTGACATCCACAAAAGATATTGGATGTGTTTTGTCCTCTCTTGTTAAGCCTATTTATTTTGGTACACTACAATGTTCTTTATTGGCATTAATGGTTCCATAAAGAACTTTTAACATCTTTTAACATCTAACCCTAACCACAGAACCTTTCTATTGCACAAAAGGTTATTTATAGTGGAAAAAGGTTCTTAAATTATGTAAATCGTTTTAACCCGTTTTTAAATCGTTTTAACGTTTATTTAGCTTAACTTGAGTAAAAGTTTGAAAACATAAGTTGTCATAACTTATTGATCATATAATTTTTTACAGTGTATGTGTACCTTGATTAAAGGGGTGTCCATGGTGGAACACTTTTCGTTTTAGCCCTCCTCACAGTTCTTGTGTGTTGCCAGTGACATGTAACTATGGAAATGGTGGTTGCCAACACTCGTGCGATGACACCGACGTGGGGCCTGTGTGTGGATGTCATCAGAAATATGCCCTGCATTCGGACAGCAAGACCTGCATCGGTAAGTCACTCTCTCTCATACACACACACACACACACACACACACACACACACACACACACACACACACACACACACACACACACACACTGCCTGGTCGTTTATATACGTTTAGCTTTTCTAGCAAAATTCTTCATGGAAACCTCAGCTGTGTCGTATTTATACAATGAGCTCGAGGTGAGTGAGCTTTTCCAGGGTTATAAGTGCAGGGCTGTGTCTGACAGATTGGACAGAATGTTTGTTGAAGATGTTTTTGTAGGCCGGTCGAATGGTCCATATCACGGTTTCCGCTTTGAGGGTCCCGGTACACTGCGGTCAGAGAGTGCATTGGGTTCTTGCACGGCGAACCCCAAAGATTGGCCTCACATCTCAGAGACGAACACCCCACACTCCAGCTCCAGCAGATTTACACATCTCTTTTCCATACAATGAAAATTATTGGAAGCTGTTGAGCTTCAAACAGAAAAGCACCATATGCTATTTGCACAGTAGTCTCAAATCTCATTTGTGTTCACAAATTAATCTGTGATCTTGGTGTGGGGTTAATGCTCCATATTTGAATGTGTAATTAGCCAGAATTTTATTATCTGCACATCCCTACTTTTTTGCATATTTAGTAGATTGACAGACACTTGCATTATGTGGAAAAGAGAAGTATATATTTTGTCTAAAACAATTAAGGCCTACAATAATGCATTTGCATTTGTGTATATTCAAATATGGCAGGTTTGACGTCAGTGATGATAACGCAGGGAAAAGAAAACTCATGTTTCTCATCTACAAACCCCAGCCCATGAAAGCATCAAATCTTTGTGGTTCAGGGATGGCGGTAATTTCCAGTGCTTGCTTTAGCAGTTAGTGGCTAATTCAATGATGGAAAAGCCCATTAGTTGTGACACTCGGGGAGTGACACAGCTAATTTGGTCATTCATCTTCTCTTCTGGCTTTCATGCTCTCATTCTCTCACACACACGCAGCTCTGTGTGACTATTAGGGCAGAAAATTAGACTTCTGATGTATCTTGCTCTAGCAAAAGTGCATAAGCCAGAGAAAAGGGCGGGTTGGGTGAGAGAGATGTGTGTGCTTGTCTCGGTTTGGGAAGATGTGCTTGATGATGGAAATTTCATCGCTGAACTCTCCGTGTGCAAAACACATTCATCATTCTGATAATGGTGGAAAAGCCAACCAGTCGGCATATGGAGTTCTGCCATAGTTGCCGAAAGGGAAAACTTTATACGCCATGCGGGCACGGCTGCATCCAGGGGCAATACTTCAGAAATGAAGAAGAAAAGGGTTTTTCTTTCGTTCTCAACTCACTCTTTCTTTTTGAAATTCGGGAAGACAAATGACCCGCTGCAGGTAAGTTTCAATTTTATGCTTGTTTTCTTAGGGTGAACCTCATGGCCTCTGCAATGTTTGACCGGCTTTTACAATTTGTTATGCCAGCATGTGTGCTTGAGTTAAGGAAAACCTTCCAAAGATTATATTTTTTTATGTCATTTGGCTCTCATGAGTCTTTGCTGTCTCCTTGAACTCCTCCAACTGAAGGCCAGCTACCACATCATTAGCCGATACAAAGTTTCTTTCAGTTACAAGAGTACATATACCCTAAACTTAACATTTAGATCAGCTGGTATCATTGCTCAAGGTGTGCGTAAGCATAAAACCTTCCAGACAGGGTGTATGCACATGAACTGGGACTGAAGCATTGTAAATGTGGGGATAGAGACTTTTGTAGTTGGCAGGTGGGTTTAGTGGGCTCACATGGGCTTGTGAGCCAGTGAAGGATCATCAGTCATGTGAAGCGCACAGGAAACACATTTACTCTCCATGTTACATGAGTTTTACTGCTCTGCAGTGTGGCCAATCAAATCCTCACGTCCAGGCCAAGAAATTACGGTAGCTGTAGTGACTTCAAATGTTTATTTAAAGGCACAGTATGTAATTTTTGCCGCTAGAGGTCGCATATTTAAAACAATAACAAAGGCGTAGCTTAATGACGCTGTGAAGTAGCGTGGAAGGACGGGAGTTGTCGTCTTCACCTCCACTGCCAACGGAATGTTTTCTGTTTGTAAAAGTTATCCAAACAGTTGCTCACCTAATGAAACACATGAAAGATCAGCATCTCTGTCCAGTCGAAGTTTGACGCAAAACTCTCTCCATCTAGGAAATGCCACGCCGATACTGATCCTTGTTTTATTCCTCCTCTTGTCCCAAACTCTTCTTGGGTCACTTGATTCACCCGTATGTTTACGTTTCTTGGAGTTTTGTTTGGCGACAGAACCTGCTGCAAATGATAATGAATAATCGTGGTCCATGACGACTGCGAAAAAACAACAGAGTGCTAGACGAGTAGATGGTACAGCAACTACTTCCGTAATTTATTCATGAGACTCACTGTGTTTCCATGTTTTCTACGGCAGTAAAAGCGGAAACCGGGGATAACGCGGACATGGCGTTATTGGCAGACGACACAATGACACGGGATGTTACACTGGTTAAACTTGTGAATTTCTCTGGATTTAAACATTGTTGGAAATATTTGGGATAATGTATTTACACAAGTGAACAAAATATATAACAAAATACATAACACTGTGCTAGTGGTTTTTGGATATGTTAATGCAAAATTCGTACATATTGGGCCTTTAAAGGGGCAATTTTCTAATGTTGTGCCAATCTGTCAGTCGTTTTGGAATCGTGGCATGGATGCAAAAGCTTATAATTTATAGTCATACATGGTTGATTTGTTTGCAATATAAAATGTCCAATAACAGGTAGTTTACCAAGGTAAAATAAGTACTTTTTGGCTTGTTATGTGATCTAAAAATGGCGGTGCTCATGAGGTAACCCACTTTGTGTAGAATACAGAAACTGTTTTTATGCTACTGTTTTGTCTTTAATGTACAACTACATACGATGAACTCAAATCATTCAGTTGAAATTATTTTTTCTTATACTACTGTAGATTTTGTGCAAAATGTTTTAATGAAGTACACATTTAAAGGGGTAGTTCACCCCAAAATTAAAATGGTCTCCTTTACTCACCATCATGTCATTACAAACCTATAAGATAGTTTGAAGATGCTTTTATTGTATGAGAAGAAAATACACTTAAAAAAAAAAGATCTTCTTTAGTTTTCTGAAGAAAGTCATTTTTTCTTTTCTGAGGAATGTCATTAAAGAAATGACAAGGGTGTGAGTAAATGATGACACAATATAGATTTTTTTTCTGGCGAACTATCCCTTTAAATAGTTAAATACCATAATTTAATATGAAACTGTGCAGCTTTATTTTGTATGATTGTGTCCTGACCAGTCATGTTTTGCGTTACACTGTCAACTGACACAGTACACGCACATTTCCCCTGACCACAGAAACATAAACGCAAAAGTTTGTTTTGTTGTACCTGCTGATTGCCGTACACTGGATTGGTTCGCCTCTCTCTGGCAGCTTAGAGCCCGGAGCAAAACTCTCTCCCGTCAAACTCAATCAACTCTTCCTTTCCAGCCTCCACGGAGCAACACCAAACGGCCGCGGGGACCAGACGAGGAGTGTAGAAACTGCTCCCACCTCATCCCTGTCTCCCTCCTCCTTTCTTCCTCTTCTCTCTCTCTCTCTCTCTGGACCCTCGCTGTGGTCTGTGTGTTTAGCTCTGCTGTGTGGGTCTGGTCTTTCCCTGTGTTTAGCGTTCCTTTCGCTCCTGTGTGTGGCGTGTCTCATGGGCTCCCTGCTCTTCCTCCTGCTTCTCTGGTGAAAGTTACTGATTGCCTGTCTTGTCTGCAATTTAAAGAGTGATTCTGACTGGAATAAAGTGGTTTATAAGCAAATCTACTAACGAATGCAAGAAAGAAAGGGTAAAACGGGTTAAACACACCTCTCAATTGCAGCCTGATCAGCGGTAGAGCCCCCACCAATCAGAAAACAACATCCCCTCTGACCAGCCAATCTGTACACAAGTCCCGCCCCCTGCCTGACCTCTCTGAAATCAGCCAGCCAATGGCATCTTCTCGTTCTTGTCCCCCACAACAAGCATGAACCAACCCCGTCTGCAACCCTGAATAAAGAGTCACTAAACAATGCAAAACTGGCCTCCACTCCACTCTCATCTGTCACTTTTTCATTTAGAGCGTCCTTCTCTCCTCCTCATGCCAGTTGCATGTTTTCCTTCGCCTTGCACTATCGCTTTCTTCTTTTACTCTTATCAGCTCACTTCCTGTCCTCTCACACTAACGCACGAGCTGTCATTCGCCTGCATGATTTTGTCCGTGTGATAAATTGTTCTATTTCATTGGTTTTCCTTTTTTATTGGTTAAAAACATTAATAGTAACCCCTGTGCTTTTTATGGTTACTGTAGTCACATTAGAGGTAATGGATTATAGATTATTTTCTTCTTTGCTTATTTATTTATTTAATTTCTCTGTGACATGCACTTACTCCAACCTCTGATTGGTGGAGCCCTCTAAAGAGGCCTGTCAGAGCCAAGTCTGTATACATGCAAATCATAAACACAGAAATAGACAGATTTCTGTAAACAAGCACATTCAATATTTTTCTAGTGTCCTCCAGTGACTAAAGAGGGGAGGACAAACAGACTGTCAGTGCCTGAGGTTAAAGGGAGTGTTCACCCAAATATAAAAAATAATTTACTTAGCCTCATGTCATTCAAAACCTGTATGACTTTCTTCTGTGTAACACAAAAGGAGATGTTCATGCTGCTTTTTTATTCCATACAATGAAAGTAAATGAGGATAAATGCAGTCAAGCTCCAAAAATTACAAATGCGCACCATAAAACTACTTTGTACAATAAAATATGGCAGGTCATCAAATATGGCATTTTGATACACCATATTTTAATGAATGCAAACACAAATACAATATGGCAGATCATCAAATATGGCGTATTGACCCACCATATTTTAATGAATGCAAACACAAATAAGAAGACTTTCAGCAAATAGCTGCTTCAATTTTGTCCTGTTTTTCACACAATGGCAAATACGGCTCCAAAAATGTTTTGTCGTTTTAGAGCTTGACGGCCTCTGTCCCCTTTCATTTAGAAAATTCTGCTTAATATCTAAGAAAGTCAAACGGGTTTGAAACACCTTGAGGTTGAGCAAATGATGACAGAACTGTAATTTTTAGGTGAACTGTCCCTTTAAGGCAAGCATCCACATCCTGATTGGCCCTCCACCCATTCAGGATTGGCTCCTTTTGTCCCAGAACCCTGTCCCTTCCTCTCTAACACCAATTCTGTGCTTGTATCTGCATGCTCAGAAGCCATTACCCTCCTCACAACACTCGCCTGGCAATTCCCTACGCTCGGAAAGTGGTTTTCTGCATTTACTCGACTGTCCAAGCCAGTTGTAATGTGTTCCATAGACAAACAGGCAACCAGCGCTGCCCCAGACTCTGTCATTCATCCACCTCTCGGCATGTCCCACCTTCCTCTCATGGACCCCACCATGAGACCTCCATCCTTTTCGTGTCATCTTCCTTTGAGCTCTATCTTTGTCACGGAGTGTCCTTTTTTTGTGTCCTGTTTTGTCATCATCTCATTATCATGCAGTTTGTCTTTTGACTTGTATCCATCCTTCCCCTTCTTCTTTCTGTATCCCTTGTCTCTCTCTCTCTCTCTCTCTCCCTCCTCCACTGCTCCTCCTCTCTGTTACGGCGGTAAACAAGTGGCTGTTTGATATGGAAGATGAACTACAACGAAAACAGCGTCTTATTGTCAATCTCTGCCCCTTCAGTCCAATCCCTGTCCCCCTTTTGTTAAGCTCCTCTCACATCCCCATGTTCGTTTCCCCCCCCCCTATTTCGGGAGATCTTGATATTCTTTTATTTATCTGTTTGTTCATGTGATTAACACTCTAACAGGGTTATTTGCGCTTCTTCATGGCTTTATGCCTCTTGGCTTTGGTTTGGGCTCAAACGCCAAGGTGGTCAGGCAGCCCGCGTCCAGGCGTCCACGTGTCGCCAGAGGCGGGTCGGCCTGTAGCGGGGCTGTCTGTGCGGGCGATGGACATTGGGCTTCTCATTAACCTACTCCTCCCTGTTTGTCCCCTGTCACTTGTGTTTTAGAGAAAGATGAGGCTGCAATTGAGAGCTCTGAATTCAATACCACGTCAGTAGCTGATGTGGACAAGCGGGTGAAACGTCGTCTACTTATGGGTAACTCTTTTCTTCCTCTTTCTATGTGTTGCCATGGCGCTTGTGCTTCTACCCCCTCGTTTCTTTCTGTCCTTTAGTTTGTTTTAGTTGCTTTCCTTTCCTTTGCCCTTCCCCCTGAGGTCACTCGTTCGATATTTCTGTGTCTGACCCTCCTACAAATTAGAGAAATGTCCCTTCAAACATGACAAGGTTCCTTTTGCACTATCCTTAAACTGTCTTCAACGCCGCCACCTCTTCTCTTTGACAAAAAACAACACAACTAACAACTGACCGCTTCCATCCACTCCCATGTCCAAAGACGGAAACAAAAACAACACTGGATTGCTCTACACTGGATGATAAACCAATCCCCACTTTTCCAGTTGAACATTTCCCTGTATGACTTCAACTTTAGTTGTAATTTTAGACAGTGATTAGTTGAACTGGAGGAACATATGTGGGCTGAATACTGAACAACTAATGGCCAGATAATTTAATGGAGGAAGAATGACATGAGAGTTGGTCCAGACCGTTTCCACATCATAGGAGGCTGTGGACTGTGGTGAACCACCGCCGAAGATGCCTGACATCATTTTTACGCTCTATTAATAGTATGTGTTCTTAAAAATTAAATATTGGCATTTATCATCTGCCCACATTTATCTTCTGTCATCTGCACTCCATAAACGTAGTGTATGTAAATTTGCTCACCATTAGAAATGTTTCTATTTTCAGTGCTCCCCCTCTTTTAAAGTCAACATGAAACGTCAAACCTGTTTTACTTTCGTAATGTAACGTTTCCAATTGAACAAGATACAATGAGAAAAATGTAGAGTTTGATTTTGTCAAATGGGAATTTACTGGTCACGAGAAAATGGGTGTTACATACCAAAATGGACAAAAAAATAAACAAAAATATAATATACAATCATTTGGAAGTAAAAAGGTATTACATTTATATTACATATAAATGACAAATATATATGTTGCTTGCAAAAATGTAATACCTTGTTACTTCCGAATGATTGTCAATGTAAAATTGTGACACCTTGACTGAAAAAGAATGTTGTAGAGGCAAAGCAAGTGTTTCTATTGGAATAATCTGAAATTATCTTTTTTATTTTAATGATAGTGTTTATTGATGAATCATTCACATTAAGACCAGATTCTGAAAGTAAATAGGGTCGTTTTTGATTTTGTGTTGACTTTAATGTGTCTTTAATGGAGAAATTATTGTCTCAAGTTGCAGAAAAAAAATGCAGAATAAAGTTTTAGTTTCCAGTCCCTCTGCTTCAGTTAGCTCTCCTAAGAGAGAGAGAAGATAACTCACACAGACTCGAACTTCAGAAATATATCAGCCATTTAGCTATTTATCCTTGAATTCATGAACCAAGGCCAAGATGTTGTCAGACAGACAACAGATCTGCCTTTGTATGGCAGAAAAACTGTTTGTAAAGTATTTGGGAGGAAAGACCAGACACCTTTTTTGAACGATGAGGTATAGGGGGCTAGTTTTATTGGTTGTGGCTAAAGAATATAAGTATGTTTTCAAATCATTATTATAACTTAAAAATAAGTTATGCTTGTGACAAAAAAACCCAACTCCATTTCAAATTCATCAATGTGAATTACATTTAATTCTATCAGGTTAAAAACGATTTAGCCAAAGTATATTCAGTCCAGTTTTTAGTTCATCTCTCACTACTGATTGCTTTTGACAATTTTAGGTACACCCAAGGAACCTGACGATACAGAGATGTTTCACCCTTTCTCACCTTCTTGATTCTTTGATAATCTCTGAAATAGTGTCTTTGGTTTATGAATTACTTTCTCCTCCCTGTAGTAGTTGCATTGAAGAAAGACCCAATGTTAACTCTCCTCTGTTTCTACCTCATTTCAGTTTGAGTTTGCTTCTCCTCTTGAGTTCATTATTTTTCCCGATACACATATGCACACAGTATATTTCAACTGTAGCACTTTTTGACGTGTATGCACACTAGATCATACCATGAACTGTATGGAGAGGTTGTGAAGGGTTTTGAGAGTCACATGTGATGTCATCACCATCTTACTCACTGACCTCATTATTTCACCCATCTAAGATCATATTCCAAGATTCATAATGCACAAATGGGCCCGTTATGACAGATTCACACAAATAGCTTGGCTTTGCATGTGAGTGTTTGTGCAAGTGTGTGTGTTCTATCACACAGGAGCCACAGGAGAACGCTAGATTTGACACTCGGTGTTCCCGCTTCATCCTGCCCTCCTGTCACAGCTGAGGCCAACAGCACCAGGATGTGACCGATCCTGACATATTAAACTGGAAAGTCGGTGTCAGAAAGAAAGCTGCTATTGTACCTAGGCATGAGGCTGGAGACGAAGAAGAAGAAGAAGAAGAAGAAGAAGAGAAAGCAAGACACCGAACACAAAGAGGTGTTTTAAAAAGGTGGTCACTTAGCAGCAGGGGGGGAATTGAAGGAATTCGATCTAAATGAACTGCCATGTGTCGGGCACATGTGGAAAGGGGCTGATCTCTGATTTGTTGACCTCCGGAGCGTGATCCAAATAAATGTCACACACCTCTGGGCAGCTGTCTCTCGGCTCGTCTAGACTTTATCTGAAAGTTGTTGTAGGCACCAAAGCTCTAGATGTGTGGAAGGGCTTTGTGGTTTCCTTAACCTCCCAAAGAAGGGCTTATTTTCAGCACTGGGACGTTCAGTCAAAATCTCTCCAGTCATCTGTGGGCTTTTAGTTTTAACTGGCCAATCACCAAAAGGAGCCGGGAAACACGATCATGATGTCTGAGGAATCTTCATCTTTCGTTGTGGAGTGATATACGTATATATATAAACATTCAGTAAGGCATGTCCATTTAGAGTTACCACACCCCTTTTCGAGAACTTTTGGTGCCGGTATTTGGTGTAGTCATTCACAGCTAACTTAATCAAACCCTATTTTGTGTGTACGCACGTCCCATGTATGTCCCTGGGCAAAAGACGGTCCAGCTGTTCTCGGAGCAGTCGAAAAGCCCATAGCATAAAACTCTAATAACAGGGACTTTGACATGCTTAATAAATCATTAACCGAAAGCAACTTAACCTACTCCCCATCCCACAGGAAAAAAAAAAAAACGTGCTGTTGAAGATGAAGATCTTCTACGCCTTTACTCTTTTGTGTCCTCAACCAAATTGCCTTTGGGTCTTGTCTTTGACTGTGTGGTCAGCAAAAGCAAACATGGTGGCTCAAAGATCCCGTAACTGTTCCCAAATGGACATCTTCCAACGTGACCTGGAGAATCAGACACAGTGTACTAACCAGGTGTGATTATGTGGGTATATAATCTGGTCCAATTAGAACATGTCTGCTGTTTAATATAGTTATGTGGAATGAGAGTTTGGACCAATGAGATTTCACAGTGGGCGGAGCAACTGACAAAACTTTAAAGTGTCACACTGTTGTTGCACTTTATTTTAAGGTGACGTAGTTACATTGTACTTACTCAAATAAGTAGTGAGTAATAATAATTAACTACATGCACTTACTATAGAGTTATGGTTAGGTTTTTTTTTAGGGTTAGTTGTAGTTATGCATCATTTACAGTTATTACTATAGTAAGTACATGTAGTAATGTGTAACTGCGTCACCGTAAAATAAAGTGAGACCCAAATAGTGAATTTATTTTTATTGTTGCATAAAATTATCAATAAAGCAGTGTTTCATATTTGAACACAACGAATGTGTGATGACATCACATATAAGATGGAACTCTCTATTTAAATTTTAGTCTAAAACTATTTCATTTTAAGTTTTAATAATCAGAACATGTTCATATTCCTGCCTCCATAGCAGTCTTTGGCCCATGTGCATCTGAATGCAAGTAAAACACAATGTTTTCCAGTTTAACTGCTTATTTTGACTTTCTCTCCACAGTCATTCATGTGACAAGACTAACCCTCTGCTTTCCACCCTCCACCTTCAGAAACGCTATCCGTTTTCTGATTTCCCTTCTATTAACTTTATCCCCAGGGAAAAAAATTCACAACTCTTTCCTTTTGTTTGTCTTTTTTATTTCACATTTTGACTGACAAAGTATCCAAGGAAGTGCTTAAGGAAGGACAGAGGGATGGTGTTATCAAAAATGATTTAAAATCCAGCTTTTTTCATGAAGTATTTGTTTCATGTCTGTCACGAACCTTGTCATCCTACTAAGTTCAAGGGCAAAGTGCTGTATTAGTTTCGTGATTCCTTTTAAACTACCAACTGCATTGAGATTCATTATTTACATGAACCTTTACCCAAAAATAGTTGCGGTCAAGCCTAGCTCTCAAAACGACTGCACATCCTCACTTAGTTCTTAGTCAACCATGTCTAGGGACTTTCAAAAACTGTTGAAAATTGATTTCTAATTGTGTTTATGCTCCCTTACTTCCTCTGTCTGTCCCATCCCGTGTGTTTATTTACCCAGAGACCTGTGCGGTGAACAATGGAGGGTGCGATCGTACCTGCAAGGACACGGCCACCGGGGTGCGCTGCAGTTGTCCGGTGGGCTTCACCCTTCAACCCGACGGCAAGACCTGCAAAGGTCAGTGTAGATGCGTGTTGTTTGTATATGACTTGTTTAAAGTTGCAAGGAGCATGTCCTGATTTCCTCCCTCTGTGTGCTTCTGAATGTCAGGGAACAATTTGAGATTTCCTGTATTTAGACTGCAAGGCTCGGATTAAATTGGAGACACGTTATTAGATGAATTCTTTTGCTCAAAATGGTCAGGTATCGGCGGATGTGTGTGGGTGTGTGATCCCAAGCCAAGACCAACTTGCCTTACGTCCGTTTGTCCTGTCGTGTGGAATGGGTCGGTGATGGCCGTGTTGTTGCTTTGGCTGCGAAGCATTTCTCCTTCCGAAATTCCAGCTTTGACGTCAATGACCAGGGGTTTCAAAGTAAAACTGCCGCGTAGCGATCTTGGCATGGGATGATGGTGGGTTCTCTATAAACAAACACACTCAAGAACTCACTGACCATACTACGGTCCAGGACACCTGCACACTTAGAGATTAATCGCTTTCTGTTCTACCTTAATTTGATGAACGAGTGTGTGAATGGGCACCTGTGGGTCACTCCATTAGAATGTGTCTGAAATTGGCTGTTTTTTCTTCTTGTCATTTCCCTGGGAGGTTGCCATACTGATGAGGCGTGGTCATGTAACTGTTTCTTCAAGAAGGAAGAGAATGTAGCACGTATGTGCCTAAAACAGCCCCATCTGCGCCGTACAGCAAGACGCCTCCACAAACCAACCACTGTTTTATTAGTGAGGATGTCATACAAAACCACACACACATATAAACACACATGTAGAGCGCCATCCTGAGGTTTGAAGACCTCTAAAGACCTTTCTTTTCTTCTTTTAAAGATGCATGATCTGCTACTGAAAGCAAGCACTTGATTGGACAGAAATTTGCATACACCCCTCAGTGCAATAAGAGTCATCAATACTGCTCAGTAGAAATGTTCATTTATGCAATTATGCAAAACAAATCTGCTATACTTGCTTGAAAGAAAAAAACTCTGCTGAAACCTGCCTGGGCTGGTTTATGATGGTGTCCCAACATGGTCAAGCTTGTCTTTACCTGACCAGCTGAAAAGTGGCTGAAACCTCTTTAAAACCAACTGGGAGACCAGTAAACCATTTTAAGCTGGTTTAAACTTTGTTTTTCAACTGGGAAATTTTGTCAACATTCAACAAAGTGTACTTTTTGATGAGTTTTAATGGGATGGCTTTAAAGGGGTGTTTTGGGTATCTCTGTGTTCGTACAATAAGATGGATGTTGGTCTGGTTTGGCTGTGACCCGCCCAAATAATTAGGCCCGCCTCAGGGTCTGCCTTCATAAATCCAGCTCAAGGTCTTAGATCTGCTCACTGACACGCCATTTATCACGCACGCACTCATGCACTCACACACATACTTTTGGGTCAATTATCACAGGTGTGCTGTGCCAGTGACCACTTATTACTGCCTGTTAGTGAACTCTGTAAAAATAGCTTGTAATCAAGCTCTTTAGTAAATAAGAACAAGGATGTTACATTAGACACTTGCTGTGAATGCTAGATCTGACACTCTAGACGCCTCTGTTCAGTTAGGGAGCAAGTGTAAGTAAGCAGTGATTATAGAGCTTCTTTTGATCATCGGTATCAACATATGAGAGGATGGTCTGACGCCTCTGACTTAAAGCGGATTGGCTGGAGATATAGGACACACCCCTAACAGGCTAATAGAAATTAGTAGTGACCATCTAATTTGATACTGGGCTCCCTCACAGCAGTATTTCTATTATAAAGAAATGTTACTTAATTTTTTTAAATACTTGGAGATATTATTTATTTATTTCATTTTTTAAAATATATAAATGTATACAATTTCTTTTATTTTATTCTTTTATTTACAGTAAATCAAGGTATTTATATGGGAATACTAATTTATACAGACATATAAAAACATGCATCACATATGTAATATCCCATGCATGTCCATGTCTGTGAAATATTTGTGCTCTCCTGCAATATTATAATGGGAATATAAAGCAAATGACTTAAAGGGATAGTTCACCCAAAAATGAAAACAATGTCATCATTTACTCACCCTCAAGTTGTTCCAAACCTGTATTACTTTCTTTATTCTGAACACAAAAGAAGATATTTTAAAGAATATGGGCAACCAAACCGTTTATGGGCCCCATTGACTTCCACAGCCTTCCTGTAGCTCACACAGAGCGTTGGCGCTTGCAATGCCAATGTCGTGGGTTCGATTCCCAGGGAAATGTACAACAACCACTTCAAGCTCCAAAAATAACCATAAAATATCAAGTACTATAAAGTACTCTTGTGTTCAGAATAAAGAAATTCATACAGGTTTGGAACAACATGAGGGTGAGTAAATGATGACAGAAACCATCCCTTTAACATCACATCTTTAACAGACTATCTGATGCTAAGTCGGTTAGTTTTAAGTCTGTGGAAGCAGGGACAGATGAAAGCACAATAATGATAAGTGTTCAGCCCTCATATGTAATTGGGATGTAAATGTTGCACATAACAGAAAAAGCACAAGTGCCACTTATGTAATAACCCAGGCGACTCTGCGCTTATACCAACGTTAACCACAGACTAAACAAAAAAGTGCATCACATAGAGATCACGCTGCTATAATAAGTGTATGTGGGTGTGTAAATGTCTACAAGTGACCTTTCCTCATTTTTCCACTGTCATCTTTGCTTTACTTCTCTCACACTTTCTTTCCCCTCCTCAGTGAGTGGTCTCGCAGGGAGCTGCCCAATCTTGCCTCTGTAACATAATCATTTCAATATAAACTATTTAGGGCATGTTTAAATGCCTGAATTTGATAAAAGGCCCTTCATCTGCGATGACAGACAGGAGAGCTTGGCCAGTACGCTGACAGACGCTCGCTCAATCGCACGCGGGAAGATTGCGAGCGAGGGAGGATAGAGAGAGAGATTGAAATGACTCCGAACAGTTTCCAGATGTTTGATTAGAAGGTGTGTGTGTACGGTGTCATCGGGGGAAATGAATTATGGGAGTGAACAGTTTGTCTTGTGTGCGTGTGCTCATATCTGTGTCTGTGTGTGTATGTTTCCTCGGTCCGGCTGATGGGACCCCAGGCACGTCTCTGCATGGCCTGCATACTTTTGCGTTTGGGACTCAAATAGCTTGAAAGGAGTTTAGCTTTTGTCTTCCAGGTTACAGTTAGCTGATGGACTAGCAATAAAATCTGGTTTTGACAAAATCTTTTATTATATAGAAATATACATACATGCATACATGCACACACACACATAGTCTATGTAATATTTATCAAAATGGTTTCACTTGTTTCAGATGTGGAATGAATTGCATTATTTCTATATTATTTATTTTTCTTTCTTTTTTGCTTTGGAATAATGTATACTGATTTGAATGAGTGTGAAATTAATTAAAGTATCAATTTATGAACACTCTATATATTAATAAAAATAACTATATATATATATATACAGTACTGTGCAAAAGTTTTAGGCAGGTAAGATTTTTTAAGTTTTTAAAAGAAGTCTCTTCTGCTCACCAAGGCTGCAATTATTTGATAAAAAATACAAAAAAAACAGTAATATTGTGAAATATTATTACAATTTAAAACAGCGGTTTTCTATGTGAATATACTGTAAAGTGTAATTTATTCCTGTGATCAAAGCTGAATTTTCATCATCATTACTCCAGTCTTCAGTGTCACATGATCCTTCAGAAATCATTCTAATATGATGATTTGATGCTCAAAAAACATTCATTATTATTTTCAATGTTGAAAACAGTTGTGTACAATTGTTTTTTCAAAATTCTTTGATGAATAGAAAGTTCAAAAGAACAGCGTTTATTTAAAATAGAATATTTTCTAACATTATAAATGTCTTTACTGTAACTTTTGATCAGTTTAACTCATCCTTGATGAATAAAAGTATTGATTTATTATATTTCTTTCCCCCAAAAATAAAATTTAAATTCTTACTGACCCCAAAAAGGGTAGAGTTTAATGTTACAAAAGCTTTAGATTTCAGATAAATGCTGTTCTTTTTTAGTTTCTATTCATCATAGCATCATGAAATAAAAATGTAAAAACTGTTTTCAACACTGATAATAATCATAAATGTTTCTTGAGCATCAAATCATCATATTAGAATGATTTTTGAAGGATCATGTGACACTGAAGACTGGAGTAATGATGCTGTAAATTCAGCTTTGATCACAGGAATAAATTACACTTCACTATATTCACATAGAAAACCGCTGTTTTAAATTGTAATAATATTTCACAATATTACTGTTTTATTTGTATTTTTTATCAAATAATTGCAGCCTTGGTGAGCAGAAGAGACTTCTTTTAAAAACTTAAAAAATCTTACCTGCCTAAAACTTTTGCACAGTACTGTATATATATATATTATGTGTGTCTACATATATATACTGTGTGTGTGTGTGTGTGTGTGTGTATATATATATATATATATATATATATATATATATATATATATATATATGCAAACTAATAAATGAATAACAATTTATTTTATTTTATGTAAATGAATAGTATTAGGATATTTTTTTTTTTTTTAGGCAAGTATAATTCAAATTTTGGTTGAGGCACTTAGAAGCAAAACAACTAGATGCTTGTTAGAAGAACTGTAAATTCTCCATTGTTTTTCTGAGTTAGTTATGCACATTTTTCACTATTTCCCTGCGTTTTTCTGTGCAAGATTTTACAAAGATGCTGGTCTATTAAATGATCTCTGATGGATTGCTTTTATTAGTCAGACAATCTCTTCCTGTCTAAGCTGGTGATTCTTGAGCAATAATAGATGTGTGGACCAGCGGCTGGTTGCATAAACTGCTTAGACTATTCTTACAAGTTTGTTATCAAATTTTTTAATATGAACAGTAAGACTGATCATCCCTTACTAATTGCTAGCTGATCAGACACAGTCTTAACTAGTGGCTATGTTTATGCATCTGGTGATCTTATGATGTTCTAGGCTCTTTTTCAGCAAGCTCACCTGTCCTCACAGTCACCAAACAGCACTGTGAAAAGACCAGGCTGATAGGGTCATACAGCAGGCCTGTTTTCTCCATCAGTTCTCCATTTTTCTCTCTCTGTCGGGACACTGCGCTCTATTTGTATTAATACACACAGAGCCCAGTAATCCGCACAATAGCAGCCAGGCGGCATCACCTCGAATGACACCGGGCCCGACGGACCCCCGCGCGCTCCGAAGAGTTTTAGTGTCGGGAGGCGAAATCATGCTGGTTTTTCCTGGCGGCTCTGGACAAGCAGCGCCTGTGTTATTACATGGCAAAATCCCTTTATGAACAAAGCAAATAAAACAGGCCATTTAAATCTCCAAAAAATACACTGGCGCGCTCAACGGCGCATTTCTCAAGGATTAGCTAGCCTGAGGTGAGCAGCCTGAAAACAATCTGCAAAAACGCTCCTTTTGTTGAAAACTCTGTCCTGACTTATTTGTAGAGGTTCATGTTTCCACAAATGTATTAATTTTAATTGCTTTTTTCTCTAAATATTTGGTAAGGCTACACACATCATGAGTACAGACCTTCGCTCCAGAGCTCATGGGGATTCCACATTTTTCTTGCAAGCTTTCTTTCTTTCTTTCTTTCTTTCTTTCTTTCTTTCTTTCTTTCTAATCAGATCAGGTTAGTGTAGCACTTGTTTTATAAGCACGTCTCTGACTGCTGTGTGAGTGTTTACTCTCCCCGTTTCCGATCGAAAATCGATGTAGATGAATCCTCTCAGCCTCTCAGTCTTCGCCCCTGCAGTTGTTTATCATTTACAGATGTGAAAAATGTCCAATGTTTGCTTAAACTCAAAGCTTATTTAGTCCCATTAAACTTCATTATGTGGAATATCATTAGCCCCCTGCCTGCGCTAAGGAGCCATTGGAATAAAGTGCATGTGTGTGAGAGTGTGTTTTAGGGAAGTGTGAATGCTAAATCACTGTTAAACATTCCATTATGTCATTTGCACTATAATTAGTTTTTATTCTGTTAATGAATCCGCATGATGTTGTATTGGTTATTAAGCTGCATACACCAGCTCCCTGAAAGCATCTTTTCAATGCAAAGATTCTGATGATATATGTGCGGTTTAGGTACTGTAGAACATCTTGACCTGAAAACATATCTGACAGGTAGACAGGAAACAAACCGTCAGCACTTTAGATGATAAAGCACTTCCTTTAGGTCATGGAGACCGACTGACCTCACGGCACACGCTCACACTTGCTTTTATTAGACAGGACAGGTCTTCTGATTCTGGAGACATCTGAACCATTGAACTCTACGGAGAGGTTGGATGTTAAAACACACAGATTGAGACAAGAAAAGTAGATATTATGATTTAGCACATCAGTCAAAACATGCACACTTCTAGAGAGCTTATTCACATATCCGTTTTTTTCTTAGCGGAAAACTGATAAACGGTTTGATTTTCACAGCTTCAGTTTGGAAATTGGCTCTCAGGAAGAATTTGTCTGTTAACCCTAACCCTATTGCTGAGTTGTTAGTAGCTTGTTGTTTTAATGTGATTAGTATGTATAATACTGGTGTGTTTTGTGTTTGCTCTTTGTGTATGTTTACGAATTGTACAGAACATTGGTCAACTACTTGTTGTTTTTAATTGTGCTTTATAAATAATTTGCCCGCTCAAATAAATTGAAGGCCCGCTTTATGAGATTCATTCAATATGTTTAGAACATTTTACAATTGCAGTTTTTAAAGTGGTAAACTATTTCATACAGTGGGATCCAAAAGTCTAAAATTTATAATCTGATTTATTAATGGGGCGCGTTTCCCAAAAGCATCGTTAGTGCCCTGTGTTCAGTTAGCATGTGTATCTGTGGTCTTAAGCTTAGTGGAAACTTTCTGTCCCACATTTCGGTTAATATTAGTGCAAACCTGAGCCAGTGTGTGTTTGCTACAGCTACTGAAATAACTGCAGAGGAAACCCCAAACTCCACACATACACAGTTTTCCTACACATTTGTTGATGGGATTAGCTTTTATTGGGTTTGTGGACGGCGTGCCAGGGTTGGCTGATATATTTAAGATGATGTTGTGGAGCTGTGTATGTGGCTGCCTGTTTAGGAAAACTGTTTATATATCCAAAAAGCTGTTTATGAGAATAGTGGTACTGGTTTTACACCCCCGTATCAGTGTTTTTCACCATTATCATCATCATCTCTCTCTTCTCTCCAGACATTGATGAGTGTTTGGAGAATAATGGAGGTTGTGATCATTTCTGCCGGAACACGGTGGGCAGTTTTGAGTGCAGCTGTCAGAAAGGACACAAACTCCTGACCAACGAGCGCACCTGTCAAGGTGAGTCACTTTTCACACTGCAACTTGTTGCTTTCTGGGTGGAAATACAAATGATTTTTTTAGATCTACATGGGTACGCAGCCCCGGCTGCACATGAAATGCAGGAAAAAAAATTCATGGCCATTAATTAAGAGTTTGTTCCCTCGTTTTACTAACTCAGGGTCACGTTGTAATAATTTGTTTCCCTGTTCCCTTGTTTAAGTTAACAAGTGGTTTGTTTTACACAAAAGGATATGTTTAGGAAAATGTTCAGGCTGCACTGATACGTACAACAACCACTTCAAGCTCCAAAAATAACCATAAAATATCAAGTACCATAAATGACTACAAATGTATGACTGAACTGTAAATGTTTATTATTACTGTAAATGTGAATGCTTGTACGACTACAGTTTGGAATTTTCTTTGAATAACAAACTGTTTATCGCACAAAGCTTTTGTACGGCTTAAAAACACCTTGACTTGTTTTTGAATGAAAAAGAGCTCAAACATTCTGGAAGACCCCATCAAGGGGTGAACTATTTGAAAGCCATTTGGGCAAGATGTGGATGTAGAAGCTGCCTACACACACACACACACACACAACGTCCCACACCTCTTCATCAAAAGCACCTCATGCACAGGCTGCTGTTTGGTTGGGATGCTGGCAAGCATTTGGCGTCGTATGAGGTGTGTGTGTTTAGTTGAGTTTACTGGAGGTGAATGGTGGCGGATTCCTGCAAGCATGTCGGAGCACGAGTGGGAGTACAAACAGAAATTATTTTATTAAGATAAACCAAAACACCACACCACCTTATTCCTGGCTAATCAGTGTGTGGGGTGTGTGTGTGTTTTTATTGAAGGGTGTGTTGGTGAAGCGCAATGTTGTGGATGCGCCAGCTGTGCTAAGATGATCTATCAGTCTTTCTGTCATTCTTGTCTCTTTGTGTATATTGTCCCCGCTATATTTACAAAGGTACATCTTTAGTTTTTAATTATTTACTTTTCTATTCCCTTCATACCAGAAAATCTCTCAAGGAAAAATAGCTGCCTGTCTATTATATGGGTGTGGCAAAGTGGGTGTAACAATAAAATCAAAGGTAGAGTTGGCCATTTGTTTTAGAAACACTTTTTGTTATATTGGTTGAAACTCTCTTTACATCCTTATCAATAAGAGGTGGTCTGAATATTAAAACATATATTAGTACATAAATCTTCTGTGGAAGTCTCAGGACCAATAAATTGTTTGTCCAATCGATAAAATGTCCTACCTGCCGTCTAACATATGTATTTCCATACATCCGCACACCTTGCTAACGCAGACATCATACATCATCAGCGTGTTCAGTAAGACTATGCAGAGTTGTAGACAGTCAGTCACCGAGCGCCAGTGACGTTCTACCCGGACCTGGACACGTCCTCAGACTCGGATTTATGCGTTTCTATGTCAACACTATCAATGCCAAAATGAACTGCAGCAGTCAAGTGGTAAAACAAGAGCTCTAAGTTTTTTACGTTCAGTACTTGTAATGTTATGTGCTTTGAGACATGAGGGAGTTTAACGCTTTCAGACTCTGCTCTGGCTGTGTGCGTTCATGTGTTTTGGAGGAGGCGTGGCTTTGGAGACGCTCTGAAAGGAGGGTGGGATCTCATGCTTTCAAAGCTAGCTTGCTATTGCTAGCCTCCCCGAAATTGCCTACCCTACCTTTAACTTCAACATGTTTTGACTGCCATGATGCTGGATGACATGGATCTCTCTCTATGGCATCTCTGTCACCTATTTTTAGATGACAAAAGTCACGTAGAAAAGTAAAAGAAGTCTCCTCAACATGCTTGATTTGAGGTAGCCTATCATTCATGTCTGTAACACAAAATGTGCTTTTTACGGTTTGGGATTTTAACAAACATACTAAAGACCTATAAACCTAAAAACTACTAAAGTAGGATAAATTGTATGCTTGTCCTAGAAAGCACCCCTAATTACACTGGTTGCAATTGTGGCTTTGAAAAACGTAACCAAAAATGAGTCGGTAACCCTTTACAGTGTTCTAGACATGTTACATATTAGGCTACTATAGTAATTACTATAAATTGTGCCTAATTTCATGTAACTAACCCCAAACCACACCCTAATCCAAACCTTAACCCTATAGTAAGTACATGTAGTTAATGATTATTACTCAGTAGGCCTACACTGTAACATGGACACCTTAAAATAAAGTGTAACCATTTGGAAAGAGTAGGCCTATGCTGCTTTTGTCTTTAAGGACACTCAAGTTTCTGGTGAAATCACTATTGTGGGGTCCTTTTTACTGCAGGCCAGGAAATAATTATACACAATTGATTTGCTGTGATGGTGTTGTGTGTGTAAATGTGCGTTTTTGTCCTCTGCAGATATAGACGAGTGTTCCTTTGAGAGGACATGTGACCACATCTGCATCAACTACCCGGGAAGCTTTGAGTGTGTGTGTCACAAAGGTTACAGTCTCTACGGCCTCACACACTGTGGCGGTGAGTTCACAATCTCAATACCAGCCTATGGTTACAAAAAATAAATAAATCACAATTTGATGGACAAACTGACATCTGTGCATAACAGATATTGACGAGTGCAGCATTAATAACGGGAGCTGTGAAAACGACTGCGTGAACACACCGGGCAGTTACGAGTGTGTGTGTCCTCCTGGACAAAAGCTCCACTGGAACAAGAAAGACTGTGTTGGTAAGTCCTCGTTTCACTCCCCGTCCCGAAATATCCCATAATGCTGTTCGTTTCCGTGGTAACCGTACCTCGTTTGTCCCTCAGAGGCGGTAAAATGCCTTGCGAATGGGAAGCCGGCACCTCGTGCTCAGCTCAGCTGCACTAAGACAGGTGGAGGAGAGACGTGTTCACTGTCCTGTCCATCAAACGCCCTTTTCCTGGCGGGTTAGTTACCTTACTTTTTGGGATTTCTGTGGAAGTCAGTTGAACAGCATGTTGTATTCTGTGATGTTTGGATACAATCAGTGCAGTTTGATTTGTTTAAATTCAGTAATGTACATTATAAATTGCAAATCTGTTCACTTTCTTATACATCTGAAAGGAATATATTTATTTGGAACAAGCAGCACTCTGTGGTTATTGGCTCAAACAGTCTTTGCCCTCTGCTACCCTCTAGTGGCTCAAATCTTACATCACAAAATGTGCATGCTTGGTTTAATCAAATCAAGAAGCTTGATGATGAAGAGTCTCATGGAATGAGGAAAAACTGGCCAGAAATGAGAAAGCGCATGAAAATTAAGCTTTCAACAACTCACAGTCATATTAATACTGCTATAATGACGTTGAACATGCTAGCACTGCATTGTCATATCTGTTAGATAACCAAACCAACAATAAACGGCAAGATACGTTCAATTGGCCTGACCAGAGGAATCATGTGAATGTGATATTTGAGATTCTGTGAGAAAGTGACTAGAAAAGAATGTTGCGACGATATTTCATAAGTACATCTATCATCTCTGCGGACTGCTTTGGTAAAGGTATTAAGGTGTTAGACGCCCAAAACTTGTCTCTGACAAATTTTATGCAAGGACTATTGGTTTAGAGGAATGTGCGTAAACATATTAATACCCAGAAGTAACCTTAGACAAGTCCCGATTCACTGAACTTTGGTCCATTCACACAGCTCTAACACAAGGGCCACATTCTCACTCACTAAGATCTAAAAAACATATATACAGTCTAGTTTGCACTACAAAAACAAGCATAAAAAAAATATAAATATAAATATTAAAAAAAATAAATTACACTTATAGTTTTTTTAAGGTTGTAGACTTTCATTTATAAAAAAACTTTGCAGTGTATGTACTACAGAAAGTAGTGTGCATTATAAATATTAAATATAGTGAATTTTGTGAACAGTTTGGCAATGCAGTGGTTGTACTACAGAAAGAAGTACGCATTATAAAAGCTAATATAATATAAAGTCTAGTATGCACTACAATAATAAGTATGTACTAATCAGAAATGTGACCTAGTAGTATATTGTAGAATACATCAAATGAATAAATTCTAAATTTCATCTGTAAGTTAGATCAGTGCGAATCTGAGTATATCATATATATGTGTGTGTGTGTGTGTGTGTGTTTATGACTCTTGGATTCTCTGTACGTGTGTGTTAATGGTCTCCCAGGTTCGAGCACTAAAGCTGTATAAAACCTCTTTTAATCCTGTTCACCCGCGGTCTGTAGCCGCACGCCAACAGAAATAATCAGCCTGCCATTGGACGATTTGTGGCAAGGCCGAAGTCAGGCCAATGACTCTCTAGACAACTTCACAGTACTCTGTCATCCTGACAGCCAACCCTCTCCACTCACACACACACACAGTACATCATACACACACACACACTACGAGACAATACTCAGGTGCATGCAGCACCTGGAACATCTGTTTAAAAGCTTTCTCTGTGTGTGTGTGTGTGTGTGTGTGTGTGTGTGTGTGTGTGTGTGTGTGTGTGTGTGTGTGTGTGTGTGTGATTTAGACTCTGAGAACAGTTACACTCTGAGCTGCGGGGTGCCTGTCCAGCCAGGTAAAGTTCCAGTGAAGAAGAACGTCACTACATCCAGCAGTAGCTCCCTGCAAACCTGCACAGGTACTGTCTCTTTTCTCTGAATAGCTGAATTGTGTTTTATCTGCACTGAGACTCTCATAAACATGGATGCACTACAGTCAAGTATGCACTACAAACAGTATTCATAATGTGCATTAAAACAGCTAACATGCACTGTAAAATATAGTATGCAGTACAAAAACAACTATTCGCTACAAAATCTAGTGCATAAATCTAGTATGTACTACATCTACTCTCAATCTTCAGTAGATCGAACACTTGCCTTTTCATGTTTCCTTCCCATACCATCCATTTTCTCTTCTTTCCTTTTCTTTCTCTCTTTTTTTCTTTACCGGTAAATTGTTTCCTTTTTCCATTTTCTTTTTTTTGTTTCTTTCCCATTCTTTCCAATTTCTCTTCTCATTCCTCTCACACGGAGCCCATAAAGGGACACAGTGAAGGAAAAAGAAATGAGATGGGATGACATTTTGCGTCCTCTCGCAAAAGTTTTGCGTTCCCCCAAGAAACTTTGTGTTCATTTACAAAATGTTTTGTGTTCACTTGAGAAACTTTGCGTTCGGTCGCAAAAAAAAAAACACGTAAAAGTTTTGCGAGCGAACACAAAAAGCATTTAAATATATTTATCCCCATGTCCCTTAATGGGCTCTGTACTCTCCTTTTCCTTTTCCTCTTTTACTTCTTGCTTCTTTTCTTTCTTTTTTGCTCTCTTTACTCTTTCTGTTCTCCCTTTTCTGTTTTTCCCTTCCTTTCCAGATTTTCTTTTTCCTTTCTCTTTTTCTATTTTAATTTTTCCTTTCCTTGTTTCCTGTTTCTACTTCTTTACCTTTCTTTTCTTTATCTGTTTTCTCCTTTATCCTTTCCTTTTCCTGGTCTGTGTACCTGCTGGTAATTACATTTTCTACTTAAAGAGCAATAAAGAGAAATAAAAAATAAAACTGTTTTATTTTTGATTTTTGATTTTGTTTAAGAAAAGCGCATAACACGACTTTTGGTTCATGGCTATTATGAGTGTATGCAAATAAAAATAGACCATTTACTGTGATGTTTTGAATGATGTCTTACTCTTATCTGTATGACCAAAAATGACCATTTTAAGTCCTTTCTGCTCTTATCAGGAAACAGTACAAGGGATTGCACCAGCACCTCCGCTGACCCGAGAGGGTGTTGTTGTGCTTTAAACGAGATGTATATTGGCAAGAAAAATATGCAACAGCCAAACAATATGAAGTAACATTATTATAACTAATTTGCCTAAGCAGTGCATCAGATGAACTTATTATGCATGATGATACAGGCTGTAGAAGACAGGATTTGTTGAAAAGGAGTGTTTCAGGGCATGCAAAACAAATATTAAAGCATAATAAAAAAAATTACCCATGAACAAAAATAGCTTAATTTTTCAGAAAAATCAAACCTTATTTTTTTTAATATTTCTCTTTATTGCTCTTTAAGTAGAAAATCGAATTACCAGAACGTACACTGACCTTTCCTTTCACCGTGAGTCTAGTTTGTCCTACATCTCCTTTCGGTTGGCTCAGAGCGGGACGCCTCTGGTTTTTTGGCCCCTTCAGCAGAGATCAGACAGGACAGCTGTAAACGAGTCGTCTAGCGTGACGTGTTCCGCTCCATTACATCGCATGACAGACACTGGATCACTGCAAGGGCTCAGATACAGAGATCTGTGAGGAGAATTAGGACAGGTCCTATCATTCAACACTGCCGAGGTCACAGACACGCTACTATTATCCCCAGTACTCTCTCTTTCCCGGCTCTCAGAATTCGACATTCCCCGTGTGGTTTGTTGTGTAGATTTTGGACAGCTGAGCAAGACTCAGACAGACAGACAGACTGCTTCGAAATTCTCTCGCATACACAAGCGCCGCTTCTCGTGTTGGACGGCGTACATAGGAATGCTGTGACCCTGAGTAAATGACTCTGTGCTGGCTGCACGTCTATGCTGACAGATTTGAAATACACAGACGTGATTCTACCACAGTGGCTCCTGAGGGCCTCTACACACAGGGGCCCGGGGAGAACGAGCAAACAGACAGTTCGCTTGATTCACACATTCTGAAAAAAAACAACAACACATCGCTGAAAGGTTCACTACCGAAACCCCCTGCTGTCGGGTCCAAAACCGCCACACGCTCGATATGCTTTTAGAAGACCAGCTGAAGTCCTCAACCGCAGTGTGTTCTCATTTCAACTCCTGACCCTTCGTCTCCCTTCACTCCCTCACTGACTTTGGACTTGTTGTGTTAAACTAGACACTCATATTTTTAATACTTTGGAATGGGCCGCTCAGCCCACAGGACAGATTTAGTGTGCTTGAATGTTGGATTTCAAAAAGGCTTCATATTTTGGTGTTTTCCATGATTATTATCCAAACCGTGCAAGTGAAAGTGAGACGTTGCCTGTTCCCCGTCCATCAGAGATGCTGGCCCAGCCTGTGAAGCAGAAAGCACGGTTTAAGATCAAAGACGCCAAGTGCCACCTGAGACCCCGCAACAAGGAGAAACACCGGGACACGGGGAAGCAGAGCCTGCAGGGTGAGAAACACATAAAGCTTTTCATTGAAGGATTCTCATTCCCTTTACCTTTTTCCTTCTCATTCGCCCTGTGTCCTTTCCTTGCTGTTTTCCTCTTTCCTTTTCTTTTTCCTCTTCCCTTTTCATTTCCTGTTTCCTGGTTTTTTTTTTTTTCATCTTCTGTTTCTAATTTTTCACATTTTCTTCTTCTCTTCTTTTTTCTTTTCCCTTTTCATTTCTTGATTTGTTTCCTTTTCTTTTTTCTCTACTTGTTCCCTGTTCCTGTTTCATTTACATTTTCCTTTCTCTTCTTCTTTTTTTATCTCTTTTCTTTTTCTTTTCTGATTTCTTTTCTCATTTTTTGAAATATGTTTTTCCTTTTGTTTACTGCTTCTTGTTTCCTTTCCTTCTTTCCTTTTTTTCTCCTTTGTCCTGTTTCTTACTCTACCTTTTCCTTCTCATTTCCATTTTTCTTCTACCTCTTTCTCCTTTCCTTGTTTCTCTTTTTTCTTTTCTCATGTTTTTTACTCCTCTGTTTTTTTATCTGTTTTTCATATTTACTTTTCCTTCTCCCTATCATTTTGCTTTTGTTTCCTTTTTCCTGTTTTGTTTACTTTTCTCTTTTTTGACCTTTTCTTTCTCAACTCTTTTATTTCCCATTTCTGTTTTTCCCGTTTCCATTTTCTCTTTTCTTTTCATCTATTTTTCCTCTCTCTTGTTTCTTTTTTTCCTAATCCTCTCTTTCTGATTTCCCGTTTCATTTACTATTCTCCTTTTCCTTATTCCCTTTCATTTGTCTTCCTCTTTTACCTTTCCTGTCCTTTCAGCAGCTGGTCAGTTCCCTTGCACAGACGACTGTCAGGTGACGTTTGTGAATCTGAAGTGCGACTCTTCCAAAAAGCGCCGTCGTGGCCGGAAGTCTCCATCAAAGGAAGTCTCCCACATCACAGCAGAGTTTGAGATGGAAATGAAAGAAGAGGAAGCCTCAGGTAACATTACCTGCATGTGTGTACAGTAGTTCTCTCTTGTTAACAGTTGCGTTCCCATGTCCAGCCATCTGTGACTTCAGAGTGTAAATGTGATGTCTTTTTTTGTCTTCATTTATGTGTCAGAATCATGTAATGTGGATTGTGTGCGTGAGAAGACCAAACAGAGGCTTCAGAATGCCATGCGCACACTGAGGAAGTCCATCAGTAAACAGCAGTTCTACATTCAGTTCTCCGGCACTGCGTACGAGGTGGCCCAGCGTGCCGTGCGACAGACAGAAGGAGATGAGACCTGCAGTATAGGACAGGTCCTCACTGACGGGAAGTGCGGTGAGTATTTTGGGATAAGGGTTTTGTTTTCTGATCTGGGGTTGAAGACACTTTCATAAATCTTGTGTCTGTGTGTTTGGGTGTGTTTCTGTGTGTTCGGGTGTCTCCCAGTCAGCTGCGGTGTGGGAACGTTCTACAGCGGAGAACAGGAACAATGTGTCATCTGTCCACCAGGAACCTATCAGGACAGGGAGGGCCAGCTGTCCTGCGAGCCCTGCCCCAGCCCCGAGGGACAGGGCATCGCAGGGGCCAAGAACGTCTCTGAGTGCGGAGGTGTGTGTGGATACACATTATCAAACACTCAATCAATGAATAGCTTTGTGATGGTAATGACACATACCTATTGATTATTGGAGCTGATTAATGCAAGACCACGTTTTGTTTTTTAGTTTTTTTTTCAAATTAATCAATAGATTTTGAAATTCAGGGTCAAAAAATCCCACAATTGCTCTTTATCATGCAAATGCAAGATTTCTTATGAAGGACTTAGCAAAGTCTGGATCAATTGGTACTAGCTGCTAATTTGAACTATTTGAGCAGCTAAAAAGTATTTGCCTGACAGCATACAAACACCCTTATTAAGTGATTATCATATATTCATGGTAAAATGTCAAGACGAAATGTTTGCAAATATTTGTGCTGCAGTGTCATGATGCTTGTTCAATTGACTTGATTGAAGTCACTTTGGTTTTAGCCCCCTTTGTGGAATAAAAAAAAAATCAAACAATCTCATGATACATAACTGATGAACGTCATGAGACACTTCTCTGTTTATCTAGTTATTTAGCAAAATGCTCAGGTTGTGGAAACAGGGGCTATGAAGCTCCAGAAACAACAAAAGCACCATTAAAATCGTCTAGACAACTTGTTTTCTATACTCAGTAAGTCTTATAAAGCTATCTTGATAATCTTTGTAAAGTCCAGACTGAAATTTACATTGTTTTTCTCTTTGGTTGAACCATCCCCTATTTTCATTTTGAAAAATGAAGAAAAAATAAATAACAAGAACACAAATACACTACTGTTCAAAAATAAAATTCTTTATGGAAATTAATATTTTTATTCAGCATGAATGCATTACATTTTATTTCTGTTTTTAATTATGTTCTTTTGAACCTTACAGTTGAATCAGCACATTAAAATGATTGGGATTGGGAGTAATGATGCTGAAAATCCAGCTTTGCATCACAGGAATAATTTACATCTAAAATATATTAACTTAGAGAGCAGTTATTTCATCTTGAATGGTAGTGCATAATCAAAATAATCTTGTTTTATTTGTTAAATGCTCAACATACTCAAGATGTCATTCTCTGGTTGTAGGCCAGTGTCCTGCCGGTCATTTCTCTGCTGATGGCTTCCGCCCGTGCCAGCCGTGCCCGCTGGGCACCTTCCAGCCTGAGCCGGGCCGCGTGCTGTGCTTCCCCTGTGGAGGAGGACTCTTGACTAAACACACGGCCAGCACGTCCTTTAGAGACTGTGAAGCCAAAGGTATGATGCAACACTGCAAAATAGGCACATTTCTTATGTCCATATTTACTTTGTATTTTCACTTCCCCATATTTCTAGTTCACTGTGCTCTTGGGCATCATTATAATGCCAGCACGCACCGGTGTATTCGTTGTCCAGCTGGAACTTACCAGTCTGAGTCCGGACAGAACTACTGCATCACCTGCCCTGGAAACACCACTACAGATTTTGACGGAGCTAACAATGTATCTCACTGCAAAAGTAAGGCATATATATGCACATCCATTCTCAGATCCCATGATAAGCAGTGAATTCACGGGTTTGTCTGTTCTCATCCCTTGCAGATCAGCTATGTGGCGGTGAGCTGGGAGATTTCATGGGCTACATCGAATCTCCCAACTATCCCGGCGACTATCCATCTAATGTGGACTGTGTTTGGACCATTAACCCTCCGAACAAGAGGCGCATCCTTATTGTTGTACCAGAGATCTTCCTGCCCATTGAGGATGAGTGCGGGGATGTTCTGGTCATGAGGAAGAGTGGTATGGTATATCTGTCATTTTGGATGCTAGTTAATTATTGCAAGCAGGAATGCAAATTATTGAGCTCCTCTTCTCTCTTTTTAGCCCTGTCCACTTCCATTACGACTTATGAGACATGCCAAACCTATGAGCGACCAATCGCCTTCACCTCCCGTTCACGCAAGCTGTGGATCCAGTTCAAATCTAACGAGGGGAACAGTGGAAAGGGATTTCAGGTTCCATATGTCACTTACGATGGTAAGATACAGATACAGTCCAAACACAACCACATGTAGCCACACACATTCACATGCTACGGTAAATTCGATGTAGCCCTTGAAATCTCATTTTTGCCCACTGTCGCTCACTGGATATTTTCTCTTTTTCGGACCATTCTCTATAAACCCTAGAGATGGTTGTGCAAAAATCCTAGTAGCAGTTTCTGAAGTACTCAGACCAGCCCATCAGGCACCAACAGCCCTGCCACGTTCAAAGGCCTTTATTCCCCATCCTGATGCTCAGTGTGAACTTCGGCAGATCGTCTGCATTGAGCTGCTGCCATGTGATTGGCTGATTAGATATTTGTGTTAATGAGCAGTTGAATAAGTTATTTAGGTACATAAATAATATACTACATTTACTAATTTCAGTTTGTTTGTGTTTTTGTCATTATAGAAGACTACCAGCAACTTATAGAGGACATTGTTCGAGACGGTCGACTTTACGCCTCTGAAAACCACCAAGAGATATTAAAAGTGAGCATTTATTTTCACTACAGTAGTCAGACATAACTTTATATCCCTCTTTAAATGGCATGTTTCTCTGTTTTCAGGATAAGAAGCTGATCAAAGCTCTGTTTGATGTGCTAGCCCACCCTCATAACTACTTTAAATACACCGTGCAGGAATCAAAGGAGATGTTTCCACGTTCCTTTATCAAGCTGCTACGCTCCAAAGTCTCCAGGTTTCTACGGCCGTATAAATAGAAACCCGAACATTACTTCCACGACCCCGGCGCTATCCCCATCTCTCTTCCTGTCTTTTCTCCACTAGCTCCCAGAAGGCCTAACTACTGCAAGAAGATAAAGACGTTTGGCCTTCTTCCTGTCTGACATTTGTCCCTTTTTTGTCTTTGTATGTTTTTTGTTTGCTAATATTTATGTGCTTGATTTTGCAAAAGCCCTCTTTGGATGTTTGATATCTACAGTATATATTTGTAAGTGTGTGTGTGTGTGTGTGTGTGTGTGTGTGTGTGTGTGTGTGTGTGTGTGTGTGTGTGTGTGTGTGTGTGTACAAAAATGATGTGCAAGCTTATGGCTTATTAGGACACATACAGACACACACAGATATATATATTCTTGTTTGGAAAAGGTTATTTTCATGCCCCTGATGTGCACAAGGGGTTTTAATATCCTAGTGCACTTAAAGTAAGTGGTTACTTAATGAGAAAGTAATCACTTTCTGTTCTGACCACAAAAAAAATAAAAGACAAAGCCAGACAAGTGAAAGATAAAAATAAAAAAACAGGATAAAAGACAAAAACTACCTGTCAGTATGAGAGTTAGAGTTACGTGTACGTTGTTTAACTAGTATTTGGAGCTTCAACTGCACTTGAATTTTATATTGTAGAGAATAAGGAAATATAAGTTGCTTTTTTTCGTTGTTGTTTTTGTTTTTGTTGTATAGAGATGTTTTACCTTGGTCGTAGAAACAAGAAATGTCCGTACTGCCCCTCTACAGGGATACAGAAAGACATTCTCACCTCTCCCTCTCCTGAAAACAAAACACACTTCATAATAATCTCAGTTTAATATCAGAAAAGTATTAATGTTGAAGTGCCATCTGGTTTTATTGGGTTTGTACCTCTTTGTCAGCTTGACAAGTATACAATTAATTTCTATAAGATTACATGATGCAATGAGTTTGTCATTAACCTGCGATTTAGATTTTGAGAAATTGTAAATATGGTGATCATTTTTGGCAGACTTTTTTGCTTGTGTCATGAAACTCATGGAAATGGTGAAGAGTTTATTCAGAACAACAAACTAAATTTTGGATTTAGAGACGTATTATGGTGTATTACATAGTTATATCATATCTATTACATAGTAATTGCATATCACCTTTGTGCTGTGCACAAAGACACATATTTTGCTCTTGTTGTTGAACTGTGGATGAAGATTAGAGGCTGTTTGTTGAACAGTTGAACATCACAATTAAATCAAATTACACAACCACATACATCTAGATGAGCCATAAAGTCACTGAAATACAGATCTACTATTACCTGTCATTTTACAGTGTTTTGCATATATTCCAGTTTGGGAGGGAGGGGCGGAGTGATCGTTCTAAAGCTGCTTTGTTATATGAGCACTTATTAATGCTTGTATTCGTAATATCCACATATGGACAGGGAAACACATTCGCTCATGCATTGAGCATAAATAATCATACATTCATGCATGTACACACAAATGCTGTAATACATATTATGCTAGCACAGTAATTTATGATTTGTGAGATAACCGCAGGTTGTAGTTGATCTTTTGTGTGTGTATGTGTGTGTGTGTTAATCACATACTGTTGTCTCATTTGATTACTAAAACAAAGGCATGTGACTGTTTGAGGAACTGTTGCCATTAGCAACGAAGAAGAACGTGTACACATGCAAAATCACACAATTTTCACAAAATACACACACAAACACACACCTTGATGGCTTCACACACAGATTTAAGTACTTTTCCCCTCAGACGGAGAGAGTGACTCAGACTGCTGCTGGTGTGATTTGTAAGCTTTATGAATACAGATGTGTAAATGATGTACAAATGTTAGTGTTTTGTTTTTAAAGTTAATATTTACAGTAGAAGGGGACAATATGCTGGGAAAGGTCACAGTCTGACATGTTCAGGACTGTTTCGGAAGGCTCTGTTGAATTAAATGCTTTCCACCATGGTGAATGACCACATTTCAGACGAATGAACAATTCATCAGTGTGAAATCAACCCCAGAAGGTGTGTAGAAGAGAATGGGAACTATTGTTAAGACCTCACTTTATTAATAAATCATTCAAATCTCACGCTGTTTGTTGTGCTGTTGTCTTTCAATTGTTTAAAGCAATTGTTGCTTATTCTCATTATTTATTTAGCCTATTAGTTAAATATTTTCTTTTAAGAGGAAAAATTAGAAAAAAACACCCTTATGTCACATAACGCCATTTTGAATGATTTGTCGTCCTCTTGTGGTCATATTAATATAGGCCTATCATCAAAAAGCATGCCGTTTTCTCCCCACAAAGGGGCACTGTGGATCAAGATTTTTTGGACCAAAACTAATTTGAAAACTAAAAAGGTTTTTATTCATGTTTCAGAATTCAATTTTTAAATACCACACTAGACTGTTTTGGAACATCTTTTTGATTAAGGTTTTAAAAAGCCACTACTACTTTAATATGACATGCAGATCAAGGTCAGAAAAAAATACAAAAATTGTGTTCTGTGAATACAATTCATCAACAACAAACGGGTTAGCAATAGTAAAAGGTTGGCTTATGATTAATAATGAAGTTACATGACTGAAGCTCTAACCCATAGTAGGATTCGCCAAGAGGAGGGGAGAAAGATCCAGAGCAGCGCGAGGGGGAGTGTCTCCAAGCGCGACATACGCACACAGACACACACACACACACGCGCGCGCGCGCGCACGCACACACACGCATACGCATACCGGGGCACCACGCGACTCCAGTTCAAACAAACCAGCGCGAGCCTCTGCAAACAGGAGCCGCTGCGTTTTCACGCTCCTGCCGGTTATGTGTTAGTCTTTACCTGCACATCTCCGAAAACACGTTGGCGTTAGACTCTTGAGTTTGAAAAGGTAAGTATATTTCTGCTATGTAAATCAGCACCGAATATATTTTGAATATGCATGAATTAATATGTATAAGAGAGTGCGCTGTTATAAATGATCCTCGTCTGTTTGGAAAGAAGAGACAGTTACCATAGATACAGTCAATTCTTGAATAATTGTTAAACATGAGTGATTGATTTTTGGCATTGATATTATATTATGTGTTGGTTTTATTCCTTGTTACTTACACCTTATCGTGTTTATCTGGCAAAGGACACCTTGCAAAATTATACTCAATGAAAAGCAAATTGTCATGCAATCTAGCCAATCAAACTGGCTCTTTTTGTGAACAGTGCCAACAAGTATGTGGATATAAATTTTTGGACATGATGCCATGTTATAACCTTTTTTGTTGTTGTTGTTGTTGTTTTTTTAATTTCTTTGAAATACTACAGTTTATCAATATGGAAATCCTTCAGTCAGTACCATGATATATATCAAAGTGCCATCGTGATTCCATCACTTTACTATACGGTATCACATTACTTTTTTTTACAAGAGTAATATATTATAGTTTTGTTTAAAAAAATAATAATCTTACCATCTACTGGACTATTATTCAAAGCTTTTGTCCCACATAGTTTTACTTAGTGTGCTTAGTCATCATCCATCTTTTATGAATTGTCTTCATTTTTCACACACAATTTTTTTCTGTTTGTGCATGGTTTGAGCACATCTGCATTTCTCAAGGAATGGAGTAGAAAGCTTTCAGCGTGTTCCCTACTTGTTATTTCAGTTCAAAAATAACATTTTAGCTCCCCTTTCTTTCAGGGGGCTTTTGTGTCCTCTTTCCTCCCAAACAATTGTCTCCGTTGCATCGCATCTTTTTTTTCCTCCCGTCTTGAAAGTGCAGGGAACTCTATTGTTAGACATAGAAATCGTGACAGAATGGTTACCATGGCTTTGTGTAAGATCTCGGCGCTAACACACAGGAGAGTGGGACATACCGCCGTCAACCGGGCGTCTGATTGTGGGTTTTGATAATATGCCTCTGTCACCACTCACGTCTCCCTTTATCTTGTATCTCGTACCTTTTTTCCCTCAGGTGTATTGTGATTGAGGGGAAGCATGCAGGCTCTCTATCCCAGCAGCAGAGGCGTACGGTGGGCCAGCCACTGAATACGGTCCTGGACATCCCAAAGACTTGCACAAGACAATCTGATCCCAGCTAAAGTGGAATCCTATTAAGCAAACACCACCGGACAAGAGCGTCTGTGTAAGAGAGGGAGAGATAGTGTGTGTATGTGTGTGTGTGTGTTGCCATGGCTTTCACACTTTCGGAAATCATGGCAGCCCGACGACAGCAGCAACAGTCTCAGAGAGGAGGAAGAGGAGCGGTAGAGGTGGACGAATACAGCTCTAACCCAACTCAAGCCTTCACCTTCTACAACATCAACCAGGGTCGCTTCCAGCCGCCCCACGTCCACATGTAAGAAACTCGCATGTACACATTTGGTATGGGTCACTGTGGTTTACTAGTTGTTCGACAACCGATTCGTTTTTAAATAAGATTTTTAGCAGCATCACTTTAATTTGCACGCTGACAGCATGATTTGCTTTAACTGACAGTTTGCTTTGCATGGTAAAACTCCCCTTTTAAAACACCACTTCTACAGCCATGTGCATTTCGATGGACATGTTTGGGTGTTCAGTCAAAATTCATGCTGTTTTTTAAGCAGCTTACGCCATGAGCGTTGTCTTTTTAAGATACCAAATGTTTCCTATGAAATGCTTCAAGTTGGGTTCATGCGAATATCGAGAATCTGTATTATTCAGGGATCCCTTAAAAGAGACTAGTTTGTTGCTTTTGAAAATGTGATTTTGCGCATGCTTTTATCCATGAGGGTTTTTTTTTCAGATGGGCCATATTTCATTGTTGCTATTTTTTAAATTGTTTTATTCATGCCATTTTACAAAGGAAAACAATTCACAGCTATTATTTGCAAATGTGTGTGTGTGTGTGTGTGTGTGTGTGTGTTGTCGGTAGAGTCTGTGTGGTCGACCCAGTAGGAGATGCTCTAAAGTGGGCCATTCTTATTCAAAACTCTGCCATGTCCCTCAGAGACCCGTTTCTGCCAACGCAACTGTTTAAGCCATGAGAGAACGATATATAATCTTATGTATTCCCACTCCTCTCTCTCTCTCTCTCTCCCTCTGTCTATCCACAGGGTAGATCCGTTACCCCATGACTCCCCCAAGCCCCCGGGCTACACACGGTTCGTCTGCATCTCCGACACACACTCGCGCACTGACACTATTCAGATGCCGTACGGTGACGTCTTACTGCACACTGGAGACTTCACAGAGCTCGGTCTGCCCAGCGAAGTCAAGAAGTTTAACGACTGGCTCGGTGAGAGGTTTTTTTTATTTGTTCTCTTCCTTAAAAAACTTTTGCAGGCTGTTTGACTCAAAATATTATTTATTTTTTTGCAATACTTTCATGGCCATTTTCTGCAAAGATTTTGTGGATTTAAATGATAAAATATGTTAAGCAGAGCTAAGAGAGCAGTCTTACTCTTATTAAAAAAAAAGGAAGAAAATGTTAAAGAACATGCGAGATGTGGAGCTTTGTGAATGATGCATGTTCAAATTCTACAGAAGCCTAGATCTTTTGAAAATGTACTTTCATGTACTTGAAAACATACTGTACCAGTCCAAATAGACTTATTAGAAACTTTCACAGATTTCTGATGTCATCTATATGCTTTTATAAAGCCTGTTTCATAAACTCAGGCAGAAATAAGATTGAGAAAAGGGACGCATTGAACATAAAAATGTTAATGCAAGCTTTTTTATTTATATTTTATTTATTAAAATTTGTAATTTTATGTAAAATGTTATAAATTGAATGTTATATAATTTTATACAGATTATTATAATTGTATTATTAGTATCACTATAGGAAATAAAGCACAGAGATCTTTCAACATAAACGTTATGAGAAATCTTGAAAAGATACCTTTTTGAAGTAACAAGCTTTGATAAAATAATTTCAGAATATTGTAATGAATTTGAGAATATCTAGAAGTCATAGTCATGATGTTTTAGATGTTTTTATTTATTTATTTTTATTTATAACTTACTGTACACATGTGCATGTCCAAAAACTATGAGAGAGGCTCAGTAATAAACAGAATAAGAAAGATGACTGGTGTTGTTTGAGGATAGGGAATAGAAAGCAGCAGATCTGGATAGATGGAGGGATGGAGGGATGGAGGTTAGTCAGCGGGGTGCAGAAGACACCAGTCAGATTAAGACTGTCGCTCGTGTGTCTCATCCTCTTTCCCGCTATTGATTCTCTGCTGTCCTGCCTCTCTCTTTCTTTCTGGCACGCCGTCCCTGTGCCAAAAAGGGAGTTTGCATGTTTGTTCTCACGTTTGTCTCTGTATAAATATTTATAACGTGATTCTTTTTCTCATCTCTGAGTCTTTGCTCCTGTGTATCTAAGAGAACTTGCTGCGCACATGCTTCCTTTATACAGCAACAATCCTCAGAGATATGATTTACTTTTTACCTCACAATACTTTAAAGTGTGTGCCAACACACACACACACACACACACACACACACACTATCACATGGACTTCCTCATATGGTGGTGCTCTTAACTCTAACCTAGACTCAAGGCCTCCTTGTCAGTTTTATATTTCTCTCTTTCGCTTCGACACTCTGATGTTTGTGAAATCTGTTCCCTCTCTTTTTGTCTGGGCTCTTTGAGACAGCTTGAACATGTCAGCCTCAATATTTTAGCCAGTTTGGGTTCTTCAATAATGGAGCATCACCTTAAACCTCAAAGTAGGTGTGGAAATACATGAAAGATGGTTTATTTATTTAGTGGATAACATGGATTCCAAAACGTAGTTATCATGTATATAAACCTACAACAGAGTAGCTTGGTAAACTGGTGTTATGTGTCCTAGTTGTTTCTATATTGTGTGTTTTAGCACTGCCCAGATGGGGAAAGAACAGTGATGTGTCATAGCGATTGAAGATATGTCTTGACTCTGGTGTGTGTTTATATAGACAAAAAAATGCCTTGCCTTGTGCTGTAGGTGAGTGATAGACTTGTGTTCACTAATAGGGAAATAAACTGAAGTCTTTTAAAGCCACTTTTTGTAATGTCTATTTAATTATATTTACCTGCCTTCATAGTGTGGTTTCTTTATCTTCATTTACACGCTTTTCTCAGTGAATGTTCATACATATATGTATGTATGTGGTTTAATTTGATTCATTAATTGACATGACACACTACCATTCAAAAGTTTGAGTTTGGTCAAATTTATAGTTTTTTTTTTTTTTTTTTGATAAGTTAATACAGCTCAATACAGGAAAAACAGTAATATTGTGAAATATTATTACAACTTAAAATAACATTTGTATTTTAATTTATTTGAAAATGATAGTTTATTCCAGTGATGCAAAGCTGAATTTCCAGCAGCCATTACGGCAGTTTTCAGTGTCACATGATCCTTCAGAAATCATATATACTATGCTAATTTGCTGCTCAAGAAACATTATCAATTATGCTTTTAGGGAAACTGTCATACATTTTTTTTCAGTATTCTTTGGCGAATTCAAAAGAACAGCATTTATTTGAAATAGAAATATACATTAAATAAGTTATGTCTGTGCGGACAGTAGTAGTCCAGTCCCATTTAAGAAGTTTGCTTGTTCGAGCACTCTAAGGATTCACAGGTGTTTTTTGATGCATTGTTTCTCACTGTAAATCATTATGTGCAGAGAAGCGTGTCTGAAGTAGATATTATACTTTCTTTCTCTCGGGTCAGGAAGGTTTGGTAGTTCCCCTTCTTGTTCTGTCCTGTCCACATAATGAATAATAGATTAGCCCAATGGTGATGTGACAGCTGCGTGGGCTGTGTGAGATGTGTGTTCGAGTGAGTGTGTGGGGTGGAAGAATCTTGGGAGAAAAGTTTATACCTTTCTCACTCATTTTTTTCCCCCTCTCTCTCCTCTTAACTTTGGAATTTTCCCTCCATTCTCTCTCTCTCTCTGGTCTGTATCTGGAGAGAAAACCGTCATGAAACTTTAATGTGCTCTCCCTTTTTCTTCCTTCAAGCTCTACGGCTCTTTTTTTTTGTTGTTGCTTTTTTTCCACCCTGCCATGGGTTTAGTCAGCTGAAGGTTTAGCTGTGGATTATTAACAAGGAAGCTTGACACTGCTTTACGGTTTTTCACTTAAAGTGTAAAACACAATCTCAGGCATAGATTAGATCTTTGTGTAGTTTTGTGGCTGAATACAGTGTGTCTATGGATCTATGTGTATGGCATGTCATTTGTTTACTACTGTAACTAATATTAATATCTTTTTCGTCTTATTGCTTTCTTAAAGTCGGCATGAAACAGAAGTTGTGATTAATCTTTTCTTTCGTGTTGTGACATGTATCTGAGTTAGGCGGCTTCCTGAACAAGAAAAAATGTTTGCTGGGACATGATTCTGTCCATTGGTGGCAATTGATTGGATCGTTGGACCATTATGGTTTTTCTTATTGGTCGATCTCATGTGAGTGACGCCCTCACGTCGTTCCGCCCTCACTCTGTAATACTGTCAGTTATTTTGATGTAATAGTACAGGGGCACATGGTTTAAAAAAATAATATTAATGATGTTCACGGGTAAATAATTTATAATAAATATTGCGATATTCCGTAGAAAAACTTAAATTTCTTCAAATGTTACCTGTACGGTTCTTTTTTTTTCTTTTTTTTTCATTTAGAAGAATGTATTTCTCTTTTCCATGACAGTGTCCGTGACCTGTCAAGATTCAACATGGAATAAAAGCACTGTAATGCTTCAGCTATTTTGTAGTATGATTAGGAGCAGACCAACATTTTTTAATGGATTTAAAATTTTCTAATTTCTCCACAGAAAAAAAATTACTGCGTACAATACAGTAAATATGAAAAAAATTTCAATAAGCATAAGCAGGAAAATATTAATTGTTTTATGTACAGTTCTATACAAACTACCAGTTTTATACAGATTCAGTTTATGTTCCTACCTTGTGCCCTGCCCTGTGTGTGAGAGAAAAACTGATTACTTCTGTATGGGTGGGTTCTGTGTGTGTGTGTTTGTGTGTGTGTGTGTGTGTGTGTGTCTGAAAAACCCTACATTATGGGGACAAAATGTCCCCACAAAGATAGCAATGTCTGAAATGCAATGGCCATTTTTTGGTCCACATGAGGAAAACTGTTTATAAATCATACTAAGTGATGTTTTTTGAAAATGTAAAAATGCGGAAAGTTTTGTGTGATGGGTAGGTTTAGGGTTAGTGTAAGGGGATAGAATATACAGTTTGTACTGTATAAAAATCATCATGCCTATGGAGAGTCCCCACAAAGATAGCGTACCAGACGTGTGTGTCTGTCTGTGTGTGTGCTTGTTATAATACTGTGTGTTTACATTTCACATGGACACATGAAGAAACACAAAGAACACCTACACCTTTTGTGTGTTTGTGCATGTTGGCAGAAAGATTCTTCACTTCACTTCTTCAAAGCGTCACTGTTCTCTGTTGAGCCGGGATTTATGGACTAAAAAAGATCTAAAAAGAAGGAAGAGGGTGAACCGAAGGGTTGAAACAAGTGAGAAGCTTGAACTAAATAAATCAAATGTTAAAAATATGCTTTAAAGGGGTCATATCGTGAGAAATCAAATCTTCCTTGATCTTTTGAAATAAAAGCATTCGATGCACTATGAAAACATTCAACTCTGACTGTTTTTCAGAATGTAGTCCAAAAAGACTAAGCTGGAAAAAAAACTTGGTCTGTGCTTCCTTAACTTTAACATCAGATAGATAAATGCTGGGTCTCCCACATCTGATATTCACTATTTGAGTGGCACGTTTCCACACAGATTGTTTTATGAATATTTTTTCAATGTAATTTAGATTTGGAGGCCAAAAAAGCTTTGAATGGGTAAAACCTAAATTCTCTTTAACGAAAAATTATTTTATTGGTTCAAATTCTATATAAACCCTTTAAATATAAAGGAATTTCTTTACAATTTGGCCACCTGTAGTCAGAACGCTGTTTTCATGTAAAATCAACCAATCAGCATCACCACAGTCAGGGTCTTTGATTTTGATCCCATCTACAGTTTGTTCATACAGAATTTTTTTTAAAATGAAAAACGAACTAAACAAACGATTAATCAGCATCATTGTGTAAGAAAGTCAGAAAAAAATCTGTTAAACCCATTAAAATATGTATATTAACAGAAACTTTGTAAAGAGAGGCAGGCATTTTCATATTCTTTTTAATGTATTGCAGTGACATGAATTATTTATCCAATGAATGCACTGCAAAACGCAACATGACAGCCTGACGGTTTTACCTGAAGAATGAGATGGAAACTGAAGTGTTTTTGTCTTTTGCCTAAAATTGTCCAAATCTGTACAATAAAGAGCTGTGGTTGTCCATTTATATTTCACAATACACCCTGATTAAATTTAATTTGTGTAAAATGCACAGTTATGCCGTTGGCAGATACTTTCTCAGTCAGCCAACTTACAAGAAAGTGCACGTATCACGTAGGTGGCAAACGTCTGCAGCATCACACACACACACACACACACACACACACAGTGTGAGACAGCTCCATAATCCTCTTGAATGAGCTCTGAATTTTGGAGGTTGGAGGATTTGCTCCATCAAAGTCCAAAGACCACCCACCAGAACAGAAATGACAATAGCACTCAAATCCGGACACTTCCTCTGGGCTTATGCACCTCTAAAGCCCTTATTTTAATGGTCCACAGCACACACACACACACGTCAGTGCTGTAGCTCACAAGACATGTTAAGAGTGAGACGTTTTGGATGGCAACTGCTTGTGTGTGTGTGTCTTAAGTTGTTGAACATGCTATTCTCGCTGCACGTTTGCCTCTGTGTGAGCACGCACGGGCCTGCATTCATCCACTTTAATTGCGCTCTTTTTGAAGTGAAAAGAACAGAAGCTGTCTGTCAGATTCACAGTGAAATTTAAGCTATTGCCTCCTTGAAAGTGCTTTTGAAATCAAAGACAAAGAGCCCAAGAAGATAGAAACTAATAACAACAAGCAGCGCACACTCGTCCGTGTGTCCGGATTAGGCATTTTGGGCTGAAATCGGCATGCTTTTTTCTTTTCCATTTCCCGCTCCTCCTCATCACAAAAGCTTTGGGCTCGTCTTTTCCATCCTCCCTCTTGCTGGCGTTTTGTATTTGTGTGATTGATTGCTTCCAAAGACTTTTTTTTTTTTTTTTTGCTTTGTGTTTCTAAGAGAATGACTCCATTGTAAAATGGTGAGTCTCTCTGTAATTCTTTCTTTGAAGGAGTCTGGCCGTTTGTGGAATCTATATAAGAGAGAAAAGGAGTGTGAGAAGGAGAGAAAAGAAAGGCAATGAGTACACGTAGATGAACATATGCACCGGGAGATTTTCACACTTTTGCAGTGCCTACACATGTACGTGAAACCGATGGTGCACAACATAAACACGGTATGGAATTTATCCCTTTTTTTTCTTCTTTTTTTTTGATGCGAGGACACACATAAACAAATGACTGTATGTTGTGAGAACATAGACGAATAGAAGGAGAACTGTGGGTCATGATCCCAAAATACAGGGTTATGGATGGCATTGAAACACAATTCAAAAATGAAATGCAGTGTAAAGCAATGCAACTATAAGGGACAGAATGCTCAAGCGCATGCTCTTCATGAGTTCTCAGCTGGTCAACATACCATCACAAGTAAGCTACGTACATACACAATATTGTTTTGGATGTTCGGTAAGTTCCGTCTCAAAATAGGCAATACGTCATAAAAGCCGACCAATCATGTTGTGAACATATCCTTATGCCTTTAGGTTCGGTGATAAAAATGCCAATCTAAACGCTAAGTGGACCAGGACTAAATGTTTTTTTTTTTTTTTTTTTTTTTTTGGTCTGTACCAAACGAACCAAGCCCAACCGAACTACAAGTGTGAACACACCCTTAGTCCTGGTCCGCTTAGCATTCACTTTGGCATTTTAACACTGAACCTAAAGATACCGAACCTAAAGGCATAGGGACATGTTCACAACCTAATTGGTCTGCTTTTATTACGTATATTTCGTGACGGAACTTACCGAACATTCAAAAGAATGCTGTGCGCTGAGCTAAATGGTATGTTGACCAGTTGAGAGCTCATGAAGAGCTTATAAAATAAAAGGAGTCAAAACAGCGGCAGGAATCCCTCCGTCACACACACACAAACGAAGATCTGCTGCTTTCAGGGGTCTCGGTCTGCTTGTTTGGTGTCACCAGGGGTCAGATGGCAGCATTCACACTTATTCAAATGAACCAGACTAACAGAGCAATCGCTCCAAGGATCATTTTAATCGAACCAAACCTGCCAAGTGTGAACACCCTTATTGAGCATAAGTTCTGTCTCTACTATAGGGATAAGGTAGTTACATTGATTCCAACGTGGCCAGCCATAACATTTTGTTTATATGTCTATTTGTTTGCTTATCTGTTTGTGGGGTGGTGATGGCGCAGTGGATAAGACACATGCCTTTGGTGTGAGAGACCCAGGTTCGAATCCACTTTGAGACACCAATGTGTCCCTGAGCAAGACACTTAACCCCTAGTTGCTCCAGATGCGTGCGACCTCTGACATGTATAGCAATTGTAAGTCGCTTTGGATAAAAGCGTCAGATAAATGTAAATGTATCTGCCTATTTATTTTATTTTTTTTAAAGACATTTGCTTGCTTTTGCTTGCTAAACCAATTTGAATATAAGGTTGGGTCTTGAAGCAAAATCAGTTGAGAACAACTGAAGTAAAGTACAATGCCAAGACCAATCAGAATGAAGTATTCCTTGTAATATAGAGGGTGTATTGACAGTTTTCTGAAAAATGTATGTTGAATTATGAAGGGTTTGACATGCGTTAGAATATGAACTCTAAAAATCTGCTTGGAAATCAAATCCGATCACAGTAAAGCAAACGACCGAGCTTGAAGATAGTTCTTTATTATGTGTATTACAAAACTGTTGAGCAAACATGAAAGATATCAGAGCTCTGCCTCTGGAAGGAGGCTTTAAATCTGCAAGACTCCTGTGCTGATTCTTGTAAAGCATCTGCCACGGACACATAAAACTCACTCTTAATTTTTGTCCATGTCTTACTTTTACGATCATCTCCCAGCGATGGTAAAATTGTGCTTACGGACGCAGATTTTGAGAGGTGCCGTGGAGTATTGTGCGTGTGTTAAGTGTCAGGAAAATTGCTGTTAAGTCACACGCTTTGAGCATAAGCATGTGCGAGGGACTGCGTGTGTGTGTGTGTGCGCGCTCTGTCAAATGTTTTTTTTGCAGGTCCTCAAAACCAGAACCCCCCCACATCCTTCCCGCCCACAATTTAATTGCTGCTTTTCAAGGACTCGCTTGGCTGCGTAATTGTCAAAACACAGGCTGACTGAACTCTCCGTCACACCTCAAACCTTACACTTTCTGACGCATCTCATCTCTTTTATGACACTTTTCAAATAAAGGGAACATTTCCAGATGTTTGTCGTAATTTCGCCTCGGATCCGCAGGGCTGCGGGGAGAGCGATTTGGAGAGAGGAGATTTGTGGGGACAGACTGTCTTTGTGTTTGTCAGGCGTGGACAGGTTCGCTCCCCGGTGTGGTGAAGATTTTATAGAACTGTGAAAAAATGGAGATGGAATGAGGAGTAATAATATTTGTGCATTTATTGATGTCAGAATTATGAAGTGCTATATTCATTTGCATTGTTCCAGAGACGAGCCGATAACGAGTTCTTTAAGAGTCCAGCTTCATGTTCTGATTTACTGCAATGCATGACAAACACCAAAGTGCCAATACATAAACCAACTTAATACCTCAAGGAGAATGATGTAGCCCACCTTACTGGCAGGCCCATGTGGCATCTGTGCCCACAGAAAGCAGCGCAGATTTCCTCTGTGTTATCCGACTGTCATTTACAGTGCTGCAAATCTCCCTTCCCCTTATGTGCTCATTTATTCAATATTTTGGCTACGACTATGTGTAAAAGTGCAGTCTCTCTAAGCTCTGTTGAACACATTTGACTGGGTTTAAATCAACTTAGAACCTTTTCTGCAAATTTTCCCATTATTTAATGAGGAAAAGTCCAATTTTGTCTGGACTTGCTGATTTGTTTAAGATTGGTTCAAGGCTTGTAAGGGAAAGGTTGCAGGTTTGAACCACACCACATCCTTGATCAAGATAGATAATTGTCGCTAAAGGGTTCCCACAGTGATGGAAAACATATTTTTTTTAAAACAAGGATTTAATTGAGAATTTAAAAATAATAGTGCTGGATAATAATAATACAATCTTCAGTAAAATCTAAAAAAGCCATGGAATTTGCTGTAGTGAAAATTGATTTTCTAGTTGTTCTAATCTCAAATCAGAAACAATTTCTTTTGAGTGCAGTGTCTTCAAAATGAGTCCAAAAGTCCTTATCTAGTAACCACAAATAACTCCAAGTTATGGAAATTTTGTGGAATCCCCACAGTTGCTTATCATGGCAACATTGCATGAAGGATGATAAATAATCAAATAAATATCATAACCCTAACAAAGGCACTGTATCATGACAGCTGTTTTCTCTTTCCTCAGGCACTCTGCCCTACGAGATAAAAATCGTCATAGCCGGGAACCACGAGCTGACGTTCGATCAGGAGTTTATGGCAGACCTGATAAAGCAGGATTTCTACTACTTTCCCTCGGCCTCCAAACTCAAGCCAGAGAACTACGAGAACGTGCAGTCCCTGCTCACCAACTGCATCTACCTGCAGGACTCTGATGTTACCGTCAGGGGCTTCCGCATCTACGGCTCACCGTGGTGAGTGTCTCTCTCTTGCGCACGCTTTCTCAAGTCTTCTTGTCACCGTGTTTGTCACCATATGTTGTTGTGTTGTCCCTTCCCCCTCAAGTCTTCCTCATTTTTTTTTTTTGCTCCTTCTTCCCTCTTTCTGTCTATCTCTCTTGTTAACACTTCTTTTGCCACCCCTCCATGTCCTGCGATTTACCTCTGTGCCAGTGTGTGTGAATAATTATGTGTGTTTGTTACTTGCAAGCACTGAATTCTAAGTATAAACGCAGATGTATTGTAAACGTATGCCAGGTATTTTTTATTTTTTATGAATTTGGCCTGTACAATAGTGTGTGTGGGTGTATTTTCTAAATTTGCAGGAGCAAAAATGTCCTTACAAGAATAGTAAAACACAATGACACCACTGGAGGTGTCGCTAAAATGAAAAACAGATTCATATAGGGGCTAAATTATGTTTTCTTTCATAAATAAGAGTAAAAGTGATTTAGGGTTTGTCTCTAGTAATTATAATTTCTTTATATTAAAAGCAATAAATGTGAGAAGTCTGATAATATTAATACATTGACAAATAATAATGTATTATTATAATTTGTTATAATAATTAAATTATAATAAATTGTTTATAATGTGTAATATATACATATATAATAAATCATTTGTAATGTTTATCATAATTTATCATATAAAAATAAATTATTATAGTAATTCATTGCAAAGCATTTTCTTTATTATTGTTGTTCTTGTTTATTATTATCATCATTATTATTATTATTATTATTATAGCTTATATATTTTATTTATTTATTTATGGTTTATTTTAGTGATACGTTTAGGGTTTGATTTGGTACAACAATAGAGGTCTATGATATGCTTTAATTTGTCTGTGTGTGTGTGTGTGTGTGTGTGTGTGTGCCGTCTAAGGTGTGTTCACTGACAGATGGCTTCCTGCAAATATCACAGTAAGCCCATACATCAAAGTTGATAAATAAGCATTTATATTTATGTGTGTATGGCTTGTCAAGCTGATGGTGTTTACAACAGTCATGAACTCACGAGCTAGATTAAAACCTTCAAGTATTAATCCACTCCGATATGTCGTGACAGAAATCCTCATCTCATGCCAGTGTGTATGTGTGTTTACATCATGCAGACTTAAAAAACATAAGCACTGCTGAGATCTGGTAATAGGATTCCACCATAGGGGAAGGTGGACAGAAAGTGCGTCTGTGAGCTTCTCTCTCTCTCTTTTATCATCATCATTTCTCTCTCTCTCTGTCATTCCATCTAGTCCTACATCCATTTTTCTCCTCCTGTCACTGCAGAGTTGAAGACACTCTGCCACACTGGGCCACAGTTGTAAAACTCATCTCCAAGGAGATTTTGTTCTGGTGAAGTCGCCTGGATTTATGGGCCGAGTCCTGTGTTGCTGCGGGCGATGGCTGTCTGTGATCTGTGCAGCACTGCATTGCTCAGTAGACTCTACTTTTTCTGCGTCTTCATCTACTGCTCTGTTCCCAAAGCTGTCTATTTAAAGACATGTAAAGTGTCTAGGCTGCCTTCTACGATACCTCGTTTTGGCCAGATTCTCATTATTGTATGTGTTCTTCACAGAAAAGACAACCTTAGAGAGAATTACAACAAAAAATGAAAACCAAAAAAAAAGACACTTTTGAGGTTCTGTTTCAGGTAAGAAACTTAGAAGGCAGAAGAAGGCTATAGTGGAAAAGTGCTTATGTTGTCCATCAGATCACTTCCTGTTCATCTCTTCATCTCTCCTTTCTCTTCTGGCTCAAGTTCTTTTTTTGCCTTTTAAGTTTACCTGCGCTGTCAGATAAAATGTGCAACATTCTGACCTTTAGGTGAACAAAAGCTTGTCACTGGGACAGTACCCTGAAAGGTTCACCTTTAGTACCTTATCTACCCTTAACAGGAGCATATTGGAACATTATACACCTTTAGATATGGTGCAAAAGTGTATTTTTGACAGAGTGCTGCGGCTGTTACCAAAACAACTGCAGCACAACAGAATGAAACAAATGCAGAGATCTTCAGCAGGAGCATCATGCTCATTTGTACCTGCTTTTAGATAAAAAAACAAAATAAAAACAAAAACATACAATAGACTATCCTGCCTTACATTTGTATAAATAACTACTATCTAGTAAAAAAAAAAAAAGGTTCTTTTAATCGTGTCCTTATCTCTCTTAAGGGCTTTTCACACTTGAAATAGTTAACCCTGGATCATTCCAAACCCAAATGGAATCCTGGATTATCTTCCTTCACATTTCATAAGAATGCTCATAATCTGGGGTTAAAAATTACTCCTGGGTACTGAAGATATCGTTTCCTTTCACACTAAATCCTGGGTTAACTTTTTTCATTGATTCGACAAACTAAGCGTGTAACCTTTTTGTATAAAGGTTCTAGCTTTGCACATTCTCATATTATATATATCGCCGACTGCTGTATAGTTTTTCCTGAATGGAAGAAAGAAACTGCCTCTTCTTAACTGCAATTGTCGTGTTTTCGGTCACCATTTAACAGTTCTCCACTTAAATGCTGAAACTACTATCTATACAATACGTTGTGTTTCCATGACTGTCCAAAGCATGTGAATATGAAGCACGCGAATGGTTTAGTTGTTCCGTGCATCTGAAACGCTAATTTAATACTTAAAATCGCTAAAATTCCTCAATAGAAATGATAATAAATAAGAAAACATGAGAGACTAGTCGACCTCTAGAATTGACTAGTCGCTGTTGCACATCCCTACTCGTAATGCGCGCTTTCACACACATGCTCACTCTCCTCTACCGGGCTAAATGAGATCTTGGCACGCTGCATTCTTTCCTAAATCCTGACTATTTGTCATACGGTGATTCTGGAATGAAAAGACCTGCATGGGGGAAACATGTGGCGTGTTTTTCTGTTCTGCTGACGCTAATGCAAGTTTACAAGTCATTTGTCATCCGCAGATCTGCAAATGCAGAGACGTGTGGTGCGTTTGTGCCTATTTGTGTGCGTGTGTTTGAGCTGGTGTGGGTGGATGAAGTATTAAGGATGGCTGTCCCTTTCAGAAGAGCGTGAAGCACAAACAATTGTGTAGGACCCACTGCACATATCGCTCTCAGCTAAACACACACGCAGCTTAAACTTTCCCATGTATGTATGTGCTCATATGGACAGTTATGCATACAATGATGCTTGGTGAGCACAAACACATCCTGTGTGCCCTGCGGGGGGGGTGGAAAGCTGATCGCTGGATGTGTATGCACCGGCAGTAAGAGCAGGTAGAAGGGAATCGAGAAAAGTGCATTTAAACTCAGGAGATTAAAAGATTTTGGCTTTGCTTTTGTATGCCTTTGGTTTACCTTTGTATACGCAAACTGTACAAAGTGAAAAGTGACATTTTTGGCCTTTTGACTCTTTTATTTTAATAGTTTATAAGCTGTGGCAGCAGTGTCCTGCAGTATGTCATGCTATACTTCATCTAAAACAATTTTGAATAACATGTATTCGTGCAGTTTCTTTTTTTTTTTTTGTGATGCATAATTGAAAAATGGAATTAAATTCATGCTGGATCTGTGTTTGTTCTGTAAAATTAATTTGTAACACTGCAGGACTACTCGGGAGAGAAAATTGCAAATTGCATCTCTTAAGATCATGAAAGTAAGACTTGTTTATTTTTCTAGTCCGATACAATTTCAACTCTCTTGAAATGTCTCAGTTCTAGAGGATTTTTATTTCATTTTAATTTTTATTTCATTTTCAACTACGCCTTGATGGTGTTAGTGTAGTAGTGAAAATATAAAATGATCCAAACTGGATCAGGATCAGCAAAATGACTCAAGCTGGTCTAAAACTTGCATCTCCTACAAGAGCACCACAAAGGATATTAATTGTAACAGATTTTTGTCAATCACTTTCAGTCAGTCTTGTTCTCCTGCTCTGAGGGGCAGCAGGGGGCTTCTTACACTGTTATAAAGCACAGCAGGGCGTTCATAAGCAAAGACAGATGATCAACGTCAATGTTCTTGAACACCTGGCTGCCATGTAGGTTTGTATGACGCCATGTGCCCGGTGCCATGCTATATTTTATGTAGTAATGTGGAGTAATGCAAAATGACAAAGTCAAACCGGAAGAACTGGTCATTAATAATTATTTAAGTATTTAATTCACTGGATTAAACAAAAGTAGTGTAATCTATAATATGGATTATGTAGTATATAATAGAAATAGAAAAAAAACTATCTATGAATTTCTATCAAAGATTACGGAATGCCATTTACTGTTAACATGATATAAAGTTACTCATTCTGTGATATTTTATTTATTTATTTTTTAGCCATACTGCTCACCTCATATGTGTGTATGTACTGTATGTGGGTGTTTAAGCGTTTTTATTGTTTAAGATCAGTGACCGCCATCAGAAAGTTTGTCCTGAGAAAGATGCAAAGGGGGAGGAGGAGGAAAAGAGACTGAAAAGAGGAGGGGATAAAGCATAAAGGAGCAAGCAGACTTTTCCCCCTGTAAAACTGAAATGAAAATAGAAGAAATGTTCACTATCCAGTGACTCCACAAGGAATAATTATTGCCAGAGATGCAAAAGACTCCGTAATTAGATTTTTTAATTATTGAGGATTTGCTTTGCCTCTGTAGTGGCCCAATTAAAGAAGCTCATCAAAACAAAAAAAAAGAAAGCGGAGTAAGAAAGTAAAGTGAACGACAGAGAGGATGCGTGTTTTCTCTTCTGGTGTACCTGCCTCCCCTGTTTTGATGACTCCTCTTCACTGATGAAGGGGACACGGCACAAGCTACTAATGAACAGCCCTTCATTTGGACGAAGCGGAAGATTAAAAAGGAGGAGAGGAGGAACTGAGCCTAATGATCGAGAAGACGGTGTGGTGGTGGATATACGTATATATATATATATATATAAAACAGTGCGTTTAACTGCTTGACCTTGTCAGCACGTCTGTGTGAATTAAAGCGGCGGCTGATGTGGAGAATGATTTGAGAAGAGTGGAGAGATTAGTACAGTATCAGTCGTGTCTCCCTATGGGGAGAAGAGCTCACCGCTTCGGCTATGTAGGGCTGGCCACTGGAGGACCTCCTCAATTAACATCTGAGATGCCTGAGGGAGAGGGGGTGTCTGAGCGGCCTAGTCCTGTCATGTAGACCCCTCACGCACGCTCACACACTTGAGTTAGCCGCTCTTAACTCAGAGAAGTTGTTCGACCTTGTCTGTTTCCATCTGCTTTGGGTTTTTTTTCTTCTTAAAGGCTCTTTCACATGGCTCATGTCTTGTGCCTCATCTTCCAGACTTGGGCGTTATGGGCTTTTATGAGGCTGCCAGATAGCAAGCAAGCGGGAAGTGTGACAGTAGTAATAGTGAAAGAGTAGGAAAAAGATCAAATATATTTCAGCTTCGGACAGAAAAAGAGCAGAATTGGAAATTTCACGGTACTGGTAAGATTCAGAAACTGTTTATCCGGGGTTTTTTTTGCTGTTCTTTTTAAGTAAGTGGAATTTGCCATTGGAAGTTTTTTTTCTAACTTCTATTTATTACATTCATTATGTAATATTTTATTCTTACACATAATGGCCAGTTTGTTGTCCTTTTTTTTTTTTTTTTTTGCACGTAATTCAATTGAATTTATTAATTAAAATGGTCACCAACATAATAGTATTGGTCACTGTCAGAAATGTATTTATTTATTTATAATTTATGAGCAAAATTTTCCGCACAACATCCAGTTTGTTGTCCATTTTTGTTAATAAATAAAATGAACACTATGAGGGCTTTTTTTTTTTTTTTACAGTATAAATCTGTTGTCTATTTATATATTTTTAATCAAATAATTCATATGAATTAATAAATAAAATGGGTCAAAACCTGTAACTAGATGGCCCTAGAATAAATAATAATTATAGTATATTGATACAGATCACAGTTAAAAAATAATTTAAAAGAATTCCACATTTGAAATATCTAGGACAATTTGTAGCACTGTGCCCCAAAAACTTTTGAATTTATGACCGTGATACCACCAAATTATGTGCATAATCATTTACAGTGCTTTGAAATGTCAGCGATTACCCTTTTTGCACAAAAAAAAGAAAGAAAGCAAAACATTAAAAAATGGCATTGCTCCAATAAGCTGCAGCTTAATGCTCCATAGAGTTGAAAGCATTGCATGGGGAACGTTGACACGAATCAAGGGCCAGATATTTCAACGTGCCAGTCTTTTCAGCACGTTATCTATGTGTCAATCATTCTGTCTGGGAAAGCGATAGAAAAGAAAGCTTTTTTTTATTAAAAGCAGCTGAATGTGGGGCTTCATGTCTTGGCTGGATGTTACCTGTAAATTGGTCTCCAAGGCAAAAACTCCTCGCTCACACCAGGCTTGTGTTTTCGTACATATGTGAGCACGCACGGCTCTGGGGAATTTCTTTACATTCTCATAAATGCTGTATTTGTTTACCTGCAAAACAGGCGAGATGCTACAGTTTATCTCCGTCCTTCTCCATGACGAATCAGAATCAGAATCCTTCAAGTCGAATCAGAAGTAAATTGAAAAAAATTAGTCTGAGAATAAATTATACCATACAATGGTTCATACCCATCCTGTATTCATTTTGTCCTCCCTTTTTTGTGTCTTTTTCCGTCTGCTACCTCTTCAGGGTTGGTCGGGCGTCAGAATTAGCTGCCCCACAGCGATGGCTAATCAACACACTTTCACACTTCCTGAGGAGGAGGATATGTAACCCTCTCCCTCCCTTTTCCTCTTTTTCTCTCCATCCCTCGCCACTCCTTTCTTTTCTGCGCTCCTCTTTTCTTCTCCATCTCCCTCCTCCCGGAGAACTTGGAAATAATTTGAGTCTCCTGGGTTTTTACACATTCTAATTTCCAACTAAATGGGACATCTGTTTGAGAAAAGGAAGATTTGCCACGGTTGCTAAGGCAACTATCACTCTGTGGGAAAGAGAGGGAAGAGGGAGGAAAAAAATGTCCAGCAGTTTCACAGGCGGAATTAGATGCTGATTTTTAGAAACACCGCCACAATCCCAGACAACCACTTCTGCGCTTCCTCTGCTACTCTACCTCAGTTTCTACATTTGAACTGCCTCTCCTGTTCATTACACCTATTTTGCGCTCTATTCTGTACTGGCTATTTATTTCCTTCGCACCGTTGTGGAGGAAGGAAATGTGGTACCATGTGGCAAAACTTTCAGAGTATTTCTGCCACTAATTAGAGATGGAGAAATTGTATTCCCTTACACAGATGCACATTAACAGAAATATGATTATCTGGGGAATGAGGGGTACCTACAAAACATCAAAAAACTTTTTTTATGATACCAGTTTTTTTTTTTTTTAAATGCATCACCGCTGTATTAACCATTTTTATGATCCTCATAAAATAAATATTAAAAAAAGCATTGGAATTGTTATATTTTGGTCATACTTTATATTAGGTGTCTTTACCTACTATGTAGTTACATCAAAAAATAAGTGCAATGTACTTATTGTGTTCACATTGTATTGCAAAACACTTTTGCTGCTATCGAGGAGCGCTACGGGTAAGTTTAGGGACAGGTTTGCTGCTATGGGCAGGTTTAAGGGTGGGTTAAGGGTTAAGGGAAGGGTCAACGGTGTAATTATAGATGTAATTACATGAAGGTATTTTTTTAAGTATAAGTACAATGTAAAAACATGTATGTACACTAAGTGCATTGTATCAAATTGTGAATTTAAATGTAAATATACACTCACCTAAAGGATTATTTGGAACACCTGTTCAATTTCTCATTAATGCAATTATCTAATCAACCAATCACATGGCAGTTGCTTGACTGCATTTAGGGGTGTGGTCCTGGTCAAGACAATCTCCTGAACTCCAAACTGAATGTCAGAATGGGAAAGAAAGGTGATTTAAGCAATTTTGTTGGTCCCAGACGGGCCGGTCTGAGTATTTCACAATCTGCTCAGTTACTGGGATTTTCACGCACAACCATTTCTAGGGTTTACAAAGAATGGTGTGAAAAGGTATGCGGCAGTCCTGTGGGCGAAAATGCCTTGTTGATGCTAGAGGTCAGAGGAGAATGGGCCGACTGATTCAAGCTGATAGAAGAGCAACTTTGACTGAAATAACACGTTACAACCGAGGAATGCAGCAAAGTATTTGTGAAGCCACAACACGCACAACCTTGAGGCGGATGGGCTACAACAGCAGAAGACCCCACCGGGTCCCACTCATTTGCTCTACAAATAGGAAAAATAGGCTACAATTTGCAAGAGCTCACCAAATTGGACAGTTGAAGACTGGAAAAAATGTTGCCTGGTCTGAGTCTTGATTTCTGTTGAGACATTCAGATGGTAGAGTCAGAATTTGGCGTAAACAGAATGAGAACATGGATCCATCATGCCTTGTTACCACTGTGCAGGCTGGTGGTGGTGGTGTAATGGTGTGGGGGATGTTTTCTTGGCACACTTTAGGCCCCTTAGTGTCAATTGGGCATCGTTTAAATGCCACGGCCTATCTGAGCATTGTTTCTGACCATGTCCATCCCTTTATGGCCACCATGTACCCATCCTCTGATGGCTACTTTCAGCAGGATAATGCACCATGTCACAAAGCTTGAATCATTTCAAATTGGTTTCTTGAACATGACAATGAGTTCACTGTACTAAAATGGCCCCCACAGTCACCAGATCTCAGCCCAATAGAGCATCTTTGGGATGTGGTGGAACAGGAGCTTCGTGCCCTGGATGTGCATCCCACAAATCTCCATCAACTGCAAGATGCTATCCTATCAATATGGGCCAACATTTCTAAAGAATGCTTTCAGCACCTTGTTGAATCAATGCCACGTAGAAGGCAGTTCTGAAGGCGAAAGGGGGTCAAACACAGTATTAGTATGGTGTTCCTAATAATCCTTTAGGTGAGTGTATAAAGCCTAATATTATAAATGTATATATATATATATATATAAAGCCTATATTATAAATATATAAAAACAGTTTAAACAAATTTTGAAAAAAAATTTTTAGACAAAAACTGCATACCCTACCTTTAAAGACACCTAATATTAGGTGACCATTTTATTTAGTAAATAACACAAAAAATAAAAAAGGCAGTGGCTATTTACACTAGATTGTAGCGATAGATTGTATTTACACTATGTAAAAATAGCAGTATTTTCTTTTCAATAAGTTATGCTATTTATAGTTATAAATGGTAGCAGACACTATTTGAACTTCAGTGTTATTGTATATTAAACGGTATGCAATAATAACATAGTGTGAAAGATTATATTTATTAAACTTATTAAATGGATTCCGCCTTATTGGGACAATAAAGCCCTCCATACCTAACCCTGTAACCGATAAACATTTCATTATTAACGTGTTAGACACTTTATTTCCACTTTTCAATTATTTTCTTCATTTTTATTAAAAATAAATGCCTTTCTGATCTGATATGTGATGGGAAAAGGTAGTAGAACGAGTTTGGCCAAAAAACTTGATTCAAAACTTTCTGCCATGCGCCTTACCCCAACACTATGGTTAACCGTTGACAATCCAGCAGCTTCGGTAAGTTTGTCTGGGTGTCTATGTGGAGTTAGTGCACTAAATAGCCTCTGCTTTTAAAAAATGCATTGCATTTTCATTTAAACAATATTTATATGGAGCTAAAATCTCACAGAAAGTTTCAGATGGGCAAGTTGAAGCAGAAAGTTCAAGCTGAAACTGTATCGGTGTGTAAACGCTGAAGGCTTTGCTGGTAAGCCAACACAAAGCGCCTTAACACAGCAGGAGCAAGTTTCTATGACCTGACAGGTTCACCTTGCATGTGTGTGTGTGTACAGAATGTGTGTGTGTGTTCATTACCCAATAGGCTATAGCTTTGCATCGATCAATGCCAATCCATATGACAGCCTCATCTCACACACACACACACACACACACACACGTGGTCACTGACACACATTTGCATAGACACACACACACTGATGCTGCTGTCCTGCACCTGCTCCTCACAGTTCAGACTAAAGGGGCCTGGCGATGGCTCATATCTCTCATTTAAACACACACACGCACACACACACACACACACACACACACACACACACACACACACACATGCAGCCTTGATATTTCCCCTATCAACTCATTCATCCTTTTTTAAACTCTCTCCATTTCTATCCCTCTCTCTCCTCTCCCTTCGTCCTCTCCACCGGTCCGACACCATATACAAACTGCTAACACACAACCTAACGTATTGCCAACGCAATTCTAACGTATGACAGAGTGTTTGAGGGCTTCCAGAGGGAGCTCATTAGCGCTGCGTGCACGTGTCTGAGTCGCACATCTCTCTCAGCGCTCCTAAAATCCTCCCGGAAGAAGGACGAGAGTCAAAGCCAAGGGACCGACGCAAGAAACAGAAGTAATCGTTCAGTGAAGTATCTCCAGACGCCGTGTGCTTTGTAGTTTAAAGGCCTATTGCTCAAACATTCAGATGTGCTCAAGGATACTGTACAGTATGTCTTTAGTTTTATCAAAAGATTCAGTAAAGATCTTTACAATGCTTTATAAAAAGGTTGTGATTTAATAATGATTTTTAAAGAAATATTCTAGGTTATTTTCAAGCTAATGTCTATGCACCTGTTACATGTTAAATATTACCTCTAATTTTGATGATAATTCCACAGCATTTAGAATGAACAAAACCCACTTATTAATTAATATCCTCATATAATTGGAGCAAAAATGTGTGGCAATGTAATAGCCCTCATACAGTATAGTAATTGCATATGTACTGTAGAGTTATAAAATTGTTACAAAATGGTGATCAGCAAGGGTATGACCCTAATACCCACGTATCACCCTAAATCAGTAGTTTTCACCCCGGGGCCCACTAGAGGGTCTTAAAGTCTTCAAATTATTTACCTATTTATTTATTTTTGGCTTTATTTTGCTGTAATGAATGGCTGAATTACACATTATCCCACTTATTACACAGCTCCTTGCCAAATAAATGAATGTACATGATGTATTGATTCAGGTTAAATTATGTAAGCAAATATTGGCCACAGAGTGATACCAGAAACATGAAACTGGCATAGCTTTGTAGGAAGAATATGGTCAGTTGTACAGTTTAGCAGTGCTTATGCACAAATATTTGACTGTGGTAGGCTCTCTGGAATTCTTGATTCTGATTGGTCAGTTGCAACAGAGTATTTTAAGATCATCTAAGATTAGATTAGCTAAAAATTCCAGTAGTGTTTGTGCAGGTTCTGATGCAGGTATATTTCAGACTGTTTTCTCTGTCCACGATGTCCAGAGATGAGTATTTGTAATAAAAAACAACAATGCAAAAAACGTAGGGTGCTTAAGCAGACAAAACCAAGACAAAGTGAGCCTTTGTTTTTGTGTGTATTATTGCAATAAGTCTATGAAGACTACTTTTCTTTTTCTCGATTAATTTTGTCATCTTTCTTTTTTTCCGTCTCTCATTCCTATTCTACTATTCTTTGTGAAGGGCCATGGGGATTCTTTTGGAAAGAATAAGTTTACTTGTCTTTTATAATATAAATGAAGTTTAATTTGGTATTTCTTGCAATTGAGCATCTTCATCTTTTATGTGGACACGCATACACCTACACACCATTGCAAGACGAGAGCTTCTCTGCAGATGTTGTCCATTGAGGATTTTTTCTTTCAGTAAGCATTTATTAAGCCTGATTTTTCAAAAGGAATGCCGAATGTAGCTTTGCAGACGCAGAGGTCTTTATTCATGCGTTTAAGAACTGCTATTAAGAAAGCATGGGCAGGCTTTAAAGGAAAAATCTGCCCATCATTTACTCACATCCACATCAATCAAATCTTTGTGACTTTCTTTCTTCCGTGGGACACAAAAGAATTTCGAGCATATTCAAATTTGGCATGTACATGTCATGCGACAAATCTGAATATGCTAATGAGATTCTCCTTTTATATTCCACATACTGTAAGAAAGTCATACGGGTTTGGAACAACATGAGGGTGAGTAAATGATGGAAGAATTTTCATTTTCATGCTCAATCCATTCCTTTAAAGCACTGCATCGGCTATCAAACACTTCAGTGTGTGTCCCTGCTCTTGGCTCGTTATGTTAATCAGTGCTGTGAATGTTCCCGTTGATGAGTGTGAGTCCACACAGCTGTTCTGAAGTCTGCCGTGTGCCCAGGCCAGTGCGAGTATGTGTGTGTGTGTAAGTTTGAGAGAGGTGTCGAGCTGTGTGGGCAGATGTCTCATTGCACAGATGGGTTTGTTACTGCTGGTTCTCGGACTGTCCTGATCGGATGCAATGGACCAGAAACGTTCTCCCAGGGTCCAAATTCATTATCCACCCCTCAATTTATACTTAAGACTATCATTAGTGGTTAATTGTTGGTGGAAACCGTAGCCTTGTGGTTAACACACATGCTCACATTGAGCTGTGGTGCTCATTCGATTGATGTCAGTTTGAATTTCCAATTTCTCCACCACCTATATATTTTATTTTATTGTTCGTTTTCTTTTATAAAATCCACATTATCAGCTACTGAGTGTGTGTGTGTGTGTCTCTGTCATGGCCAGTAGTCTTGGTTTCACTTTTGCATGCTGAGTGTTGCATAAGTCATGCTGGGGACCAAATGTCTCATATTTACCACAAGTTAACACAGAGACCGAGTGGGGGAATCAGGCAAACAGTGAAGTTGTGCAGAGCATGTGTGCAGCTATGTCTGACAGAAACATAAACAGATACACACTCATATAAGCTCAAGCCTGGGCTAATCCCTTTATTGTCAGAGACTGATATACTCTGCCTTCCAGGGTTTTTCTCCCTCTCTGTCGTTCTGTGGAGTGTGTCTCTCCTGCTGTGCCGCTCGGACTGAAGCCCCGCGTGAATGGACCGCTTGCTTCTCTCAGATTAAACATCAAAGTCCAGCCGGCCCTGTAGTTCAGAACAAAACAACACAGCACATTGTGCTAAATATACAACACGGCTTGAAAAATGCAGCTACACTGTTCTAAATATGCAACACTGCCTGAAATACAACTACACAACACACTGTATTAAATATACAAAACTTAGGGATGGGTCACAGTGATCAACTAGTACTTTAGTTGATTCGTGAGGTCAACTAGTTCGTTCAGAAATTTTCTTGTATAGTTTTTTTTTTTTTTGATATGTGTACACTTCCACAACGTGCTATGCTTTAGCTTTTCAGTAATACCCTTTTGTTAAAGTTGAATCTTTAAAGTCGACATGAAATGGAAAATTCACAGCTTATTTTATGTTGCATGTGATTTATCTTATTGACAAACAGTTATTATTTTTTATTTTCAATAGCCAACCTACATTGTTTTTCTTATTTGTGTGGATTTATGTTTCTTAGTTTTTTATTCTCTATGATAACATAAAATAAAAACACATTAATCCGTATTATTATCATTATTATTATTTTTATTTAACAACCAATCGATAAAGTCCCGACCTGCATTGTTTTTCTTGTGTTTGTGAATTTATATTTCTTCGTTTTTTTATTTCACTGATAAAATCATTTGCGATATTATAGTTTAATGTTTTATTGTTTGTTAATTTCTTGTTCGATAAGCCATTTCAGGAGTAGCAGGTCAAGAATAGTTTTATTATTGTTCATTCATAGTGTAAGTGAGCACATATGGGACGGTAACAGCACTTCTTATGTGCTAGTATATCTCAGTGGACTGTTGTGACCTGCAAGCTATTAATTGAAATGCGCTCTCTTAATGAGGTTATGTATGTATGTGTGTGTGTGTGTGTGTGTGCACTGTCAAGAGGCTGTCTGATATTGCCTCTTAACTCTTCAGAGATGTAACAGCTTATCCCTGTAGATTCCCAACCTCTTCTCCTTCGTACACACAATTGGGTCATTGTCAGAAACATCGCATTACTAATTATTCACTTTCATACCTGCTTCTGTGCCATGCACATACAGTATCTTAAACACACACAGAGAATAATGTGTACATCTCTTCTGTAATTAGCATCAGGCAACCACCAGCATCTGTAATTACAGCAGCCACAGGTGAGGATGTTGAACAGAAGCTCTCCTCATTTGCAGATAGCTTGTATGTGTCTGCGTATTTGTGCACACATGTCTAGTTATGTTTTGCTATGTTCCAAAATCTAGTGAGCTGCCTATGGAGGCATCATAGGAGCGCGTTCATATTCAGTTTGTTTAAAAAAGTAGGCAACTTAATTAAGCCGCTTCCTAAGATATACCTGATTTTAGCCAAATACTAAGGCAGAATCATGTGTATTCTTTGTGCTTAGGACAATCCCAGAATGCATTGCTACAAGCTAAGTGAATGAAGTATGAGAAATGTTGATTGTTTAAACAAATTTAATTCACCCATCAAACGTATTGACTCCCATGCAAAGTTCTACAGCTTGCTGAGTTGCTGCTTATGGAGAAACCGAGTTCCCACCATCCTAGAAGAGTTTCATAAGGGTATTTTCCACCATCGCCATCTACTGGCCTGGCATCAGAATACAGCATTTTTAGTAGTTTTTGCGGATCCGTGTGAACGGGGATCATTTTGACAACGTTGTCGTCTTTTTGTGAAAACCACAAAGGAAGAACATTTCTGTTTTTAGTACATTGTTGATGTGTAAATGTACCCTTACTGTACGTTCACACCGCCGCCGACTTGAGCGTCAAAGAAGCTCTGGCCACTCTGTCAAGGACGCTTGTCAAAAAGCACGGGGAAGCTCGATGACGCTTTGGACGCTTTGACGTAGCAGGGACAAGAGAAGTGTCACAACATGAAATGTAATAAACAGAAAATACAAGCAATACATTTAAGAACCCTTTTATAATGACAGCATTTTTATAATCATTTTGGTCACATTTGGTCGGGGAAAAAATAATAATTAGCTATTATTATTATTTGCATTAGTGCAATTGGTCAAATCGTGTTACCGTGAGCAAATGAATTGCATTCCCGCTTAAAACGAGCGTTCGTAAATATTTAAAATAAAAGTTGCGCTCATTCTCAAATGTGTATCACTGGATCATTATGGATAATCGTTGTGAAGTTGTTGTGTTTGGTGCTGCTTTATTGTATGCGGACAAGACGTCGGACTCAGAGATTTTGGGTTCGTTCATTACACCCTCCAGGACCGTTATCAATTCGGAGAGTATCACCGGCTGCTGCAGCGCTGCGGCTAATGTTTTAATCGGAACTAATGTTTTGGTAGGAACGAAAATTTACATCGTATGTTTCTCCGGAATCAGCCAGCGCGAAGCACGTCTATATTCCGATTGGTTGCTGCGTTTTGCCGCTGCTTGCCGCTGAACCGCGTCATAGCTCATTACCATAAAGTTGAGCTACTTTCAACTTTCTGATTGACGCTCAAGACGCTCAAAACGCCCAAAACGCGACTCCGAGGGATTTGACGCTCCTTGCAGCGGAGAGAAGCCAGCTTCCATTGAAAATGAATGACTTCCGGACGCTTTATGAAGCTCAAGTCGGCGGCGGTGTGAACGTACAGTTAGAAGGGAGCCACCTTGTAGGCTCTAGTCAGAAAGGTTTTGGAATAGAGCGCTTGTGTATGCACTTGATCTAAAAAGAGCTGTT